>CM046884.1:7472397-7537718 GCA_025688845.1 Cucumis hystrix
TTTGCAGTCGAAGTACGAAGGTGTGGTGAGAGTGATAAGTTGCAAAGGGCTGTGGTTGGCTCTCCTTTTGGACAATTTGGTTGAAAACAAATAACCAAATTTTCAACGATAAACATGTCAGAAATGCAGGATTATGCGAAAACATATGTAACCTTATTGCCATGTGGTCGAGTAGGCACGTCCTCTTCAAATGATTACAATCCAGGAACCATTCCTTAAATATAAACGCATTAATTTCTTAAGATCATTGTATGCCTGGTTAAACTTGGACTCAGCTCTAACTCTCTTTATGCTCTTGTAACCATCTCTACATAAATAAAATTGATGTTGTAGTAGCGACATGTTTATCCTTAAGGAAGAAGTATCACTCCTACAACTTGCTCATTTCCTCGTTCAAAAAAGTTGCAAAGGACTATAATTCATGAAGAAGCTGAAGAGTCTATGGTCATCTATTTTCTTGTGGTAGAAACTAAAATTGTGGATCAACTTCCTTGGATATATGTGATTAAGATGAAGCCCATTGTTATCTATGCTTTTGTAACCATCTTTACATAAAAATAAAACTGATTTCCACCCCAAAGACTAATAGATTCTTCCTAGAAAGCAGATATGATGATCACGTCCTTTGGGTAAGAAAAACTACAAACAGGAATAGTAACACGTCAGAAGTTTTCAAAGTAGATGAACATGGAAGAAAATATTGCATTCTAGTACCAGAAGGTCTCGAACTAAGCAGATGGGTTTCTTTCCTTTCCATGATCCGTCCGAATGTGGAGACAGAACCAAAAACAAGACCCCTGTGGATTTAAAAATAAAAAAGGATTACTCATCATCGGATTCAGAAACCCCCAGGGAAATCCTATGCAAAAGTTCTATCAAACAGCAACCAAAGTGACTCCAGTACTTCCGACAAAGGTAGAAAAAAAAAGTTTCTTCTCAAACACCCTTTCAACTGGAAAAAATACTGTGTTAATCACAAGAAGGGTCTTCCATGACGACTAGGGTAAAATTATGATAAGTCTAAAGAAACAAACAGGTGTTGGTTTCTCTTATAAACCTTTTCATGTAGAAAAGGCTTTAGTCTTCTTCAACGACTCAATGCATGCAAAACTACTTTGCAACAGAACAGATTGGTCAACTGTTGGCAACTTTTACGTTAAATTTGAGTCATGGAACCAAGAGAAACATGCCACAGTAAAATTAATTCCAAGTTATGGAGGTTGGTTAATCTTTAGAGGAATCGCAATCCATGCATGGATTTATGACACTTTTGTTCAGATTGAAAAAGCTTGCGGAGAGGTTTTGTTTTCAGTCGCAAAAGAAACAATAGACATGGTAGACCTATTGGAAGCTCGTATAAAAGTAAGATACAATTACTGTGGTTATGTTCCAGCTTTTATCAGAATCAAAGATAAAAAATGATACTTTTTCATTGTACAAACCTTCTATATGCTCCATGGGAAAGGTTTAATTGAAAGACAAGTAAAAACTCATGAATCATTCAAAAGACAGGCGGTGGCAGAATTCGACGAGTTTAACCCACAATGTGAACAATTTCAGTTTGACGGAAACCTGGCAATCTCGCCGAAAAATTTTAATTCAAAAAAGAAAATTTAATGCAGATTCGACAATCAAGGGGAAGCACATGAAGGCCAATGAATTAATGGGAAAAATCATTATAGGACAACCGTAGCCAATCCAAAATTGAAGGAGAAATAGATAGAGAAAGGGAAGGATTTGTTATCAAATATTAATGATAACGTGGAAACAGGTGACTCATCAATGCACGATTTATTAGAAGATAAGAAAAAGATACGGAAGACGGACTCAAAGAGAAAAGTGGTGTTCACCTCCCCAAACAACGAAACATATACCTGTACACACCAGATGCGGCCCCCTCAAAGCAAATGATTGTTAAAGCCCAAACATGAAAACATTAATGAGATCCATAAAGCTAAAAAAAATTGAAAAAGTATAGACAATTTTAGATTTTGTCAATGATATGTAATGACATACACTAGACTTCTATCAATTTTTATTTCAGTTCATTTTCTATAATAATTGACCATGCATGACAAACAAAGTGTGTGTATATATCCTAGTAATTAACTATAAGCAGTATCTCATTATCTTAAGTTGGAATATCAATTTAGATTTTGTTTAACCGTCTCGTTTTTAGTTTTTATATTTTTACTTATCAAATTTGAAAATTAAGAAAAAATAGTTTTAGATATGAGAGAATTTTTGAAACTCAAATCACAATCTTCTTGGAAAATAACACTTCAGTAGTAAATTAATGCTAAGCTAAAATCACTATTAGCACATAATTTATTTTCTTCAGAGATAACACTTTAAGAAAATGTTTAAATTAAATCAATATGGGAGAAAATATGTTTAATTAATTTCAAAAATAAAAGCTTTATTAGATTAGGTTGTTCTAGGCTTCTCTCTAGCCTTCCAACCGTGTAACTTTTCTCTACGTTAATAGATAAGGCTAGTCTTTCTAGGTCTCTTCTAAATTGATTGGCTCGGTTTCCTTTTCTAAAAAACAGATGATATTAGAAACAACATTGTTCTTTCATTCCTAGTTAATATTCATTCTTACTTATTGAGAAAAAGTGTGGAGGCGATCATATTTTGAATCCACAGTTGGAGATTTAAGAAGTAGAAGAAGGATTTAAAAAAAAAAGGAGTGACATTAAAAAAAAAGAGTAGAAATATCCATTCTTAAAGCGGTTTTACATATTTATTGATAGATATATAAGAGATGAAAATGATGCATAAGAAAAAGCACCATTTTCATTATACATAGCATGATTTCATGGTTTTTCATTTTCGTTTATTTCAACATACAGTAAAGACAAAATGCTTGGAAGGCCAATGGGTGGCCAAAAGATTTTAACCACAGCAATCTTAATGTCAACAGAATCCAAAAGCTTGACCTTTAGCTTCAACTTGAGGTAAATGTTTTGCCATTTGAATTAACCTCATGAACAACATCTAAAATAGCTTCAATGTCGACCTCAATTTTAAGTCTGACAATGATGAATCACAATAGGCGGAATTAATAGGAATTAACAGCAACCACACCAATGTCCATTTCATGTTTCACTGGATGAGTATTAATGGGAACGAATCCAAGACTCATCTTTCAAACTATAAGCGAATTTTGATGATATATTATATTGGATATATATAATTCTTCTCTCACAAACTTCTATGATCTCTATTCAACTCTTCACTTCTCTTTATATACACTACATGATCACTTACCTCTCTCTCCTCCAAATATTTATTATTATATTTTTAAATGATTTTTTTTTAAAATAGATAAAAAACGTGGTTACTTACTCTACACAACTTTAAAAAATGTTGTCTTTCTTTTCGGCAATAAAAACATTAATAGTCGTTTAGGAGTAAAATATTAAAAATAAATAATTTATCAAACCATTTGTAAATATATTTTTTTATCGAAGAATCCTTGTGGATTGTAAAAAAAAATAAAACTATTTACAAAATATGAAAAAATACATCAAACTCTTAACAGTTCTTTTAAGTTTTTTTTTTCTATATATTTGTTATATTTTGTAAATAGTTTCAACATTGTGTTATTTTTTAGATACCTCTTTTTTTATTTGTATTTGATTAGTCAATCATATTTTAGAAAAGTCATAGTAAATAACAAAAATGCTAAAAAAATTTAAAAAGAAAAGTGTAGTAAAATTTCAGATTTTGTGAATGATAAGTACTAACATATACTATAGACTTCTATCAATTTTTGTTGGACAAAATCTTGTAAATATTTCAGTTCATTTTCTATAATCATTGACCATGCACAACAAAGTGTGTGTGTATCCTAGTAATAAAAAATAGTGATTTTTCATAATGCTTCTAATATTTATATCACTGTCATTGTTTCTTATTATCATGATGTTAGATATCTGAAGTTGAAGGAAAAGAGAAACGTAAAAAGTTTAAAGCAAAGGTATTTAACTGATGATGATTACCAAGTTGTGTATGAAAGGTGCCAAAAAGAAAAAACAAACAAACAAAAGCAATGAAGATAGCCTATCCAAAGACTATGCAAACAAGGCCAGCCTCCAAAAAACCAACATCATCATTAATGGACTTTGCTCCAAGCTTCAATTTAGAACTGACGTCTCCATCCCAAATTGATCCTTCACAATGAACAACATATTTTTGTGAATGATGTATTTTGAAACTTGCTTTTGCACTTGTAAATTATGTTTATGCTACATTCATGTATGTAGTGGATATGGGTGTTATTGTATAATTACGGTTTTTGTAATATGCTACATATTTTTGTAAATTATGAAGGTAATGCATATGGGTGTTGTTGTGTAATGACAATTTTTGTAATATGCTACATATTTTTGTAAACTCTAAATGCAATTGATATCTTTCTATCAGGAATGGAAATTGATATCTTTCTATCAGGGATGGAAATTGATATCTTTCTATCAGGGATGGAAATTGATATCTTTCTATTAGTTGTCGAAGAATTAATACATGAAGTTTATTTCTATTGGATATAAATTCTTATCAATGATAGAAACTGGTATCAATGTGTATCGATTCAATTTTATAGGATTTAATTTGAGAAAATATACATAAAGTTTCAATGAGTTTATACACCACATGTTTCAATTCAAAGATGAATACAAACAAAGACATCGACAATTTTTATTGATATAAAGAATTAGAAAAAATAACACTCATAAATTCCAATATAAATCCATTTGGTGATACAACATAAAAATGCAACTATAATGATTACATCATTGATTAATTTGACGAAGTTTGCATGTTCTAGAATTATGACCCTTGCCATGAAAACTACTACATCTTGTTGAGCTACTATTAACCTCAGCGATTGATGAGATTCTTAATTTTTTAGGTCTTCCAACTGGATGTTTAAAAATAGGAGGTAAAGTTCTAAGGTCGTCGTTTACAATCCTCCAATTTGAATGAACTCCAACTGGTCGCACACATCCTAAATATGTTGACAACAATGTATGTGAATGATAATAATCAGATACATAAGAATAAGTATCTAGGCTAAGCATCTGAAGAACAGCAAGAGCATGAGAACAAGGAATCTCATGAAAATTCCATACTCGACAGCTACAAGATCCCAAGTTCAACTTCACTATGAATTGTTTATCACTGCCATTACATTGTATTTAACATTGTTGATAGGATGAACCTACAAAATGAAAATAGAAAAAAAAAATCAACATTTTCAAATAAACATTCATAGTTCTATCACAGTATACCACTGATAGACAGTGACAAACTCCTATCACTGGTAGATATTGAAAGACTTCGATCACTGATAGACAGTGACAGACTTCTATCACTTCCTTTCTTTCTTCTATTGATATAATATATCTAAATGAAAATAATAAAAAATAAATAAAAGAACTCTTACCAAGAAACTTCTTGATTCTTCATGTTGCTTGCGTAATATAGTTTCAACCTAAGAAGTTAAAGTTGTTTTCATTGACAAACTAGCTTCTCTTCGATCATGAAACCACTTTTGCAAGAACTCTCTAATTCCATCAAGGAAACTTGCAACAGGCAAGTTTCTATCCTCTTTTAAAACTGAGTTAACACTTTCTGAAGGATTTGTTGTCATCATATCGTACCTTCTTCTTCGTGAATATGCTCGAGACCACCTCTCAAATCCAACATTACTAAGATAACTTCGTATATCTAGATAAATAGATTCCACAGGTCTCAAGTCATCAAAAGTATAAGATTTAGCACAACTAAAGTAAAATCGATCAATCAAAGAATCCGTAAAACATTTTTTAAAATTTTTAAAAAACATGTTGCATGGAAACACAGTACTCACACATCCTTAAATACACATAAAACACCCTTTGGAATGTTATGTGTGGTTGAAGAAAATGGTTGTAATTGAAAAGGGAATCTACAATTACCCTAAAAAAGCCTATATTATATATATTGCGGTATGTGTGGTCGAATTTTGAAACTCACCCCATTTTTCTTCATCAAATTGCCAGTCTGAAGACATTAGATCATCTCATTCTATCTCAGCTTCAACATCACGGATCCAGAATGCAGCAATCCACGTAATGAATATGCTATACCTACTAATTCACGCTATACCTACTAATTCACATTCCTGTTTCAATCATTTTCTGTACTTTTTATAGAAAGCATCAATGAACTATAAACTGATAGAATTATTCAAACACGATTCACATGATTCCAAGCGAAAAGAAGCCTATTCAATCCCTTTTACAAAGCATAACTAATAAAAATAGGGAACATCTGAAAGCGTGTGCCATAACACTTAATGAAATGAGTTTGAAGATACAATTCAAGTCAACCATATGAGTTGAATAAACATAAGATAACATATGTGGATATTTCTTTTTCCGTTTTGGTTTCAAGAAAGAAACTGAAGGAAAGAAGAAACGGAAACTGTTGAAAGCCAATCTTTAAAAATAATTTAGGTTAAATAAGTCACCTGTAGAGAAAAATGTTCCTTAGGTGCAATATTGGCCTGAAAAGCAGCATAATACATCTCTAGATGTAAAATCACTAAAGGGAAACATTTTGCCCCATATTTTAAACCATAGAATCAAAGAAAAGCGTAATCCAACTACTCTGAATTCAACAAAGAGTTAAATACAAAGTTAAACATAATGATCAAAGCTAAATGGAGAGCACACTAAAGTATGAGCTATGTGTTTCAATATCGATCGACGGAAGAAGAAGCAATACAATTTAATTCAAAGAAACATAATATGATCTAAAATCCTAAGATTCAATTCAAAGAAACAAATCACCTATAGCTTATTTTATTCCCTAAAGAAACATAATATGATCAAAGCTAAACAGAGAACACATTAATGAATGAGCTATGTGTTTCAGTATCGACGGAAGAAGAAGCAATACAATTTATTTCGAAAAAACATTCTAAAACAATGGGGGGGAGGGAGGGACATGTCTAAAGTGAAAGCAATAAACTCCACAATGAGGAAAGAGGTATAGTTGCAATTACACTTCCAAACTTTCCATCATAAAAATTGAACGTCCACAAACTTATGCAATAAAACACCCACAAACGTGTACAATTTCTACAACTATGTAAGTCAAATTTTAATATTTTTGTATAAGTTTGAAGGTTTTTAATTTTACCACATGACTGTTGGTGTGGTTTTTGTAATTAATTTACCCAGTTTTAAAGATTGAGATGATTTAAATCCCATTTTAGTTCTTAAACTCTTAGAAGACAACTAATTTAGCACGTACTCTATTATTTTTTCATCTAATAACAGTTATCCATATGTTTGTCATTAACTTATATATGATTACAAACCATGTTCGAATCGGCATGCTAGTACCCAGACTGTAAACTATGTCATTAATAAGATCAAAATATCATATACTTTAAAAACTTAAGTACTAAACTACAATAAACTTGAAGATATTACAGAAAACAGAGAGACCTACCATTAAAGGGGTGGTTGTATAGATATGAAAATAGAAGAGAAAACTAGAGGGAAAGAAATGAACCTGAGAAAGCTGTTGGATAAAATTAAGATGATGAAGAAAGGAATTCCAAATCTCACTAATGGTTAAAGCAATCTCACCAAAGGTTGAATAAAAGCAACCACTGAAGAAGAATAAAGTTAAAACAAAAGTTTCTAGGTTAATATCTAAACATCAATTATACTTGAATGTTAGAATAAACTTTCTAACAACTTCCAAATGGAGAGAAGAAGAAAGGATGTGATGTGCAAATACAATCAAGTAGAGATAAAATTTCTGAAAACTTATAATGTAGGGGTAGAATAATACTTGAATGTTTGAATAAACTTTCTAACAACTTCTTTATTTAGGTACCTTAGATAAATCTGCAACGTCTTTTTCTAAACTCTTTCCATTCCCAAGCTTGAAAGCCAAGACAACCTATCTTTTTCCAACTCATTGGCAACTGATGAAGAAATTCAACAGGAAGATCCCTAACGGCTCTAAATCTACATCTTCAAATTAACAACTAAATTCGTACATTAGAAAAAAGAGATGTTAGTGTAAAACACTAACTAAAGAGAGTGTAAAAATCACGAACTAAAGAAAACCACGTGTATTCTACTTTTTGCATATAGAAAATAGAATCATATAAATATTTGGAATGCAATAAAACGAGGAATCCACAATTAAAAAACACATGATCATTTACATAAGACAAAAGATATTTCAAGATATAATTAGTCATGGACAATAATTAATAAACAAACCTTGGGATGGAAGAGAATGTCAGTACATTGACCGTATCAAGAAAATGCTTTGCAATGTCATCTCCGAAGGTGTAAAATTATTACAATCAACACAAAAAATTACTATGATGGATTATTACCTCAAGTACTCTTTTTCCCCTAAAGCTCAGCTGTCTACTCTTTTTCCCTTAAAGCTTAGTTGCCTATCACGAATCTCATGCTTAAGGACATTAACAAGATCAATGGAACTGTCCCACGATTTTAGATGACCTTCATAAGAAAGATATACTTCAGCCTTCATCCTTGCTTTTAAAAAAGATTTTGAAAATAAAATTAGATTTCAGGTAGTTATGAGGGTATAGAATGTAATAACAGGTAATAAATACCTTGATCCCAACTGATCTTCCTTGATCATAAACTTAACCGTAATCATATGTGCATCAGTCAGTCCTTTTGGCTTCAATTTCTTTCAACTAACTAACATATCTTCAATATATTTTGGGTTTTTCTGTCTAGAGAAGCTCTTTACCTAAACAGAATGTAACAAGTAAATGACATTATAAAAGACACATCAAAACTCTATAAAATTAGTGAAAAAAACTGAATTAAGCTGTAAAACAACCTTCGGTACCAAATGGCTTCCATATATTCCAGTAACAAAAAACTTGGGAGAAATAAAAGAGATTGTTCTACATATTTATAAAACATTTAACATGGTTTCAATATTTAGTTCATCATCTTTTTTTCCTTGTATTTTAGTTTGGTTTTCGGCAGAGGTTGTACTAGACATGAATATAAGAAATAACAAAGAAAAAAACAGAGAAATAATAGAAGAAAAAACAAAGAGGTTGTACTAGAAGCAAGCCTAGTTGAAATGCAATAGAAGAAATAACAAAGAAAAAAAAAAACCAAACTTGGAGAAGGGGAAGAAAATAAAAAATTTTCGTGAAATTGGTAGAGAGAACGGAGGAAGAAAATAGGGATTTTTGTGGTGGGTGGCCGTGGCTTTCGTGGATGAGATTTTTGGGGGAGATAGTTTGAAGTTAGGAAAGAATTCGTGGATGGAGAAAGGATGAGTAAAAATTTGGGGAAAAAAATAATTAGGGCTTTTTAAAAATTGGGGGAAAAGGAAATTTTGGGGGGAAAAAGAGGAAAAGTTTTTTTTTACAAAATTGGAGAAAAATGGGAAATTTGAGAAAAAGAACGAAAAATATTTGTTTTTAGAAAATAGAAAAAAATGTATTACTTGACATTTAGTAAATAAAATGAATCTTGACGCTTTCAATCTGTTAAGTATTTAAAATAAGAATTAAAAATTAATGAATTTTTTACTATTGGTTATTCTTGACGTTTTTTTTTCTACTTGACAGTTTTGTTAAGAATATCAAAACTGCAGACGTCAAGTATTGCTAGTTTTTTGTAGTGGGATGAACACGATTTGAAAAAAATAAACAAAGATCAGAATAAAAACAATGGATGAATAAATCAGAAGAATGTATTTCTTCCAAATTTTTTTCCATAGGATGTAGATAGTTTCAATTTCCTTCTATGTAAATTACCTTATTTTAATCGATAAATTTGAATCTGATTCACTTATTTATTTTTTATATTCATAAGAATTTCTCAAAAATGAAAAAAGAAAAGAAAATAGAAAGGTTAAAAACGTGGTTATTTACTCTACTCAACTCTAAAAAATGTTGATGTCTTTCTTTTCGGCAATAAAAACATTAATGGTTTAATAAGTAAAATATTAAAAATAAATAATTTATCAAACTAGTTGTAAATATATTTTTTTTATTACGGTAAACAAAAAAATATAAAACTATTTATAAAATATGACAAAATTCATTAAACTCTCAGCAGTTTTTTTTAAGGTTTTTTTTGCTATATATTTGCTATATTTTGTAAATAGTTTCAATATTTTGTTATTTTTTAAATTAACTTTTTTTTATTTGTATTTGATTAGTCAATCATATTTTAGAAAATTTATCGTAAAGAACAAAAATGCTAAAAAAAATTGAAAAAGTATAGACAATTTTAGATTTTGTCATTGATATGTAATGACATACACCTAGACTTCTATCAATTTTTATTTCAGTTCATTTTCTATAATAATTGACCATGCATGACAAACAAAGTGTGTGTATATATCCTAGTAATTAACTATAAGCAGTATCTCATTATCTTAAGTTGGAATATCAATTTAGATTTTGTTTAACCGTCTCGTTTTTAGTTTTTATATTTTTACTTATCAAATTTGAAAATTAAGAAAAAATAGTTTTAGATATGAGAGAATTTTTGAAACTCAAATCACAATCTTCTTGGAAAATAACACTTCAGTAGTAAATTAATGCTAAGCTAAAATCACTATTAGCACATAATTTATTTTTCTTCAGAGATAACACTTTAAGAAAATGTTTAAATTAAATCAATATGGGAGAAAATATGTTTAATTAATTTTAAAAAATAAAAATAAAAGATTAAACAAAATAATTACTAGACGAGACTTGAATGTTTCATAGTTTTTGAATGACTGTGGAATAAGATACGGAAACAACCACAAGTATGGATATGTAGTTTGGTATTTTTCTCATTGTCATTAGGCCGTTGTTCTGAAGAATTGTCTAGAGAAAGAAGTTTGCACCTTTTTTTTTTTAATTCACAATTTCTCATTAAAAAGAAACTTAGAATACCTTTTTTATTCTTTTGAATTACAAAAGTAGTTGAAATATTCGGTGTACGGACTCCTTCTTCGTGTGTTTCTTGTTCTTTTTTTAAACCTGAAATCCATACTTTTACTAACATATATATATATAGTCAAATTGGCCTCTTGAATTGAATGCTTTTCTTAAACTAATTTAAAAGAAAAAAAAAAGGATAATTTAGAATCATTGGGGCAAAATCAATGTTTTACTAAAAAAAGAATTGTTAGTTCCACTCATAGGATAATGAAGAACATATCTCTTTCACTTTTACATAGTAATGTAAGTAAAAACCCAACTTCTCCCTTTCTTTACCTCATGCATGTGACCTAAAGAAAACAACTATTTTAAATGAATAAAACTAAAACTGTGAACACATCTAAAAAAAAGGTAAATTGTTGAACAATTTAAACAAAGGGCACTTGCAAAAATAGCAAAATTATTTAGGATAATAGATCACTACATTTTTTTAATTGTAAAAGTAGCAAATTTAAAAATGAACAACCCTCTATAGCCCTCTGATATCTCTTCGATAACTGTCTTAATATCATTAATTACTTGTCAAATTTGTCATATTTTGCAATATGCAAAGAAATGTGCTAAGGGTTGTTTTTTTCTATTTTTTTTTTAATATGATGCAATTTTCCCAAATATGATTAGACGGTTTTCCACCATTTTTTAATAACTTTTTATAAAAGATTAAGAACTAAAAAATACTTGAAAATGTACTCCCAACACACCTTTACTTTTATTTAGAAAGACTAGAAAACCAATACCCAAATTTCTATGCTTTAGATGATATAGTGATCTAAACACAGGTAACTCCTAAAGACCTACTGAATGTGATTTATATATGACAATGGTAGGTACAAATTTTAATATTAGACAATAAAAAGGCTAAGGTAATCCTACTGTTAATTAAGCAAAATGCATCAAAGTCATGTCAGAAATTTAAAATCTTGAAATATATATGTTCACTGTTCACTTCTATATGAACAGAAGTTTAGAAGTTTATCTGAAGCATATATTTTAAATAGTATACGTATTATTATTTAAATAAATACGTTATTGTGTAACTCAAAAAAAGCATGATATATATAGTTTAGATTTTGGAATTCAAAATTATCATATTTTAATAAAGCTACTTTTCCTTCTTACTTAATTACCTTTTAGAAGTAGAGTATTAGATTCCACAAATTAAAGAATTAATAAGAAATTAAGTCGAAGGAAAAGAGTGGAATAAATTGGAGTAGTATAAATTTGAAACCCCTTGTTTCGAAACAAATCACTAATTAAAAATTCCATAAGGTAATAGAGCTTTGTGTGTATTGAAAGAAAGTAAGGTAGGAAAATGTGTTCTGATGGAATTAAAGGAGGTTATGGACCATGTGCGGATCCACAAGGTGAACATGTGCAAAATGTAGCACAATGGGCAGTAACAGAATACAACAAAAAATACCCCAATGAAGGTGACCTGTACCTTGTTAGTATATTGAAGTGCGAGTCGCAAGTGGTGTCTGGAATCAATTGGCGTCTGCTGTTGCAGTGTAAGGATGAAAATAATCGTGGGGGAAACTATCAGGCTGTTGTGTGGGAGCAGGTATGGGGAAATTTCAGGGAGCTCACATCCTTCGTACGAATCATACCTGGCCCTTCTCATGAATAAACTAACTCCCTACCTAAACTTATTGCTTTTATGCATACTTATGCTATGTACTTCCCCTCCTTTACGATCAATATATATAGATCTATAAATAATGAGATTATAAAATAAATCAATTAATCCTATAATATATATACGTTATGTATTTTCTATGTTGTTTTTTCCATGTCTTTCTTCTATTTTATAATTACATATGGTGTGACATGATATGAGAGCGAGGCATTAGAAGAAGGTGGTGTGTCCTCTACGAAATTTAACTTAAAGATATATTAAATCCTAGGCTTGGGTCATTACAAACACTTCCCTACTAATAAATATGATATATAATAAATGATAATTATTTTGATATATCAATTTTATAACTTTTATATTTTATGTTTGGTATATTAGTTAAGTGATCGTATATACCAAAAATAAAGTAAAGTATATCAAACATATTGCCCAAAATACATATTGTGTGATACACCAAAATCGGGATTGATTTGGAATAATAAAGAATGGAAATCTGCTTCATTATATTGGATTTTCTTTTATTGCTGCATTTGGAAATTTTGAAAAAATATTGCTATACCTAAAAATTTAAATGACAAAATTGTTAAAAACATCTACAAATATAAGAAAATATCACTATCCATCTGACATAGATGGAATTAGACTACTATTTGTTTCTATAATGACATATATAAATATGCATAGTAGATAGGCTCTAATATTTTACTATATTTAGAAGTAACCCTAAATTTTATGGTAATTATTTTAAATGACAAAATTGTGTTCAAACATAGCAAAATATCTAAAATTTATAATGTTAGGAGAACAATAAAAAATTTATTTAAATTTTATCTAAAGCAAATGTTTTTTTTGGTTTCATTATTATTCTTTGAAAATTTATGTATTTGGACTACTCCTCACAAGATCACAACACTCTCGTCTATAATAGGATCACAACACTCTCGTCTATCAAAATACATGGATAAAATCTAAAATTTTGCAATATTTTGTAAATATTTTATATTTAATACATAAACATCTCCTTTTTAGAATTTTCAATAAGCACAAATACATACATAGAAAGTTCCATTGTCATGTTTTAGGAATGACGATGCAATCACCTTGCAAGCAATAATTAGATAGCTAGAATGGGAGTGAACATGTTGAGATAGCTCAAATGACCTCAAACTAATTCTTTCAGAATAGCAAATTTGACAAAATATTAACAACATATTACAAAATTTTCAGATTCTTCAATAATAGACATTGATAGACATTGATAAGCTTCTATCAGTGACATTGTCTGTAGAAGTCTATCCGTATTTATCTTTGATAGAATTCTCAATTTTGCTATAACTTGTGAATATTTTAATACATTTTACTATTCTTAAAAGTGCTCCTGTATATATATGTAGTGAAGAAAATTTTGGTGCATCGAGGATGCATCCATCTTTATCTTTCTATCTCTCCACTACACAAATTTAAAATTAAATGTTATTTAAAAAAAAACATTTTGTTTTCTTATAGTAGAGAGATTGGTGGTATGTAGACCGATGCATCCTAGATCATAATTTTCACAATCGACCAAAGATTATTCATAACTAAATATATAAATTCCTTCAGATTATATATATATATATATATATTTCTAAATGTGTGTGAGGTGATGCGAGCAAAAATGGTGGATAAAGATTTTGGGCGTCTATACTCTTTACCGATGATCTTGGACTGTCAGTGGATTTTAATTTTGTTGATGGGCAATGCATGCATGTCAACGTAAATGAAATTCGTGTACTCAAATTCTTAAAACCAATTGGTAATGAAAGAAATAACTCTTTTATTTTACAAGAAATTTGAGTTTCTTTTGTTTTTCCAACGTGGAATTTTCAACATCTTCAACAAGGTTAGTGGTATATTTATAAAGGTGGTAAGTGGTGGTAGAAAAAGATGTGTGTGGAGATCAAAGTTTGTGAGAGGAGTAGTTTCGGTACGCTGAAACGGTTTTTTCGCTTATTAATTAAAGATGAGTGTGAAACTGAATTGGGTGGATGCATTATCGGACATATTTGTCCTTGAGCTAGCTAGCCTAGTTGGGCAGTGGCTGAGCATAACAGAAAGAGTGAGGTTTGAAGCGAGCTTTATGGTGTTTGTCGTTTAATCAGTGGCAGCGTTGAGGCTGGGTCCAATGGCAAAAGCATACTCTCTTTAAGCTTAAGTTCATGGTCAAAGTCAGTGATATTTGTTGATAAAATTTATCAGACTGCAATCTTTTTCCATGTATCGGCATTTGGAACACCGACACGCACCAATACACCTCGAACACATGTCTGTCATTTCTTCTCGAGTGTCCATTAGTGATGCAACTTTTTATCATCAAGCAATGTGTAGCCTTGATTAATTGTGAATGATAAGCAACAATAATGTAATTTTACAGTACTTATCAAACACAACACTGTAAATTAGAAACATGGTAAAACGTTAAATAAATTTTATTAATTTAAGACAAAAATTAAATAATGCTAAAAATAATGTAATAATCAAACAAAATTAAAATAAACACAAAGGTAAAACATTAATAATAAATACTAAACAGAAATTAAAATTAAAAAATAATTACTTAAACAACTCAATTGGTTCTTAGTTGATTAGATTAGAGTAGATTTGAGTTAAGCCAATCTAAATGTGAAATAAGTAATTACTCTTTATTCTTGTAAACAAATACTTTGCTTACAAATTACAAACCAGAGTTTATGACATAAATGCTAACAAAACTTCGAAGTGATCAATGGACTATATGATATGCATTAAAATAAAAATGAAAATAGTACACACTACTACACCTAATAATACAAACTCACATGTTCCACAGCCGTCAAAAATTGTTTAGAAGTAGGCATTGAAGTGATATGCATCCCTTGTCATATTTCAATACTATTATTTCATACATATATTTATAAAATGAACATATAGTTACGTATATAAAGTCTTTATAGAGTAGTAAAATCTATTTTAACATACTTCAATTTACATTTGTGTTAGATCGAATATTATATTAAATAACGTACTTCTAAGTATAGCATTAAGGGCTATACCTTCAATTTCACCTTAATTTAATTTAACTTAACTTAAGCTATATTAAATTTTTAGTCCCATAAAATTTAGTAAATATTCTAATAGTACTACTCGTTTGCAAACTTTTTGATACCTTTAATTTTATGTCCATGGTTGTATGGGTCCCCAAGAGACTCGATGTTTTAGTATTACAGGTCATATGTAGGTTTAAGTATTATCATCACGTTATAAAAAACTAGATATAATATAGTCGTGTGATATAATATTTAATTTGTCTTCACCAATCACCTTAAATTTTTATATTAATCGGTAATTTAAGATAATATTAGAAACTATTTGACGCTACAAAGTGGTTGCTAAGACCTTAGCTAACAAACTAAACCAGACTCTGCCAAGTACTATTGCGAACAACTAATTTGCTTTTGTGAAAAACAGGCAAATTACAGATGCAATTTTAACGACAAATGACACAATGGATTTCTGGAAAACAAGCAAAACAAAAGGCTATGTGATTAAGATTGATATTGAAAAGGCCTTTGACACTATCAATTGGAAATTCATTGATTTTATGATGATAAAGAAGAACTTCTCATTTCGATGGCGAAAGTGGATCAAAGCTTGCATTACTAGTGTTCATTACTCAATTATTATAAATGGTCAACCGAAGGGTCGAATCACTCCAAAAAGAGGACTACGACAAGGAGACCCTTTGTTCTGGCTATGGATTATCTCAGTGCAATTCTGAATCATCTAAAAACCTCCAAGTCTATTAAAGGCATTGTGTTCAACGACACTTGCAACATTAACCACATCCTCTTTGCAAACGACATTCTGATTTTAATTCGTTGAAGACAATGACTCTGCCATCTCAAACTTAAGGTTCACATTAAATTTATTTGAAACAGCTTCTGGCCTCTCAATAAACAGAAGAAAATCCATCTTAAGTCCAATCAATATTTAGAAGCTCGGTGCTCCACTATGGAAGACCTTGTGAATCCAAAAGCCCAAACGCTCCCAGTCCTCTATCTTGGTGTTCCTTTAGGTGGCAAGCCAAATTCTATGAGCTTTTGGGATAAAATCAAAGTCAAAAAAAAAAAAAAAAAAAAAAAAAACTCAACCCATGGAAATATTCCCAACTCTCAAAAGGTGGAAAACTAACCCTTCTGTAGGCTAGTCTCTTTAGTCTTCACACTTATCAGCTTTCTTTGTTCAAAGCCCCAACGGCTCTATACAAACAAATTGAAAAGATTTGGAGGAATTTTCTCTAGGGTTCAAATTCTCATGCCACTCATCTTGTAAGATGGGATATATACTGTAACAAGCACAAAAGAAAAAGGGGGTTTGGGTTTATCAAAGCTAAAAAACACCAATAATATTGCGCTTTTAGGTAAATGGCTTTGGCAGTCGTCCACACGGAACCAAATTCTTTGTGGAGGAAAATCGTCAGGGCCAAATACAAAACCACCTATGTTGGAGATCTTCCATCAAAAGGCAACACTGTAGTATAAGGGCCCCCTGGATGTCAATAATTAAAAACACGACTTGGTTCGAGAGCAACATTAACTGGGATATCAACAACGGAGGCTGCATTTCATTTTGGCATGGTTTGTGGAATGAGAAAAGCCCTCTCGCGGAATCCTGTCCGAGGCTTTTTGCTCTATGTAATTCTAACAATGCCTCAATCAAAGAAGTTTGGAACCCAAACTCCAATGACTGGAATCTCTAGCCAAGAAGATGTTTAAATGAAAGGGAGGCTACACTATGGAACAACATAAAATCTCTACTTCCAACTCCCAATCCGCTTAAAGGAATTAGCACACCAACATGGAAGTTAAACAGAGATAATGCTATACCACTGCTTCTGCCAAAAAGACCCTCCAAGAAGATCACCACCAACCCTCCGTTCAGAAAAACCTACAAATTTTTGAAATCCCATGGTCTTTGACTGTCCCCAAAAAATGCAAAATTTTCTTATGGACTTTCATCCACAGAAAAATCAATACGCTGGATGTCATCCAAAAGAAATGCCCTTCCTTATGTCTAAGCCCAAATAGATGTGTGCTTTGTTACTCCAACAACGAAGTCTTATCAACCACCTTCTTCTAGAATGTAAGGTTACAAAAGTGATTTGGGACAGACTCGGAGAGCAATTGGAGGACCTACAAACATTGACAACCTGAATTTCCTAAGTAGATCTTTAAGCAGGTTGAAACCAGTAAGAAGAAGAAATGTAATACGCTTCAATGCAGTTGCTGCTCTGCTTTAGACAGTTTGGTGAGAGAGAAACAACATAATTTTTAAGGAAAAGTCTAAATCCATTGTTAACCTTTGGAAAGATGTGTGCAATCTGATAAGAGATTCGTCTAAGCGTCATTCGACCTATAACTAGTACGACGCTAGTGTCATTTCTCTTAAATTTAAAGCTTTGTTATAGGTTGTTCTAGGCTTCTCTCTAGCCTTCCAACCGTGTAACTTTTCTCTACGTTAATAGATAAAGTCTTTCTAGGTCTCTTCCTAGATTGATTAGACCGGTTTCCTTCTTAAAAAAAAAGATGATATTAGAAACAACATTGTTGTTTCATTCCCAGTTAATATTCATTCTTACTTATTGAGAAAAAGTGTGGAGGCAATAATATTTCAGACCCAGTTGGAGATTTAAGAAGTAGAAGAAAGATAAAAAAAAAAAAAAAAAAAAAGAACGACACTAAAATAAGAGTAGAAATATCCTGCTATATTTATTGATAGATATATGAGATGAGAATGATGCATAAGAAAGCACCATTTTCATTATACATAGCATGATTTCATGGTTTTTCATGTTCGTTTATTTCAACTTACACGAAAGATAAAATGGTTGGAAGGCCAATGGATGGCCAAAAGATTTTAACCACAGCAATCTTAATGTCAACAGAATCCAAAAGCTTGACCTTTAGCTTCAACTTAAGGGTAAATGTTTTGCCATTTGAATTAACCTCATGGACAACATCTAAAATAGCTTCAATGTCGACCTCAATTTTAAGTCCAGTCTGACAATGATGTATCACAATCGGCAGAATTAATAGGAATTAACAGCAACCACACGAATGTCCACTTCATGTTTCACTGGATGAGTATTAATGGGAACCAATCCAAGACTCATCTTTCAAATTATAAGCTAATTTTGATGATATATTGGAGATATATAATTCTTCTCTCACAAACTTTTATGATCTCTACTCAACTCTTTACTTCTCTTTATATACACTACGTGATCACTTACCTCTCTCTCCTCTAAATATTTATCATTATATTTTTAAATGAAAAAAAATTTAAAAATAGCAAAATAAATTTACAACCTATAGCAGACACTACTACAAAAAAGATATTTCTTGATTGTTGTAGTTTTTATTTATTGACGTTTTTTTGAAAAAAAAAACGTAAAAAAAGGGGTGGTTTCAAAGATAAAACGTGAAGAATTTTTATGAAAAGGGGGAGGTAGACCAATTTTTAGATTTCTTGACGTTTATTAAACGTCAAGTAACATGTATTTGTTTCTTGACGTTTTAAAAACGTCAAGGAATATCTATTAAATTCTTGACATTTTAAAACGTCAAGAATGTTTATAAACTCGGCATTTTTGACGTTTTTTAAATGTCAAGCAATATGTATTTTCCTTGACGTTTTGACGTGAATATCTTTTAAATTCTTGACGTTTTAAAACGTTAAGAATGTTTATAAGTTCGATATTCTTGACGTTTTTTAAAAGTCAACCAATATGTATTTTCCTTGATGTTTTTAAAAACTTTAAGGAATATCTATTAAATTCTTGACGTTTTAAAAAGTTAATAATGTTTATAAATTTGACATTCTTGATATTTTTTAAACGTCAAGCAATATGTATTTTCAAAAACGTCAGAATATCTATTAAATTTTTTACGTTTTAAAAAAATCAAGAAATATCTATTAAATTATTGACGTTTTAAAAAGTCAAGAATGTTTATAAATTTGACATTCTTGATGTTTTTTAAACGTCAAGCAATATGTATTTTCAAAAACGTCAAGGAAAATCTATTAAATTTTTTACGTTTTAAAAAAATCAAGGAATATCTATTAAATTTTTGACGTTTTAAAACGTCAATAATTTTTATAAAAAGGTGGAGGGTAGTCATTTTTTAAAATTTCTTGACATTTTTTAAACGTATCATTTTTTTTTTTTTTTGCATTTTAAAAATGTCAAGTGTTATTAAATAGATATAGAAAAAAAGTATTGTGCTAGTATTATATCTTCAAAATCCTTTTAAATATATATAGAAAAAAAATAGTGCTAATATTCTTTCTTCCGAATCTCTTTAAATATATATATATATATATATATATATATTTATATAACATATTGTGCTAATATTTTTTCTTCAAAATTCCTTTAAATATATATAGAAAAAAAATTGTCCTAATGTTATTTCTTCAAAATCCATTTAAAAATATAGAAAAAAAATTGTGCTAATACCATTTCTTCAAAATCACTAGCCTCTTTCGATTTCTTTTTTATTTTTATTTTGACGTTTTAAAGAGGTCAAGTATTATTAAATATATAGAAAAAAAAATATTGCGCTAATAATCATATTTCTTCAAAAGCCCTAGCCCACGCGTACTTTTTCCCCTCTCCACAGTCGAAATCCTTCTCCTTTGAAAACAGTGTTCACCGGCCGTCCATTCGCAAAACCACCCTTCCATCCATTCAACGCCCATCCGTTCAACGTGCCCGTCCATTCAATGTCCGTCTGTTCAACGCCATCCGTTCGACTTCCGCCACGTTCGTAGTAAGTTCAACGTCCGTCCGTTCCGCGTTCATAGTCAGTTAAACGTCGTCCATTCTGCGTTCATAGTCGGTCAACGCCGTCTGTACGACTTCCACGTTCATAGTCAGTTCCACCTCTTCGAATCCCTCACTTCTGCCGTTTCAAATTCTGTCCGTCCATCTGTCCATCCGTCCATCATTCACTAAGTTGAGGTTAGACATTTATATATACTTCGAATTGAATGTGGCTGTGCATAATATTTGAGATAGGAAGGTTATTGGATGTGTAAATTTCAAATTGAACGTGGCTGTGAATAATATTTGAGATATGAAGGTTATTGGATGTGAAAACTTCAAGTTGAATGTGGTTGTGCATTATTATTGGATTTAGACCGAGAGGAGTTGGGTGAATTAGATGGGGCTATAGGTGTATTTGCATATATTATACAAAAAAACACAATGTGATCTGTTATATATAATTTCTGCATTTTCTATTCTCCTAATACCAAACTAACTTCTTCACATATTTTCCTTCCAAATCCACGATGTAAAAAACTGACTTAATTAGAAACTTGATAGGTACTCAAATTAATTATATTATGTCTTGTTATGAAATTTTAGAAGTTTAAAATTCTAGTTGCAACTTCTTGATCAAGAAACATATCAAAAAAATTTAAATTATAAGCATGTTTAACTTAGAGCAATAGTACACATGTTATTAACAAGCGAACAATATATAAAAATAATTAACCTACAATATATATAACAACCCTACCTTCTAAAATGGCACGACAGATATTAATATCAAGACTATCTAGTGCCAAATTATTAAAGAAAGAACTAAGAAGTAAGTAAATGAGGAAATTTGGGGAAGGAATGAAGGGGAGAGGCTTCGAGAAGAATGAGGAGGAGTGGTCACAATCAGGCACAGTGGTTCAATCTTTGCTGTTTTTGGAAAAATCTTAACATGGGTCCCAACTTTTAACATGTGTACGGCCTATTCCTATAACTCTTTTCATTTCATCAAACATCTTCTATTTAACCATACACTATTACTTTCCTTTCATTTGCTTTCTTCTCCTATTGTCAACTTTTAGAATTGTTTCTTGTCTTTTCTTTTTTCCTTTGGTGGGTCCAAGAGAGTCTTGAATTATCCAATTAAGTGATTGATAGATCAAACTTTCTTTTGGTGTCATTTCTATTTATTTCTATGTTACAACAAATAGTTAATGTCAATAGAAATATAACTAAATAACAATTTTTAGTCATACAAAATCAAAGATACACATTCATTCAATTCACTTCTTCACCAATCAAGATGTGCAATTTCTACTAGTGATCATATTATGTGCTTATGTACAGTAATAACAAGTGATTTTGTATTAAATAGGTTTTCAAAATGTCAATAACAAACTAATCATTCAACTAGACTCATTTGAGTCTAATTAATAAGTTACAATAAAAATTAGGATTACAATGGAATGAAAGCGAATAAACAAAACAAGTTATTGGAAAAGTGGGAGTGAATATCAGTTGTTAAGAAAAATGATACTAAAATTCACTGAATAATTTTCACAATCTTAAGATGGTCGTGACACATTCAGTTAGATTACCAACGGTTGGACGAAACTTACAGCAGTGATGGGTCTTTTCGACAAGCAAGGGAGCTGTAACTGAAACAAGGAAATTTGGGGCAATGGTAGTGAACCCGTTCAACAACCTCTTCACGAAACACCTGAGTCCGACATCCTGCAAACAAAAAATCAGGCTAGATGAGAGGGATTTGGGAAAAAGAAAATGGGAGGGGGGTTTACTCACAGGCGTTCGATGACTGAAGAAAATGAAGGGAACCTCGTCGGCCTTTGATGCTAGAAGAAAATGGAACGATGGGGCCTCACCTGTGTTTGCCGGTGAGTTGGTGTTCTGCCATGCGAGAAGAAAACAAACGAGGTGGGTCTGTGTTCTGCCGAAAAGAAAAGAGGGAGGGAGGGGAAGGGTTTGTGAGAGGGAAAAAACGTGGAGGGAAAGGGGAAGTAGAAAAAAGAGTAAAATTAGATTATTTTTTTTTAATTTTGTAGTAAAAAGGTAAAATTACATTTTTTTTTAATTTTATGGCCATGTTATTTGCGTTGCCATATGTTTAAGTTTTGCGTTGCCATAGATATGTATAAAATTGTTGGATTATTCGCCATACGTGGCCATAAACTATGTATATATGCCTACACACAATACGTGGCCATAAACTAAAATAAACATTGGCAAAAATTCAGATTAAAAATTTTCCTTTTCACCAAATAACTTTTTCACCACTATTTAATTTCGTCAGCAGAAACGATAATGTGTCCACACAATACACAACTTTTTGTCAACGTATATATTTTTGTCGGCAAAAATGAAGATGTGCCAACGCAATGCGTTTACGTCGGCACATCATATCTTTGCCTACATTTTTTTTCGTTGATAGAAAAAAATGTCTGCAAAGCCAAAATTTCTTGTAGTGAATCTACAAATAAAATAAGAATAGCATTAAAACTAAGAAGTTTAACCTAGTTAGTATATACTTCAATCTACAAGTAGAACCATATACATTCCAGAATCTTTCATTGATTGCTAAAGGTAAAAATTTACTTGACTTTCTATTATATGCAAAACCTCTAATTAATGATAAGAACAAGGCAATCAATCAAGGAAATTTTATCAATGTTTTGTAAAGAAAGAAAAAAGCAAACATTAGCCTGTGAATGATGCATACAAATAAATAAATAGGTGTACACAAACACATTAAGATCATAGTTGAAATAAAAAGGCTTATTTCACCTTATAGGTAGATATCCCAAAGATGAAAACAGAAAACATAAATTTGAATGTGCAATCTAATTATGAAAGATAAGATAATTAAACATTCCATAAAATGGTACAATAATAAGGATACGCACATATCTGCAAACTCTGAACCACTCTGTGACCACTGCACATCATGAACAGGCCATTCTTTACATGCCAAGGTCCATAACAATCAGTTATTTCTATGTGGAAACTTCAATATCCACAATAGTAGGCTAGGCTGTTAGAACGCACTGCATGTAATATTTGAAGAAAAAGAATTTAGTGCTTACGAAGTGATACAAAGTTCTTTATGGTGACATCTATGCCAATGATATGTGACACTAAAACTAAAACCAGAACTCTAGTTCACTTTTTGGTAGTGGCATTGACATAGTAAGTAAGCAACTAAAATGAAGTGGCAGTATAGGTAAGCAACTCAAGAATGTATGTGTATACCTATAATGCTTTCTTTTTAAGTGTTGAATTCACCAAGTACCATATTCCTAAACGCTTGCATTATAATAGAGTTAGCAAATGGTTAACTTATTAACTAAAACAATTTAGATGTCAGGGTGAGCATTTTCTTGAAGATTTTCAAAAACATAAATCCTTGTAAAAATGGAAATAGATGATATTGGTTTCACAATGTATTTTAGCTCAGAACTTTTTCCGACAAAATGGACTTGAAGTTAAAGTTGACTCACTTGTAAGAAATAAGTGCAATCCAAAATATGAAAATTTCTCGAAGGTTTAGCTATATCATGTAAACCTACTAGTAAAAGAACGATAAATGTAGCTTGACCCTTTGAGAGATATGTGTCAATCTCTAGTTGCAACCACCAGTCAGATTAACATATAAGAATGGTAGAGGAGCCAACCACCAAAAACACAATACGTAATAGAAGATTAGTAAGAGCAAAGCTTTATGAATATGCAGGGTGAGTGGAAAAAAAGGACAAACACAACAAGCACATTGTATAGTTGTCAATAATTAAATATAACAAAAAAATTGTAAAAAAATGACAAAAACGTAGAGAATATTTACAAACATAACAAATTTTTAAAAATATATTTATAGACTTATATCAATTTCTATCAATATCACCAATAGACACTGATAAATGTTAGTGTCTATCATTAATAAAATTTAAAATTTTCTTACCTTTTGTAAATATTTTCATTCATTTTGATATATTCGAAAATGTCCCAACAAAAACAATATAATTAAACCAAAACTCGTTGTCAGTTTATTTCTTTTTTCTAAAAAAAGATACGATAAGTCAATATAGGTGCATTCGAACATCTCCATTAGGTGGACACCTCCTTAGCACCTTCATCATCTCCGCTTCATTAATATAGAAATGATCAGTACATGAAAAGCAAGGGACAGAGGAAAATACAAAAGGGCTAGAGTTAAAACCGAAACAACAAATAGATAGAGAGCATTTAGATTTATAGCAATAGAACTAGCACTGTAGTCGTCCAGAGTCCCAAAAACGGAGATCTACTCGTCCAGAGTCCCAAAAGCGCTCAAATGTCTTTTAAGAAGACCAATGATAGACTTTTTCTTATCCTTGAAAATACGATTGTTTCTCTCCAATCAAAAGTGACCATATAGATGATGCCCTTTCTGTTATTTTATTCTGATTGATATAACATTGTTCAGAACAGATAGACAACACACTCTAATGTTGATTTTTCGAACGCTATGAGATTTTCCAATTTGGCCCATATCACTCTAGTAGTTGGACTGGGTGTTAAGTTAATAATATTACTTTTTGTTTAATTATTAATTACTAAATTAAATTATAGAGAAATTAAGAATTTTAAAATTAAAAGTAGATTATCGCGACGTGGAGTGGCCGATGTCCTATTTTATTTAATTTTAATAAATAAATTGGTTTGGAGTTGCCACCAACCATATTAAGGTGTGATTGATCACCCATTCATGATATTTAAGTTTGAGAGTCAGTTGTGTGTAGGAAAGGTGTTAACAAATGATTACCAAATTAAATTTATCATTTAAACTAAATTAAAACAGTTCACAAAACGAAGTTTTTTATTTGGTTTTTTTAAATGTCCCATGGTTTTTAGTCCACATCTAAGAAAGAAACTAAGTACGAATTGATATCTATGGGTAGCATAAGAGCCATTTAGAAAAATGAAGTTTATTTTTGTTTCAAAATATTATTTTTTTATTACTCAACTCAATAATATTTTAACTTTCATGGTAGGTGTTTAATGAGAAATTTCATGTATATAAGAATTAATAAATTCATTCTGATTATTCCTCTGATTTTGTTTGTTTATCTAAAACTAAATTGCTGAATATTAATAAAGAATTGGTGAAGTCTATACGAAGTTCTATCAGCATCAACTACTTATTTAAACAGGCCATTGGTAGATCGGGTGGTATTCTGTTAATGTGGGACGATTTGAAGCATCAACTTATCAATTCTGTTATTGGACAATTCACTATCTCTGCTAATTTTGTTGAGCTAGATGGTTACAACGGGTGGATTACCTCTGTATATGGCCCTGCTAATAGAAAAAGAAGGAAGTTATTTTGGCAAGAGCTAACAAACCTTGCTTCTACCTGTGGATCAAATTGGCTTCTGGCTGGGGATTTCAATGTTATTAGATGGAGTAATGAAACTTCATCAAACAACCCCTCAAAATACAGCATGGAAAAATTCAATTCACTCATCCTCAACCTTGGCTTGTCTGATGCTCCTCTGACAAGTAGCTCATATACCTTGTCCAACCTTAAAGACCCCCCGTGCTTTCCAAACTTGACAGATTTCTGCACTCTATCTTGGGAGTCCAGACTATCAAATCCTTGTAATAAGCTTCTAACTAAAGCTACCTCCGACCATTTTTCAATTGTTTTGGAATCAGACAATCTGAAATTGGGGATGGTTCCCTTTAGAATCAACAATTGCTTTCTTGAAGAGAAAGATCTCCTAAGCAAAGTGGCTAATTGGTGGCAAGATACATCCCAAGTAGGTCATCCTAGATATGCTTTTATGAGGAGATTAAGACAGCTATCGAGCTTTGTTAAAAGTTGGCAGTTAAAGACTGCCAACAAAAGAAACTTGGAATCCATCAAATTTGAAATAGATAAATTTCACATGATGGAAGCACATAATGCTATGACAGAGTTTGATAGTAACAGAAGGAAAACTCTAAAGACATATCTTGCAGACTTTATCTTTAAAGAAGCTCAATATTGGGCTCAAAGAGAAAAACAAGTTTGGTTGAAGTTTACATAAAGTTTACAATGCCAGAAAAAGGAGAAACCAAATCTCAAATTTCTTTGATGAAAGTGACTTTTGCTACAATACTAATATTGAGATAGAGAAAATATTTGTTGAACATTACAGCTCCATTTACTCATCAAGTACTTTCACTCCTTTGGTCATTGAGAATCTCCACTAGAATCCTATAGAAGCTTCTCAAGCCTCTTCACTTATTATCCCATTCATTGTGGAAGAAATCAAAGGATTTTTTTCTCTTTTAAAAGCAATAAAGCTCCAGGGCCTGATGGATTTACAATCGATTTTTTGAAAAAAATTTGGAACACTTTTAAGCCAAATATATTGGAAGTGTTCCAGGATTTTTTTAGAAATAGTGTGGTCAATCGAAACATGAACGAAACATACATATCCCTTATTGCCAAGAAAGATAAATGCAGGTTGGCTTTAGATTATAGACCAATCAGTCTCACTACATCCTTATACAAGATCCTTGCAAAGGCACTTGTTGCTAGACTAAAGCCACTTCTTTCATACACAATCTCCAACCAGCAAATGGCTTTCATCAATGGCAGACAAATCACTTATGCAATCTTAATTGCAAATGAAGTTGTAGACTATTGGAAGGCTAAGAAGATAAAAGGCTTGATTTTCAAACTGGATATTGAAAAAGTCTTTGGCAAGATCAAGTGGAATTTCATAGATTTTATCTTGAAGAATAAGCAATTCCCTAATAAAGGGAGGAAATGGATACATTCATGTATATCTTATGTTAAGTACTCCATTCTGATCAATGGCAAACCTAGAGGGAGAATCTTTCCAACCAGAGGAATCAGACAAGGAGATCCTATATCTCCTTTCATTTTTGTGTTAGCTATGGATTATCTCGGCAGAATTCTCCAACATCTTAAGCAGAAGAAGCAAATTATAGGTATCATAATAAAAGATATTAAATCTAACTCACCTCCTCTTTGCAGATGATATATTACTCTTTGTTGAATATAGTGATGAAAATATTAGAAATCTCCAGTTTGCTATCCACCTTTTTGAGAAGGCTACCAGTTTAAACATCAATCTCAAAAAGTCTATCATCTCTCCGTTTAATGTATCAAAAGACGGATTTTCTCCCAATCCCATACTTGGGGATGCCTCATGGGGGCAAACGAAAATCAAAACCTCTTTAGGACAATATTACAGAGAAGATTCAGAAAAAGTTGAACAACTGGAAATATTCTTTAATCCCGAAGGGAGGAAAAATTACTCTCATCAACTCTTCACTTGCCAGTCTACCAATATATCAACTTTCGATTTTTAAAGCTCCTGTACATATATATAAAACCATTGAAAAATACTAAAGGAACTTTCTTTAGAGAGGAAATTATGACAACATTTGCATATCAGGTATCCATAAAAACAACCTCAATCCGATCAAATGGTCTACGGTTACTACTCCTCTGGACTTTGGAGGCCTGGGTATTACTCCACTCTCTGCTACAAATTTTGCTCTGCTCACAAAATGGTTTTGGAGATATCTAAACGAACCAAATGCTCTCTGGAAATCCCTCATTGATGATAAATACTATTCTAGAGAGATGGAAATATTTCCCACACCTTTGCAAAATACAGTAGCACCCATGCTCCTTGGAGATCCATTTGCAAATTTGTTGATTGGTTCAACTCAAAAGTGGAGTGGAAAATAAACAATGGCAGTCTTCTATCTTTATGGCATAGCAATTGGAGCTTAATGGGTTCTCTAAGCAGATTATATCCAAGATTGTATGCTCTCTCCACAAAGCAAAATAGTTACATCAGAGATATGTGGAATGTGGATAGCAAAACTTGGGATTTACACAGTAGAAGACCTCTCAGAGATAGAGAAGCTTTACAATGGAGAACTATTCAAAGCAACCTTCCTTCTCTTACAGATAACAATCACAGGAATTACCCTACCTGGAAGCCCAACAAAAATGGTTCATTCTCTGTAAAATCTGTCATCCTCACAAATGCGTCCCCCGCTGTTGCCTTCAAATTAACAGTCCCCTTCAAGAATTTATGGAAATCTAAAGTCCCTAAAAAGGGCAAATTCTTCCTATGGATCGCTGCTTACAAAGGTATCTTCAGGATGGAGAATATTCAAGGAAGGCTAAAAAATCTTTGTTTTAACTCCAACTGGTGCATATTATGCAAGAAAAGCAATGAGACAACATATCATATTTTCCTCCACTGTCCTTTTATCAAAAACATATGGAGTAAGGCAAAGAGTCATTTTGATTGGGATCTCACTGATGATAACCTCCTGCACTAATCAACACCATTTGGTTGGAACGAAACAACGGGCTATTCAACAACATATCTGTCGCCACGTGTCTGAGACGACGCAGAGCGGCCGACGTCCTCAAAAGAGTTAGTTTTAAAAGAAAATAGGAGTCACCACCAATCTTTTTTACGGTGTGATTGGACACCGAAATAAAGTAAATAATTTTTTAAAAAATGGTTTGCGAAAAATAGAGTTGAGTTGGGAGTCATTTGTGTATGGGGAAGGTATTAGCACCACACAACACCTATTTAGAAAAACGGTGGCCAAATTTCAAATCTTGAATTGAAAATATTTTTTAAATTTATTTTAAAACTAATAATATCTTATTTTACCCCTAATTACTCCAATATTTGAAGCAATGATCTTATAAAATAAGTGGAATAATATTCCATGAATTAGATTGAGGAAAATTTCTCACCTTACGAAAATGAGAAATTATTACAATTTCTCAAAATCTATCCTAGGCTAGTCTTCGAATAATTTTTTTTTTTAAATATTGATTCAATTCATTTTTTCTTGAGATCAAATCTCGGACTCCCCAAGATATTAATCCATCACTTCAAAAATTAAAGGAAATCGGACTCCCAAATTTTCTAGATTCCATCATAGGATTTTATTTAAAGAAAACGGTTAAGTTATTAGCAAAGATTGATTTAGGAAACCTTATGAAATGATAGATAAAATTTTGAAGTATTGAAAAGCATAAAAAAATTTATAACATTAGAAACATATTTGCTAAATGATTAAAAAAAGTTTATTTTAAAACATAGAGAATTTTAAATTGGAAGAATTTTAAAACATTGAAAAATTTTAAATACAAAGAGTTACATTTAAGTACATATAATAATAACTATTATGATAGTAGTGTGAATAAGTAAAATAATAATAATAATAACAATAAATGAAATAAGGAAAGAAAAAAAAGAAAAAAAAAAGAAGGAATGAATTAAGAAAGAAAGAAAATAAAATAAAGGGATGACTGCAACTGCAGCCACCCATAAAAGAAATTAAACAACAATAATAATAACAATAATAAGTAAAAAAAGAAAAAACAATTAATAGTAATAAAATAATAATAAAAATAAATAAATAAATAAAACAAAAGAAAACAGTAAATCTCATTTAAAATATGAAATTGTTTATAATTTTAAAAGCAATTTATTAATTAAATTTCAAATAGAGAAATTTCGTGTATTCATAGAATTTAAGTTATAAAATTCATAATAAAAACATTACTTATTCTTCGATTTAAATTTTTATATTTAAATTGAAAAATAAATAATAATAATTGCAAAATAGTTTAGAAATAATGTAATATGCATATGCAGTGAAATAAAGTAATATGGAGGGAGGGAGGCTGTGGAATAAAGTAATATGAAGGCATGATGTGAGATAAATAGTGACGTAAAAAACACAGTGAGATTATGCTGTGAGAAAAAAAAAACACAGTGAGATAAATAACACATGGTGACAAATTAAATAAACACATTGTGCTGCCAAATCAAATAAACACAGGATGCATAATCAACTAAACACAGAGTGCATAATCACACAGAGTACAAAATCAAATAAACACAGGGTGCAACCCAACGCTGCAAATAAAATAAACACATAGTGCAAATAAATACTGAGTGATACAAGTGATGGTGACTAAATGAGTCTACTAAACTAATACCAAATTAGAATAAAATCAACCAAACATTTAACCAAAATAAATTGGATACTGCATTCTACTGAATTTGAAATCAAATTAAACTCAATTCAACCCAACAAATCTAATCAAATTAAATACACAATAAACCCTACAACTCAACCTGATGAACCATGAATCTAATGAATTTAAAGACACCATAAGTTCGAGATTTGAACCCACAATGATTAAATTGGCTTACATCTAGAAAATATTGGAAGCACATTCAATACATAAATCTAATAAAATTGAAACCACAAAAATAAAATCAATTCAAACAAAATTAATCTGACAAAATACGCAAAAAAAATTAATCTGACAAAATATGTCGTAATCACCAAATCCTAATTAACATCCAATTGGAAAAGAAAAAGAAAATACCTTTGAAAACCTTTAATTTGGACAAAAAGATTCTTGCTGCTTTCTCAACCCTTCAAAATGATAACGAACTGAGAAAAGATTTTTTTTTACGGTAAAAAAAAATCTAGCGTAACTTTTTCTTAAAAAAAATCTCAATGAACTCTTAGTAAAAAAGAAAAAATTTTCCCTTTTATTTTTATAAGACAAATAGTTAATCATTTTTAGAGTGGAGTGAAGGCAGAGTATAGAAAGAAAGTGGGAGAGTGGTGACGAAGGAAAGGAAAAAACAAAAAATAGGGGAAAATTGGCTGAGGAAAATAGGAAAGGGAAAAAGTTTTTTTTTTCAATTTTTTTTTAAAAAATTAAATTCAAATTCAATTTTTTTATAAAAATAAAATAAACATAAATAAATAAATAAATAGAAAAAATAAAATAGAAAAGACAAAATAAGTTATCTACCTAGATTATTTTAAAACAAAAACATTTTTAAATATAGAAAAATTGAAAATGATTACAAAATATTTGGCAAAATCTATAATTTTTTTATTTACTATATTTTATAAATAGTTTTTTTTTCCTACGGATAACAATTTCTCTTAGTTCTTTTTTATTAAAGTGAAGATTCTATTTCTAACTTCCAACCTTGAAGCTTAAAATCGACGGTAGGGACTGTTTTGAAGTTTTATGCAAAGTATTATTTTTTTTTTTTTGAGAAATTGAATTAGATGACAACAAAAATTAGAAAAAATAGTTCATAACACCTCTTTTTTTCCATATTACAAATTTGACAAATATAATTAATAATTGACTGTAATTAGACGATAATCTACTTTTAAAGTTACTATTTTGGCAATTTAGAAAAGGTAGGTGACATGGGCTCTTATCATAAAATTTTTTTTGTTTTTTTTGCACTCTCTTTTTTTATTTCTAACATATCTTTTTTTGATTTTTTATTTTTTATTTGTTTTTGTCCAATCAGATAAGCCAAATGATATTTGTCTTCAATTTGTTTAAAAAAAAAATTAATTTAAAGTTTTTGAATTGTGTATTAATACATATAGAATTAAAAAAAAGGGTGAATTTGATAATTCTAAATTTGTAAAGTATGATAGTCCATGTGAACAACAAACCTATAATATAGGATAATCAAACTCAGTTACCAAGAAAAACTTGATTTGATATCCTTTAGATTAAACAAATCTAACAACTTATATTTGTTTTATATAGCAAAAGTCTGGGTGGGAGATGAGATGCATTAGTGATCCACTTATCCTAATCAACGACCTGAAACCTAACAAAAGTATTTAAACCAAATGTCCATTCATACATTTCTGTTCACAATATCTTTATCCTACACATATATCTTTTTAAAAATACTAATATTAGTAATAATGGGTAAACTGTTTATTTATTTATTTTAAAAAGGTAAAAATTTAGTAATAACATAATATCTCATTTTTATTGTTTTAGAAAATAAAAATAATTCATTTATTTTAAATAAAATCTTTTAATATCAAAAAAATTATTTAATTTTAAATAAAATATTTTTAAAAAACTTATTTCTACTCATTTTAGGAAAAAATTAAATTAATTAAATCTTTGACTTATTTATATCATTTTAGGAAAAAGAGAAAATCAATTTTAAAAAAAAATCTTTTAATATCCATTTTATTTATTAATTTATTTTTCACAAAATCTCAAAATATCTCATTTAATTTATTTTTGGAAAATAAAATTTTGTTTTATTAACATAATATCAAAATTTGATTTTATTCTTATAATTTTTTCCTAATTTGTGGTACACCCCGAGTCTATAAATAGGGACCCTTGTCATTTGAAAAGAGGAGGATAATTTCTTACAAAAAAATCTTTGAAAGAAAAGTTTTTTAGACAAAAAAAAGTTCTTTAGAGATAGTGCTTATAAATTTTTTTATTATTTAGAGCGAATCTCTGCGAAAAAAATTCTGCAAAAATGTGAGTTTTTCTTATTTTTTTCATTATCTTATTGTCTCTACTTTTTTTTTAAACTTTATCTTAAGCAAATCAAATCTCATTGTTGAACTAAACTTAGTTTGAGGTTGCATTTGTTAGGGATTCAATCCCAAGGATCCGCACCTCATACAACAAGTAATTTCTTTGGGATTTGAATCCTTATTTTTCTTTTCTTTTCTTTTTAAAAGATAAAGAGAAAGAAAAGAAAATGTAGGAAAATTTTAGGATTTTTTTTATTACTTTTTTTTTCTTTTATCATCATGTAAAAAGAAATTCTTTAGTCTTTTCTTCTCTCTAAAAAAAAAATAGAGAGAAAGAAAACGACATAAGAAAAATGTTCATTCTTTTTATTTATCCGTATTTCATTATTTTTTTTTTTAAATCCCAACTCTTAACCTTTATTTTCTTTTCTCTAAAATATAGAGAGGAAAAAGATGATAGAGAAAATTTTAGCATTATTATCGCTATTACCATTATTATTTTTTTTCTTTTATTATTATTATATTTTATTTTATTACTATTACGGTTCTTTTTTCTTTTTACTTCTTGTTGTTGTTCTTCTTATTATTATTGTTATTATTATTATTATCATTATTATTATTTTTATTTCTTTTATGGGTTGCCACTCCTCTACCATTTTTCTTTCTTTATTCATTCCTCTTTTTTTGTTTCTTTCCTTATTTTATTTATTGTTATTATGTTTCCTTTCTTTCACTTATTCACATTATTATCATAATTATTGTTATATGCACTTAAATGTAACTCATAGTATTAAAATTGTTTAATGTTTTAAAATCCTTCTAATTTAAAATTATTTATGTTTTAAAATAAAGACTTTTTTTAATCATTTAGCAAATTTGTCTATAATGTTATAAATGTTTTATGTTTTTCAAAACCTTCAAAATTAACCTATGATTTCATAAGGTTTCCTAAATCAGTCTTTTCTAAAAAAATTTATACCGTTTTCCTTAAACAAAATCCTACGACGGAATCTAGAAAATTTCGGAGTCCGATTTTCTAGAATTCTTGAGGTGAGGAATCACATCTTTGGAAGTCCAAGATATGATCGCAAGAAAAAAATGAATTTAATCAATGTTTTAAAAAAAATCCTTATTCGAAGACTAGCCTATGATAGATTTTGAGAAATTGTAATAATTTCTCATTTTCTTAAGGTGAGAAACTTTTCTCAATATATAGTCTAATTAATGGAATATTATTCCACTTATTTTATAAGATCATTACTTCAAATATTGGAGTAATGAGGGGTAAAATAGGACATTAGTTTTAAAATAAATTAAAAAATATTTTCAATTCAAGATTTTAAATTTGGCCACCGTTTTTTTCTAAATGGGTGTTGTGGGGTGCTAATATCTTCCCCACACACAAATGACTTCCAAATTCAACTTTATTTTTCGCAGATCATTTTTTTAAAAAAAAGTTGTTTACTTTATTTCGATGTCCAATCACACCGTGAAAAAAATTGGTGGCGACTCCTATTTTCTTTTAAAAACAACTCTTTTGAGGACGTAGGCCGCTCCGCGTCGTCTCGGGCACGTGGCGACAATAGCAGCCACCATATTGAATCTGATGATACTTTTAATATTGTTGTATCTGAGTTTACTTTTATTTTGGTCTTGTTTCTTGGGTTGATATAAAATTTAGTGCATATGTAATATAGCGAGGATTAGTTTTCAAATATAGTAAAGTTGCTGATCAAACTACCGATAAATCTAGCAAAATATTATTGTTTATTGTCAATAATAAACATAGATACCTAGAGAGCTACCAACATCTATCTGTATCTATCATAGACAATATCTATTACTCATAAATAATGACAATTTACCATATTTTGTATAAATATTTTTACAGTTTTATGATTTAAAAACAATACTCATTTAACAAAGTATATAAAGTTCATTAAAACTACAACTATCTATAAATCCATGGTGTTTCCCATATTTAATACATTTTTAATCTCAAAGTATTTTTTAAAAATAACAATAATAATACAATTTAATTTTTGATATACAATGTCATCTCTCACGTTCTAGTTGACTTAGGTTATTAAACGGTCGTTTGCTTACATGAGTTAGTTTAAATTACACTAATTATTTGTTAATTAATTGTCCAAGTGTAGATAGGTGCTACTTGTTTGATAGTATACCAATTTGCTACGAGAGGGAGTAGTCCTTCTAATTAAGGAGTGTGAGTCAATCTCTTTGGTTTTTCATTATCGGACTCTCAACATCTCAACATGTCCCTTTAAGATGGTGTCTCTTTCGGTTCACCTATTTTGGACCAAATACTTGTTTGTGCTTAATAGACTACGATACCATGTTTGATAGTATGAAGTTTCATCTCAAAATCAATTTACAATAAGATGAGTAGTTCATGTATCTTATGAAGAAGAGTCTAAGTCTTTTTTATTTTTCTATTCAATTATTTTGTGTTTCTCTCTAGTTTCCCAATAAGGAGTCAATGTTCTTTTTCAGAGAGAACAAAATATAAATCTTAAATTGAATTGGATAGAGTGTTGGTGGAGTTTTTTTTTTATGCCATATTAAAAGTAAGGCATTAGTATCGTATATTAGGATATTAGAAGCAGATTCAAAATTATATTCTTAATAAATCTAGCTGTCTTCATTTTTTTAAGTATACGAATTAGATTCCACCAACAAAAAAAAAAAAAAAAAAAAAGTTATAGTTAATTAATCACATAGTTCATATCTTTTAGTTCTGGTGGCGGTTTTGAGAATACGATCGCTTGTTTTCTTCAAGTTATTTTCATCATCGTTTTGTAATCAAGTCAATTGATGTAAGCTAGATATGTTGATTATGGGTTAACCCGTAATTTATGATTTCAAGCTTGAGTTTTAGGATCTCTCTTTCCTATTCTAATGCATGTATTTGTGAATTTTTTAACTAGATTATTAACGTACTTGTTTGTCGCTTTTGATTGATATACAATTCAAGACAATTTATTGTATGATGATCATCCATAGAAAGCAATATATGTTTGGTTAGGATACAAATCCATTTCGATTAGTATTGTTCTAACCAAACTAGATTGAAACAATGAATATTTATTTAGAGTGCTTGAAAATTAAGTATACACTGAACATTGTTCAAAATCTTAATACAATATTTAGGAGAACTTGAATACGTATGTTTTTCATTGATTCAAATTGGGCTAATTAGTTGATTGGGACGACTTAAATTGACTTTTTCAATTAATTAGGCCAGATAAATATAAACAATTGCTCAATTCCGATAAGAAGAATTCAATACGTTGAAAAGGGAATTTTTGTTATAACCCAAGCTAGGATTTCATTCCATATAGAATCTCAACTATCTACATTTTGCATTTATTATATGCAATTAAATTTTGTTTGCGACAAAAAGAAATTCAAAACCCTCCACCAATTATTGTAGGAATGTTCATAGTTCAAACAAGAAATTTGACAGTTCCTTTTGTCCGAGCCATAGTTGCCACTACTACATTATTGAGTCGAAATAGTTAATTATTTGGTCTAAATTTTGGGGGACGAAATCCTATTTGACCACCTACGAACCTAAATTGTATCATTTTTTCAAAACGAAAAATATAATAATACAAAATAACAAGCATGTTACTTATTTAAAAATAATAAAAAATGTTTAGTTTCTAATTTATCTTTTTATAATTGTCTAGAAATATCTATTGAAGTGGAAGTTTTATTAATATTTAAAAAATATATATAAAGATCATCATTTTGAGGCATGATGAAGGTGCTAAAAAAGTGTTAATCTTGTTAAGATGTCTTGTTTCACTACTCTCTCCCATCCCTCTTGACTTTTGAATATTAAAAAAAAACTAGACTTTGATACTTCCATCAACATCGATATTTTAAACATTGATATGATATAGTTATATATATATATATATATTTTTTGTGACTGTTATATGTAATCTAATTACTTTGATCTATTTAAATACTATCTCATATACATTCTAGCCTAAACTATTCTAAATACCCGTGAGTTTTACACGTCTTTGTGTCAAAAGTACATACAGTTAAACATCTTTAAAAAAATCCAAAGTTACTTTTACCATTAATTTTAGATGAAAACATTAAACTTTAATTTTTTTAAGAATACCCTTAAACAACTAAAAAAGGAAAAAATAATATAAAACCTGCCCTTACCATTCTGATTAAACAAAAACTGTTAATACTCATTTATCTCTTTATTTTTCCTCTTTCTTTCTCTACTCTCTCGCTATTATTCACACATGAGAAGGAAAAACAATACTAAAATGAGTTAAATGTAGAATATAATTGAAAGTATGTATACTATTCACACATGAGAAAATAAAAGATCAAATAGACATTAAAAAAAGTAGTTAACTATTTTATTGATTGCGATATAGAAAAGCAAGGATCAACATGATTCAGTAGAAAAGAGAGCAGTAGTAATAAGATTTAGGGTCCGTTTAGATTGACTTTCTAAAATAGTTTACAAACACTCTACTTTTGTTTTATTTTTTTTGTTTTTTTACTTATAAACACTTATTTATATAAACTTATTTAGAAAGTCAATCAAAATAAGGTGGTGGTTTTCATGGTTAAGTTGTTAAGAGCAAAGCCTGTGAGATCTAACTTCCCATTTACCAACAAGAGGGATCCAAACTTCAACATCACATGTTTGCACACTCGAACCAGAATTGGTTTTAGCATCAACCTGAATTTTAAATCGATAGAGTTTGCCCTTTGTAAACAAAGCAATAGCAGCAGCCACCACAGCCCTAAGCTTGAGCTCAATCTGAAGCTTTGCCGAAACCACAGTCAACGACCATGTGGCAATTTCTACTACAACTCTGTCCTTTGCACAGTTATCAATGGATCTGAAAGCTCCTCCCGAGCGGAACTGGTACTTCCTGCCTGCATGTTCTCCTACATGTTCTCCAAAGTCCGATGACATGATCTTAAATTGATATTTTTAATATGTTTAATTCTATGGATTGATCACTTGAGTTGTTGCCTTCTCTCTATGCTCCTTTATATAACAACATATTAATTCTTCTTTTTTTTTTTTTTTTTTTTTTTTTTTCCCTTTAAACGAATCTAATTCCTATATTCTACTTTAAATAAATTGATAACTTCGAATGTTTTTTTTTCATAATTCACCATGATATTTCTAATGTTTATCCATCTCTCATCTAACCATTTTTTGTTGATATTTCACAAATGTCTTTTCATCTTTTCACTGTCAATACATTCTTTTAGACTAAAAGAGCATGATGATGAAGACATTAAAGATGTGTTAACCAGCTAGTTGAGATATTTAAATGCGTCCATTTATCTCACGATCTTTAATATTTATTAAAGAAAATTTATATGACATTGGAAATATTGTGATCTGACTTGAATTACTATAAATAAATGTTGATCTAATTCCTAAATTACTAAAAAAAAAAGTGAAGATATGTTCTAATGACAAATTTTTAAAATCATGAAAACCTGTTTATACTTTAGTGTTGTATTTTTGTGACTGTTACATGTAATAATCTTACTTTCTATTTAAATATACTAAATACCCCTATAGGGTTTTACATGTCTTGCTAGTTTTGGATAAAAACGGTTAGTTAATTTTTTGTCAAGAATATTCTTAAACGTCCCTTCAAAATATATAAAAAAAATACTCTTAGTACTGTTAGTAAGCGAACAAAAGTCGTTAATACCATAAACTTCTTTATTTTTCCACTTTCTTTCTCTGGCCACTCTCTACTTCAGTATTCACTTACCAATTTCTTTCCTCCACTAGTTTGATGCCACATATTTTGCACGTAAAAAAATTTAGAAGAAAACATGATTATAGAATTTTAGTAATAGAATTTTAATTTATGAATAAGAAAGTTCCGTTTTTTTAAATAAGTCAGGGAACAAAAACATTTATAAACCTTTTAGAAGTTGTGTGTGAAGAAAAATAGTAGTTATTTTAATTAATTTTAAGATGTGTTATTAGAGTATATATATATTTTTTTTTTGAAAAATATACTATAGGTTAGCAAGTGCACTCGGACAACTTCACATTAGGTGGACACCCTTTTAGCACTATCATCATTTTCGCTTCATTAATGATCAGAGAAAAATATAGGAAGCAGAGAGTACAGAAAGGGCTGAAGTAAAGTCCAAATATCCAAAACGAAAAAACATAAGCAATTAAGTAAAAGCATTGATGTTTAATGCATTAGAGCTAGCTGTGTAGTTGATAAATCATGAGAATCTGCTTGTTCATAAGTCAGTTAATGCAAGAATATCTTCCCAAACCTCATAGATTGATTTTTATTTGTCGTTGAAAATTCTGCTATTTCTTTCTTTTCATATGGACCAAATGGTGACAGCCGCTAAATTAAAGAAGATAATTTTCTCTGGCACATTTTGTTTATAATGACAAATGTGTTTGCAAAGGGAGGCAATACTCACATGATTAAAATTCCAATTTAGCAAGAAGCTCAGCTTTCTCCAAATGATTTTAATAAAGGCGCAAGTTATAAACAGATGATTTATGTTTTCATAAGCTTCCTTACAAAATGATACACCAAGACGGCTTTAAGCTCTAATTTAACAGTCTTTTTTTAAGTGTTATTAGAGTATATGAAGTAAACGTGTTTAAAAGAACATATAAACTAAAATATTCTCTACTAATTTTTCAAAAAATTAAAACCGATGGTTATCTTAGTGTAAAAAAAATATTTTTTGTTTCAATTGGAATAATTTGATTATCTTCTTAATTTTGAACTACAATGTGAATAAAATTATGAAAAATTGCATTAGATAACAACAAAATTTAGATAAAAAGCAGACTATAGTATCTCTTTTTTGTATATTGCGAATATGACAACTATAACAAGTAATTAATGATATCATACGATTATCATATGGGTATCAGATAACTATCGAAAACTTATCATAGGACTATCAGAGGGTTATCACTTTTAAATTTGCTACTTTTGCAAATTTAGAAAATGTTGTAACATGAGCTTTATCCTCATAATTTTTTTGCTATTTTTGCAAAAGCCCCTAAAAATATTACATTTTCTTTTAAAAAAGAAAAAGTTGTGCTCACTCGTTTTAGTGAAGGGGTGTTTTTAACTACAACAAAAGAAACCAAAATATCTACAAAAGTTTAGCATATTTTCAAATCTATCACTATTAATGTTTAACAGTGATATTATTGACACTTCTATATTTTGTAAATATTTTGGTTGATTTTGTTATATTTGAAAATATATTATTATATACTGTATTTAGTTTTATTTTTCTCTTGATTGATATTTTTTATGGCTTAGAATTTTGTTTTCATGTAACATGAGTGTGTATACTCATTGAAATTGAAATTAAATTCTGGAAAAAAAAAAGAATTACCCTTCCACCATATTATAATTAATTAATTATTATACTAACTCCTAATTTAATTGGAGAACTCACTCACTCACTCATGCTCATTTTTTTTTCAATAAAAAAATATGTTGGTAATATACAGGGGAAAAGACAGTGGTATATATGGAAATCTAATCAAATGATAAAAAAATATAGAAGTTGATATATCTTCATTTACATAAGATGTAAAATTAAGTGAGAAAACTAAAATGGTGGTGTAAGGGTAAAACTAATAATAATATCTATAAAAATACAATTATATATAATTAGAAATTTGGTCGAACTAATATCTTGAACTAGATAAACTTTTTGTATTATAAACTATGTATCACTTACACCACAACTTATTAAATGTATCTTCAGAAAGGAATGTATGGGTAAATGAACATAAAGGTAGGAAAAATGGAGGCTAGGGATGTGCCAACCTAGTTGGAATTTCTAGTGATCTCTTGTCTAATAATATTTAACCTCTTATCTATTGATATTTAAAATATATAGAGAGAGAAAATTAAAGTTAAAATTAATGAAAATAGAATTTGATTCTTTTTGTATGGTATATGAGATTGATTCTTGGCCATCCATGTATTTACTCTTATCCATCTTCATGCAAAGTTCAGCCTTTTGACCATTTCTATGTTTTTTTGGGTGATATAATATCAAATTTACTTTTTTCTTAAGCTTTTGAATTGATTGATGATTTAAACCCAACAAAAGGAAAAAAGACAAAAAGTTCATCAAAGGGAAAAAGATGAAAAGTTTATTATAAATAGCATCATATCCTTGGCCTCAAAGGAAAAGATACAAGTCCAAGGCATATAATTTATAATACTTTTATTTACCTGTAAAAGTTATATATATATATATATTATAGTATACTATGAATGTATGTAATACTACTTTTGGTTTACAAGATTAATTTATTATCTTTCAACTATGGAATATGGAATATCGCGGATAAATTTTGTTATATATTAATTGTTTTTTAAAATCTAAAAGTGTTAGAATGCAACTTTTTTATTATTGTTATTATTATTATTATTTATTATCTCTTGTTTTTTTTTTTTTTTAAATTTCCGTTTTTTTTTTTTTTTTATTATTATTTTTTTTTATTATTTTTTTTTTTTTTTTTTTTTTAAATCTCCGTGGTGTTTATGCTTTTATGAATAATTATAATAACAATATATTGATATTATTATGAACATTTTCAAATATAGTAAAATAAATTAAAACATTTATAAAATATAGTAAAATTTTAGATTCTATCAGGAAAAATTTCTATTACTGTCTATCAAATGTCACTAATAGAAACATATAATTGTCTATATCATTGTTTATTATTAATAGAATATAAAATTTTACTATATTTTATAAATATTTTGACAAATTTACTATTTTTTGCCGTTCTTCTTATTATTATTGTTAACATACATATATATACAAAAGAAATTGAATGGTAAAGAGAGTTAAGAAGGTAAATTAGGTCAAACATACTTATGTAAAATACATATCCATTAGGTTATTCACGTTTAAATAGGAAGGTTTAGACAATGGTGTAATTATACATTTCTTTTGTAAGGCTAACATAAAAAAACACTATTATTAATTATTAATTAGATGATATTGTTAAATTCTTAAGATATTTGAAGGTAATATAATGAGTTATGCAGCATGAAGTATGTATCACTCACATATTACTCGGATGTGTTTTACAAAGATACACAATTAGAAGAAGCTATAGAACAACTGAATTGAAGACAACCTACCAATGAAAGCAAGTGAGACTACCAAACTAAGGCTAATAGCAATCATTATTTTCATTTAAATTACACATATACATAAACAAAAAATACTTAACTATAAATTTAAAAAAGAAAAACAAACAACTTAACGAAACCATAAACAAACTTTATGAACCCCAAGAAAGTAAACTTGTCAAATCTCAGAGATTAGACTAATATAACAGTCGAATTAAACCGCAACTACAAGTTAGTCATAGCATTCCAACATTTTGGAATAAAATTAGACTTACCTATTGTGCTGGCGCCTAATACAACAACAAGGTTAATTTTCTAGTGCTGAGAATTTCACGTTTCAAGGATATTCAAACTGATCTTTATTAGATAGATCAATTACTTCTCTCAATTCAGCTAATTAATTTTGAGATGAAATCTCATATATTATCAAATATCTAGACAACAAGAACAAGATTTTAATTTAGAGATCAAACTTTAGTTTAAAATGTTAACCAAAATACAATGATGTTAAAAATATGTTCTTTACCTTAATGAAGTCTTAAAATTTAAAAATAAGATTGTTAACCTGGGGAAGATAAAATAATCAAGCAACCCAGCAATGAAACAGAAGTGGTGATTTTAGAAAAAGAGATTATTTAGCGTACAATTAAATTTTAAAACAATCAAATTGATGTTTCCTACCAGAACTTTAAAAATGATGTTCATATATTTAGAATTAGTTTTAATTCATTATCCTTAGTTTTAAAAAGTTAATTTAGAGTTATCAATTAGTAATTGTATTTTCTATTTATGGTAAAGATCCATATTATTATTATTATTATTGTTAAATTCTTATATGGGTAGTAGTGATATATGTTTATATATAGATTTTGAAAGACAATTTAAAACACATATAATTGTTTATTTTATCAACAATTTAATGAGAGACTATTGTTCCAATAGTTAGAAAAAAAAAATGAAATTCACAAATAGTTAACTAACAATATATTACACAAAAACTTAATTATATAATCATTTTAGGACTAATTTTTTTTTTTTTTTAAAAAGATACGATCAGTCAATAGGTGCACTAGGATATCTCTACTAGGTCTCCATCATTCTCTCTTCATTAGGACTTATTTCTCATCAATCGCTTATAAAAAAATCAATCCTTAATACCCACTAAAATCATTTCAGGTTGATTTTGGAGAAATTAGGTGTGATGTGAGTTTTGTTAATTAACATTTTAAGCTGCTCTTGCGATGTTTGTTTGGCATAAGTTAAAATTAATTTAGAAAATTATAAATGATTTTAAATTCATTTGGGAGGGATTAGGTTATAGGTGATTTTTTTTTTTTTTTTGTTTTTTTAACAAGATATTAGAAGAAGAATGATCAACGGGTGCACCCAACATCTCAATTAGGGTTGACACCTCCTTAGCACTCTCATCTGCTCCAACCAAAAGTATGAATTCATTAAAAATATAAAAGATACAAAGAGTATCTAATGAGATCAAACGAGTAGACAAGAAAAGATAGGGTAGAGAAAAGCCTTCCCATTAACAACAATTGAAGTAACATCCATAATAAGAAAATATGGGAAGATTTTGAGCACAAGAGGCCACTAAGTATAAAATATCATCCCTCAAATTGATAGAAGACTTTTCCAAAGAGTTAATTTTCGATCGTTTCTTTCCAGCAGCCATAAACACCAGAGGGAGATACCAATGATATTTTTGTTGATGAGTCTTTTAGCCAATATCTGTGTAGTATGCAGAAGAGGATTTACCAAGGATTCCATTGGGTTAAGATTAGACGCCAAATCAAGACCTTCGTTGAATAAGAGCATTGCAGGAAGAGGTGCTTTTTCAGCGATTCTGATTGGATTTTTGCATAATACACCAGCTTGGGTTAAGATGCATCGAAGGATTTCGAATTTGACATTTAGGCAGAATGGTAGATCAAAGATTGCCTATGGATATAATATTGTTTGGAGCATCAATTACCAAATGGATGCTTAGCCATTTAACAAAAAAGAAAACGTTTTATTGAACGAGGATTCAAAATTATTTAAAGCCCATACATGGAAAAACCCTATTAGGGTCGTAAATTCTTAAAGAATTACCGAAAAAGATTCCAAACAGAATAATAATAATTTATTACATTAAAAGGAAAGAGGTTAAAAAGTGTTTGTAGGCTTAGTATTTAATAAAATAAAATCAAAATAAGACAAGTTTGATTTTGTTTTTTAAAATTGACTTAGAATTCAAATATGTTTTTGGTGATGAAACAAATTTAGTGTTAAAAAAACATAAAAAAATAAATTAATAAGAGGAGGAAGAAGAAGAAAAAAAAAAAAAAGAAGAAGAAAGAAAATTAGGAATGTATCGGTTTGCACAAATCATGGGTCTACAAAACAGCGTCGTAGAACAGGGCTAGCATTGCTGCACTGTGAATGTAGGTGTGCGCCCATCATCTTTGGAGCATTGGTATCGCGAAGGTGTGTAGTTTGCACAAATTAATCAACGATCAATCTCTGCCTAGCAGCACCGGGTGAAGCGCATAATCGGATGTCTGTTGTTCTTTTCATGGACAATATCATTATTTCCGCTTACTCTTTTTCGGTTGAAAGTATACACTATTTGGTATAATATTTGGGAATATTAAAAAAAAATTGCTAGAGTGTTGGTGTAATCCGTATAGAGATGCATCCGCTTTAACGTGGCTAGTTGCTGCCTTCTGAACTATTTTGAAATGAACACCACAAACGAAGCTTCAAGGATACTCGAAATAGTTCAATTAATATACTGGAGGACATTTGAATCGAGGTTGGAGCTTGGTCTCACAAAAACAGGCTCCTTGAAGACTACAATTCTGCCAATATAGCTCTTAATATATACAATCTTTTTGTAATCTTTAAGTTTGATTTGGGCTTACCTCTCTAGCTCTGACCTTGTTGTACTTCTCTGTGCTTAATGAAATATCTTTTCGGAGTTGATAAGGGTGATAAGAAGATGTCCAGTGGAGATGTTCGGGTCCATTTTTTGACCCTTGTATCCTTTTTTAAAAAAATCTCTACAAAGATACACATGGAGAAGACCAAAACCACAATCGTAAATTTAAAATTTTAAAATTTTTAACCAAATTTTGATGGTCGATCTCATTTCATATGGACCAAGAAAAATTGTTGAATGATTCTTTCACAAATGTGTGCTAATTATGTAAGACGAAGACTCAAGCACGCTATTTATGACAATTTTCCTATTTTTATATTTTTCATACTTCCTAACTCCTTTTTCAATTAGTTTTCCAATTTAGCATTCAAACTTTTTCATCTTTCACATATAGCATCTTTTGGTCAATGATTTCAATAAATCATCCTGAAACATCTCAACCAAGATCGATTCTTAGGGTCAAAACGATCGTGCTGATCTACAGTGTAAACAAATGATCTAGGACCGTTTAGATCATGATACACGATCATGTAGTTCTTTTTTTAATCAACAATGGGAAAAAAGGTTTCAAACTTAAACGATCATGTTGATCATGTGCTAAATGATCGTGTTGACCATGGTAAACGATCATGTTGACTATGGCAAACAATTGTGTTGACAATGGCAAACAATTATGTTGACCATGGAAAACGATCGTGCTAATTATAGTAAGCAATCCTACTGTAGTCCAATGTAAATGATTATTAAAAACTGCAAATCTAACGATTGTGTTGACCATGCTAAATGATCGAGTGACTATGGTAAGAGATTATTTAGATCACGATACATGATCGTGTAGTTCTTTTAAAACGATAGAAAAAATGCTTCAAGTTTAAATGATCGTGTTGATCATGGTAAAGGATCATGTCATTTAAGATGATATTTAAACCGTTAGAATGTTTGTGGGCCTATCTTCGAAAGTCTTCGAAATATTTGTTCAGAATTTTTTGTAAAGAAGGCCTCGTTATTCTAGAAAATTTGAAGCCTAAATTTTATTAAAAGATATTTTATGAAGCTTATATTTAAAATAGAAGATATTCTTTTAATTAAAGGATATTTATCTCAAGATTTTGACCATGGTGTAGTTCAGATTGCTAGGATTGAATTGTTGTTTTATGTTTTTGAAGAAAAGTTTGTGGCTTGGTCAAGAAGATCAAACTTCACTGTAATGATGAAATATTGAGCCTTAATTAATTAGATGATTGATGAGGAACTTGATTAAGGGGGAGATCTTCGACTGCAACACACCTTGATCTGCTGCTGATGAGATACATGATTAACGGAGACATTTTTATTTATGTTATCTTTGAAATATATTTGTGATTGATTTACTAGCAGTAAATTACTTGTATCACTCAAGTACATGATGAAGAATATGTGTTATAATCTCTGTACTTACAATCATAAAGATGTAATTATGATTCTTCTCTCAAAGTAATAAAATCTCAGATATCGGGTCAAGGACCTCCCAGATGTACATGTTGTGTCATCGAACTGAATTGATTTTATGCGAAAAAAGGTTTTCCTCCAAAATGGAGAAAATGGATCAAATCTTGTGTTTCAAGTGTGCAGTACTCAATTTTGATTGACGGCAGGCATAGAGGTAAAATTCAACCGACAAGCGGAATTCGGCAAGGGATCCCATTTCACCTTTCATCCTTGTCCTTGCGTTGGATTATCTCAACATACTTCTTAAATTCCTGGAAGCACAAAACAAAATCAAGGGAGTTAGATTCAATGGGGATCAAAATCTCACTCATCTCTTATTTGCTGATGATATTTTACTGTTTATGGAAGATGATGACGAATCAATTGAGAATATGAGATATGTCATTTGTCTCTTTGAACTTGCATCAAGCTTCAACACAAATCTTAGCAAGTCTACCATTTCCCCCATCAACTCTGATTCTCAAATAACTAACAGCGTATCGGCAAAATGAGGGAATATCCACCAAATTCCTTCCCATACAATACTTGGGAGCCCCATTAGGGGGCAAGCCACTATCAAGACATTTCTGGGCTAAGACTATTGATAAAATGCACAAGAAAGCGAATAATTGGAAATATTCTTGTCTCTCCAAGGGCCGTAAAATTACGCTTATAAATGCTACAGTTTCCAGCATTCCAAATTATAATCTATCTGTGTTCAAAGCTCCCATTTCTATTTGTAGAGATATTGAGAAAATCTGGAGAAACTTTCTTTTGAAAAACTCCAAAGAGAAGAAAAACATCTACCTCATAAGATGGCCGATTATTACTTCTCCCATAAATAAAGGTGGGCTCGACATCAATTCTGTCTCAAACACAAACTATGCCTTCTTGTGTAAATGGTTTGTGGAGGTTTCTTAAGGGAAAGGATCCTTTTTGGAAGCGCATTATATTGGCAAAATATGAACAATCTTTCCTGGGCGATATTCGTTCAAAAAGTAAATACAGTAACTTAAAAGCCCCTTGGAGATCTATCATCAAAGGTATTAAATAGTTCCTTCCACAAATTTACTGAAAAATCAAGAGTTGTGATTCCCTATCTTTTTGACATAGTCTTTGGCATGAACATAGTCCTCTTTCTCTACACAATCCAAGGTTTTATAATCTCACAACCAAAAAATGGGACTCTATCAAAGATATGTGGAATGCTGAAAATTCAAAATGAGACATTTTTCCTAGAAGACCATTAAGAAGTGTGGAGACACATCTCTGAAATGAGATGAAAATCACTCTCCATTCCCCCTTGCTTGATAATGGCCTGTACCTCCCTATTTGGAGCTTGAATACTAATGGCAGCTTCTCGATTGCCTCCATTAAACAGGCATTACATAACAACAATCAAGTCGATGTAAACAATTCAAATGAGCAGATTTATCAAAATCTTTGGAAGTCGACGATCCCAAAAAAATGAAAATTCTTTATCAGGTCTCTCCTTCATGAATGTATCAATACAGCTAAAATTTTACAAAGGAGACTTCCATCGTGGAGCTTGAAACCATCCTGGTGTGTTCTGTGCAAAAACACGGATGAAGACAAAAATCATCTTTTTATCTCTTTGCTCACTTGCAAATGATATATGGAAAAAAGCTGGTGCTATGTTTAATCATATTCCTTCATTTCTGAGAACATNTAAGAAGTGTGGAGACACATCTCTGAAATGAGATGAAAATCACTCTCCATTCCCCCTTGCTTGATAATGGCCTGTACCTCCCTATTTGGAGCTTGAATACTAATGGCAGCTTCTCGATTGCCTCCATTAAACAGGCATTACATAACAACAATCAAGTCGATGTAAACAATTCAAATGAGCAGATTTATCAAAATCTTTGGAAGTCGACGATCCCAAAAAAATGAAAATTCTTTATCAGGTCTCTCCTTCATGAATGTATCAATACAGCTAAAATTTTACAAAGGAGACTTCCATCGTGGAGCTTGAAACCATCCTGGTGTGTTCTGTGCAAAACCACGGATGAAGACAAAAATCATCTTTTTATCTCTTGCTCACTTGCAAATGATATATGGAAAAAAGCTGGTGCTATGTTTAATCATATTCCTTCATTTCTGAGAACATTGTCTCCCATTGCAAATATATATGCAGATCAAAGGTGAAAACAAAGAAGCAAATTATTATCTTCATCATAGTAGATGTCACCCTTTGGTCCTTATGGAATGAAAGAAACAAGAGGGTTTTCAATGATGAAGAAAGACCCCCTGTGATTTGAGAAGATATCCAAGCTCTTACAGGTTTTTGGACCAATCTTCCCCTACTTCAGAAACTACTCAGCCAATAGTATTGCTTTAAATTTAAATGCTTTTTAATTCTGACTTGTGGGTCTATTGGGATTCTCTCTAGCCCTTTTTGTACTTTTTCGACTTTCTGTATTTATCTCACATATATAAATGAAGTGGGAATGATGAGAGTGTTAAGTAGGTGTCCACCTAGTAGAAATGTTCTAGTGCACCTACTGACCCATTGTATCTTTTTCAAAAGAAAAAAATAATAATTTTGTGTTCCCACTAGCTATCTTTACTTACTGCACCATTTGCTATATCTTCTGTCATTAATTGGAGGTTTTTCTCATAGTACAGTCGTTGACTTATGTTGGGATTGATGCCCTAAATCTTGTGGTCTTGTAGTTTGTAATTGTATATATTATACAAANTAAGAAGTGTGGAGACACATCTCTGAAATGAGATGAAAATCACTCTCAATTCCCCCTTGCTTGATAATGGCCTGTACCTCCCTATTTGGAGCTTGAATACTAATGGCATCTTCTCGATTGCCTCCATTAAAGAGGCATTACATAACAACAATCAAGTCGATGTAAACAATTCAAATGAGCAGATTTATCAAAATCTTTGGAAGTCGACGATCCCAAAAAAATGAAAATTCTTTATCAGGTCTCTCCTTCATGAATGTATCAATACAGCTAAAATTTTACAAAGGAGACTTCCATCGTGGAGCTTGAAACCATCCTGGTGTGTTCTGTGCAAAACCACGGATGAAGACAGAAATCATCTTTTTATCTCTTGCCCACTTGCAAATGATATATGGAAAAAAGCTGGTGCTATGTTTAATCATATTCCTTCATTTTTTAGAACATTGTCTCCCTTTGCAAATATATATGCAGATCAAAGGTGAAAACAAAGAAGCAAAGTATTATCTTCAACATAGTAGATGTCACCCTTTGGTCCTTATGGAATGAAAGAAACAAGAGGGTTTTCAATGATGAAGAAAGACCCCCCTGTGATTTGAGAAGATATTCAAGCTCTTACGGGTTTTTGGACCAATCTTCCCCCACTTCAGAAACTACTCAGCCAGTAGCATTGCTTTAAATTTAAATGCTTTTTAATTCTGACTTGTGGGTCTATTGGGATTCTCTCTAGCCCTTTTTGTACTTTTTCGACTTTCTGTATTTATCTCACATATATTAATGAAGTGGGAATGATGAAGGTGCTAAGTGGGTGTCCACCTAGTAGAAATGTTCTAGTGCACCTACTGACCCATTGTATCTTTTTCAAAAGAAAAAAATAATAATTTTGTGTTCCCACTAGCTATCTTTACTTATTGCACCATTTGCTATATCTTCTGTCATTGATTGGAGGTTCTTCTCATAGTACGTCGTTGACTTATACATTGTTTGATCATAAATGATCTTGATATTCTCGAATATGGACAAAATGAAAAAGAATATTGAAACAATCATGAAATAGCTTTGAAGAATCTTGTCAAAAATGATAAAGATGAAATAGAAGATTTAAACAGAAGAATAAATCGTTTAAAAATAGAATAAAGAAAATATGTAAGAGAAGATGAAGAAATTAAAAATAAGATGAATAAATTGCAAAGAAAAATAAAAAAATTGACAAATTGTTTACAATATTTAATGACAAATATGAAATTTACGAAAATAAAATGATGGCTTCTTTTATTTTTATTTTAACTTAAGAATACTAAATAAATAAATATATCTGACCCCTATATATATAATTATAGGGGTCAGATCTAACTACAATGAAACATGATATTAATTACACGAATACAATGGAAACGTGATACTAATTAAATGAATTAGGATTCTAAATTATCGTAATGGATTCAAAAGCCCTATTAGGGTTGTAAAAGACTTAAGGAATTACACGAATTAGATTCCACAAAATAATAATAATAAGTATTTATTAATTAAAACGTGATATGGTGTGGTGTGGCACCAATGATATTTCTATTGTTGCCGTTCCTTTCAAATGCACCATGGTGTGGCACCAATGATATTTCTCCACACCATCTTAGCTTTGTTGTTCTATGCAATGTGTAACAATCCGATCCAACTGTGTAAAGAGGTGTTTCGCAGGCCAATTTTCAAAAAAGAAAAAAAAAGATCAAATGGTTCTAAAATCTCAATTATATTCCAATGAATCTCAGGTAATCTAACGCTTTTAATTAGGTTATATACTCGATCTTGATCTATGTTTATATCTTTATATATATAAAGTTCACGTTTAATCGTAATAGTCTTAAATCCTTAGTTTATTGGATTTAAGATTGTAGTATTCAATTTCACTACTAATTTATCAATAATAATTTTATTGAATAGAAAATGATTTCAAACTACAAATTACAAGTTTTAGGACATAAATTCCAACACAAACAAGGTTTTTAAAAGGATTACAACTCTGGTCAACATTACAGCTTTTTCCTAACCATTAATTATCTTACTTTTATGTTAGCTTATATCTAGCTCAAACTTTTGTTTGTTTTGTACTCCCCTTGTGCTTAATGATATATCTTATTGGCAGACGATGAGGGTGCTAAGAAGGTATTCACTTAGTGAAAATGTTCGAATGTACCCATGATCCAATGATGAAGGCGTTATTAAAGATGTGTCAACCAAGCTAAGATGTTTGTGATTACTCAGCCAGGAGCATAGCTTTAAATCTCAATGTTTTTTAATTCTGGCTTTCGGATCTCATGGGCTTCTATTTAGCTGTTTTTGTAATTTCTTGCTTCTTGTACTTAATTCTTATTACTAATGAAGCGGGATTGATGATGGTGCTAAGGGGGTGTCCATCTAATGGAGATGTCCTAATGCATCTACTAACTCATGATATTTTTTTAAAAAAAAAACATCTAAGATGTTTTTGTGCACCCTCATAACTCTAATTCTAATTGTATTTTTTCAATACATATCTATCTATCTATTTATTTTGTAGTCTCTCAAAAATGTGTTTTTATTTACTAATCAAGACATTTCACATAACCACGATCCCAAATAAAGAATTTGATTCAAAGTTATCTCCTAAATATCACAAATGAACGACCCTAGTTGCATGCCTTTTTGGTTTACTTACTAATCAAAAGTATATCTTCTTTTAAAAAGATACAATTTGAATGAATAAGTGTTCTGACATATTTCAATCAAGAATCAAAAGTACCTTTTAAAATTATTCTATTAAAGTATTTTTTAAAGTAGAAAGAAAGAGTGTACGACAATAAACCTTTATTTTAACTGTCTCACGTACACGATTCTATTATTTCTGTTATAACTTCAACCAAACTCTAATACCACTTGTTAGAATTTCTATCTAAACTCTATTACCACTTGATATAAATTTTATGCACTAGACCAAAGATCACAATGTCAAAACAGATCGCAATAACCAAATTATAACCACAAAGCGATAAAAGACAACAATTAACACAAAGATATACAAATTAAGATCGTAATTTTGGTTTACATCCAATTTAAGAACCAGCTTGGAGGGTTTTTATTAAGAGCAATCAAGATACAAATTAGAGAAAAGAACAAGATAGAAACAACCTATAATTTAACCAAGCTACACCCGAGTGTAACGTCCATCAAACACCAAGAAGCTGAGAGACTCATGTGCTGGTTGCTGCCTTTGGTACTGAGACCCCAAACCCATCGAAAACGATCTCCTCTTATCAAAGATCCACGTGCCAAAAAGCCCATTGCAAACGAAGGAAAAGAGCCCAAGGCTAAACCACCTTTGATGACTCGAAACCATGGCTAACCAGCCGCCAAACCCGTCGTAAAACCGCTCACCTTTGACGGCTTGAAACACTGTTAAACGCGCCTCCAAAGGCTTGAAACTCATTTCCAAGATCGCCGCCGCTCAATCCCGCCGTCGAGCCGCTCAAAAGAACGTCGGAACGTTGTTGTCAATACTTGCAGGAAAAACCTCGACTGACGTCGGCACCGATGACACTCTTCTCATCATTTTGCAAGAACAAGTTCACTCTCTCTCACTCTGTGTGTGTTGTCGGCTGCCCTCCTCTCGATCTCCTTCTCTCTTTTCCTAATTAAAAAATCTAAAAGGAAAAAGATGTAAATAATTGCAAAAAAATGTCATTGAGGGCAAAATTACTGCGCTCAACAATAAATCCATTTTAAAACTTTTAAATATTTGCCAGTTTCTACAATATCAATTCGAGGATCTCTCACACAAAACAACTATAAATAATAAAGTCCTTAATAATAACGAGCAAAGTAAGGCAGCGACTTAAAAAAAAGTATATATATATATATACCCATCTAACTACAATATGAGAGTTCATCAAATGAAGGAAAAGAAGTAGCGATTAAGGATGTGAATGATGAATATGTGGAAGAAGTTGCAATCTAGGGTTTGAATTTGAAACTAATAATAAGGAAAAAGGAGAGATTTTGAAGTACGAAGGAGTGGTGAGAGTGGTAAGTTGCAAAGGACTACACAATTCATGATGAAGCTGGAGAGTCTATATGATGATCTACGTTCTTTTGATACAACTAAAATTGTGGATCAAATTCCTTCGATAAATGTGATTAAGGTTGAAGCCCATAATTATTTGAAATTTGTAATGTTTGCGTTATTATCTTTAATTTGATGCTATCCTCAACTAGGAGTGATTTTTACCACGTCTATGAAAAATGGTATAAATTAATAATCATACCTAATTTATACATGGGTTTTTCTTTTTCTTGTTGTCTCTTTTTTTAATTCTTTTCGTCCAAACTCAATTAATTAATTCAATCTTATTTATAGTTATGAACAAATCTATAATGCACATGTTGATCCATCATCTTGTAAACATTATCTTGTTTTGAGGGATATTTGTTGTTCTCCTTAGTTGGTGGCATTTTCTTTCACAAGAATTTTTTTTTCAAGAAGATGTATATTTTAATTACTTCTCAACAAGTTTTCATTTTCTCTCACATGAAGACTTTTTTAAAAAAGATATTTTTCTTAATTCATGGATAAAGACTTCTCAAGATCCTTGACCAAGAATCTTTAAAGATAATTTTAACGAAAAAATCTTTAAAGTTTACTTTACTTATTCGAGTTTCAAGTTATCCATACTCTATCTATAAATAGGAAAATTCATTCTTTATGGAGGCATTGAATTAAGACGCATTCAAGCAAAAACCCGTAGAAGAATCTTTATGAAGGAGTAAGTCTTTACCTTCATAAATAGGTATTTTGATGAAGAATAATTGACTTCTTCAAGACCGATTTCGAGTTATATATGAAGATAAAAGATTGAAAGGGAACCTCAATTATTGAATGTGTTCAATTATAAAAATCAAAAGGAGCTTAATAATCTTCATTTGATTCAATTATCTAAGTCCGGGAGAGTCTGATATATATATTGAAGATAATAGGTTTTTATTTTAAAAAAGATATACAGTGGGTCAGTTGGGTGCACCCAGGCACATCTCCACTAGGTGGACAAGATAAAGAGGTTAAAACTTTAATATTGGAAGATTCTAATCAAGGGGAGCTTAAGATATCTAAGCTTCATTTATTCAAATCAGGAGAGCAAGTTATAAGGATGAAATTTAAAGAAGACGTTGATCTTTGAATACGAGTTTAAGTGCAACCTGGCAATCTTCAAAATATTCAAACTGCAAATTCAGGGGGAATCTTATTATTTTAGTACATAAAATCATTAAAAGAGTACACATCTAGGGGAATGTCTTCTAATTAAATTAACGAAGTGTGTTCATTATTATTACTCATTTGAATCTTAATAGAATCCCTTTATTTGAACTATTAAATTAGCTCTCTCCTGAAGTAAATGAATTGTCACCGAACTGGATTATCAAAGTTACAGTGTTCTTTGGGCCAGTCTTTCTAAGTTGCTTTCTAGATTGATTGGTTAGGTTTCTTCCTAAAAATAAACTTACAGCATTCTTTTGTTTTTGTGTTCCTTTAGCTATCTCTCCAGCCATTAACTAAAGTACCAGCTTAAAATGAGTATAAGCTTAATTACCCACCTCCTTAGATGGTCTAAAGCCACTTTTCCTATTGAAAAAGGTGGTTTAGGTATACACAAACTTACTGATACAAAATTTCTCCTTTTTATGGAAATGGTTATGGAGATTTCATTCTGTAGTTGATCCCCTGTGGAAGAAAATTGTCACTGCAAAATATAATCAGTCATACATTGGTGAGCTGCCTATGTCTGAAAAATTCAGTTCTATGAAAGCTCCTTGGAGAAATATTATCAAAGGAAATTGGTGTGATATCAGCCCCTTACCTGTACAAACAAAGATTATTTGCTTTATCCACCAACCAATTTTGTTATGTTAAAGACATGTGGAATGCTAGCATCTTGGATTGGGATATCAAACCTAGACGGCCTCTTCGAAGGTAGTGAACATCAACAGTGTAATGAAATCAAACAAAAATTCATCACCCCAACGGCTTCGCTGTTCTAATCTTTGGTCCATAAATCAGCACAATAATAGAAGGTGTATCATCAAACTTAACACCATTGCATCTATGTTATGGTCCATTTGGTTGAAGAGAAATAATTGTATTTTCAAGGACAAAGAAAAATCGATTAATGATCTTTGAGAAGACATCTGTGCTCGATCTTTCGAAACTTTGGGCTATCAAATCCTCTATGTTTGTATATTATGGTGCCAGTTCTATAGCTATCAATTTAAATAGCTTCTTTTGTATTTGGCTTATCTCAAGTCCTGATGTGACTCTTTTATATCGTTAATTTGTCCCGTGCGTTCTACTCATGTACTAATTCTTTCTATATTAATGAAACAGAGATGAAGAAGATGCTAAGGAGGTGTTCACCTAATGGAGATGTCCGGGTATACCTGTTGACTCATGGTATCTTTTTTAAAAAAAAATAAAGAAACTCGGTTTTTTTTTAAAAAAAAAACATCTGTTTGGAATTTTGCAAAGTACGAAATAGTGCACTTTTCTGTTTTTCTCAATTTATCTAAATGAAAACTAATAAAACTTTAACAAATTTATTATTTCATATTATAAATTCAATATAATTCACATTTTGTAAATGAAATGTGTATATCACAGTATATATATATTACAAACTATATGATAATATATTATAAAATAATAATTGAAGGAATGGAATTCCCATAGCGGAAGCGTGTGAACGCTGTGCAAAAGAAATTCAACTTGAAACACAGAGAAAACACTAAACATGCTTCTATGGTGGAAAAGAAGAAAAGAAAACTAACCTTTGTAGAACCTCCTAAGAATTATTTAATCTCCCAAAGAACACCACTAAGTCTTCCTTGTTATCCTCAAGATAGAAAAAAACAACAGAGAGTTTGTGGGGCTTCTGTGTTTTTGTTTTGTTTAAAAGGAAAATTATTTGTAGAGAGATTTTTTTTTTTTGTTTCTTGGAAGCAATAGATCGTCAAAAACTCATACAGAAAAGATTGCATCCATCCTTCTATATCTTAACCAAAAGATATGAAGAGAGATGGAGGGGGAAGTTATCAAAATAACTTCCTCCATCTCCCATTATGTAGAATAACTCCCTTGGGAGTTATTCTTTTATTTAAATTAATATTAATATAAATATAATATAAATTTAAATTATATTATATCTTATATAATATTAAATTTATATAATATTTTATATAATATTAATTTTATATTATATCTTATGTAATATTAATTTTATATTATATCATATATAATATAACCAATGATTTAGATCTTCTCATGTGATCTATAGTTCTAATATGAATCGAATCCATATTAATTTTTAATCTATAGTTTATTTATGAATCTTATTCATATTATTATTATTTGAATCATATCCAAATATTAACTTCTCTCATAAAAAACTTTATATTATAATGTATCAAATACATTATATTAATTGTATGATATACAATTTATTCCCTTTAATTAATTTGAACGATTCAAATTAAACCAAAATAAATTTGATTCTCATTTATCTTTATTGAGCTAACAAGGGGATCTTATGGACCTACAGATTAAAGCTCCAATGATGTGAGATTAATTAATTAAACTCTTTAATTAAATTAATCACTGTTCATTAACTATTAGTCATTCCACTAAAGACCAATAGTTGCACTCTTCTTACTGTAGATATATTTTTGTGTCCATTAGATATAACCAATCAACAGTGCAATGACCCTTCACAAATTGCTCATAAGTACAGCTAGGCCAAAAATTACCGTTTTGCCCTTGTAGTTACATCTAACTCCTTAAGTACCACCAATCCCTCTAATGAACAATAGTTATAGTCCCACTATAACTAAACTCCTCTCTGCCCAATAGAGGGTGTGGCGCCACATTGTTCAAGCCCTGGAATTAGTCCTTAAGAGAGCAATTTCTCTACTTACTCTATCTATAGAGAAGGAGTGAATTCCTTCTTGTGTAATTGTGTTCTCAGCTCCCTAATCAAACGAATCCCCAAAATGGTAGGTCTATTGAGTCGGCGATATAGGCCACTCTCACCCATGCAAATCAAAGGACTGCCTTCATAGGCAGGAGTTCACAACTCACTCAGGATTCAGGTCAAGTCACCTATGGTCATCTTGGTGAAATGTAGTCTCAACTAGTAACGGTGTTAACAAGAGATACTATTCATTTCATGGTCCAATCTTATACAAACTCTTTGTAGCACTTTAGAACAATTGTAACAACTACAAAGCAGGCCGTATTCGTAGTGTCATCAGGATAAGGTATCCAGCCTTATCCATCTACTACAGACCATTTAGGTTATCATTTAAACATGATCCACTTGTATGTCTCCACATACATGTTTATGTTACATAAGATAACCTTGGATGTTAGTTTATGGGTTTTGTGGGTTAAATGCAACTAAATGTCAAATAAAATAACACACTTTATTTTATTAGATAAATAAAATGTTTGTATAATATATACAATTACAAACTACAAGACCACAAGATTTAGGACATCAATCCCAACAATCTCCCACTTGTCCTAAAGCTAGTGAGGTGTACAACGTAAAAGTTAAATCACTGTAATAGTACACAAAACAAGAAACTAGGGCATACAATACGCACCCAGTAAATCTCCGACTTGCCCTAGATTAAGTGTGGCATGTCACGTAGACCCAGACTCTCTAGGTGACTCTCAAACACCTTAGCCGTGAGAGACTTTGTAAACGGATCAGCAACGTTGTGCGCCGAAGCTATATGTGTGACGATCACGTCCCCTCGATGCACTATCTCTCGAATTAAGTGATACTTGCATTCAATATGTTTTCCACGCTTGTGGCTTCTAGGCTCCCTAGAATTAGCCACAGCCCCAGTGTTATCATAATAAAGTGTAATTGGCTTTGACATGTTTGGAACAATTTCCAAATCAGTCGAGAATTTTGTAAGCCATACAGCTTCTTTGGCAGCTTCACAAGCTGCGGCATACTCTGCCTCCATGGTGGAGTCAGCAACACATCCTTGCTTGATACTTCTCCAAACTACAGCTCCTCCATTAAGAGTGAACATTGAACCTGAAGTAGATTTCCTAGAATCTCTATCAGTTTGAAAATCAGAGTCTGTGTATCCTGTAAGAATCAAATCCTTAGAACCATACACAAGCATGTAGTACCTCGTTCTCCTAAGATACTTGAGGATAGTTTTAATGGCAGTCCATTGAGCTAATCCTGGATTTGATTGATATCTATTGACTATCCCCACCGCGTAACAGATGTCAGGTCTAGTACATAACATCGCATACATCAAGCTGCCAACAGCTGATGCATAGGGGATATGTCTCATTTCCTCAATCTCTTGAGGTGTCTTAGGACATTGTTCCTTAGACAAAGTAACTCCATGCCTAAAAGGTAGTAAGCCTCTCTTGGAGTTTTGCATTGAATATTTAACAACTATCTTGTCAATATACGATGCTTGTGACAAAGCTAGCATTTTGTTCTCTAGATCTCTAAAGATCTGAATGCCCAGAACAAATAGTGCCTCTCCCAAATCTTTCATTTGAAATTGAGCCGCCAGCCATTGTTTGATATCAGTTAGTACACCTATATCATTCCCAATGAGTAGGATATCATCTAAGTACAGAACTAAGAAAGCTACTGAATTGTTGATGATTCTCTTGTAGACACAAGGTTCATCAACAATTTGATTAAAGCCATAAGATTTTATTGCTGTATCAAATCTTATGTTCCAAGATCGATAAGCTTGTTTCAATCCATAAATGGAACGATTAAGCTTGCAAACTTTTTACTCTTGACCTGGAGTTATGAATCCTTCTGGTTGTTGCATATAGATGGTCTCCTCAAGATTGCCATTTAAAAAAGCAGTCTTAACGTCCATTTGCCAAATCTCATAGTCATAATATGCAGCAATGGACAAAAGTATTCGAATAGACTTTAACATGGCAACAGGTGAGAAAGTCTCCTCATAGTCAACTCCCTCAACTTGGGTATAACCCTTTGCCACTAGTCTAGCTTTAAAAGTTTGCACCTTACCATCTGCACCCCTTTTTCTCTTGTAGATCCATTTGCAACCTATAGGTTTTACCCCTTCAGGTTGATCTACAAGATCCCATACTGAATTGAAGTACATAGACTCCAATTCAAGATTCATAGCTTTTATCCATTCATCTTTATCCACATCCTCCATTGCGTTCTTAAAAGTCAATGGATCCTCAATTTTTCCATCAGATATGACATTTAATGTTTCAGTTAAACTCATGTAACGAACAGGTAAGTTTGTAACTCTCCCACTTCGTCGAGGTTCCCTCAACGATTGAGGTTGATGTGTCCTAGTGGATGAACCGACATGAACAACTCTTGTTCATGCACTAGGCTCGTCAACAACTCTTGTTGAAGGTTCAGTAGTTTCATTAGAAAGTTCCTTTAATACTATCTTACTATGCGGTTCATGCTCCCTTATGTGGTCCTCTTCTAAAAAAGTAGCATTTGTCGATACAAACACTTTGTTATCTTTAGGATCATAGAAGTAACCACTTCTAGTTCCTTTGGGGTAGCCTACAAATAAACATACTTTTGAACGAGATTCCAATTTCTTAGGATTGGTCTCAAGCACATGTGCTGGACAACCCCATATTCTGAAATGACGTAAACTACCTTTACGACCATTCCATAATTTCAAAGGTGTTTCAGAAACACTTTTAGATGGAACACAGTTCAAAATATAGACTGCAGTTTGCACTGCATAACCCCAAAACGAATTAGGTAAGTGAGAGTAACTCATCATAGACCGAACCATGTCCAACAAGGTTCGATTTCTCCTTTCTGATACACCATTCTGTTGAGGTGTACCAGGTGCTGAGAGTTGGGATACAATTCCACATTCCATCAAATAGTCTTGGAATTTCAAATCCATATACTCTCCACCTCGATCAGATCAAAATGTTTTAATAGTTTTGCTTAATGCATTTTCAACTTCAGCCTTGTATTCCTTGAACTTTTCAAGTGCTTCAGACTTATGTTGCATTAAATAAACATACCCATATCTTGAATAATCATCAGTAAAAGTGATGAAATATTCAAACCCTCCTCTTGCTTTAACATTAATAGGACCGCGTAGATCTGAATGTACAAGTTCCAAGGGTTCTTTGGCCCTATGACCTTTTCCAGTAAAAGGTCTTTTGGTTATCTTATCTTCAAGGCATGACTCACACACAGGTAAAGAATTTTCTTCTAACTCACTTAAAAGTCCATTCTTTACTAATCTTTCAATCCTATTGAGATTTATGTGTCCTAATTTTAGGTGCCAAAGATGAGCATTTTCTTTTGGAGAAATTTTAAGTCTTTTGTTTTGAGTCAGCGTAGTTTTGAACATTTCAGTACTAAGGAGGGCTTTAGATGTTAACGATCTTAACACATAAAGATTATCTTCTAACTTTGCAGAACAAATCTCAACACCATTTTTGCAAATAAACACTTTATTTACATTAAAAGTTAAAGTGTAAGATTGTTCAAGCAAACATTTTACAGAAATCAAGTTCATTTTCAAATCAGGAACAACATATACATTTTCTAATAAAAGAAAAGATTTCTGTAAACAAAGTCGAAGCTCTCCCACTGCAACCGCTGAGACGACATGCCCAGTTCCAACCCGCATCGTCATCTCTCCAGTCTCCAACTGCCGCCAGGAACTAATTCCCTGAAATGAAGAACAAACATGATTAGTGGCACCTGAATCTATTATCCAAGCTGAATCATCATTTTCCACTAAACAAGTCTCTAGCACTAGTAAATCACATTTACCTTGTTTGGCCTTCTTCTTTTCTGCTAAGTACTTGGGACAGTTTCTCTTCCAATGCCCCTCTTGGTTTCAATGGAAACATATTCCCTTTGCAGCCTTAGTTTTCTTGCTCGTTTTAGCAGCTGCAGGGTTAGCTTTATTTCCTTGACCACCCTTCTTCTTCTTCCACTTCTTAGTACCAGACAAAGAAGGCACAGACTTAGTCCAGAGGTCGAACCTCTATGGAACTTTTTTGTGGAAGTAGCAACATTTGCCTCTCCCTTTTGTCCCTTGATTTTCATCAGAGACTCAAAAGTCTGTAGCTCATTGAGAAGAGTGGTAAGGGTGTAAGCAATCTTTTTCATAACAGCATTGCTTCTAAATTGTAGAAAACTCTCTGTCAGAGATTCCAAAATAAAGCTAACTTGACTGGCTTCATCGATGACAGCCCCATTCATTTCTACCACATTGAAATGAACCATCATATTGAGAACATGTTCTCGCACTGAGGCTCCCTCATTCATACGGGCATTATAAATGTATTTCAGAGCATCATGCTTGATCTGATAAGAGGCCTGACCAAACATCTCCTGCAAGGAGTCCATGATCTCACGAGCAGTGAGCATTGATTCATGTTTCTTGGCCAATACTTCAGATAAGCTTGCCAAGATGTATGCTCGGGCCTTTTCATTTGCCTTGACCCAACGCTCATGTGCTTCTCGAACAGTTCGAGTTGCATTAGCAGTTGGGACTTGAGGACACTCCTCAACCAGGACAAATCGCAGGTCATCGATAATTAGCACAGTGTTGATAGTATTTTTCCAAGATGCATAATTATTGCCATTAAGTTTATCAGCAGCCAACATATTCAAAGTAGCACTCGTCATTATCAAATTGCTGAAACATACAATTTATTTATATTAGATATACAAGCACTTTCATACAAAAAACCAATCAATTTAGCAAAAGTTCAATATATCCTAAGTGATATCTATTTTTGCAATGATGCTTCAGTGAGGTAGGATAAAAACCTCCGTAGGGTGATTAATTATCCATTCACTGAATTGAGACAATCTCAACTAAATATTACACCAGAATAACTCTTATTCCTATAATAATTAGTCATCATTGTTTAGTCAAGAAATGATTAACTTACTTAAAAATTTCTTGTAAGTGTAACCCTTCATTTTAGATTCTAGAGTTCCGCCCCAAGAAGTAATCCGTAGGAAAAAAACGATTGGAGCAAAAACAAAATAAATCCTATCCATTTCTGGAGTTTGAGTAAAATCTCATGAAAACACCTTCCGTAGGGGGACACAAGCAAGGGTGCCTCGAGGCCAAGCATGAGAATTTACTATAAACTAATGAAAGAGACCGCGGGATGTGTTGACACACATCCGTCTCCCACTTACTATAAACACTATCTCCATTCACCTTGTTATGGACTTAAGCAAACACCATCCGTAGGGGGACATAAGCAAAGATGTCTCAAGGCCGAGCATAAGTCTCACGATGTGAACGTTTAAAGAGAAACATGAAAAGAAAAATGAAGTATCATATACCCCATTTTCTCCCACTTAGTGTTTTACTTAAAATTAATTAACTTAGAAATAAACGACTAATTAATTATCTAAGTCCATTGTTAAATTGGCCCAATATAACTCTTATATTGGATAGTTTAATAATATATGATTATTGTTCACCAAACACTTTGATAAAAATAATCATGCATTGTATGCTTATAAAATATTTGACTAATTCACCTTCCAGGTCAGTTCCCAGCCAAAAATTAAGCTAATCCCTTAAAATTGCATACATAATTAATTGCACAATTGTGTTACTCAATACATGGCCTATATCTTATCTAAAACAATACCATGTCATATATTTTCTTTCTTTCTTTCTTTTGTTTATTATTATTTTTTATTCCCAAAATCTTTAAGCAGATTTTTTTTCTTTCTTTGAAAATTATATATTTTAAAAAATGAATACTATTGCATACTTTCGACTAATAAGACTCGTTTATCTTTTTTTTTCTTAATGCTTTTTTCATAAAAATTTATTTAAATAATTCAACTCTATTTTTTAATTTTATATTTCTCTCTCTTTTTTTAAAAGGATAATGGCACTTTAAAGTTTTCGCCTTTTACAAAAGGAACATTTTGGAAAATGGTTCCAATAAATCATCCAGCAACATCTCAACCGAGATTAATGCTTGAACCAAAACAAAAATTTTAATTCATTGAAAACAATTTGGCCAAAAAATAAACAACAAAAAAATCTAACCTAACTAGACAACTTTATAATACAAACATTATGTCAATTCATTTGAAGTTAGAAATACTATATTTGTTTGTTGAAACGATATCGTGGAAACAATATTAATTAACTGAATTAGAATTTAAAATTATCTTAATGGATGCAAAAACCCTATTAGGGTCATAAATACTTAAAAGGAACTACACGAATTAGATTCCATAAATAAAAAAACAATAATAATTATTTATTACGTTAAAACGTAAAGTGGAACAAATCGAAGTAATATAAATTTAAGACTATGTTTTGTTTTGAATTAAAAGCTGGAAGCACAAAACAAAGCATTATAAGTTAGGATTTATTAGGAACAATAATATTACATATGAGTTCATTGGAGCGTAATGCTACTGTTGGTGATAGGCGTCGATTGTCGCTGAAAGGAGACGCACTTGTGATAAGACTAACAAAGTGGGCAGTCCGGGAATACAACAATAAAGGTCATCACTTGATATTTATTCGTGTGTTGAAAAAATCGGTCGTCCAATCGAAGACGATGCTTGGAGATGACTACCACATTCTCTTGTACGCTAAGAATGAAAATAATGATCGTGAGGAAAAGTATGAGACTCATGTGTTTTATTCTCCATGGATTGACCAAGTCACAACGTTAATTGACTTTAATGGCCCATTATTTGAATCGACTTTCTAAATGTTTATAAATACTATTTTTTTTTACATTTATAAACACTTTTTTAAAATTTTAGAAAGTCAATCTAAACGTACACTAAATTATTAATAAACAGTTGCTTTTATGATCCATCTACTAATGGGATCTATAATAATTATCAAATAAAAAGGCTGCAATCCTTGAATTTTTTATATATGTTTGTTTGTGTTTTCTATGTTTTTTTTTTCTTGGTATGTTTTATTGTTTTTTTAAAATAAAAAACAGGTAATAAGATATTAGTAAGTTCATCCGAACATCTTAACTAGATTGATATATTTATAGCACCTTTATCATTCCCTCCAAGCAACTTCCATATATATATTTTTATTTTGTGATTGTTAGTGAAACAATGACCCTCTATGTATCTTTACGATGGAATGATATTATCCACCTTGTACATAAACTCTCTTGGCTTTTTTCTTAGTATTTTTGCAAAAGGCCTCAAACCAATTGAGATAATTGTCTCCACTTGTATATATGTAACTATCCTCTCATTATATAATCGATTTATATGAAATGAGGGCCTTTGGTTGAATTTCCAACCATAATATATTGTTGTTGTCTATATATATATAAAGAAAGAAAATACCAATATAGGGTAAAGAAAAGTCATCCAATTAAGTGGGAAATGGTTGGTGGCTACATATATAATTGGTAAATAAGAGAGAATTGTTACACCACATGGCTACATGACATGTGATAATATAAATCTTCCCAAATTGCAAACGTGATTTTTCTCCCGATATTGGAAGATTTTATTGTTGCCGTTGGTTTCAAATGCACAGTGGTGTGGCACCAATCCAATGATATTACTCCACACAATCTTAGTTTTGTTGTTATCAAATATTCATGAGAACGTGGAAACAGGTGACTCATCAATGCACGATTTATTAGAAGATAAGAAGAAGATACAGAAGACAGACTCAAAGAGAAAAGTTGTGTTCACCTTCCCAGACAACGAAACATATACCTGTACACACCAGATGCGGCCCCCTCAAAGCAAATGATTGTTGAAGCCCAAACATGAAACATTAATGAGATCCATAAAGAAATGCAACATTTCAAGGGATCACAACATCAACATCAAAAATCTTTTAAAGTCAAACAAAAAGGCCATCACACAAGCAAAGAAAATGTTGTCCTCTCCTCGAAATGGACTTACGACAGCAAAAAAAATAGAAAAGGAAGGAGATTTGGTCGTGGATTTAAACAACAAAAAATTAAAGCTATCTGGCAGCACATCAAGCACTGATACTTCAAAGGATAATATCTCTCATACT
>CM046884.1:7541672-7556641 GCA_025688845.1 Cucumis hystrix
TTTCTTCACTTTTTTTATGCTTCTTTTTATAAAAAGAAAAGAATAATATTTATGACCATTTTTTTATTTATATGTATAAAATTAAATAAACATGGAAATGTAGCTCAATTGTTAGAGCACTCGCTTAGCCAGTTCGATAGACACAGCTAGACATAGCGATTGATACCCATGGGCAGCATCTCCATGGTCTTTTAGTCAAATTAAATAACACATCTATATTTCTTTATATATTAGTAATTAAACCATATTTAATGACACTTCTAATTATTAGATTACTTGTATACGTGGTTCAGATGTTGAGAGATGTTTCTCATTGGTAAAACCCAAGAGACCCACACTCCTTATAAAATTGATGAGCTACTCCTTTCTTCTCATTGCTAATTATTGGTTTTGAGATGAAACCTGACCCATACGGTGCACCCGAACATCTCCACTAGGTGGACACCCCTTTAGCACCCTCATCATCCCCGCTTCATTAATATACAATGATAAGTACAATGAAAGCGAAGGACAAAGTACATCAAAAGATCCAAGGGCTAGAGACAAGCCCTGAAGACCCAAACACTAGAAAGCACTAAGATTTAAGACAATAGAAGAAGCACTGTAGCTAGAAAATAACAAAGAATTACTGTCCAAAGACCCGACTGTGCCAAATATCTTCCCAAAAATCAATAATAGATTTTTTCTTTCCCTTTGAAAATACGGTTTGTTTCTTTTCCGCCAAACGGACCAAAGAGCAGCTGCAATAGTATTGAATCTTATGATACCTTTTTTTGTTTTTCTGTGTAATAGAACAAAAACGGTTTGTTTCTTTTAACTTGTATTCGAGAGAAAGCATCAAAGGAGTAAATGTCACACCCCGATCTAGGTTTTCCTCTCTAACCTAAATCGTGGCATGATAAACCACTTTTCAAAACGACATTTTCCAACTTAAATTTTATAGAAATTACATTAAGAAATTCTACAGAAATTTCGGCAACATCTGCCCTAAAGTTTGGGGTAGCTAAGCCTGAAAAGGGAGAGATTTCCACTTCTAAATGTATATAAACAAACTTCAACTCCACAACTCAAAACGTGTGTCTCACCACACACACATCCAAACTATCCCAAAGTTTCAAGCAGAGTTAAAATTCAAACTAGACATTACGTACACGACAATCATAGTCTAACGAGGAACCTCTCAAAACACAATTCTTTAACGTCACTTTCGCTACATCTAACTATCCCATGAAGTAATAATAAACTTAGTATATACATTCAAAAGGAATGAGTTCACAATCAGTATATGACGAGGAGTTCAACCATAGCTTGGTCCTTGATCGCTACCTGGGGGGAGAAAACATTTAAAAACGTGAGCTAAAAACTCAATGAGTGGCAAGATTTTAAAAGTAAAAGCTTGTAAAGCAATAGTTTAACGAAATAATAGTTAAAATGTTAAAATCATATATCGTCAAAATTAATAAGTAATAACAACAAACCTGTAGCCAATCCGACCATGACAAGGTACCTAAATATACGGCCTAGAATAGCTCGCACATGATCAAAGTATCATGCGGCCACAACTAACTCACACATATTTAGTATCCGCCACGATAGTAACTTCCATCCAATCTGACCATGATAGCATACTAAATACACGACCCAGAATAGCACATGTGATCCATATGCATAAGGAAACACGCGGTCAAACTGAGCTCACGCATACTTAGCACCTACCACAGTCACAACTTCCATCCAATCCAACCATGATAGCGTACTAAATACACGACCCGGGATAGCTCACACGTGATCCATATCCATATGGAACCACGCGGCCAAATGGAGCTCACGCATACTTAGTACCTACCACAGTAACATCCATCCGCTCCTATGTGCACATAGAGCCACCCACCATGGGTTAAACTAGGCTCGAAGCCATCTCATTGTCCTCCATCCATATTCTCACCTAGGCTCGAGTTCTCGGATCGCCTATCACGACCTCTTTCAGCCTTGGAATCCCTTGACAACCGTAGGTAGCGCTACGGAAACACATTCGCGTAGCTTATGGGTAAATCACCATCATTAATAAAATCACATATTTCACACTTAAAAGCCAAACATGGACTTTAGTCATCAACACATACTTTTTGAATAACATTTTTATAAAAATTTTAAACATACACATTCTTAAAATCATATTGCGTAAATATGTCGTTTAAGCATAAATGGAAATGTAATTATAACAAGTTTAAATCGCGATGGTTTCCAAGCTATATCATAAATAACAAAACAAACTTCTTCCACAAAAATCATCAACTAAACTTCAGTATGTGCTCAAACTTCCTTCACAACTTTTGTTGGAAAATGCGTTAACTTTGAAATAAAACTGACCTTACATTTTAATTCTTCTTGTGTAGCTCAAACCAAAATAAAAATTAGCGATGGTCTGTGAAAACCATTCCACACCTTACCAAGAACTTAATAAATACCATTAACTTCAACGAACAACACCCCGACTGCCTTCTAAATTCGAAAATTAAGCATCCAACATCATGAGATATTTAATGTTCACAATAGAATTAAATGGGTGTTCAAAACCCACTCCAAAAAGTTTGAATCTTACCCAAGTTGTGCGAAAAGACTCAAATTTGAGCTTCCTAAGGGTTGGACATTGGTTAAAATCTCCCAAGAATCCAAATCCAACAATAATAAGTAATGGGTAATGTAAAAATCAAGTCGAAACTCAATGGGTAATTGAAACTCTTTGAGAAAAGCTCACAAACCCACCACAAAGCCCAAATCTGCCCACAAAACAGATCTAACAAGCTAATGACGTGAGGAGCGGCACGATGACTTTAAACGAACTTGGCTCGACTAGTAGATCTGTAACCCAAACAACTCGCGAGAGCTTAGAGGAACCTAGCTAACAACGACCGAATACGACTAGCAGCAGTGGGATTAGCTGGTCGTCGGTATCGGTGTCTACGAGTTGCGCTGCTGGCGTGCGTCAAGGTCGAAGTACGAGGGAGATGGAAGTGCCGGTGTGTCGTCCGTCGTCCAATAAGTTGAATGGCGTAAGAATGGCTGGGTGGTGGCGTCTATTGGAGGAGAGGAAGAGAGGAAGAAGAATGGCGGATGAGGGGAGGTGTGGCTGACGTTTTTCTAATGGTTTTCAAGGAGAGAGTTGAGATCTTTTTCTTTCCTTTCCTTCCTTTTTTTTAGAAAATATAAATGGACCTTTATGCCCTCAACTCAAAACCAAAACTTCAACTTTGGCCAAAATCTTAGTTTTTCCATCACTTGCTAAATTTCCTAGTCATTGCCAAAATAAAATAGATTCTAAACTTTTCCCAACAAACAGATTCAATCCATAAGTAAATTTACAAATGGATTTAAACTTGTTTTTCACACCTTTGAAAATATTAGGATAAATAAAAGGAGAAAAGAACGAGGGCGCTTACAGTAAATACTGGAGATTGTATTCATAATATTGATCAATATATCAAAATTCAATTCCACGAAATACATTTCTTCGAAATCTCGTGTGAACAGCATCATCTGAACATCTCCACTAGCTAGATTGATATATTTATAGCACCTTTGTCATACCCTTAAAGCAACTTCCATATATATATTTTTTATTTTGTAATTGTTTGTAAAGCACTGACCCTCCACGTATCTTATCACAATGGTATGATCTTATCCACTTTGTACATAAACTCTCATGGCTTTGTTTTAGTTTCTTTGCAAAAGGCCTCGAACCAAAAAAGATAATTGTCCCCAATTATATATATCTAGTATCCTCTCTTTATATAACCTGTATATATATATATATATGAAATGAGGGGCTTTGATCGCATTTTCAACCGTAATATATAAAGAAAGAAAATATATATGGGGTAAAGAAAAGTCATCCAATTAAGTGAATCTTAGGTACTTTTAACTCTTTCAGTGTTTCTCACCTACCTAATATATTGAAGTATCCTTTTCTCATAAATTATTGATATTTTTTTTATAAAAAAAATACGATATGGGTTAGTAGGTGCACCAAGACATCTCCACTAGTTGAACACCTCCATAGCACCATCCACTAGAAGTAATATCCATCTCGAATTTGTCGTGAGCAATTCGTCGATTGAATCTACGTTTTCCTCCATCCTCTCCAAGCTTTCGTCCAGTTCCGTCGACGATTGAATGAAGGATTTTCAAATCCGAACATGCTGATTCGAGCTTCTGGATCCAAGAGTTCTCTTCCTCCCTTTTTTTAATATAAAAAATACAGTTGGATCCGTAGGTGCACTAGGACATCTCCATTAGGTAGACACTCCCTTAGCACCTTCATCATTTTTACTTTATTAAAAATAAGAAATGAAGTATATGAAGCAAGGCACTAATCAAAAGTGTGTTCTTTTTTAAAAAAAAAAAAATACAATTTGGATTAGTAGGTGCTCTATAAATTTCAAATTTTCTTCTGCTTTTTCCTTCGTATTCATCCTTAAGGTTCCATGCTTTTTCTCTTCGCTTATCCTCCAATCTCTCCTTTTTTCTTTTTTTTTTTCTTTATCAATCTTTTCCCACTCTTTTTTCCTTTTTCCTTAAATATATATATATATATATATTAACAAAACTGGCCCTCAACGTTTTTCTCGTTCTTTTCTTTTTAATTTATTATTGTTCTTTTCTTTAATTTAAGGTATCTCCTCTTTTCTTCACTTTTTTTTCTTTTTATAAAAAGAAAAAAATAATATTTACGACCATGTTTTATTTATATTTATAAAATTAAATAAACATGGAATATGTAGCTCAATTGTTAGATCACTTGCTGATCCAGTTAGATACATACAGCTAGACATATCACTTCATCTATGATACAATTAAAATATCACTTCATCTCTCGTACCGATTTCAAGTCCATGGAAACATGGTAATATCATTGAAAATATTAACATGTCGACACCAAAAATATTCCTACATAATTAATTTTACAATTTCTATCACCAATATATAAACGTTCATAGACTTCTAAAAATGTTTTGCTTGTAAATAGTTAATTCCATTGTTCAATATTTAAAAATCCCAAATAACAAAAAAAAGTGATTCCAAACTATCTTATGAACTATGAACTGTGTACTGTTAAGCAAGAGAAGTAGAAGATTCCATTCTATCAAAATTGACACAATTGAAATGAATATGTAGACTGTTATAAACCACACACAACTATATAAATACCAAACTGCCAACTCCTAAGTATTCATGAACAAAACACACAAACTTTACTACATAATAATATATCATCTTCTAAAACTATCTACCCATAAAAAGTAGATTGTTGCAGTATGTGTTCCGAAAATAAGTCTGTGTCAAGGGACGTGCAAGAAATTGGACATAATGCAGTCCGCATACACAACGAAGAAAAACCAGACACTTTGATTTTCCTTCGTGTGATAAACTACTTGGAATATGTAAATCATACTTGCAAGAGGTATGCTATAGTGCTAGAAGCTATAAATAAGGATAAAATTATCTGGACATATGTGACTTCGATTGCAATTCCACGACCATCAGTCTTTGAACTCGTATCTTTTAAAGATCTCCTCGGGTACTACCCCTAATAGTATGAAAATAATCGTTCTATGTGTGTGTGTGTGAGAGGCATTATTGTCTTTTGCCTATATGAAAATAAATGGTATAACCATATAATAAGAACAATGATACTTATCTATTATCTCTCTTTCTCATTTTTTTTTCCTCAAATTTTGCAGTAAAGTATACATGGTGCGATCCAGAAATTATAATTTGTTATATAATCGTAACTTGTTTGTCAGTCTTGGTGCTTCAATAGGAATTAAGGGAGAGTAACCAATGGCGCGGCATATCTTTGACCTCATTCTTTTCAAAATTAAAACAAGGCCACAGTTAATATAATTAATGCCAACTTCTAGGTATTTTCCATCTATCTAAGGCATCTCCTCCTTTTTCACGTTTCTCTCTCCAAAAGCATCTTTTTTTTTTTTCATATGATAAAGAACTGATAAATCATTTTCTCTTTTGGTTTTGGGACGTTATGAGTGTGCTATACAAACATTTAAACTAGTTGAGATGTCTTAGTGCATCCTAATCTCTCTTGTGAAATTTTTCAAAAAAAAAGAATGAAATAAACTTGTTCAACGGAGTATGACCAAACCAACCTCCTATGTTTTGAACAAAAATATTATGATCAAAGGGATAACTTTGAGACAAAAAATCAAACATGGCCACTAAAAGATGAACCTCTCCATCAACTGTAAACCCAAAAAAGATGTTTCCTTCAATCTCACTCAAAACCGTATTCAAAGAATCAATTTTAAAAGAATTTGCTTTCGAAGAAAATCCTTCAAGAATCATATTTTCTTTATCATTCGCTACAAGTTCTACGGTTTGAAGATTCATTTCCACCGCAATCAATGTATCGTTGTTATTGTTCGATTTTTGCTCGGTGTTTGATACTTCTTTTTCATCTTCTTCGTTGGATTTTTCTTCACTTGTGACCATTTCCAAATCAACATTTTCAAAATCTTGTTCTTCAATTTTATCTTCAAGATTTTCTATTTGAAAATTTTCCAACTGTGATTCTTTTGTTTTTTCTTTCATATATGAAACAAATTTGTTCTTGGACTCTTGCAAATAAATTGATGGTTGATCTACATGTTGAGTCGTTCTTGCAAAATCTTGAAAGCAATCTTGAAATCTTGGGGAAACTTTTTGATACTTTTGATTAGGTCTCCTACGTTCTTGAGCTTCAAACCTTTTTTCTTGAAGAATTTGGCGGTATTCTTGAATTCTTACATGGGGTTCTTGGTAATCTTGGACTAGTTTTCTCCTTTCTTGCACTTCAAACTTTCTTTCTTGATGATTTCGTCCAACTCTATGTACTCCAGCCCCTCGAATGCCTCGTTGCCCCCAATCTTGGACTAAATTTTGACATTCTTTGTGGCATAATTGGCCAGAAATTCGGCTGGCAATGCGCCGAACTTCTTGGTGGTTTCTATTACTGATTTCTTGCTGTTGGGGAAGGGCAGTCAACCCCACTTCAAGTCGGCGAGCAAGTTGTTCCACGGTGGCTTCAAGATTTCCCATTCAATCGAACACTTCTACCATGCTTTCTTCAACGGCCATCAATTGGGCAGTCGAAGTGCGTGGAGATGGGATCTCTTCTTCATTCGGCACTACATTCTCTCCCTTGCCGGAGGTGTTCTTGCCGGTCACAACTCCCTTCATCGATGAAGCTCTGATACCAATTTGATGTAATCTAAGTAACCTCAGGAGAAATCCTCCAAGAACCAAGATTATGGATTTTTTATTAGAATGAATAATATGCTATACAAGAGGAGAAGACTCCTATTTATAGATTTCTATTACAATTGGGGGTAAAAAGGGAATTAACCTAGAATATTACCTAATTACGCAATTAACCCTTAGCCTTCTTACATCACAAACATACGCCCAGAGATGAAAAGACAGCGGAGGTGTGGTTCATTGATAGCTGTTGTCCGAATCACATAAAAGGTTTGAAGCCTGTATTCAAGGAGCTTAACGAAGGGGAAAAGTTGATATGGGAGCTCGAAAATGGCAAGGAGCTACAAGTCGATGGCAAAGGAACGATGGGAATTGAAACTCACCATGGAAAAAGAATTCTCACAAATGTTCAGTATGTGCCCGATATTGGATATAATTTGCTGAGTGTCGGACAACTAATGGATAGTGGGCATTCTATCTTGTTTGAGGATGGTGCGTGCTTGATAAAAAATAAGCAAACGGGACGAGTTTTGGCAAAAGTAAAGATGACTCAAAGCAAAATGTTTCCGCTGGAAGTCTCAAATGTGGAAAATTTTGCTCTTACTGCTACTACTACAACAACTAATACAACGAAGATCAACTCGGAGCTATGGCATTTAAGGTATGGACATCTTAATATCAAAGGGCTTTCTTTCTAACCAAAGAGATATGGTTATTGGGTTACCGAAAATGAGTGCTATTAATATCTGTGAAGGATGTGTGTATCGAAAACAAACTCGAAAAACTTTTCCTAATGGGAAATCTTGGAGAGCCTCGAAGTGTCTGGAGCTAATTCATGATGATTTGTGTGGGCCAATGCAGAGCTTTTATTTCTTGATTTTTATAGATGATCATAACCATATGAGTTGGGTATATTTTCTAGAAAGCAAATCATAAACATTTGAGAAGTTCAAGCATTTCAAGGTAAAGGTAGAAAAGCAAAGTGGCATGTACATCAAATCTCTTCGCAATGATAGAGGTGGAGAATTATTGTCCAACAACTTCAACCATTTTTGCGAGGAACATGGCATCCATAGGGAGTTGACGACACCTTACACTCTGGAGCAAAATGGGGTAGCCGAGAGGAAGAATCAAACTGTGGTGGAGATGGAGAGAAGCATGTTGCAAGTGAAGACCTTTCAAATGATTTTTGGGCTGAAGCAGTCTCGACTTCCATCTACCTACTGAACATCTCGCCAACAAAGGCTGTCATGAATAAGACTCCGTTTGAAGCTTGGTATGGTAAGAAACCCAATGTACGTCATTTAAGAGTTTATTATTCAGTGACAAAATTTTAATGGCGAAGTAGTTTTTGTCAGTTAAAGTTCGTTTATAGCGACGCAAAAAAATTATGTCACAAAAGATTATTACTAGCGACACATTTTAATTCGTGCCACTAAAAAAATTAGTAACACACAACAATAGTGTCACTAAAAATTGAATAGTTTTAGCAATAAACTATAATAAAATTTCCCCTTTACTTAAAATTTCCCTCCAACTTTTCATTAAAGATTTTATTAAATGTAAATTACTTTTTAGTTTCACCTTTCACTCTACCATCTTCACAAACCCCTTCAAAAAAACCCCAACCCTAATCTTCTCCATCTCCACCGGTCAACTACACATCGATGGCGACCCTAGAACAAAAGCGGCAGAATATCAAGATTCAAAACCCTCGAGCAGTAAGTAAGATCGTGACTTGATGGTACCTTAATTTTAAAATATCTATCACCAATATATAAACGTTCATAGACTTCTAAAAATATTTTGTTATAACTTGTAAATAGTTAATTCCATTGTCCAATTTTTAAAAATCCCAAATAGAAAAAAATTTGATTCCAAACTATCTTATTATCTATGAACTGTGTACTGTTAAGCAAGAGAGATACAAAAAGTAGACGATTCCATTCTATCAAAATTAGACACAATTGAAATGAATATGTAGATTGTTATAAACCACACACAACTATATAAATACCAAACTCCTAACTCCTAAGTATTCATGAACAAAACACACAAACTTTACTACATAATAATATATCATCTTCTAAAACTATCTATCCATAAAAAGTAGATTGTTGCAGTATGTGTTCCGAAAATAAGGGATCACCCATTCATAACATCAATCAGCGAAAGGACGTGCAAGAAATTGGATATAATGCAGTCCGCATACACAACGAAGAAAAACCAGACACTTTGATTTTCCTTCGTGTGATAAACGGCCTGGAGGATGTAAATGATACTTGCAAGTCGTATACTCTGGTGGTGGAAGCTATAAATAAGGATAAAATTATCTGGACATATGTGACTTGGATTAAAACTACAGAACCTGATGGTACCTATCAACAATCTTTTAAAGATCCCCTCGGGTACTACACCTAATAGTATGAAAATAATCCTTCTATATACGTGTGTGTGTGTGTGAGGCATTATTGTCTTTTGCCTATATGAAAATAAATGGTATAACCATATAATATGAACAATGATACTTATCTATTATCTCTCTTTCTCATTTTTTTTCCTCAAATTTTGCAGTCAAGTATACATGGTGCATTTCAGAAATTATAATTTGTTATATAATCGTCACTTGTTTGTCAGTCTTAGTGCTTCAATAGGAATTAAGGGAGAGTAACCAATGGCGAGGCATATCTTTGACCTCATTCGTTTCAAAATATAAAACAAGGCCACAGTTAATATAATTAATGCACAACTTCTAGGTATTTTCCATCTATCTACGACATCTCCTCCTTTTTCACGTTTCTCTCTCTCAAAAGCTTCCTTTTTTTCATATGATAAAGAACTGAGAAATCATTTTCTCTTTTGGTTTTGGTTTTGAGACGGGATGAGTGTGCTATACAAATGTTAACCTACTTGAGATGTCTTCTCCAAATTTTCATCTCCCTCAACTATCTTCCTTCTCTGTCCTTTAAAGAAAGAAAGAAAAAAACCAACACCAACAAACCTTCTATCCCTGTTTGTTTTTTTCTTTTTCTTGCTTAAGCTTTTAGATTTTTCTTTAATTATGTATATGTGTATTTTGTTTTCATTTATACTTCTGTCGCCATGTGCCCGAGACGACGTCGAGCTGTCGACGTCCTCAAAAGAGTTAGTTTTAAAAGAAAATAGGAATTGCCACCAATCTTTTTTACGATGTGATTGGATACCGAAATAAAGTAAGCAATTTAAAAAAAATGGTTTGCGAAAAATAGAGTTGGGTTACGGAGTCATTTGTGTATTGGGAAGGTATTGGCACCCCACAACACCCATTTAGAAAAATGGTGACCAAATTTCAAATCTTGAATTGAAATTATTTTTTAATTTATTTTAAAACCAATGTCTTATTTTACCCCTCATTGGTCCAAACACTGAGAAACTTGAAATAATCATTGTCTCAACATTATGGCTCTCTCTCTAAAAATCCTCTCTCTAAAAAATCCTCTCCATGGTTACATTTATCGGCGGCGACAAACCACAAATTATCAAGTTTTCTCCAATCGTTTTGCACACCTATTGAACTGCCCCTGACTCTACTGATTAACTACCTTATTTACTGCACCAAATCTTCATTCTCTTCTAGACAGATTGCTATATTCACTGCTTATTAAGGTACATGCAAAACACCCTCTTTACTACTCACTTGCCATCCTTCCCCTCTATTCTTTCTTCATCCTTCACTCATGGCTCTCCTATGACAATTTCCCCATTCCTGTACAATCGAGAAAAAAAACTTTGTGATCTCTATTGATAACCGATCCAGATAACTAAAGCTGCTTATCACAGAAATTGGACCCTACAAGTCTTTCTCCATTGCTATATCTATGGAATCTCTGGACTGGCTAAAGAATACCTTTAACACTCTGCTCGACACACCAAGAACGACGCGGTTCTTCTTAGAAAAAAGGTATGATGACTGTTGCATATGGGTCCAAAAAACACATAACAGAAAAGGCTACCTGGCAGAAATCTTTCGAGTTGACGACAGAGGACGCAATTGTTGCATTTTAGTTCCTGAAGGTACAGACAAACAAGGATGGGCCCAGTTTACAGAGATGTCATCGCTAAAGAAGGAAACAGTCCATAGAAGAAAATTTCCAGCGAATCCAAGCAACATGGGCTCAAAGGCTCCTACATCCGAATCCTCAACTGACTCTGAAAGCTCACGACGTTCTTATGTTGACATGGTAACACAGGGAAGCTCCTCCGATTCTGAAGATGAAAAGAACTCACCCAAATCATATAATGCTGAAACAAAGTCTGAATTAAAGTCTGCAACAAAAGAAAAGAAAAAGGAAGAACGTAAGATAGAAAAGGTTGAGTCTTTCGACTGGAGCAAAACAGTTGTGATTACCAGAAGGTGTTTTCACGATGACTGGAAGAAGATTATGGAAAAGCTTAAAGAGCAATTAGATATATCGTTCACATACAAACCTTTCCATGCCAAAAAGGCGGTGGCTTTCTTTGAAGAAAAAAATCTAGTCAATTTGTTGTGCAAAAACAAAGGCTGGACCACTATAGGCAACTACTACGTCAAATTTGAAGCTTGGAACAAGACTATACATGCTACACCAAAGATGATGTCGAGCTACGGAGGATGGACAAAACTCAGAGGTATTTCCCTACATGCATGGAATTACTATTCGTTTTACCAAATTGGGGAAGCATGTGGGGGTTTCATTGAGGTTGCAAATGGCACTAGCGAAAAAGAAGACCTTATAGAAGCTGCAATCAAAGTCAAATACAACTACACAGGTTTTATCCTGGCCACAATCAATATTGTGGATGTCGAAGGAAACAACTTTCTGATACAAACAATTGCTCAAACTGATGGAAGATAGATGAAAGAAAGAAACGCTAAAATCCATGGAACCTTTACAACTGAAGCAGCAAGAAATTTTGATGAATTCAAACCGGAAAGTGAACAGTATTCGTTTAATGGGAATGTGGCTGTCTCACCAAGCTGGGCTTCACCCGAAAATATCAAGCTGAAGAAAAGCACCAGAAATCTCACCGAAACAGTTCTACACCAAAAAATAATAAAAAATCTGAGGTAATGATGAAAAATTTGAATTATGAAGGTGACAGCGATGACAGCAAGAAAAGACAAGACAGTAACACTGAAACCAAACTACTACAGTGAAAAGAAGAAATGGAAGCAACCAATCAGAGGGGAAAGTTACCAACAAGAACAAAAACCATACTTGAATTCAAAAAGGAAGGTTTCTTTTATTTCCCCAAAAAATAAAATATACTTCTTTGATCCAAGTGCCCCACTGAGGCCCATATGAATTAGAAGCCTAGAAGAAAACACAAAGAAAGAACGGCCAACCAGGCCAAAAAACATGAAGAAGAGAATAGGAAAGGTAGTCTACAGGGTAAAAATCCCCCACGATCAAGCCTGAAGATCAAAGAATGAGTGCAAACAAAGATAGTGGGATGATAGAACAGAACAGAACAGAGGTTTTCGATATGGATGGGATAAATCTCACAATGGACCTTGAATCACACTCTCTTAACACAGAGGAAGATATATCAAGCCCAGATAGTATATCCCCTATACTCACTTCCACATCTCCAACACCATCAGATATAATTGAAGACAACATTGGGCCCATGATGATTAGTGATAAAGAAGAACAAGAGATGGAGATAAATGAACAGATTGAACAGGAAACGGAAGATGAGATATTCAAGAAAAAACTTGTGGCATGGCTTCGAAATAATAATCTGAAACTTACCTCTAAGGGAACTGGTGAATGTGAAAACAATGATGGAAATGTAAATGATGATATGAATGTAGTTAGTGGGGTCTGTATCAATCGGGGACTCTTGGTTCACCATGAAAGTCTTTTGTTGGAACACTAGAGGGTTATGCTCTCCCTCTAAAAGAGCCCAAATAAAAAGTTTGATTTCCTGTTATGTTCCTGATTTTGTAATTCTTGTTGAAACTAAGCTGCAAAATGTTACAAAAAAAATTATAAAGTCTCTTTAGAGCTCTGTCAGTATAAAATGGCATTGTATCAAGGCAAATGGCAACTCAGGGGGGATCTTAATTATGTGGGATGATCTCAGATTTATGGTCTCTGAACACATTGAGAAATTATATGCTGTTTCAATCAAATTATCTTCCCCATATAATAATAACTACAGTTGGTGGTTAACTGCCATCTATGGGTCGGCCTGCATAAGAAATAGAGATGAATTTTGGGCTGAACTTGATGAGATGAAATCCATCTGCCTTTCAAATTGGCTCAAGGGGGGAGATTTCAACATGGTTAGATGGTCTTCTGAGACGACAACAAAAAGCCATGCAAAAGCAAGTATGATCAATTTCAACAACTTTATTAATGGTTGCAATCTCATTGACCCCCCACTAAACAATGCTAAATTTACTTGGTCAAACCTCATAAATCAGCCCATTCTCTCAAGACTAGATAGATTCTTATACACTCAAGGATGGGAAACTCTGTTTGATCCACATTTCTCAAGAACGCTTTCCAGAATCACCTCTGATCACTTTCCTATTGTTCTTGAATCCAACAGCTTAAAATGGGGTCCCTCCCCTTTTAGATTTACAAACTCCTACATCAAAGAAGCCACCTTTAAACGAAACATAGAAACTTGGTGGAACTCAACATACCAAGCTGGTTATCCAGAATATTCCTATATGAAGAGGCTGAAGCAACTCTCTGAATACATTAAAAGATGGAGCAGAGAACACAATAGTAAAGGAGTAGAAGAACAAAAGACATGGATTAAAGAAACGGATCTCATTGATAAGCTAGAGAAAGAAAACCAGCTTACCGATATTCATGTTTCTCGAAGACTAGCCCTCAAATCCGACCACAATCAGATGGCTCTAAGAGAAGCTCAAATCTGGGCTCAAAAATGTAAAGGATTATAGAACCTGGAAGGAGATGAAAACACGACTTTCTTCCATAAAATTTGTTCAGCTAGACAAAGGAGAAGCCTCATTTCTAGTATCACAACAGCCTCCGGAACCATATACACAACTGACTCAACAATTGAAAATGCGATCATTGAACATTTTCAAAATATTTATACTGGCATTGGTAACGATCTTTGGCTTATTGAAAACTTAGAGTGGAATCCCATATCAATCAAGGCCCAAGAAGACCTTTGCAGTCCTTTTACAGAAGATGAGATACACAAAGCCCTTAAATCCTTCTCAAATAACAAAGCTCCGGGTCCAGATGTGTGACGACCCGTACTTTTCGGACTGACCGTCTAAGTCGTCAATTTGACACAAAACCATTTGTTTACGAATGACATAGAACTTTAAATGAAACCATACGAATTCAAAGAACATTTAATCGGGCCCTATTTCAAAACATGAAATTTTAAAGTACTGTTTACAAAACTTTAACTACTTGTAAATTCAGTTCAACAAAACATTTATAAAACCGTCAGCGGAAGCAGTTTAAAGGACAATCTTCTATGGCCATTCACGAGTCCTTCTTGTCCCTCGTCGGTCTGCCCCTCGTGTTACCTTTGCCTGAAAAGTTAAACATAAAAAGGGTGAGTATTAATATACTCAGTAAGGGACCCACTACTGGTCCCGTTCGGGGAAAAATAAATTATTAGTATCCTATGGTGTACCTTGCACAGTCACAGTCTAGTGCTCCCGAAGGATGCACATATCAGTCTAGTGCTCCCGA
>CM046884.1:7578618-7592845 GCA_025688845.1 Cucumis hystrix
GAAAGAAAAAAACCAACACCAACAAACCTTCTGTCCCATTTTTTTTTTCTTAAGCTTTTAGATTTTTCTTTAATTATGTATATGTGTATTTTTTTCTCCTTTCAATCTTTTCGCTTTTTTATTATATCTACAAATCAAACTACTTTAATAAAGAAGCCAAAAAACAGCAAACAAATAAATTTCTATATTTTCATAACAGAATAATCAATTGAAACGCCTTATTAAAAGGCTTACAAAAAACTGGTATTTACTAAAAATAAAACCATGTTTACATACCACCTATCCACTCACTTAACATGTTAACAGAAAATAAATTAAAAAAACATTAATTTAGATAATCACATAATTTGAATCAGTCTTCAATAAAAGTTACCTTCTTTTTTTAATTTGAAAAATTTTTCTGGTGGCCCTCCTAACACACCATTTTGTCTTTTTTCTTTTCCAATTGTCTTCTTTTAAAATCACTGTCAACTGGCTTCACTTTTTTACTACTGTCAATATCACATCATAGTTCAGTCCTTTCAATTTCAATTCAGTGTTTTGAAATTTTTCCGACGAACTTAATTTTCTATGATCTCTTTGTTCATCTTGTTTCAAATTCTGGCCGTCTTGTTCCATTTTTTTTTTTTTTTTTTTTGGGGGTGGGGGTAGGAAACAACAATATTTTCGATAAACGAATATTGTTCCGCTTTCAAGTTAAATTCATCAAAGGAAATGGCAGCTTGTCTTGAGAATGTACCATCTATGTGTGGGTACTTTTCAATTAACCAACGTCCCTTCACATGTATCACAGTTTGGACCCGACATCTGTTACCCTCCTTATCAATGATGTTTATTGTGGCTGGTATGAACCCAGTATAATTGAGTCTGACTTTAATGTTTGCCTCTACGATGTCGAATTTGTCCTTGGTCTCTTTAGCCACGGCTAAGAAACCTCCACATGCATCCCAATTTGCTTGAAGATGTTAAGGTTCCAGACGTGTAACAAAATTCCTCTAACTTCATCCATCCTCCATAACTAGGGAGGAGTTTTATCGCCGCATGTTGGGCTTGGTTCCACTTTTCAAATTTCACATCATACCTTCCCGCAGTGTGTCACGGACATATTTTTCCAAAGTGAGTTTACCTTTGGTTATATGCTCCGATTAGCTCCCATTTATCTTATCTTTAAGCACCATATTTAGTTTAGGCATTTGCTTTTCATTTTAAGTCATAAAGCTTGGGTGTGACGTTTCGGCATTTTCATATGCCAGCCTACCAGAGCCAAAAATGTCAAAATGTACTATAGGGGAGGCATACCAGTTGAATCCCCGCCCAAGCATTAGTTGTACCCTTTGCAAACAACCCTTTTTCCTTGCAATTGACGGTCTTTAATGCTTATTGTAACGTCTATTTCAATGTATTTCTTTCTTTCCCTCGTTTTATAAGTAAATTTCCCAAGAACGCCGAGGAAGGTTACGACATACGTCGACGTTACCCACAACTTTCGGATTTTGATCGGCTGACTTGTTCATCGAACTAGAACAAGTGCTGCACAATCATCCGTCTCAAGGTTGAAACGCTACGATTGTGACACAGTGCACCAATCTTTGTTATTGCAGTGAAGAATCACTTTTTCAACATATTTTAGAAAAACGAAAACCTTATCAGCATGGAAAGGCGTATAGGATATATTAGATTCAAACTGTTCATTGAGCATTGTTGTAATCTTGTACCAATCGTCGTGAAAGCACCTTCAAGTAATGACAACTGTGTATTCCCATTCAAAAGTTTGTTCTTCTGTTTCAATCCTCGGGATTGTTTTTGTTGATGAAGACGAATCTCAGTCAGAATGATTTTTCTATTTTAACACATCAACATAAGATCTTCTCATGCTTTCAGAATCAGATTTAGAAGTGGACCAAGTTTGAGAGCAACATGTGCTTTTGCTTGATTGTGGTTGTGTAGGGTGCTTCATATAATCCTTATCACTTATGAAATTCAGCATATTTTGGAAAGATTCCCATCTTCTATTGTTTGGACCCTCTGGAATAAAAATGCAACATTTCCATCCTTTGTCATCTAATTTGAAGATTTCAGCCAAATATCCTTTCACTACAAGAATTTTTCTTTCTGCCGACAGTTTTTTCTAGCTACGCAAAAAAAAAAAAACATGGGCAAAGATATGATGTGCCAACATAGTTTTCATGCGTGGACACATCTTAGTTTTTGTCGACAAAAATATGTACGTGGACAAAATTTGTGTATTACGTGGGCAAAACTTGTGTATTACGTGGGCATATCATCGTTTTTGCTGACGAAAATATAAACATGGGTAAAAAGTTGTGTGGTTTTAAAGAAAATTTTTAAAGTGAATTTCTACCGACATTTATTTTACTTTATACCCATGTATCGTGTGTGTATAGATATTTTAAATACTTACCGACAGTAATTTACATCACGAAAACCTAACTTTTTTTTATACATATTTACGCCAACGCAAGATTTAGATATATGACCACGCAAATTTTGTGGGCATAAGTTTTATAAAAAAAATCCCCAACTTCTTAGTTTCCCCCTTGTTTTTTTCCCTTTTCCCTCCCTTTCTCCCCCACACAAGTTTTTCGCTCCCTCAATTTCTTTTCTCGCAAACTCCTCCCCCACTCAAATAGACGCTCTCCTCGCCGCACACAACTATCCTCCCTCTCTGCTTACAGCCGGACACTCCTCACCGCATGCAAACGACGCTCCTCGCCGCCGAATCACAACTGGACGTTCCTCTTCGTCGAATCTCAGCCGGACGCTCCTCGCCACCTAATCGCAGAAGCTCGCCCAGTCCTCGCCAAAGCGTGCCCACTCCCTCGCTCACTCGCTGTATGTCGCCTCCTTTCCTGCTCGCCACTGCTCACCCCAAGTACGTTTAACTTCAGTTTATTTTTCTTTTTCAAGTATACTAGATCTGGTTGTGGTATGTTTTGAGGTTGAAAATATAGTAAATTTGAAATATTTAAAAATTTAGTACATTGTGCGTTTGGAGTTTGAAAATATGGTGACTTTAGTTTGAAAATATGATGGATGTGTTTTGAGTTCAAAAATATGTAATTTGATCTTTCTTTTTCAGCTAATCTCTTATTTGCCGCATGAGAATGATAGAAAATGAAACCCCAGCCTTTTGTTTGTTTTCAGATTTTGAGATTAATGTTTTAGGCTACCCTAAAGTGAAGGTTCTTATGGAGAAGATGGATGTTATTGAAATCGCCTATGATGAACGTTGTATCCTGGAAAATACTATTGCCTATTTTGTTCCAAGGTTATTGCTACTCTTGTTTCTACATTTTGTGGTGTGAATTAATGCATAAAAATCCAAACCCATCTTTTCATTTGAATTGTCTATTTCTTTTTTGTTAGATTATAGGTTAGAGACAAACTTCCTTTTCTAATTTTTTTTATGTTCATGACTAAAACCTACATTTTAAAACGATTTAATTATGCTATCAATTGCAAACCACTAATACAGTTACAGCGGAGGAAATAATTGAATGAGATATTGAATGTGTGAATTGTGGAGTTCCAGGGGCCTTAGAATAGAATTTGCATTTAAGTTAGTTTATGTTACGTAGTATATTGAACTGATTTTTTTGTGGAAGATGAGTTTCTGATTTGGTGTTTTCGTAATTTATAGGCATCTTAATTTTTTTTTCAGTTCAGGTTTTTTCTTTTTGCGCCGAGTGTTTTGAAGCAGTGTAGTTTTACATACCCACCCTCAAGGTGTACTGTTTATAGATATTAACTCTTTTCTACTTTCTTGGCTTTAAACAGCTTTTTGAGTACCAATACAACATGGGGCTTCTCTTGATTGAGAAAAAGGATTGGACTTTAAAACATGAAGAGGTTAAACAAGCATTGGCTGAAACAAAGTACACTCTCAAAAGAGAACAAATGGCCCATATGATTGTGATATCTGATGCTGAGAAGTAAGAAGAAAATTTGAAGAAGGCATTGGGTGTTGAGAAGGAGTGCGTTCTTGATGTAAGGCTCTAACTTTCCATATCTTGTTTATTGATACTGACCTATCAAGTGTATCCTGTGATGTCAATTTTTGACATTCCTCTCGCATATTTTATTTACAGGTCTTATTGTAATATCCTACCTTCTGGCATGTTTTGTTTGCAGGTCTTATTAAAAGTTTAGAAGTTTTATCTATTTTACTTATGACACAGGGAATCTCCTCACTTACTCTAAAACTTTTTCTTCATTCTACTATTAACTTCATAAGTTTAGGAGTTATGTCTGCATATGCATGATCTAACCAGTATGCTAAGTAAGTACTAAATTGTCAAATGTTAATGACATGACATAGACTCGTTGGATATAAAGTTAAAAAATCCAGGGACCTAATGGAAACTTTTTTGAAAGTTGTAGGACTACATAGAACACAATTTGATAGAGGGGTTGGTAGAATGTTGTGAGAACTATTTCGCAACTCCTTTGGAAGGAAAGATGTTTGTGGGTATTCTTTGATAAGTCTTGTTCTTTGTCCTCTTTTTCTGGGGACAAGTTTTTTAACCACATCAATGATACCATCAATTTAGACTGGAATGTCTTTTTGTAATTTTTCCTTTGGGGAAGGAGATGCAAAACAACTTGTTTGAATGCATTTAGGTGTTCTTTTGGGGCTTTTTGCTCTTTTTGAATGCATTCCATTGTTTCTTATAAAAATGATGAAAATCATAGACGTGGTTTCATTGGCCTAAGCCTTGCCAAATTGGATGGAGCCATGCTGTAGGAGATCTCATTCCCATTTGGTTACTCTTCATAAAGATTTATTTGTTTTTCTTACAATAAATGTGATACCACTCCTCGTGAAGAAACCATGTTTATCTCCCTTATGGTGATTAGTTTGAAGTTAGCATCTAGTGGTATTCATTTGACATTTTTGGATTTATGGAGTTGGGATTGTTTCAAAGCTATCAATGCACATAGAGACTTTTTGTTGAGACTTTTTGAGGACTTTTTAGGTTGGTTTTGGGTTTGAAAGTCACACTTAGGCCATGCATCTTGTTTAATTTGAACCTCCACATTAAAATGGAACTTAATCATTTTAATGTACATTTTTCAAGCTTATGTAGTTTGAAGGAGCGGGGAATGAAGACTTTCTTGCTGAGTTAACTATTTTTTGTGTATGTAATATTTTTTTTGTTCATTTTGCCAAAGTGAAATGTAATATAGCTCATGAACCTTGGCACACTAGAGAATGATTGTTTGTCATATTTTGACCAAGTATTGAATTGTGGATTGTGATATTTTGACAAAATATTAATGGTTGGAAATATTTTCATTTTTAAATTTTGGTTGTTGTGTTTAATATGTTATGTTGCAGGAAATTCATTCTATATTTGAAATTTAATTTATAAGCATACAATATTAATAATAAATGTGAAAAAAAATTAAATTGTTTTTGTCATGTTCTTTGTGTGGTTAGAAATATGATGGCAATTAGAAAGCTTTGACAATGTTCATGCTTGACAAAAAAGAAAAAATATTATTTAAAAACAAATTTAGCGTGGGGAGAAATTTTGTTTTGCGGATAAAGATCTTTTCGTTGGCAGACCTAGCTTTTGCCCATGAAACAAGCGTGGCCAGAATACTAAGTGGTTGGGAGTACTAAGTTTAAGATTTGTTAAAAATAGAGGCAATTTACAAAAGTTGGACCTGAAGTCGGATACTTTTGGGTTGCAACGCCGTCTAGATCAAGTTCGCATCATCTCTGTTGGCCTTCTTCTGTTGTTCGGTGCTTCTCCTCGCTCCTTCCTCCGTCTAGTTCGTTCTCCGTTTATTCCTATAGTGCTCCTTATTGCATGCTGCTTCGTTCCCTTTGCTCTCCTTTCTTCCTTTTGTATTTTTTTTTGCTGAAATTTGAGTTGTTTGATTGAGTCCACCTGTGAAGTACTCTGTTATTTTATACTGTCCACCGTTGTTAAGCTAGCTAGCTAGTGCTTATAGGAATTCTTTTTCATAATAACTTGTTAAGCTAGCTAGTGCTTTTGATGTTTAAATATTACCAAAGGTTCTAAATTATGTTAATTTGTGGGAAGGAAAAACAATAAATTGAAGAATTGAACCCTCATTGAAGCCATTTTTATGGGTTCTTCATATACATTAATGAGCTATGTTTGGGTAGATTTTTTTTAGAAGAATATTCCTTTTGAAAAGCCTAGCAGTGTCGATTATGGTTGTTGAATTAAGTTTTGACACTCAAAGTTTTTCTTAGGCTTTCTGAAAGTTGATGTCTGTTCAAGGAAGGGAATTTTTGGATTGAGAAATTATAGGATTCAAACTAAGTGTTAAATATGATTTGATTTAGGCTATCTCGATATTCTAGATTTTCTGTTTTAGGGATTGTATAGTATTTTTTTTACCCAAATTTGGAATTAACGGTATCTATCCTTATCGAGGCTTATTTGTGTGAAGACACATTTTTGTCTGCAATAAGAAGCCTACGACTGGGTCTTGAGTATTTAGAAATTAGTTCACTAGAAACGGATTCATGAACAACAGCAGCAGAAAACGAACAAGGGCTAGCACTTCTGGAAGGAACCTATTTGATTCCTTTCTTCTTTAGATTTGAGTCTTGTTGTTATTCTTCGTTCTCGATCTGCCTATTCAACAAGTAAGGCGACTTGTAGTAGAAAATCAATATTAGAAAAAAAAAAAAAGGCTTTCAAACCAGAGGAGAAGATGAACTGAGAGGCTGACGGAGAAGAAAAGAACCTTGAAATTCTTTTCAATGGTGGGAAGGTTTTGGAAGAGGAAATGCGATAAGGAGAAAAAGTGGGAGAGAAGGGTTTCGTTAAAATTGAGGGGTAACGCTAATCAATTTCAAGCAAATTGTTTAATTTTTTTTAGCGCCCAGCAAAATTCATTTTTAGCCATTTTGCCAAATTTTGCCCGCGTTTTTTTTTTCATTAGATTTTATAGCCTACTTTTAAAAAGGCTATTTCAGAGGGCTATAAAAAACCATATTTCTTGTAGTGTCATTTGTGTTACACTCACATGACCTCACACTTCAATAATTTGATAGTTGTTAACCGACCTTTATGTTGTTCCGGTTTGTTCTTATGGTAATCGATATTTCTAATATGACCCGACGGATAACCATATATGTTGGGCTACTTCAACTACCATCTTTCCTACTTTATATTTGTGGATTTTTGGACTGAGCATTAGAAGAAATATTGCCTTTAATGTCGGTTGAAAAAATTGAAAACGGATATTTAATGTCACTTTTTTAAAATGCAGATGTTTAATGTCGGTTTTAAACCAACATAAAAAAGTTATGGTAATTTTAATTTTTTTTTTAATTTTGTAAAATTAAGTATCCCTCGTTTACTCTCACATTTCTTCCTCACCTCACGATTTCTTCTCTCTCACTTTTCTCTCAGTTTCTTCCCTCTCTTCTCAATCTCACTTTACTCCACAGTCAAGTCCGCCACTATCGCACCGTCCCAAATCTTCAAAAGATATGTCGTCCTTCGTCACACTGTTCCAGATCTGTGGAACGTTGTCCCAAATAGAAACCCTAAGTATTCTCCATGAAATAATTGAATCCCTTGTTTGAAACTCATGCTCATCGTGCGAGATCATCTTCTCTTTTTTGTCCGCCATGGTATACAGCTACTCATATCTTTCTCTATTTAAGTTTTTTTCTTCTTTCAGAATAATTTCTAAATTATCAAAGTTTCATCTAAGTGTTAAGATATCAATTAGTAGGAACGAGAGCTTAACTTCAATTTCAAACCAGAATGGAGATCCTCCACATTCCATGGTCATCATAGCTAATAATAAGAAGATAATGGACACGAATCCTAGAACAAAAGGAGCAGTATATCAAGATTCAAAACCCTCGAACAGTAAGTAAGATTGCACTTTTTTTTCCTATTTTAACAAAAAGCACATAGGCAAAAGAATCAATAGTTAGGTTGCACACCTGAATATGGTGTTAAATAGATTGCACATTCCTACTATATTCATCACCTCTCTGGAAACGGGCATTAGGGATAATGCATTTGAAAAGATAGAATTAATTATAATATGTTTTCCAAGTGTACTTATCAAAGTAATCTCCTTCGTCTTTTCAAATTTTCTTCTGCTTTTTTCTTCTTCTTTTTCCTTCGTATTCGTCCTTATGGTTCCATGCTTTTTCTCTTCGCTTATCCTCAAATCTCTCATTTTTCCTTTTTTTTTTATCAATTCGTGCAAAAAAATTGGACGGATTGCAGTGGACATACACAACGAACAAAAACCAGACACTTTGATTTTCCATCGTGTGATAAACGGCCTGGAGAAAGTAAATCAAACTGTCAAGTCGTATACTCTTGTGGTGGAAGCTATAAATAAGGATAAAATTATCTGGACATATGTGACTTCGATTACAAATCCAAAACCATCAAGCTTTGACCTCTTATCTTTTGAAGATCCCCTCGAGTACTACACCTAATAGTATGAAAATAATCCTTCTATATGTTTGTGTGTGTGTGAGAGAGGCATTATTGTCTTTGGCCTATATGAAAATAAATGGTATAACCATATAATAATAACAATGATACTTATCTATTATCTCTCTTTCTAATTTTTTTTTTTCTCAAATTATGCAGTCAAGTATACATGGTGCATATCAGAAATTTTAATTTGTCATATAATCGCAGTCGGTTTGTCAGTCTTAGTGCTTCTTTAGGAATTAAGGGAGAGGAGAGCAACATATGGTGAGGCATATCTTTGACCTCATTCGTTTCAAAATATGAATCGTAGTCGGTTTTTCACGTTTCTCTCTCTCAAAAGCTTCCAGTTCTTTCATATGATAAAGAACTGAGAAATCATGTACTCTTTTGATACTGGGACCGGATGAGATGTTAACCTAGTTGAGATGTCACCCTAATATCTCTTGTCATGTGAAATTTAGAAAAACAAAAAAAAAACAAAAACAAAAAAAGAGACATTTTCTTAAACATGAAGGTGGAGTTTTATCATTTGCTCCATCAACTATGAGGTTGGCCAGAAAACAAAGAAATATTGCTTGATATATTCTTAACATGCATGGAGTTTTATCATTTGCTCCATCATCTAATAATTGTACAAAATATCACTAATTGTGATAAAAGTATCAATTTAATTACCTTCTCCGTATTTCCCATGTTTTCTTTATTTTCATTTATAGATCTAAAAATATTTTAGTAAATATTTTGGTTCATTTGATTATATTGGTAGATTTTTGTTAAAGAAATCAATCAAAAAAAAAAAAAAAAAAAAAAAAAAAAGATTAAAAATAAATTAATTAAGAAAAACGAAATCCTGTTAATTAATTTTAACTTTGAAAAACGCACACATGTTAATAAATACATTAGCTAGATCAAGCGTATACTTTTTTTTACTAAAATTTGTACATAACCATTAACTTAATAAGAAAGAATTTGTTTTGAAGCTATCTCCTAACTTATTAGTTGTCCCACATTTTAATTCACGAGATCTCTGTCAATATATATTTTAATTAACCTAAGATCAAAAGTAATGAGACTTAAATTAAATATACAAATTCTCATTAAATTAGTTTTTCTTCTAATCTTCAACCGACAACAGTGGTGGTCGCGTTTCTCCTCAAATTTTCTTCATTGTCATCAATCTTTCTCTCTCTTTTCTTTTTCTCTTTCTGAAGTAGCGAAAATAAGCTCAGTCGATGTTGTACCCTTTCTATTATTATTAATTTACTTTTGATAGACTTGATACACTCTTAATACATTGTAAAGTGTCATATCTGCAAAATGAAAAAAAAATGTCTCCCACTTTTTAAATATCCTATCTTAAATTGTCACCCAATACAGTTTTCTTTTTCTTTTTCTTTTTCCATTACTAGAAAAATTGGTTTTAATGATACTTGCAATCAGGAAAAAACGGGTGGGATGAGGTAAAATGTATCATTGAAAATAACAATACGTATTTTTTATTGACACAATTTAATTTTTCTTGACACAATTCTCGCGTCGTCAATTAACGATAAATTTTTTGTGTTATTAAAAAATATTTCAAAATAAAAAAACACTTGTTCAAATTTTTTTGAATTCCCTCTGTCAAGCAATTAAAATAAATCATCGGTGCATTTTCCCTATTTCTCTCTACCAAAAATTCTAAAATCCCTTGTCGTCGAAAAATCCTCCAAATCCTCCAACTGCATAACATCTATCTGAAACGCTAAAAAACCCTTACCTTTGATTTTTCCTCCATCCACCGCCGTCGAGACAGTCCTCCATCCATCGTCTTCGAAACGCCACAACAAGCCAGCGCCGTCGAATCGAGAAATCTAGCCACCTGAGTCAAATAATTTTTTTTGAAAAGGATACGATGGGTCAGTAGGTGCACCCGAACATCTCCACTTGAGTGCCATGGAAATGCTCATCTAACTGGGATACTCCCATGCATCTATTGTATCTTTTTAAACAAATAAATAAACAAACACAATCTTTTAAATTAATGTGCTTTCTTGAAACTATAACACTTCTGCTTTCTTTTATTTCCTGTTTCTCAATGAAGTGTTCTCTTTTAGAACAAAATCTGCAGTTTTATGGAACTTAAGCGTGTTTAATTGGCTTAACTTTTCAAGATATGTCACATAGTTGAACCGATGTGCATGACACGCTTTCATATATATATATTCTCAAACACATAAACATAGCAACATTCATTATCATGTTAACCCTAAGTTAAAATTGAGTTATATGAACCGAGCATAACAGGTAGTTCTAAATCTATTGTCAATTATATAGAAAGTCATCTTAATCAAAATCAGGAGAGATTCACACAATTCTATTCAACTGAGAGCACAAGTCAATATAAATATAATTTTAAACACATCGATATGATATTGAAATCACATAATTTCACCGAAACAATCAAAATTAAATGATGGGTGGATATTGACCAACATTTTTTCTAAAAAAAAAATAATACAGCTTCTCTCTATTCAAAATTGATAATTTAAGGCTCAATTAGAAAAAAAAAATTCAACTTAAAAAAAAAAAAACTTTATAGATACCGAATTACAAATTTATGAATTTATTAGACATTTTGAGGAGGCTAATTAAAATTAAAAATGAAAATTTAGATATTTATTAGTCATAATATTAGAATGTAATTTAAAAATAACGGTACCATAAATAACAAAACAAAGTGTAATTATCAAAGTAATCTCTTTCGTCTTTTCAAATTTTCTTCTGCTTTTTCCTTCTTCTTTTTCCTTCGTATTCATCCTTATGGTTCCATGCTTTGTCTCTTCGCTTATCCTCCAATCTCTCCTTTTTTCCTTATTTTATCAATCTTTTCCCACTCTTTTTTCCTTTTTCCTTAAATATATATATATATATATTAACAAAACTGGCCCTCAACGTTTTTGTCGTTCTTTTCTTTTTAATTTATTATTGTTCTTCTTTAATTTAAGGTATCGCCTCCTTTCTTCACTTCCTTTTATGCTTTTCTATTTTTATAAAAAGAAAAGAATAATATTTATGACCATTTTTTTATTTATATTTATAAAATTAAATAAACATGGAAGATATAGCTTAAATGGTAGAGCACTCGTTCAACCAGTTCGATAGACACAGCTAGACATATAGGGATTGATACCCATTGCCATCATCTCCATGATTTTTTAATAAAATTAAATAACACACATATATTTCTTTATTTATTAGTAATTAAACCATATTTAATAACACTTCTAATCTAATTATTAGATTACTTGTGTACGTTGTTGAGATGTTGAGAGACGTTTCTCATTGGAAAAACCAAAGAGGCCCACACTCCTAATAAAATTGATGAGCTACTCTTCTCCTCTCATTGCCAATTATTGGTTTTGAGATGGAGCCCGACCCATACTATCAAACATATTTTTTTGGAAAAGATATGAGATGGGTCAGTAGGTGCACGGGACATCTCCACTAAGTTTGGACACTTCCTTAGCACCCTCATCATCTCCGTTTCATTAGTATAACCATGAAAGTACAAGAAGCAAGAATAGAAACCAAACAAGGGTTAGAGGGAGACCCATGATATTGACGTAAATATCAAAGTATTGGTTTTACGAAAATTTCGATGAATTATACGTTTACTTGACACTGTATTAACGTCAAGTATACCAATTTTTGTAATAGTGTTAGTAGCTACTCATATCTTTCCCTTCTTATGTTTGATTTTTTTTTTCTTCTTTCACAGCGATTTTTAAATTATCATAGTTTCATCTAAGTTGTAACACCCCAAGTCTTAAGGTATAATTTATTAATTAGGTCAAATTTACCTTGCTTATTGGTGGGAAAGAAAATAAGTAATGAAGGGAAAAAGAGGTTTAAAAAATATATATATATATAATAATAATAATCCTATATATATTATTATTATTATTATTGTTATTTAATAAATAAATAAATAGATAAATAAAATAATAATAACAATAATATTAATTAATTTCTTTTTCTTTTTCTTTTCTTTTTCCTTCTTTCTTTCCCTTTCTTTTTTTTCCCCCGTCCCCCCCCCCCCCCCCCCTCCATTTTTCCTTCTCTTCCTCTTCTCCCAGCCGGCTGCCCCACCAAATTTCCTCTCCCTCTCTTCTTCTCCGATCGCCCGTCTCCACTTCGTTCGCGCACAGCCATCCAAAAACAGCTGAAACGCCCCCCTTCTTCAGATCTGACCTCGCGCCGTCCGTCCGACGGAGCCTGAGCCGTGTCACCCCTTCCCCGTTCACCTGAAGACGAAGCCCAGCCAGCCGCGCGCAGCAGTCCGCCGCTGGTATCGTCCGAAAGGCCGTCGGCGTGCTCGTCTCGCGAAGCCGGACGCGGATCCAAGCCGATCTGCCTCCATTCTGCAAGAGGCCAGCCACCGTGCGTCTCCTTCCAGCCGCGGATTTGAAAGCCGACCCATACCCAAATCGATTTCACAAGGTCGTTTGCCCAAATCTTGTGTGCCGCTGCCGCTATTTCGTTGAAATTTCTTTGGGTAAGGATGAAATTGATGGATTTAAGAGTCTTAACTGAAATCTCGATTAGTTGATGTTGTTTAATTGGGTGTTTGATTGTTTGTTCTCGAAGGCGATATAGGAGATTCGAAGAATTGAGACTTTGAGTTTTGCCGTAAGCTTCGTTGGAGTCGTCTCTCCACTTCTTGGGTAAGTTGCGGAATTTACGTATGGGTGAATTGAATGGATGAAGCTATTTAGAAGGATGTTAATTTTACGTTTGATTATGTTTAGGAATTTATTCGTTTGAAATTGCTCGATTGAAGAACTTGCATAAAAGTGAGGTAAGAGACTTTCTACTGGACTCAATAATAAGAATTAAGGCGTATTGATTATATGAACTGAAATGTTATGTTTGGACTGAGTCGGGATGACGGTTATGCTGTGTGTTTGGGTGTGGACTGAAAGTTTAATGTATATTGTGCTTGACTGAATGAAATTTATATATGTATGTATGGATTGACGTGGACTTGTTGTCTAACGTATGTTGTGACTGCTGAGCTATTTATGTGGCTGACTGATGTAATGATACGTTTCGACTGTCCTTGGGTGAAATTTGGATAATATAGTTGTTTGAGGTTAAAGGGGGAGCTTATGTGATAAGGAAATTTGACTGTATTGAGAATGATTTTTAAGATGTTTAGAATGGACTGAGGGGATAAATTATTAGTTTCCTAGTGGATAGTTACCCTGCGGGTGTCCTTCGGGAGCACTAGACTGATATGTGCATCCTTCGGGAGCACTAGACTGATATGTGCATCCTTCGAGAGCACAAGACTGTGACTGTGCAGGGTACACCATAGGATGCTAATAATTTATTTTTCCCCTAACGGGACCAGTAGTGGGTCTCTTACTGAGTATATTAATACTCACCCTTTTTATGTTTAACTTTTCAGGCAAAGGTAACACGAGGGGCAGACCGACGAGGGACAAGAAGGACTCGTGAATTGCCATAGGGGCTGTCTTTAAACTGCTTCCGCAGACGGTTTGAAATTATTTTGATTGAACTAAGTTTACAAATAGCTAAATTTTTGTAAACAGTATATAGAATTTTGTATTTTGAAAATAGGGCCCGATTAAAATTTTCCTTCGTTTTCTTACGGTTTCAACTGAATTTTGCTATGTCTTTTGTCGACAAACGGTTTTGTGTCAAATTGACGACTTAGACGGTCAGTCCGAAAAGTCCGGGTCGTC
>CM046884.1:7594495-7643585 GCA_025688845.1 Cucumis hystrix
GTAGCTTGTTGCAGTATGAGTTCCGAAAATAAGGGATCACCCATTCCTAACATCGATCAGCGAAAGGACGTGCAACAACTTGGACGGATTGCAGTGGACATACACAACAAACAAAAACCAGACACCTTGATTTTCCATCGTGTGATAAACGGCCTGGAGCTGAAAATTACTGATCACAATGGTTTAAGCATATTGTTGTATACTCTTGTGGTGGAAGCTATAAATAAGGATAAAATTATCTGGACATATGTGACTTCGATTGCAATTCCACGACCATCAGTCTATGAACTCATATCTTTTAAAGATCCCCTCGGGTACTACACCTAATAGTATGAAAACAATCCTTCTATATATATGTGTGTGTGTGAGAGGCATTATTGTCTTTTGCCTATATGAAAATAAATGGTATAACCATATAATAAGAACAATGATACTTATCTATTATCTCTCTTTCTCATTTTTTTCCTCAAATTTTGCAGTCAAGTATACATGGTGCGATCCAGAAATTATANATTTTCTTTTTTCCTAAAATGATATAAATGAGTCAAAAGTGATATTATAAGATTTTATTTAAAACAAATTAATTTATTTTTCCTAAAATAGTACAAATAAGATAAATGCGATATTAAATTTCTTAAAAAAATAATTTGATTTTTTTAAAATGATAAATATGTTCATTAAAGAAAATTTTTAAAACATGATTATGATAAAAAAAAATTAGGATAAAATTAGGTGGCTACAGCTTCTTTTAACTTAAGTGTGGTTCTCCATATTTTATCCATATCTTTTTTATTTTCATTTAAATTAATGTCAAACATCTCAAATTATCTTAAAATGAATTATTTTAAAAATTAAACACTTCCAAAATCAATCCAAACACACCCAAAATATCACTAATTGTGGTAAAAGTATAAATTTAATTACCTTCTCCATACCTTCCATATTTTCTTTATTTTCATTTAGACATCTAAAAAGTTCCAGTAAATATTTTGTTTCATTTGATTATATTGGTATGATTTCCCTTAAAGAAATCACTGGAAAAAAAAAGAATTATGAATAAATTAATTAAGAAATACGAAATCATGTTAATTAATTTTAAATTTGAAAAACGCACACATGTTAATAAATACATTAGCTGGATCAAGCGTATACTTTTTTTTACTAAGATTTGTACAACATAACCATTAACTTAATAAGAAAGAATTTGTTTTGAAGCTATCTCCTAAATTATTGGTTGTCCAACATTTTAATTCACGAGCCCTCTGTCAATATATATTTTAATTAACCTAAGATCGAAAGTAATGAGACTTAATTAAATATACAAATTCTCATTAAATTAGTTTTTCTTCTGATCTTCAACCGACAACAGTGGTGGTTGCTATTATTTTCATCTTTCATAACTAGCATCCTTTTAGAAAACTCGCTAAATTAGTGTTTCTCCTCAAATTTTCTTCACTGTCATCAATCTTTCTCTCTTTTCTATTTCTCTTTTAGAAGTAGTGAAATAAGCCCAGCCGATGTTGTACCCTTTCTATTATCATTGATTTACATTTGATAGACTTGATTCCCACTCGATACATTGCAAAATGCCATATCTGCAAAATGAAAAAAAATGCGTCTCCCACCTTTTAAATATATACAATTTTACTTGATATATATATAAATATACAGGTCAAGTATACAATTTTTTTTTTTTAATTTGGCTAAAAAAATCGACCATTATATTAAAAAAGATGTGAATCATTTTTTAATAGGAATGGGGTAGAAATAAATGAATGTAAGTTTTTCATCTAGACTCTCCTTTATGAATGCATTAACACCTCTGACAAACTTCAAAAGGCGCCTTCCAAGTTGGCACCTCAATCTGAATTGGTGCTATCTTTGCAAAAAGAAGTCGGAAACCTTAGATCACATTTTCATCACTTACGAAACTGCCCAAGAACTTTGGAAGAGGGCTGAAACTCAGATACATTGACAAAATACACATGACAGCGTTGAATCTTTAATTATGCAAAGAGATTTGTTCCATATATCAAAAGAACAAAAGAGGGGCTATCATCACTTTCAACTTTTATTGTTGTATTAATGTGGCCAATATGGTTGGGAAGTGTTAGATTTTTTTGACAAATATGAAATTAGTTTTATTTTTATTTAAAGAAAGATAAAATATCTTCCTTATCTTTAGATAAAATATCTTCCTTATCTTTAGGATCATTTATAAATATCTTTTAATAAAGAGTTAAAAGATCTTTCTTAAATATCTCCCTTAAAGAAGAAGATAAAACATAATCCTCCACTACAAGAAATTTCATTTTTAGTGGCACACCAAAAACGTCAATAAAAGGCAAAAACACGTCGCTAAAAGTATTAGCGACGCACAACCATTCGTCACTAGGACTGTCGCTGAATCCACGTAGCTAAAAGTTTTAGCGAAGCAACATTACGCGCCGCAAAAGATATACTTTTAGTAACATATGTTATGCCACTATTTATTTTTTATAGTGACGTATTGCACTCGCCACTAAAGGTGATGTTTTANAACTCTCAAATCCCCTGTCGTTGAAAAATTCTCCAATCGTGTAACATCTACCTGAAACGCTCAAAACCCCTAACCTTCCATTTTTCCTCCATCTACAGCCGTCGAGACAGTCCTCCAACCACCGTCGTCGAAATGCCAAACCAAGCCAACACCGTCGAACCGAGAAATTTGGCCACTGCAGTCGAATAATTTTTTTTTTAAAAGGATATTGTAGCCACCTAATTTTATCCTACATTTTTTTATATTCTTTTTTTAAAAAAATAATGACTAAGCGTTTTTATTTTTCCTTATAATAATCATTTTATTAAAAATTTTCTTTAATGAGCATATTTATCATTAAAAAAATCAATTTATTTAAAACAAATCTTTTAATATTACATTTATCTTATTTGTACTAGGGAAAAAAATATTTGTTTTAAATAAAATCTTCTAATATCACTTTTAACTTATTTATATTATTTTAGAAAAAAATTAAATAAATTTTAAACAAAAATCTTGTAATATCCATTCGATTTATTAATTTATTTTTCACAAAATCTCAAAATATATCATTTAATTTACTTTATTTATTTTAGGAAAATAAAAATTTATTTTATTCACATAATATTCAATTTTGATTTTATTCTTATTAATTTTTCCTAATTTGTGGTACATCACAGGTCTTTAAAAAGGAACCTTTGTCATTTGGAATGGGAAGTAAGTTTCTTAGAAAAAAATTATTTAGAGAATCTCTGCAGATTAGAAAGAAATTTCTTAGAGAAAAAATTGTTTAGAGAAAGTTTGTAGAGAAAAAAAAATTCGAAAGAAAATTTTTAGAGAGAATCTCTACGAAAAAATTATTGAATGAAAATTTCTGCAAAATGGAGGTTTTTCTTATTCATTTTATTATCCTATTGTCTTTGTCCTTTTTTCTTTTTATTTTAAACAACTCGATTCATGTTGAAACAAACTTAGTTAGAGATTGCATTTGGTAGAGATTTACTTCCAATGATACGCACCTCATACAACAAGTAATTTTTTGGAATTTGAATTCTTATTTTTCTTTTCTTCTGAAAAGATAGATAGAGAGAAAGAAGATAAAATGTATAAGGAAAATTTTATTATTTTCTTGCTATTTTTTTTTCTTTTATCATTATTTTTTTAAAAAAATCCTCTAGTCTTTTTCTTCTAGAAAATAGAGCGAAAGAAAAAGACATAAGGAAAATGTTTGTTTATTTTTATTTATTATTATTATTTTTTTTTAAATCCAACTTTTGACCTTCATTTTGTTTTCTCTAAAATATGGAGTGAAAGAACGGGGATAGATGAAATTTTAGGATTATTATAGTTATTACTAATATCATTATTGTTTTTATTATTATTGTTTTCTTTTATTATTTTTATTATTATTTTAAGTTTTTATTTTATTACCTATTACTGTTTTTTTTTGTTTTTTACTTATTATTTTTTATTATTATTACTATAATTCTTATTATTTTTGTTATCATTGTTGTTTTTATTTCTTTTATACCCGTTGCTATTTTCTTTTCTTTTCCTTTCCTTTTTCCTTCTTTCTTTATTTATACATTCATTCTTCTTTTCCTTTCCTTTTCTTTCTTTCCTTATTTTATTTATTGTTATTATGTTTCTTTTCTTTTACTTATTTACATTACTATCATAATAATTATTGTTATATATGCACTTAAATGTAAATTTTTGTATTTAAAATTTTTAATGTTTTAAAATCCTTTCAATTAAATATTCTTTAAGTTTTAAAATAAAAATTCATTTTTTAATCATTTAGCAAATTTGTCTCTAATGTTATAAAAATTTTATGTTTTCAAAACCTTCAAAATTTAATCTATGATTTCATAAGGTTTCCTAAATCAATTTTTTCTAATAACTTAACCGTTTTCTTTAAATAAAATCCTACAACGGAATCTAGAAAATTTGAAAGTTCAATTTTCTAGAATTCTTGAGATGTGGAAGTCCATGATGTGATCCCAAGAAAAAATGAATTTAATCAATGTTTAAAAAAACATTTGTATTCAAATACTAGCCTATGATAGATTTTGAAAAATTGTAATAATTTCTCATTTTCTTAAAGTGAGAAATTTTCTTCAATATATAGTCTAATTAATGAAATTTTATTCCACTTATTTTATGAGATCATTGCTTCAAATATTGGAGTAATGAGGGGTAAAATAAGAGATTAGTTTTAAAATAAATTAAAAAATATTTTCAATTCAAGATTTGAAATTTAGCCACCGATTTTTTCTAAATGGGTGTTGTGGGGTGCTCATACACAAATAACTCTCAAACTCAACTCTACTTTTTGCATATCTTTTTTTAAAAAATTGCTTACTTTATTTCGGTGCCCAATCACACCCATAAAAAAGATTGGTGACGACTCCTATTTTCTTTTAAAACTAAGTCTTTTGAAGACGCCCCCCGCTTCGCGTCGTCTTGGGCACGTGGCGACAGATACAATGGGTCAGTAGGTGCACCCGAATATCTACACTAGGTGGACACCCCCTTAGCATCCTCATCATCCCCGCTTCATTAATATATAATGATAAGTACAATAGAAACGAAGGACAAAGTACATCAAAAGATCCAAGGGCTAGAGACAAGCCCAGGTAAACCCAAACACTAGAAAGCACTAGGATTTAAGGCAATAGAAGAAGCACTATATATAGCTAGAAAATAACGAAGAATTACTAGTCCAAAGACTCGATAGTGCACAAATATCTTCCCAAAGATCAATAATAGATTTGTCTTTCCCTTTGAAAATACGGTTTGTTTCTTTTCAGCCAAACGGACCAAAAAGCAGCTGAAATGGTATTGAATCTTATGATACCTTTTTTTGTTTTTATGTGTAATAGAGCAAATACAGTTTGTTTCTTTTAACTTGTATTCGAGAGATTGTATTCATAATATTCATCAATATATCAAAGTTCAATTCCACGAAATATATTTCTTCGAAATCTCGTGTGAACAGCATCATCTGAACATCTCAACTAGCTAGATTGATATATTTATAACACCTTTGTCATACCCTTAAAGCAACTTCCATATATATATTTTTTATTTTGTAATTGTTAGTAAAGCAATGACCCTCCACGAATCTTATCACAATGGTATCATATTATCCACTTTGTACATAAACTCTTGTGGCTTTGCTTTTAGTTTCTAAGGCCTCGAACCAATAAAGATAATTGTCCCCAATTATATATATCTAATATCCTCTCTTTGTATAACTGATATATATGAAATGAGGGGCTTTGGTCGCATTTTCCACCGTAATATACAAAGAAAGAAAATATATATGGGGTAAAGAAAAGTCATCCAATTAAGTGTGAAATGGTAGGTGACATATATAATTGCTAAATAAGGGAGACTTTTTACACCACAGGGGTACATGACATGTGATAATATAAATCTTCCCAAAATGCAAACGTGATTTTTCTCTCAATCTTGGAAGATTCTATTGTTGCCGTTGGTTTCAAATGCACCATGGTGTGGCAGCAATCTAATGATATTACTCCACACAATCTTAGTTTTGTTGCTCTATGCAGTGTGTAACAATCCATCAATTGAGTAAGAGGTGTGTCGTATAGACAAATTTTCAAAAAATAAAAACAACAATTAAAAAATCAAATGGGTTCTAAAAGCTCGATTCTGGCTTCTTTTTTTTTTTTTTTGTTTGAATTTGGCTTAGAATTTAAAAGAAAAAAATAAAAGTAGCGTACACATGATGCAACAAACGTAGGATTAAGAAAAAGTTCAATTATATATTCTGATGAATCTTAGGTACTCTAACTCTTTCAATGTTTCTCACTTACCCAATATATTGAAGTATCCTTTTTTCATAAATTATTAATATTTTTTTAAAAAAAGATTACGATATTGGTTAGTAGGTGCACCAAGACAACTCCACTAGTTGGACACTTCCATAGCACCATCCACTAGAAGTAATATGCATCTCGAAGCTGTCGTGAGCAATTCGTCGATTGAATCTAAGTTCTCCTCCATCCTCTCCAAGCTTTCGTTCAGTTCCGTCGATGCTTGAAGGAAGGATTTTCAAATCCGAACATGCTGATTCGAGCTTCTCGATCCATGAGTTCTCTTCCTCCCTTTTTTTTATATCAAAGATATAGTTGGATCAGTAGGTTCACCAAGACATCCCCACTAGGTAGACACTTCCTTAACACCCTCATCATTTCCGCTTTATTAAAAATAAGAAATGAAGTACATGAAGCAAGGCACTTATCAAAAGTGTGTCCTCTTTTTTTTAAAAAAAAATACAATTTGGATTAGTGGTGCTCTAGAAATTTCAACAATGAATCAAAAGCATCTTTTTAAACATGTCTATTAAAGTATTTTTTATATTAGAAATGATATATGTATAGACAAAAAATCGTCATTTGAACTTTAAATCTAGGTCTCACACACAAAATTCTATTATATCAATTCGACGAATATCTCTCACGCAGAACTATAAATAAGAAACTCCTTAATAATAACAAGCAAAATAAGTCAGTGACTTAAATAAAAGTAGTATATATATATATATATATGTATATTTATATATATCTAATTACAAGATGAGTTCATCAAATGACGGAAAAGAAATAGCGATTAAAGATGTGGATGATGAATATGTGGAAGAAGTTGCAAAGGTTTGCAGTTGAAGTACGAAGGTGTGGTGAGAGTGGTGAGAGTGGTAAGTTGCAAAGGCTGTGGTTGCTCTCCTTTTGGACAATTTGGTGGGAAAGAAATAACCAAATTTTCAAAAATAAACATGTCAGCAATGCAGGATTATGGGAAAACATATGTAACCAGTCAGTCCTCCCCGCTCTGTGAGCTCTTAGGCGGCTAGCTCGAGGGGAGCTGCTGGCAAAGAATCCATGCTGGGAACAATCTCTCTCTACTTTCATCTTCTTGCTTCCCTAGTGAGGATAGTCAAACCTATATATTCCCACGGGGTGGTCGGTTCGATATCCCTGTCTTATGGAACCTTGTAAATCAATGTCAAAGTCTATCAAGTAGATGCTTTCTTTTACAGTCATGAAAGAGCGAACAACGGACACTGCTTAAACTTAATAAAGAGCGGAAAGAAGGCAAAAACTAAAATAGATGTGGATCCTTCCTCCAAAGGCTGAGATCGGGGCTCTTTCTTACCCCACGAACCTTGATAAGCGACCCTTCGTTAAGGGTCGAGCCGCTTTCCACCTCTCCACTTATTTGTTCCCCCTAGGCGAAAGGCCCCTCTTCGCCCTATATTCTGCATTCTTCAATGGTGACGGACTCTTCTGCATCAACGGAAAAGATCGAGCCTAAACTTCCTAAACAAGGTAGGCTGAAACTGCCGATCAAGTGAGTGGCGCGGCTTCGAAATCTTCTTTGACTCTCCCTATGACCAGTGACCCCTTGTTCATTGAGGCGGTTCGATCCGATGCAGGTGGGGCATCTTTTAGTCTGATCAACTAGGAGTGATTTATTACTACATCTATGAAAATTGGTATAAATTTATAATCATACCTATTGATGTATGGGTAATTTTTGTCCTTTTTCTCATCTCTTTTTAATTCCTTTTCGTCCAAACAATTAATTAATTCATGCTTATTTATAGGTATGAACAACTCTCTTTTAGTCTTGGAATATGATGAGCGTGCTAGCTAGGAGTGTCAACCTAATTGAGATGTCTCATTGGACCAGTTGATCGTTGCTTTTATTTTATAAATATTTTTTTAAAAAAATATTTATCACTCTCTTAGTTTAAAAAAAAAAACAAAAACAAAAACATTCTAAAACCAAATGTATGATGTTACGTTTTTGACAAAAATTAAATTTAGTTTTCTTTAATTATTTGTTATTAAAGGAAATTATATTCCAAGTTTTTAGGGATATTTGTTGTTCCGGGAGTTGGTGGCACTTTCTCTCACAAGAAGATATTTTAATTACTTCATAAACAAGTTTGAATTTTAGGGGGAGTCTGATTATTTTAATAAATAAAATTACGAAAAGAGTACAAATCTAGGGAGAGTGTCTTTTAAATTAATGAGGTGGATTCGTTGTTATTACTCATTTGAATCTAAATAAAATTTCTTCATCTAAATTGTTAAAGCTCTCTAAGAGTAAGTGAATTCTTATCCAACTGAGTTATTAAAGTTACAATTTTTTTTCCTTTAGCTATCTGTTGAGCCATTAACTAAAGCAGAAGCTTAAAAGTAAAATAAACTATATTTTACCGTTTGAAATGATTTTTCTTTTTTAAAAATTGAAAACCAAAGCGGCATTTTCAATAAATAAATAAATTGTTATCAAGGGGAACTAAAGTTTCATTTTTTGTCAATTTTCTCATGTTTTAAAAAGAGATTACTTTAATAACCCAATTTTCTTGAGTTGGGTTCATAATTTCCACAACTCCGTAATACTTGAAAAATTGACAAAGCCAAAAGAATGAATCTCCCCAAATATAATTTTTCATATATATTTATCTTTTTTTCTTATTTTAACAAGAAGCACATAGGCAAAAGAATCAATACTTAGGTTGCACACCTGAATATGGTGTTAAATAGATTGTACATTCCTGCTATATTCATCACCTCTCTGGAAACGGGCATTAGGGATCGATAATGCATTTGAAAAGATAGAATTAATTATAATATGTTTTCCAACTGTACTTATCAAAGTAATCTCTTTCGTCTTTTCAAATTTTCTTCTGCTTTTTCATTCGTATTCATCCTTATGGTTCCATGCTTTTTCTCTTTGCTTATCCTCAAATCTCTCTTCTTCTTTTTTTATCAATCTTTTCCCACTCTTTTTTCCTTTTTCCTTAAATATATATATATATATATTAACAAAACTGGCCCTCAGCGTTTTTCTCGTTCTTTTCTTTTTAATTTATTATTGTTCTTTTCTTTAATTTAAGGTATCTCCTCTTTTCTTCACTTTTTTTTATGCTTTTCTATTTTGATAAAAAGAAAAGAATAATATTTATGACCATTTGTTTATTTATATTTATAAAATTAAATAAACATGGAAGATGTAGCTTAAATGGTAGAGCACTATTTCAGCCAGTTTGATAGACACAACTAGACATATAGGGATTGATACTTTTTTAATAAAATTTAATAACACATATATATTTCTTTATTTATTAGTAATTAAAACATATTTAATAACACTTCTAATCTAATTATTAGATTACTTGTGTACGTTGTTGAGATGTTGAGAGACGTTTCTCATTGGAAAAACCAAAGAGACCCACACTCCTAATAAAATTGATGAGATACTCTTCTCCTCTCATTGCCAATTATTGGTTTTGAGATGGAGCCCGACCCAAACTATCAAACATATTTTTTTGGAAAAGTTATGAGATGGGTCAGTAGGTGCACGGGACATCTCCACTAAGTTTGAACACTTCCTTAGCACCCTCATCATCTCCGTTTCATTAATATAACCAAGAAAGTACAAGAAGCAAGAATAGAAACGAAACAAGGGTTAGAGGGAGACCCATGATATTGACGTAAATATCAAAGTATTGATTTTACGAAAATTTCGATGAAAATTTCGATAAAATATAGGTTTTGATGAATATTTCAAGAATAATTATAAATACTAAAAAATTAAAAAAAATATAAATTAGTAAATGAGCATTTAATGATTTTACGCACTATCTTACGGCGTCAAAAATTCGTCTCCCAACGTGATTTTTCAGACCACTTTTTCGACGCGGGAGTTGGTTTCAGGAATTCCTTTTGATGCAGTTCTGAACATTTTCCCACCACTTTGGCGGTTAGGAGAGATTCAGTTTCTTATCTTAAAAGAAGTCTATTAATTATACTATATTTACATTGGCGACATTTTTGTTTTCTTATTCTTTTTATGTTTTTATTGATTTTTCTATAATACAGTACAAAAATCGCTTCATCGCTCATATCAATTTCAAATTCATAAAAACATCGATGAAAATATCAATATTTTGATAGTAATTGAATACTATAGCCATTTTTTAAATGAGAGGTATCTATAAAAAAAACAAAGTGAAGTTATTACGGACAGCAATAAAAAATGGAACTATTTACCAAACATAGCAAAAAGTTTAAATTAGCTACCAAGAGTTTGATGGATTATTTTATATTTTGTAAATAGATTCAGAATTTTGTTATTTTAAAAATTATCCAAAAAGACAATAATAATCCTACCAAATAAACCTTTTAAAATATTTCCCACAAAATTTAAATGCAGAAATAACAATCCTTAACCAAATAATCATGTGAATTTATTTTTAAACTAAATAATTTAACAAAATAAAGCTTTTAAATTTTCCAACTAATTTATTTCAATAAATATTTCTGTAAAAATCATTAAAAAAAACTTAAATTAATAAATAAGTATTTTATTATTTTTAAACCAATTAAGATGTTTTACTTAAACTACATTTTTGTGATATATATTTTCTCGCCTATTTTTGTTTTATGTTTTACATATTTTTCTATGACAATTAAAATATCAATTCATAACTCATATCGATTTCAAGTCCATCGAAACATGGTAATATCATTGAAAATATCAACATGTTGATGCCAATTTAATACTGCAATGATTCATAGATTATTTAATTTTCAAATGAAAGGTAGCTATAAAAAAAATATTCCTACCAAATGAATTTTAAAATTTCTATCACATTGATAGACTTCTAAAAATGTTTTACTATAACTTGTAAATAGTTAATTTCATTTTCCTATATTTAAAAATCCCAAATAAAAAAAAATGGATTCCAAACTATCTTCAAATCTATGAACTGTGTACTGTTANACGAGACCTCTGTCAATATATATTTTAATTAACCTAAGATCAAAAGTTTGACACAATTTAAGTTTTCTTGACACTATTTTCACGTCGTTAATTAATGATAAATTTTTTGTGTTATTAAGGGCTAGAGACAAGCCCTGGTAGACCCAAACACTGGAAAGCACTAAGATTTAAGGCAATAGAGAAGAAGCACTATAGCTAGAAAGTAACGAAGAATTACTAGTCCAAAGACTCGACAATGCACAAATATCTTCCCAAAGATCGATAATAGATTTTTCTTTTCCTTTGAAAATACGGTTGTTTCTGTCCAGCCAAACGGACCAAAGAGCAGCTGCAATGGTATTGAATGTTATGAAACCTTTTTTGTTTTTATGCATAATAGAGCAAAGATCAGCGCATATGGAAGAAACGTTCAGATGCTGGTTTGGTCATTGAAGAAGATTCTCAATTTTAGCCCATAGAAATTTGACAGCAGAACAATTTATGAAAATATGATCAATGTCTTCATTGCTTTGATGACATACATAACACTAGTTTGGATTTTAATGAAGAGTGGGAATTTTCCTTTGAAGAACCTCATTTCTAATTTGAGAATTAAACCAATCCAAGCCTTTACAGACTAATCTCCATGGGGCATTTAGGTTCCTGTATCTGGCACTAGAGGAGAGGCTATCAGAAGAGGCTTCAGTGTATTTGACATCAATAAGAGCCTTCCATAAAGCATTAGGTTCATTATGGTATCTCCAAAGCCATGTAGAGAGCATAACAAAATTTGTATCAACTATAGGGGATATGCCAAGGCCACCTCTTTCTAGAGTAGAGATAAAGGACCATTTGATAGGATTAAGCTTGTTTTTTGTGATTTTCAGACGAGCAATAATTGTCAAAGTTACCTCTCCACAGAAAATCCCTCCAAAACTTTTCAATTTTTTTACAAGTTAAAGCAAGCGCCTTTCAAAACTAATAGTTGATAGAGAGGATTTGATGAGAGTGATTCTACCTCCTTTGGAGATATGTGTTTATTTCCAATTACTAAGTTTTTTCTTGACCTTTTCAGTAATATTATCCCAAAACGATTGCGTTCTAGGCTTCCCCCCAAGCAGCATGCCAAGATAAGAAATAGGCAGAAATTGTGTATTTATCCCTCAGCTACTTGCAATCAAATCAAATCTCTCTTTGGAAATATTTATCGGAGAGATTGTGGACTTTGATAGATTAATGTTGAGGCGGCCAGCTACATTCTCAAAGAGATAAATTGAAAATTGAAGATTTCTGATGTATTCGTCATTGTCCTCAACAAAGAGGAGGATATCATCTGCAAAGACAAGATGGGTGAGATGGAAACCATTTATAGCCATACCTTTAATCTTATTGGATTGCTCCAAGTGCTGGAGAATTTTGCTAAGATAGTCCATGGCTATAACAAAAATGAAAGGAGAAATGGGATCTCTTTGTCTTATGCCTCTGTTAGGGATGAGCTTGCCTCTGAGGTTGCCATTAATGAGAATTGAGTATTGAACCGAAGATATACATGATTGAATCCAGCTCGCCTCCATTTAACCGGGAAATACTTTTTCAAAAGGACAAAGCCAATGAACCTCCAATTGATTTTATCAAAGGACAAAGCCTTTGACTTTTTTGCTTTTCCAATAAACAATCACTTCATTGACGGTAAGAATAGCATCTGTGAGTTGTCTCTCATTAACAAAGGTCATTTGGTTGTTAGATATAGTGTTTGGCAACACAGACTTCAATCTAGATGCAAATGTTTTGGCAATCATTTTGTAGAGAGAAGTCGTATAACTGATCGGCCTATAATCAGCAGCAAACTTACATTTCTCCTTAGCAATCAGGGATATGAAAGTTTCGTTCATGTTTCTATTGACCACACTATTTTTTAGGAACACCTCCAATATATTAGGCTTAAAGATGTTCTAAAACCTTTTATAACAGTTAATAGTGAAGTCATCAGGTCCAGGGGCTTTGTTGCTGTCAAAGGAGTTGAGAGCATCCTTTATTTCATCAACAGTAAAAGGGAAAATGCGTAGAGGAATCTACGTATAGACACACTTCTTTCATCTTTCAACTTTCTTTCTTTGTAATCTTACATTCTATGCAAAACCAAACTAAAATTTGAAAACTAAAAAAAAGTGGCTTTCAAACAATTTTTTTTTCTTAATTTGGCTAAAAAAATCGACCATTATATTAAAAAAGATGTGAATCATCTTTTAATAGGAATGGGGTCTGGAAATAAATGAATGTAAGTTTTTCATCTAGACTCTCCTTTATGAATGCATTAACACCTCGGACAAACTTCAAAAGGCGCCTTCCAAGTTGGCACCTCAATCTGAATTGGTGCTATCTTTGCAAAAAGAAGTCGGAAACCTTAGATCACATTTTCATCACTTACGAAACTGCCCAAGAACTTTGGAAGAGGGCTGAAACTCAGATACATTGACAAAATACACATGACAGCGTTGAATCTTTAATTATGCAAAGAGATTTGTTCCATATATCAAAAGAACAAAAGAGGGGCTATCATCACTTTCAACTTTTATTGTTGTATTAATGTGGCCAATATGGTTGGGAAGTGTTAGATTTTTTTGACAAATATGAAATTAGTTTTATTTTTATTTAAAGAAAGATAAAATATCTTCCTTATCTTTAGGATCATTTATAAATATCTTTTAATAAAGAGTTAAAAGATCTTTCTTAAATATCTCCCTTAAAGAAGAAGATAAAACATAATCCTCCACTACAAGAAATTTCATTTTTAGTGGCACACCAAAAACGTCAATAAAAGGCAAAAACACGTCGCTAAAAGTATTAGCGACGCACAACCATTCGTCACTAGGACTGTCGCTGAATCCACGTAGCTAAAAGTTTTAGCGAAGCAACATTACGCGCCGCAAAAGATATACTTTTAGTAACATATGTTATGCCACTATTTATTTTTTATAGTGACGTATTGCACTCGCCACTAAAGGTGATGTTTTAGTGACAAATAATGTTGTTGCTAAAGCTTAATTTGGGACACTGTTACAAACATCTTTTGCGACATATTTAAGTGCGCACCACTAAAAGTTCTTGCGGTTGTTTTTAAAACACCAATTTATTAAAGCCCGACACAGTAATAAATTGGATATTATTTTTTATATAAACCTGTTATAAAATGTCAAATATAATTATATTGCATTTGTTTTGCAGTCCAACAATGTGATATACAACATGATCAACTCAAACAACACAAGCAAGAATTTAAGCTTTCCGTCAATTAAATTATTTAAATTTTTTGAATCAACCCAAACTTTCAATCAAAAGACTAACAAATTGCATATGTATCCTTGAACAGACATATAGTTGGTCATTACAATTCTAGTTCAAGAGACACAAACTTAATTAAAGAAGCTTGAAACTCAATGACCTTGTATGAACTTGGCTTTCAAATACATACTTGGATTCCACAACCTAAACCAAAATACAACAATGTCAAGTTAAAAATAAGCAATTAATTAGAGAAAACTTAGAACAGATATGTATACGTCTTGTAGCATATTAAATCACTAGCAGACCCATTAAATCGTAATTAATCAATGAAGAAACAAGGGAGAGAGTTACCTTAGTTAAAAGAACTCTCAGATAACTCCAAACTCAAAGTCTCATCGATTGTTATCCTCAACTCTTTAAAATCTACAAACAAAATGAGAATAACATTAAAACTAAGAACTTTAACTTTTAAGTCTAACAATCATGTCCTTCAAATAGAAGCAAGGCAACAAAGATTCTTACCATCTATAAAACTTCATAAAACATGCATCTTTAACAATAGATATACAAACCTACATATCCTATATCAAAACCAATATTGACCAAATATATCAAGTTCAAACTACATGTAAGTTCATTCTTTAGAAGATTGTACTTGAAAATCTCTCATAGTCAACAACACTAAAATCTCCGTAGCCAATTTAGTTTTAATATAGACACAAAAGATTAAGAAACGGAATTGTAGTCTATGCATAAGAGTAAACCTTCTTACAAGTTTCCAGATCTCAAGATTTTCTGTTTTCTAGCAATAGAAAAAAAAAGTCAATCCAACGTCATCTTGAGGTAAGATAAATGTGTGAATAACATACCTGGCCTAGGAGGATATCATACATGATGAAAAAAGAAGTTAACAAAGGCAATATTAGAGAAAGGGGGAAAACATACATGATGAAAAGAAAAATTAGGTTTAAGGTAGTTATGAGGGTACATAAAGGATAAACCAACGTCGTCTTGTGGTATAATTAGTTTTCTGTTGCACCACATGAAAAAAGAAGTTAACAAAGACAATATTAGAGAGATATATCTAATATAAGTAAGCATAAATAGCAACTTAATTTATATAATTCAACAACCCTTGATAAAGGAGGAAAACATCGTCAAACCTATGTCTATACAAATGAAAACCAATATATACTTAGAACCGAAGAAATATAGAAACAATTAGAGAGATCTCACACTTACTTGAAAAGTTTTCGTCAACTCACATTTTCATGTTGACATGCTTCTCAACCTAGCTCAAAGTGTTTGTATGAGTTTGATATCAAACCAAGGCAACATATATAACCGTTCTAAATTCAAGAACTTTGTATACAACACATAAATTTTTTAAAAAGAGCTAAAGGTAATTCACATCATAAAAGTAACCTTGTTTCTTTGCTTCTCAACCTAGCTCAAAGTGTTTGTATAAGTTTGATATCAAACCAAGGCAACAAATATAAATGTTCTAAATGCAAGAACTTTAAATACATAACATAATATTTTAAAAAATAGCTAGTAGATTAGTTTCCATTGAAAACAAAAGGTGGATTTTAGTTTAGACTTACTTGAGAATTGGTGTTGAAAAAAATTGTTGTACTACCTTATTAGTAGATAAGTAACAACTTGAAAATGCATCAAGAATCTACAAAATTATTTAACATTGGTAGTTAAGATGCAGAAAATATTATGAAATGTTGGGAAATATTGTGACTTTTAAAAGAACTAGACATTTTTAAACAAAAGAGAGAGCTCATACTTATTTTCTTTATAATTTAGCCATAAGGTATAGAATGAAAAGTATTTTATAACCAGCTGAGATGAGACACCAAATTCATTTTCCTTTGGTTCATATTAATCACAGCATAGCTACCATTAACAACATTTCTATCTTCACCAAACTCAATTCTCCCACTTAAACCATTGAAACACTTTACCCAATTGAATTCTAAGTAAATCTCACCCTCTATCAAACACTTTAACTTTGCTAAATTGAATTCCACTTTCATTGTAGCCAAACACTTTACAAGCAACATTAAAGACTACAAAAAGGAAAGAAAGAGAAGAAAAAAGGAAAAAAAAACTTGAACAAACCTGGCCGGCGAAAAAAGGGCTTTTCCGTGGTCGTAGGTCGACGATCGAATTAGTCGTGGGTTGCCGTTGATGTGTGGTCGGCCGGCAGAGATGGAGAATTACCTTTTTCAAAACTTACTCTGAATCAGAAAGGAAACTGTTCAGAGAAGAGTATTTCAAGACTCTCGAAATACTTTCAAGAACATATTGCATTTTTAGATGGTTTAACAAAAGGAAAGAGTTTGACCATCTTTGCACAATCAAAGAGAAAGAATCTTGAAAAACTCAAACAGAGAAATCAAAGATGATTATCCTCCAATAGAAGATGTTGAATTCAAAAGTTTTTATAATGAAAATTTCATAAAAAAAACTTTTTAAGATCATCAAGGATTCCAAAGAGCACAAGGCTCCTACTAATAAAGAAATAAAGAGCATCCAAGTTCAATATAATTATACCAACATAATGCTTTCATCAATTGCTAGCCAAATCTTCAAGTTAGAAGAAATTTTCAACACTCCTACTCCGAAGAAACTCCTAATCTTTTCCTTTAAGGTTAAAATAAAAACTCAAAAAACAAAACTTCTTCCAGACCTAGAATCTCCAAACTATGAATCAAAATGTATTAAATAAAAAGAGTTTCGGTGCTTTCAGATTCAAAACGACAAGTTTTGAACTCACAATCCTTTCAAATATATTACACATAGAAGTGAATTAAAATATCTATTAGCTTCATATTTGTAAACTATCTTAATGGACTAATTTAGAGTGATTTTATTGAAGACTGATTCAAATAACGTAATTATCTTAAATTAATGTTTTTAATTATTTTTGTTAATAGGTTAAGTTTGTGGGTAGGTAGTTTATCAACGTGGTTTTTATTTTTAGTAAGTATCAGTTTTTTGTAAGCCTTTAATATGCCATTTTAATTGATTATTATGTTATGAAAAAAATAGTGAAGTTTTTTTTCGTCTGCTGAATTTTTGTTTCTGTATTCATAAGTTGTCTAAAAGTTTTCCAACAATTTTGGTATCAGAGCAGATTCGAGAGAGTGAGTTGAGTGTAAAACACAGTGAGAAAAGATGGGCAGCAATGGCTGGGTACAACACAACCACTCATTCCAATCTTCAAAGGAGAAGGCTACGAGTTTTGGCGTATTCGTATGAAGACTCTTCTCAGATCTCAAGACTTATGGGACTTAGTAGAACACGGCTATGCGGATCCTGACGACGAAGGCATGTTGCGAGAGAACAGGAAGAAAGACTCGAAGGCGTTGGTGATCATTCAACAAGCAGTCCACGACAGTGTTTTTTCGCGGATTGCTGCAGCAGCAACGTCAAAGCAAGCGTGGTTGATTTTGCAAAAGGCATTTCAAGGAGATGCAAGAGTACTTGTGGTAAAATTGCAATCACTTAGGCGAGACTTTGAGACCTTGATGATGAAAGATGGAGAATCGATTGCGGGAGAACAGGAAGAAAGACTCGAAGGCGTTGGTGATCATTCAACAAGCAGTCCACGACAGTGTTTTTTCGCGGATTGCTGCAGCAGCAACGTCAAAGCAAGCGTGGTTGATTTTGCAAAAGGCATTTCAAGGAGAAGCATGACTCCAAAGTTTGATCATATTGTGGCTGCAATAGAAGAACCAAAGGATCTATCCACTTTTGTGAAATTAGTTTGACTGCTGTAGTTGACCAAGTCCAACTTTTGTATGTTACTCGGTCCTTTGGTTTTACAGGTTTTGCTAATGACACTACAACATGCTCCGCCTGGGATTGACTATGAAAGAGATAAGAGATTTTCTACGGTATGTAAACTCGTAAGAAGCTTTATATACCCTACAATTTGTATAGTTTCTAGTATTTGTATGATTTTCATAGGAAACAAATGCAAACTTCGATGAAGTGGTGGTTGTTGCTAAAGAGCTTCAGGTAATTTTATTTCTTATATATTTAGGTTTCTTTTTTTATTAATGTATTTAGATATCAGCATACTGAATAAGAAAGTGTATGTTCAAGCTGCTACTCTTTTCATCCTTCGAATGGAAAATGATGCACAAGAAACTCTGAGAGATGGAACATCCCTGGAATTCAAAAAATTATTGAAGGTATGTTGAAGAGAATTCTATTTGATATTTTATTACTGCTGCAAACCTTCGACATTCAAGAAAAACAAAAGGAAAAAAAAAACGAAAAATCATATTATGATTGTGCAGGAAAATATGATTCATGATCGCTCATTATGGACTCCAATGGAAATAGAAACTGCTACTGGCAATTCAGATAATAGTCCAATTGAACACTCTCTAAGACTTAGAAGCACGTATACAAAATAAGTTGGCTAGTTGTGTAATCTTTTCTTGAATTTCTGCCATTGTCAATTTAGTAGAATTGATGCTATCTTCTTCTATGCTACAGATTTTGGACAGCGGAGAGCAGATAGGACTGAAACATTTCAAGTCAGTGAAGCCTTTGGGATCTGGTGGTACTGGCAGGTTTATTTTTCCCCGATTTTTATCGGTTCTGTTCAGAATGAAACGATGTTAAGTTATTGAACAAACCATTGTATCAACATGAAGAAATCTTGAGTATTTATTATTTTAAAGAGAGATATCTGCATTGTTCATGTTGATACATCTGCATTGCATTGTAAAAAGATATATGCATTCCAACATCTACATTTATTGAACAAACCTTTGTGTCAACATCACACATTTGCAGCATTCTAAACCAACATGAAAAAACCTTGGTTTAGGTATTTTAAATTTCTTTTTGTAAGTTTTTTTTGTTAATTGTTTATGGAGTATTTGAATAGGTTTTGAAGTTATTCATGGTTAATTAATTGTCTTTTAACTTCAGACTCAAATCTAACCCTTTAATTGTTTCAAATCTACAAGTTTGGGCATTCATATTCTATCAAACACTTCAAATTTCTCATTATCTCAAAGTATATGGATGGTATAGCTCGTGTAGATTGTTCATAAAAGTTTTCATTACTCATTTCAATGATGAGCTGGGAGTTTAAACAAGAAACAATTCTAGTTTTAAGACTTCATACCTCTTGGTGGCCAAGAGGATGAGGATATAGCGTACACACTCCAAGGTAATGAAACTTTTCCTAAAAGGTAACATTTATAGTCTCATGTTCATTTGGTATGTTATTCTATGTTGCTTACTTTGTAATACTATTCTATTTTGGAGTTATTTAGTCAATTGAGTGTAAATTTTGACTGCAGTTGAGGATGTGTGTGGAAGATATCCAAATGCCACAGAGGTCAACATCTTTGGTGTACCAGATGTTCACTTACAAGCAATTTCTTCCTTAGTTTTAGTATACCACACGTTTTTGGTTATATAAGATANTATCTTAAATTAATGTTTTTAATTATTTTTGTTAATAGGTTAAGTTTTTGGAGTAGTTTATCAACGTGGTTTTTATTTTTAGTAAGTATCAGTTTTTTGTAAGCCTTTAATAAGGCATTTTAATTGATTATTCTATTATGAAAAAAATAGTGAAGTTTTTTTTCGTCTGCTGAATTTTTGCTTCTGTATTCATAAATTGTCTCAAAGTTTTCCAACAATTTTGTTATCAGAGCAGGTTCGAGAGAGTGATTTGAGTGTAAAACACAGTGAGAAAAATGGGCAGCAATGGTTGGGTACAGCACAACCACTCATTCCAATCTTCAAAGGAGAAGGCTACGAGTTTTGGAGTATTCGTATGAAAACTCTTCTCAGATCTCAAGACTTATGGGACTTAGTAGAACACGGCTATGCGGATCCTGGCGATGAAGGCAAGTTGCGGGAGAACAGGAAGAAAGACTTGAAGGCGTTGGTGATCATTCAACAACTAGTCCAGGACAGTGTTTTTTCCCGGATTGCTGAAGCAGCAACGTCAAAGCAAGTGTGGCTGATTTTGCAAAAGGCATTTCAAAGAGATGCAAGAGTACTTGTGGTAAAATTTCAATCATTTAGGCGAGACTTTGAGACCTTGATGATGAAAGATGGAGAATCGATTGTTGATTTTTTGTCACGGACAACGACAATTATTAGTCAGATGCAAACATACGGCGAGACGACTACGGATCAGACCATAGTGGAGAAAGTATTGAGAAGCATGACTCCAAAGTTTGATCATGTTGTGCCTGCAATAGAAGAACCAAAGGATCTATCCACTTTTACATTTATTAAATTAATGGGATCTCTTCAAGCACATGAGTCGAGAATCAATAGATCGATGGAAAGAAACGAATAAAAAGCATTTTAGGTAAAGGATTTAATTCCAAAGTATAGTGACAACGATCGTTTGATGACTCGAGGCCGAGGAAGAGGAGGATATCGTGGTCGAGGTCGTGGTATCAAAAAAGGATGCAACCGAAATGAAGAACAAAGGCAGTTCGGAGTGCAATCAAGCAACAAAGCTAATATTCAATGCTACCATTGCAAGAAGTTTGGTCATGTAAAGGCAAACTGTTGGTATAAAAATTAGCGAGCCAATTTCTCAGCAGAGAATGAAGCATCGGAGAATAATGGAAAGGATGAAAATAAGCTTTTTATGGCAAACATACGCCCAGCGATGAAAAGACAGCGGAGGTGTGGTTCATTGATAGCGGTTGTCCAAATCACATAATAGGTTTGAAGCCTGTATTCAAGGAGCTTAACGAAGGGGAAAAGTTGAAGGTGGAGCTCGGAAACGACAAGGAGCTACAAGTCGAAGGCAAAGGAACGATGGGAATTGAAACTCACCATGGAAAAAGAATTCTCACAAATGTTCAGTATGTGTCCGGTATTGGATATAATTTGTTGAGTGTTGGACAACTAATGGATAGTGGGCATTCTATCTTGTTTGACGATGGTGCGTGCTTGATAAAAAATAAGCAAGCAGGACGAGTTTTGGCAAAAGTAAAGATGACTCAAAGCAAAATGTTTCCGCTGGAAGTCTCGAATGTGGAAATTTTTTCTCTTATTGCTACTACTACAACAACTAATACAACGAAGATCAACTTGGAGCTATGGCATTTAAGGTATGGACATCTTAATACCAAAGGGCTTTCTTTGCTAAACCAAAGAGATATGGCTATTGGGTTACCGAAAATCAGTGTTATTAATATCTGTGAAGGATGTGTGTATGGAAAACAAACTTGAAAAAATTTTCCTATTGGGAAAGCTTGGAGAGCCTCGAAGTGTCTCGAGCTAATTCATGATGATTTGTGTGGGCCAATGCAAACAAAGTCTCTTGGTGGGAGCTTTTATTTCTTGATTTTTATAGATGATCCAAGTCGTATGAGTTGGGTATATTTTCTAGAAAGTAAATCAGAAACATTTGAGAAGTTCAAGCATTTCAAGGTAAATGTAGAAAAGCAAAATGGCATGTACATCAAATCTCTTCATAGTGATAGAGGTGGAGAATTATTGTCCAACAACTTCAACCATTTTTGCGAGGAACATGGCATCCATAGGGAGTTGACGATACCTTACACTCTGGGGAAAAATGGGGTAGCCGAGAGGAAGAATCGAACTGTGGTGGAGATGGCGAGAAGCATGTTGCAAGTGAAAGGCCTTTCAAATGATTTTTGGGCTGAAGCAGTCTCGACTTCCATCTACTACTGAACATCTCGCCAACAAAGGCTGTCATGAATAAGACTCCGTTTGAAGCTTGGTATGGCAAGAAACCCAATGTAAGTCATTTAAGAGTTTTTTGTTGTATTTCTTATGCTTTGGTACCCTCTCAAGTTCGTCAAAAACTTGATAAAAAATCTGAAAAATGCATTTTTATTGGTTATTGTACTCAATCCAAAGCATATAGATTGTATAACCCTCTTAGTGGCAAAATTCTTACAAGAAGAGATGTAGTGTTTGATGAAAGTTGCTAGTTGGGATTGGCAAAATAATGAAGAACATGTTTCCCTGGTGGGTGGTGAATTGACAAATGATGGAGAACAAACTGTGGTTGAATCCTCAATGGAGATACTTACCTGAACACCTTCGTCGAGTGCTCCATCAACACCACAAAGTTACCACTCTGCATCAGTGATGATGACACATCGGATGAACTGCAATCTCAGAGGTTTCGATCCATGGAGGATATCTATAATTCTTCCCAATTTGCTCTTATGGTTTCTAACCCAGTGTGTTATGATGAGGCAGCAAGCAAAGAAGAATGGCAGCAAGCAATGAAGGAAGAAATAACAACAATTGAGAAGAATGGAACATGGAAAATGGTAGACTTACCCTAAGGAAAAAATGCAATTGGCTTGAAGTGGGTTTATAAGACGAAATTTGCTGCAGATGGGAGTTTAGAGAAGCACAAAGCTCGTCTTGTGGTGAAAGGATATGCGCAGCAACATGGTATTGATTTCAAGGAAACTTTCTCTCCTGTAGCACAACAACAACATGGTATTGTTCTAGTGTTGGCAGCACAACAACAATGGCCGGTTTATCAATTTGATGTTAAGTCAGCCTTTCTTAATGGGGAATTGCAAGAAGAAGTCTATGTTGAACAGCCAAAAGGTTTTGTTAAAAAGGATAGCAAAGAAAAGGTGTATAAGTTGACAAAGGCGTTATATGGGTTGAAACAAGCTCCTCAGGCGTGGTATAGCAAAATCGACGGATTTTTTCAGCAAAACAGATTCAAAAGGAGTGCAAATGCGCATACCTTGTATGTGAAAAAGGAGGTAAAAATGACTTCATAATTGTTTGTCTTTATGTTGATGATATCATTTATACTAGTTCCTCTAAATCTCTTGTCGCTAAAGAACAAATTTGAGATGACAAATTTAGGTTTGCTACATTTCTTTCGGAGCAGCAAAGCGGGTTATGCGATACATTGCTAGAACTATAGAATATGGCATTTGGTACTTTAAAGTTTCTGATTTTAAATTTCTGCGGGTTAACAGACAGTGATTGGGAGAGCTCCTTGGATGATAGGCGGAGTGTTTCAGCCAATGTTTTCACTTTAGGGTCAGGAGTTAGTACTTGGAGCTCAAAGAAACAAGCAACTGTTGCTCTATCATCTTCAGAAGCAGAATGTGCTGCAGCAACTTCAGCAGCATGTCTGAGCAAGAGGGAGCAACTGTGATATTCTGCCACAACAAAGCAACAATCTTAATGACGAAAAATCCGACGTTTCATAGCCGGACAAAGCACATTGATGAGCTTCCATTTTATTCATGATTTGGTTGCAAAGGAAGAAGTTTCAATGTCATATTGTAGCACACATGAGCAGTGGGCTGATATACTTACAAAAGCTTTGGCAAAGGAGAAGTTCTGTTAATTTAGAGCTATGATGGGTATTAGCAAATTTAAATCAAGAGGGAGTATTGAAGACTGATTCAAATAACTTAATTATCTTAAATTAATGTTTTTAATTATTTCTGTTAATAGGTTAAGTTTGTGGGTAGGTGGTTTATATCAGTTTTTTGTAAGCCTTTAATAAGGTATTTTAATTGATTATTCTGTTATGAAAAAAGTAGTGAAGTTTTTTGTCCTCTACTGAATTTTTGCTTCTGTATTTATAAGTTGTCTCAAAGTTTGCCAACAGATTTGAGCTTATTGGTTGCTTTCTCAAATATGGAGGAAATATTAAACTTTCGGTGTTAAATGAGGAGAGAGAGAATGGGGAATTCTGAAATGGGTTTGTGGGCAGTGAAAAGACGGAAAGCCGGAGATGAGGTGGTAGTTGCCAACTTGCCAAGGGGTTCAGAGAGAGAAGTGTTGCAGCCGCGGCGGAGGAGATGGAGTGGAGGGAGAAGCCTGCAACGGGGAGTTGTTTAGACACCGGTGATATCAATCTTGGTATCTTTAGTTGGTTACAGTCAACCGCCAATGTATCTTAATTTTGATCTGTTAAAGAAAACATTCAAATGGATTTATTTTAGAGAGAAAAAATCCCCGAGTTCTACAAAGAGATTCATTTTTAGATTGAAAGAAAAAAGATGGGGACGAATGCTATATATATATACCGAAATTTACATTTTATTGATAGTTCCGGTAAAACAAAGACTTTGATCTTGAGGCGTAACGAGGGTGCTAAATAGTTGAGATGGACCTGATCCCTGTAAATTATTTTTAAAAAATATGAAGAAATTGTTAATATTTTTTAATTCAGAAAGAATTAGGGTATAGTGAATGTTTGGAGTTAAATGTCACAAATCACTTGAATTTAGAGCACATTACAAGAAAATCAAACGTGCATATATAGGTATTATGTATATGCTTGTGTGTTATATATATGTCGTTAACTAGATAAAATAAAACAAAGTTAGTTAACACACAACCAAGCATACATGTGAGTTTAATAATTTTACGTACTTTTATTACCTCACAAACTATTGGCAGTAATTTTTAAGTTCATGTAAAACATATATAGAGCAGATATCAATGACACAGAGTGTCAATATATAATTATTGCATGCACCACTAGGGAAGGGGAACAAAGTTTATAAGCTTTTTGGATGCAGTAGTTTCCAATACGATGATGCTATAAAACCTTAGCATTCCGAGAGGGGAGTTTTGGGCGAGAATAATAAGGATGTAATATTTCTCGTTATCCATAAGCATTCTGTTACCGACCAGGCCAGCTTCCACTTGATTGAAGATCATGGTTTGGTCATGCTCTTTCACACCAAATTCTGCTATCTTTTTCACGTGTGTATCAGTCCTTGAAATTGGCTTCCAATTTCCGAAGGCATCCGAACTCGACTCACCGTCGAGTACTATATACTCATCAAAATTAGCCATAACTTTGGATTCTCCTCAGTAAACTACTTGAAGTACAAATCAAAGATCAACAAAATGATCTTCTGAGTAAAGATTTGATGAAGAAATTTTGTATTTGTTGGTGGTATGTGTTCTCAATTGTAAGGAGGGTTTAAGTATCATATACAAATGTGTAGGTGTTTTCCTACTGTGAAATTTGATAAGGTCGAATATAGATAATATGCTAATTCATGTAATATTTTGGTCTTATGACAAAATATTGATTCCTATAATTTAATTCTTTAAGGTTTGATAAAATAACGTCATAAATTATTGGTTTAGCTATTATTTTTGAAAAACATACCAAATGGGTTAGGAGGCAGGACATCTCCACTAGGTGAACACCTCCATAACACTATCATCATTTCCGTTGTATTAATAATTGCATAGTTTCGGTTGTATGGACTATTTAATTATTTATGAATACATACATTATCATGTCATGAGGATTTTACAAAATATTTACAACCTATATTTACAACATATAGTAAATTCTATCACTGATAGTCATTGATATGCTATAGTGATAGAAGACTATCAGTGATAGAATCCAAAATTTTGCTATAGCTTGTAAATATTTTAATTTATCTTGCTATTTTAAAAAATGTCCCTAAATTTTAATGGTTAGATTTTTATGAGTGGATATAGTTTAATTATAATTACTTCACATACATGTGTTATCAATTATTTTTTAATAGTAATGTTGACTTTACTTGTTGCCATAGTTGGCCAACATGTGCCAATATGCTACGAACTTAAATATTGATGTTTGACTTTGTATAATTAACTTTAAATATGTCACAAAGGGTAGTTGGTTCGGTTAAAATAGTAGAAGCATGATTCCAAAGTAAATAGATTATTCGAAGCTATCTCCAAAGCAATCATGTCGCTCTATGTTTATCTTCGTTTTTAAACTGATGTAGTCAATTATATTCACCAAAACATTTAGAGTAGGCCAAAAGAACTCGTCTCCCTCAACTTTATATCTACCTTATATATATATCAAACTGCATTATATCTTATATCATTAGTTATCTCGATTATGTAAATTAGTTTATCAATTCCTTTTAGATCTAAATTCAAGTTCTTCCACTCTTTACATTTTTTTAAGATTATTTTTACTAGATTATATTAAAGCTTCAATTAACAAAATTTCTAAATTCGCGGCTCATTATACGAAACTACATCCAGACAACACATCTAATATCCAACTATCCAATGGTTCTGTGAGTATGATCTTCAAACTAGAAATCAAACCTATTAATTAAAGGAATGGAGCATCCAATACCTTGTAACATCCTCTTACCCCATTCTTTTGAAAATTCATTAGTTTTGAAACTTGAGTTAATTTTTATTTTAACTCCTTCAGAATCCTCTTTACCATTATTCTGAAAATATATTTCAGGTATGAATACGAACTAAACCATAGATATAAAATATCAAATATGAAAGAGTGAAAATATATTTAAGTTGATAATCACATCTTTTGCCTATTAAAATTTCATAAACTCTTTTTTCTTTTCCTTTCCAAATAGAGTTACAAACATCTTAGTCGAATAGTGGAAAAAATTATTTGGATATAATAATTATAATATTTTTTATGCTTTCTACGTATTCATTATATATTTAAATATATAAACTATAAATTTTACATGTATCGCACACGTTTTTTTTAGGTTAGATACATTTTGGCCATCATAATCAAAGTAAAAAACATAGAAAGTTAAATTTCTACAGACCCACTCGATGAAAATCTCGTTATATGCTTTGAATAATTATAATTGATGGTAATTTTAGGAATAATAATTAACTATATAGTAACATTTAAATTTTTTTACAAATATATCAAAATTTATTAGTGAAAAATGATAGACTTCTATTGATGATAGACTCTTATGGTCTTTGATGGATCAATATTTGCTACATAGTCTACTATCATTGTCATTGATAGATTTTGACAAATTTTGTTATATTTGTAAATTTTTTAAAAAGTTATTGTTTACTTATTTATTTTGAATTTAATTATTATATTTACAATCCAATCCAATCCACGTTTGTGTGTTGTTTTAAATAATAACATATTTTGTTTCGTATTTTCTATCTCTCTCTATATTTATTGTTGATTAGTATGAGTTTGGTTGCACATGTTTTTAAAGTTTTTTCTTTTTGCTTCGTTAATCTAACTCTATTGAAAATCTTACCTTGAAAAAATCAAAAGATGTTAAATTTATCAATTAAGTACTCCTCTTATTATCAATGGATTATGAGATAGAATTTTAGGTCATCTAACATGACATCAAAATTTATAAAAATAGCAATTATTTGATCCAATAAAAAATAATTAGGATCCAACTTAAAAGGCACTATTATTTTAGGAAAAGTTTAATGAACCCATATGCTTTCATTTAGGAAACGTTTTAATTTAATTCGAGTATTGGATTCGTTTCTTTTTAAATAAAAGAACAGTTGGCCATGTGGTCAATTTCAATTGTCCGATTTTAAAAAAATATATATTCTTTTTCTTTTTCTTTTGTGATAGATAAAGATGGACTAAGGTACAATTTAAAGGAACTCTTGCAAAAATAGCAAAAAGATTTATGATAATAAAGTCCATGTTACTACATTTTCTAAATTGTAAATGTTGCAAATTTAAAAGTCATTAACCCTACGATGACAGTTATTTTCTGTCACAAATAAAATCCGTGACAGTTATTTACAGTCATAGTATCGGGAGTCATGGAAAGTCCTTCCATGACAGTTTTCGAAAACTGTTGCAATAAGTTTTTTCATGACAGAAAATAAATGTCGTTAATTACTATTTTATGACAACAAATAACTGTCATATTTTATATTATGACAACATATAACTGTCATATTAGCTATATATATACGCTAATATACGCTATAATACACTTTGTAATATTCGTACACTAATTGACTAATAATCATTTTTTGTTAAAAGGTAGTTTACATACAAAAAGAATAAACATTAACATCTTTAGGTACTAAGAAGCCTAACATCTGTACATTGGAACCAAGATTTTTCCACCAACCATACAAAAGGTCCTATATCAATCCATTGCTCCATGTAGGCTTCACTGCACCAATGGATTCTTCCAAACCTAGTAAGAAAACGAAATCTCATTTTAGAGTATAACTAAAGAACATCATCTAAAAGAAAGTTCTATTTAAAGCTAATTAATGCACAGTGAAAATGGCACATAACAGAAGAGAACAACAATCATAGCTTTAATCATAACATTTCCAATCAAGTTTGACACAATTTACAAGTACATCAAAAACAGAAAGTATTGGAATTTCAGCCCTTAATCAAAAACAGGGAAATACCATCAGAATACATATATTAGCTGCAAAACCAACTATCATGAAATAAAGAAACTATTCTACAATGGAAATTCCATGTGTAAAGAGTTTAGTTGGAATAATTTTCATTCCATTAGACAGAACTCCCATCATTTAGAGAAATTAATGGTCATTAATGTTTATGATGTTCGTTATGTTATGAGTACTTGAAGCTTTGATATACCTTGAAGTGTATTTTTGTAGGCAAGAAGAGAGTGTCCAAGTCCAACTCTCATATTTCTTAAAACAGTAGAATCAGTCAAGTCACGCTACAAAAGAGACAGAAGTTTTTCAAGTTAAATACAATCACAGAAGACCTCCATGAAATGAAAATTTTGATAAGAACGATGTTTCTTTGAAACTAAAGAATACAATTTTTACATTATTAAATATACTTTTGTGTTATGTAGTATAGTTGTAATACCATAAAAATAAAATATTATTGTATCTCACAACGGTAAAAAAGAGTTTATCCATGTAGTCATGAGTTTCAATCTGAAAAAGAGATATACAATTGTATAGTTAGCAATTTTACATAACAACCAAATTTATACACATAATATCTAGTATGGATGTCCATTATATATAATTTTGGAAGAAAAGCATTGCATCCTTGTCTACTGAAACAAATTTGCATGCTTATTCTTCAAAGTCAAGGAAAACCCACAAAGAAAGATGAGACTATACCATGACGTGGTAGAGTGGTACCATAACAATCCATAGTAACTAGCTGTTTCAACAACAATCTATGACAAATATGGCGAAAGAAGAGTATGAACAAGCAGCACAAAAGCAAAATGGGATAGAATACTAAACAATATCAAAGTTTTAAAGCACTAACATGAGAGTTTAAACCATAACCTCAAGTAGTTCAGCAATTATATATTTTTTTCAATAGAGAGAACCTTGGAGCTAAATATTACTCTAAATAAAACTTCAAACCACTCACAACTTTGTCCTTAAAGTTCTTTTGTTATCAACAGATCAAATACCTCAAAACTGGACACCCTTTTGAATATTGTCTTCACTAGATCTTTGAAGTACTTGGGAGAAAATGGTGTGCCTAGCAGAGGAAATTGGACAAATAAGAACACAACTGAAAAAGGGAAACTCTTTTAGCAAAGAGCGATGATTACCAAACTGAAAGATTTCATAGGATTTTCCATCGAATAACCCAACTCAAATCCAAGAACTCAAAACTCTGAAAGAGAACTGTTGGATTGCTCCAAGTTGGCTTCACTACTCCAATGGAGTCTTCCAAACCTAGTAAGAAAACAAAATCTCATTTTAGAGTATGACTAAAGAACATTACCTAAAAGAAGCATGATTCAGAAAGTAATAATATAAATCATACATAAATCCCCTCTAACTTAATAATATAAATCCTTGATTTGTACTTATAGTTTAATGCTTACACACACTAAGGACAAACATGATTCAGCAAGTAATAAAGCACAAAATGAGAATAGCATTGAAGCTAATAACTTTAACTTCTAAGTCTAAAAACATTACATGAGAAAAAACACATTCCCATGGGTCAATATGTAAGACTCTTTCTACCAAAAAAGAAAAAAAAATCTCCTAGTTATCAGATGATTAAATAAATGTGCAGACTAAATCAACACAAAAGTTACACTTTAAATCAACATCATGAACCTGTAAACTACAATAGAGAGTTTTTAAGACTTAAAATGATCCATGTGAAGCTGGAGAACCAAAAACTAGCAAAAGAATCCTAAACCTCAACACAAAAACTTTACATATTAACATTATCATTGTGATAGACTTTGACAGCTTCAAATTTATCAATATAAAATATGATTTAACAAAACGTACCTTGAAGTCCTTCCAACCCTATTAAAAAAAACAGATAAGTCTAACACTTTGAACAAGAATGTCCTTAACAAATAAATACACACGCACACAAAAAAAAAATCCTAAGAAACACCCAACTGAACAAGAATGTCCTTAACAAATAAATACAAGGGGTAGATATTTTACTTAGAAAGTGAAAGAAATAATAATAACGAACTGTACATGCCTTAATTTGCTATACATAATTCTCCCACCCTCTAACCCTTAATTCCTCTCAGCTCTCAAATTCAATTCCTCAATATGAACTGTCTAATAAACATAAAGGAAATGAACAAAAAAAGACCGAAAATGAATGAAACATAAACTATAGTTCAATAATCTCATTTAGCAAATTATAACAAAGGGAACAAACTACTCCTAGTAGGTCAACAAATGATCATCCCACAAAACTTCCTACCATCTACTCCGCCACAATACTAACTTCAGTAAACATAAATTATAAATAAATGAGTTAAGAAATGACCCACTAACATCTTTAAAGATCTAATAAGTTTACCTTTAGCTTGCTTAATTTTTGTTGCCTTGTCCTTAAATATACTAACACGAACCACATATCTTTTGACTATGCTCTCATAAATATAAGGCAGTGGTATATAAGGAATTGGGCCTCCAAACTCAGTGAAGCCTGGATATTTCACGAATGAGAACCATGTCAATTCTAATCTTTCAAGAGTCATAATTTTTTTGTCAAAATTTGGTGAATTCAAGCTGAATAAGTTACTTACCAACAAGTTCAAGCCTTGTTTGGTTCAAAGTTCTCACAGTAAAATTCATTACAGGTGTCAATCTGAAGCAGAACCGAGCAAGTAGAAGCTTAGAAAGAAGGCTATGGATGATGCCAGAAAAGTTTATTTTCAAGAATTTACTGGTTTCTAATTAAAGTCAATACTTAAAAGAAGACTTCTATAAGAATGGATAGCATTTTAAGTTTTTAACTTATTTAGAAACAAACAAAACAAAAACTTGAAAAGACTACTCCAGAAAGAGTAAAATATAAGGGAGAAAAGAGAAAAATATTTCCTTTTTCACCTTCAAAGGGTTTAAGGCTGAGAATCAAGAAAAAAACAAGTTCACATAGATATTTAAAAAGAACCACAAAAGAAGAGTTTTTTTGAAGGCAAAGCATGGACTTAAGTCATAAAGGGCAAACTTACAAATTAGGGGAAAAAACAATCGAGATCAAGAGCCGTTAAATACTGAAATCCCACCAACAAAACACATGGTACTCAAAAACTAAATCCTAAAACTCAAAAAATTAAGAAATTAATACCTACTTAAAACAAAATAAAAATTTATTGTAAAATACTAATAAATTGTAGAAAATTCAACCAACAAAACACACAATAGTCAAAGCACTTCAACATGTATTTAGGCTCAAGAACCAGCAGAACACCCCAAAAAAAAGTAAACTCACACCCACACACTGAAAGAGAGAGAACTTGGAATTCTTTGAAGTATATAAAACCTGTATATATGGAGAAGAAAGTCCATGCTATCTGAAACATGGGAACAATAAGGATTGCATCAAACAGGAAAAGTTCAAGATCAATAATAGAGAACCAAACCATCTAGTAAACAATGAAATGAGTAAAATAGAGCCACAATCCACTCCACACGCTAAAAAACAAAGTTTTTCTCTCTCATGCATTTTCACAAACACCTTCTGTACACAAATTTTTTCCCCAACCAAATTACTTTTGTTACATTTATGTAATACTCTTGCTGAAAAGTATTTTTAGGGAAATATAAAATAAAACATAAAATATTTTACTTCTTCCTTTTTCTTCTCCCAGAAAGTGAAAAATGATATCAATTAAAGCATAACTCATAAGATAAGTCAATAATAACAATCATAAAACTCGATGGCTAGTATTTGCATTAATCCTAAACCTTTTTTCCATTATCTGGATTAAAGCTTTATGAGAATCTGATCAGAATGTTAAGTCCCACATTCATACGTAGAAATAGGCATACTTTCTTGAAAGGAATAAAGTTTTAAATTATCTAGTTAAACACTGAAACCATATTTAGAAGTTCAAATAAAACATTTCAAAATAAAGAGAAAAGTCATTCAAATGCAAGAAAACCATATAAATTTTTGTTGCAAATATACCAGCAAACAAGAGAATAACCATATAAAGTATAAAATTTAATCTTATATGAATCAACACAACAGCAACAGTATATAGGAAAGCATGATGAGTTACTGTGGATAATTGTAGTCATACAAACAAGTCAAAAAGGGAGAGAGAAGAAGAAGAATACAGGAGAAATAAAAATGAATTCATATAGCAAATTTACCTGGTTGAAGAAATCCACAGCTGAAATAAAAATTCAACCACATTTTAGATATTGATTCTACATAAGAGATTTTGGCTAAATAGAAATGATGAATAAAATTTTTAGACATGGTGATTTATCCCTAGAAAAAGAAAAAAAAATATATTTATTCCAAAAAAAAGGACAAAAAGGAATTTCAGATTGAGAACCGAGGAGGTGGGTGGCCGTTGATGAAAAACCGAGTAGTGTGGCCGTCATCTCCATGGGTCGCCGTCAGATTGAGAAACCGAGTAGGTGGCCGACTGAAACGTCGTGGATTGCTGTCAATGAGAAACCAAGTAGTGTGGCCAGGACGTGCTTTTTTTTTGGGCTCCGTGGTTCGCCGTATATAAGAAGTGTGACCAATCGGTGGAGATGGAGATGGACATGGGGGTTTTTGGAACCTTTTTGTGGAGATGTCGAGAGAAAGGGGAGATAAAAAGAAATATAATTAATAAATTATTATATTATTTATATTTAATGACATTCAAAATTTGTCACGGATTTATGACACAAAAAAACTGTCATAAATTCTTGAAATCCGAAAAATTTCCACATTTTTCAGCTAAAAACGCGAATTTTAGCATTTGTGACAGTTTTTTCTTCACTCCTTTTAATTTGGATTGTATTGAAATGTCATAGAATGTCATTTTTGTTGTAGTGATAAAATATCAATTTGAATTATTTTTGGAAAAATGATAAAAACAAAAATTTCAAAAAAATAAGGTTAAAATAGTAAATAAATAATTTATTACTTACAAATAAGTAAAGATCTATACCTTTGAGGATAATTTTCAAAAATAGCAAATTTTATAAAATATTTAAAACTTATAACAAATTCTATTACTAATAGTCATTGATATACTATAGTGATAGAAGACTATCATTGTCAATATATTTGTATTATTGTCATTTTAATGTTTATTTTTTATATTTCGTTTATTTTCTACAATGTAATGAAAATTTGGATTTACCCCTCATATGGATACTGAATCCATGAAAACATGAAAATATCGTTGAAAATATTGACATATTGATAGAAATTTAATATTATGATGAACTATATATGAGCATTTTTAAAAATAGCAAAATAAATTAAAATATTTATAAATTATAGTAAAATTTTAGATTCTATCAATGATAGTCTTCTATCACTATAGCATATCAATGATAGTCTTCTATCACTATGCATATCAATGATTATCAAATATTTTTTCTTACGTAATCTTTTTATGAAGATGGTCAAAAAGAAAGATCGGAGTTATAGAGTATGTTCAAACCATGAATCAAATGTTTTAATTAAAATGTATATTTTGGTGTTTTAGTATGAATTTAAGGACGAAGAAGCATCCAATAACTGAACTTACATCCTTTGAGCGTATTATTATGCTATACGTCCTTTTCTTTTGCTTTTTGCTTTTTGCCTTTTTTATTTTTTTATTTATCTATTTTTCCCTTAACATTTCATTTTCAAATAATTAAATCCAATAACTTTTTCGTTATATATATATATATATATATTCCTTACTCAATGAAGTATTTGTCATCTTTGTAAGAAAAAAAAAATCTTAATTAGTTTGATAAATAAAGTTGATTTTAAGATTATTTTTAAATAGGGTATTTTAAAAAATGACAAAATAAATTAAAATATTTACAAGTTATAACAAAATTTTGGATTCTATCAATGATAATCACTAATAAACTTCTATCACTGTAGAGTGGCTATCAGTGATATAATTAAAAAAATTTGCTATAGGTTGTAAATATTTTGTAAAATTTGCTATGTTTTAAAATTTCTCTTTTAAATATAGCAAAATGAGTCAAACATTTACAAATTCTAACAAAATATATCACAGTCTATCTATCTACGATGGACCGTGATAAATCGATCAATATAGACCACTATTTATGTCTATTTATATGATCGACACAAATAGTAGACTATCGTGATTTATTACAAATAGATTATGATATTTTACTATATTTATAAATATTTTCAGAATGTTTTATTATTTAAAATAATTTTTCTTCCATCTTATTTCATACCAATGAAAGAAAATATCTACGCTACTTAGTGAATTAGGGATAGAAGCATGTGATATTAATGAGTTAAATTAATAAGATTCAAACATTATCGTAGTCTTGTCGCTTAAGGATGACAATACTACCAGTGATTTCTTGGTCAGTGTGTACTATGAATCAGATAATTCCAAGAGGATCACTAAGTTTGAATCTGTCACGAAATAAATTGCAACATCTCATCTATTACTACTCATATATAAATATATGTGTGTGAGTTATCTATATAAGTAATGGAACATACATTTAAAATAAAGCTATTGTGTGTGTTTTTGTATTACATCTCACTGATGTGGCATTACTACAAGTTTGGTCTTCTTTGATGTACAAAACACGTTAAAAAATATCTACCTTGATCGTCTTTACCTATTAAGTTGGTAGACGTCAAGAAAGCTTGACCATCAAGAAAACTATTTGCCTCGATGGTCAAGGACAACTGAAAAGCCTTTGTTGACAGGAGACAGAACCGTCGACCATTTGATGAGGTTTATATTTTTGTTGACGTATTTTGCCCACCAAAATAGTCATTCTATTAACAGGTTTTGTATGTGAGCAAAAATCTATTCAGGACGTTTTTCACCCTTTAACTATAATAGCTTTAGAATTTTTTTTAAGAAAAATATGGTTCATTATGACCTTCCCATACATTTGACCTGTAATCGTCTCATACAAGCTAAAAAACCTAAAAACACCAAAACGTCAAAATATGCAAAATCGATTACATACAACTACAAATTAAACCAACTTCAAACAACTCTTGCAAATTCTTGTCAACTACATAACCTACACAATTCCGCTACAACTCCAAAACTACATAACTCACACAACTTCAAAACTCCAACAGCTCGAAATTTCTAACTTCACAACTTCAAACAACTCATGCAAAATCTCTAGAAATCAGGTATACCAAAAAAAATGTAAATTCTAAAATTTGATAGACAACCTTTTTAAGTAATTGAAGAAGACAATAATTGAAATTCTTCTCGCTGCTTTTTTATTATTAAATTTTTCTAAACGACACACTCCATAAATATAACTCAAAATTGATTAACTCGACCATTCAACACAGTGATGCTATAAAATCACTGAAAGCTAGCAGTGAAGCAATGTTGGCGATGATAATAAGGTGGAAATATTTGTTGTTGTCTTTGAACCCTTCAACGATCTAACCAGTTTCTACGCTATTGAGGATCGTTTTTCGGTATCAGATTCCAAGTACCGACGACAATCAAAGCTAGCTTGCCACACCGAGTTGTCTATACTCCCCATCCGCAGTCATGACGTTGCATATCTCCTCAGGGAAATTCCTTGAAAAATAACAAATATTCGTAGACTAATTTGGATAAAAAATAATATTCTGTGATGAAATTTTGTTAGTTTGATAGTTATAATACAAATGTAGTTCTCTGTTAATGTTTTTTTATTGTCAGTAAAAATCTTCTTTTATTATTATTTGGTGGATATTTTAGTTACCTTGTTTTAAATTTTCCTGTTTTTTTATTTTTATTTCGATTCATTAATTAAAAAAAAAATTACAATTAAATCACTAGGTACACCCAAACATTTCGTTAGTGACCAACCTTTTAGCGCCCTTCTCATCCCCACCAAAATATATTCATTAACTAACCGTCTCAACTTCGTCCAGGACCATAAATTTTGAGAACAAAAAAGAAACTAAACTTAAACCTTAAAATTACAATTTATTCTTAAAATTATTATTCAAAATCATTTATTACTTTAATAAATAAATTAAAAAAATTGTACTATACAAATAAATATAAGAAAATTGTATTTGGTGGCAAATTAGTTTAGATATTTTGCAAAAATGTTTTTAAGATTTGTGATTTTGTAAATATAGCAAAAATAATCAAATTCCGGCTTTTATATTTTGTAATTTCAATTTTACCCTTTTTCCTTTTGGAGCATCTTAGGGCCTATTTGGTAACGTTCATATTCCTTGTTTTTTTTTTTTTGTTTCATGTTTAATAACTGTTTCTTGTTTTCTTAGCAATGTCCTACATTAAATATATGTTGACTTACATCTTATACAATTAAACATTAAACAAAAACATATACGTCGATAATTAACCACTATTTTTTCTAAAATCTACCTCACTAATTAACTTTATCAAACAAAAATATATATGTATAGTTAACCACTCCTTTCTCTAAAATCTACATCACTAACTTTAACATTATTTACCAACAATAAATAATTTTTGGACATTAATGATATTTTGTCATTTGTATAAGTTCTCATTCTAAACATTTAACACATTACCTTGAATATGAGATTGGAATTGGAAGAATGAAACTTTCTATAAAATTTGAGATGGAAAAGGTCTTTAATCCATTTTGTCATATATAATCCTTACAATTATATTTATATGATGATGTAAGAGTAGAAAATTAATATAATTTTTTTAAAAAAATATTTTTTTAATAATTAAAATAAACAAACTTTCAAGAGAAAGAGAGTTTGAAAGAGGTTAGAGAGAAGTTAGAGGAAACAAGTGGGAGAAAAGAGTGAGTTTGTTGTGTGAAAGAGAAGGGGGAAATTTTATTCAAGAGTAAATTAGACTTTTCACTCATTTTTTGTCCTAAAAGTCTATTTTCTCTCAATCAATCTTAAAACTCCCCAACCAATTAAAAAATAGACTATATTTAGTAATTTTCAATTAATTTAAATAAATTTTGGTGTTCAATTAGAGATTGAGAACAAGCATCCAATACTAGGGCACATCTTTTGACCTCATTCTTTTCAAAAATATGAAACATTGGCAAAAGGTTGAACTTTAATTTTTGTGTTTTGAAAAACGTTTGCTTTTATTACGTTGGGGGTGACCAAAAATATATAGAATAAATATCGAGTTAGATTTGTAAATTTTGGATGGTACTGTAACGATCCAACTCTTTATGATCAGCTTATGTTGATCTTGTAAAAAAGCATTAAGATTTAATTAGTCGAGTTAAGTTAATTGGTCTCTTTTAATATAAAAACTTATGAATTTGAAAAGTATGTTACAATTAATTGATTACTAATAATAATTGAGAAAGACTAGTGGAAATCCTTCGAGCCAGTTATGGGAAGATGCATGTCATCAATCTTGTTGCTCTTTGGTGATCAAAACTCTCTCTCTCTCTCTCTTTTTTTTTTTTTTTTTTTTGTATCGCTCAACTGGAAAGCATATTCCTAATCTCTCATTGAATCTAGTTTAATGGTAGAATAAAATCTAGTTTAAGGGTAAATTAAAAGAGTTAAAAAGGAAAAAAATAGTAATAGCAATATAATATAAAATAATAATTAAAAAAATTCATAATAGTCATAACTCAATATAATTCGACTTTGCACCCTACACACAAAATACTTATAAAATCAAACAAACTCAACTCTACACTCACTCCAAACAGAGACAATTATTATTATCGAACACTTAACTTCACTTTCCACTCTATCGAATCTCAAATACAGACAATAACACAATTACCAACTTAATTAATCCAACAACATATTGCACCCTAGATTAATGGTAGTGTGTGCAATTAAGGAGGGATAGCTTTTATTTTTACTATCCCCTTATATAGATGGACCATAAAGGGGAGTACGTCACATACATATAATAATTCATAAAAGCAGGTAAACTAAGAGCAAGAGTAGTTTTGCGTTATATATTCATTATTCGGCCACTAAGAGTTGCTTAAAGAAAATGAGCTCCTTGAGATGCTCCGATGGTTGCTCATAGACAACAGCCATATAGTTTCCGGGCAAACAATTATCGTAGTCATCCTTAGCCGTCAAGGTAAAGCGGTAGTTTACTCCATTCACAATTTGTGACACACTACAATATACTGATGAACCTCAAGTGTGTCCCTTCTTTTTTGTTGTGCTCTGCTACTGCCCATTCTGATAATTCTTTCATTTCTGGACTTTGAGGATCCTCAACTGGAGTATAGCCGCCGGTCACTATATCAGAAGACATTTTAGATCGTTAACTTGCTTGTAATATTGACAAACTTAATACTATATGGAATGCTTTTAATACATATATGTTTCGAAGTTTGGTATTTATACTACTCCGATTTATTCAGATTCCAACTACTCCTTCCTTTCAAATAATATATATTTGGACGATAGACAATAAAGTAAAATAATAATAATAATAATTAACCCCCTTTCCTATGTAAATTCAAGTTATTCAACCCAACTATTAACAAATGGAACTTTGGTTACGAGTCTATTAAAAAAATATAATTTATTTTATTTGGACAAAATTTAAGATAATTAAGAAATGAAAACACGAGTCAGGGTCTATAAAATTGTATATTTATTGTATCATAATGTTGACTTATAAATTGATTTTAAAAGGTATATATAAAATAAAAGGTAAATTATATTTTTTTTAAAATACACCTCGACCTTGTGGTTTGTGTCAAAAATATCCTAAAATTTTCAAAAATGTCTTTAAACTTTTGAAAAGGGTTCAAAAATACTCATACGGTTAGTTTTGGATAAAAATCATTAAAGTTGTGTTTCAAAAATACCTTTGAACTTTTGTTTAATTTTTCAAGTCGTTGTTGGGCTTATCTCTAGCCCTTTTTGTTTGTTCCTTGCTTCCTGTATTGTGTTTCTTTATCATTAATGAAGCAGGGATAATGACCGTGTTAATTGGGGATATTTATCTAGTAGAGATGTTCGAGTGCACTCAATGACCTAACGTATCCTTTTTTGAAAAAAAAAACCCTAAACTATTGCAAAGTTTCATAAATACTTTAACTTTTAAAAAAATTATAAAATACTTTCATTAATCTAATTTTTACACCAAATTTCTTAGAACCCAAAATAAAAAACCAAACTTCAAAATTAAAATCATAATTTTAAATTTTCATCGATATGTTGATAGTTTCATATTTTCATAGGTTTGATATCTATAAAATGGATGAATATTGATATTTTCACTACATCGTAGAAAAGTCGATGAATTACAAAAGATAAACATCAAAATGACACTAATATAAATATGATATAAATAATAGACATGTTTACTTATTTGAAAATAATGAAATATTTATTTACTAATACAAATTTATTTTTAAAATTTTATTTTGATAATTTTTTTTTCAGAAATATCCATCAAAATCGAAATTTCTATAAAATTAATATTTTGTATAGGTCAATCAACATCAATAGTTAAACTTTTGTTAAAACATAAAATTTCACCGAGTTTAAAAAAAAAAAGAACCTTCTCCTTCAAACATAAAACGTATTAATTGTTAAATTTATATGAAAAAATGAACGAAAATATAGCCAAATGAAAGTGTATCAGTTAAAGGAACTGTCTCCAAAGAAAATACGAAAGAGAGGTAGCTAGAGAATAGCTCCAAAGTTATATTCTATTGAAAGAAAACAAATGAATAAGACAGTTGTTCTCGATTCATATATTATTTAAGAATTTAAAAGGCATTTCTTTGAAAATGTCAGAGAAATTATTAAAAATTGGGAATAAATAAGAATAATATCTACAAATTAAACAATTAAAATGAAATCATAGGATAAATCTTTGGGGAAAAAAGTTAATTATTTAGTATAGGAATGATTATAACAACGGTTGAAATTTTTCATCAGGGTTGTAATATCATTTTTATTTTCAATATAATAAAATTAATTAACAAATTAGATGTGAATCAATAAAAAAAAATTATTTATTTTATTTCGATAAATTTGACTTAACTAAGATCTATAAAATTTTATATTTATTGTATTTTCAGTTTCAAAGTCACCAACTTTATTTTCTTTTTTAAGTTTGTGTGAAAATGTCAAAACATTTTGTAATTTTATTTTTATAAAATCGAAATTAGCTTACTCTATGTCACCTTAATGACGTATTACATTTTGTGGTGTTTTATTAATTTTAGTCTTTTTTTAACTTTAATGCTTTCTATCAATTTTAAATTTAGTTTTAGTATTTTGTTGATATTAAAAAAATATAAATTAACAAGTATATCAATTTAAGTTCTCAACTTTAAAACATAATGGAGGGTTTAGACTGATACAGTTATATTAGATGGAATTTAAATTGACGCGCTCATAAAAGTTCAAGATTTAAATTGATATAATTATTAGTTTAGGGTTTAAATTGATACAACTCTCAAAGTTCACCGTTTAAATTGATATAATTATTAGTTTAGGATCTTAGTAAATTGATATTTTTTTCTAAATAATATTTTAAATTGTAACTATTTTCTTTTTAGAGGATTTGCACTAGGTAGCAAAATGTAACTATTGAAATGTTAATCCCTCTCCTATCAATGGTGTACCAAAAAGAGATTAATTGCTTTTATACAAAACTCTATATTTAAGATGCTATTAGGAGTAGATACTTTCACTCCATATGGTCAGTGGTGTTATCAAAAGAGATTAATTAGGGGTATATACGTTCCACAACCGTCAAAAAGTGTGTTGTAGGACTGTAGAGATTATGTATATAAATTTTTTTGAATAAGATACGGTTGGATAAGTAGGTGCACCAGGACACCCTCTGAACACCCTCATCATCCCCGCTTCATTGATAAAACAGAACTTTGAAAAGTACATGAAGCAACGCGATAACAAAAAGGGCTTGTGAGAAGCCCAAACAACCCAACAATACAAATCTAGACAAAAGCATTAAGATTTAAAGCTATGGTGCTAGCCGAATAACTTGAGGAATTTTTCGATCTACTTGTCCACAATTCGATAAGCGCTTTGATATCTTCCCAAAGCTCAAAAAGGAATTTATCTTTGTCGTTGAAAGTTCTATTAGTTCTTTCTAGCCAATTGCTCCATAGAGTGATCGTAAGAGAGCTGAAAGCTATGATCTCCTTTCTTTTTTCTTTTTCTTTTTTTTTTGTTTCACCCCGCACACATATTTACAAAAAAGAGGAGGCATTTTGATGGTGTGTGTTCCTGCTTAGCAGCAGCTTCAATCACCCCCGATCGATATGGCATATGAACAATTTAAAAAGAGGTGATCCTTGCCGTCTCAATTTCTTCTACACGTCACACACCAGTTAGGATTTAAGATCATGTTGGGGAGCCTTTTTTTGTAAGTTTTCAATCGTGTTGATGATTTCGTGTATAAGAGACCATATAAAGGATTTACACCTTTTCAAAATGCAAGATCTCCACAAATTTTAAAAAACGGTCGGATCATAAATATTCATACCTCGGTCAATGGTGTGGATCACCTTTTTTATAGATGCAACAGTGAAATCCCCATTTTTGTTTAGATTCTATAAAGGAGAATCCTGACCACTTCCTTGAATCGGTACAAGAAGGGAGGATTTAAGGTCAATCCATTGACTAACGTCTCAACATCGAAGAGTTCTTCTGGGATGAAGATCCCAATCAAGAGTATCGATGTTCCACATATCTTTGATGGAGTTGTCCTTCATAGTCTGTGAGCGCAAAAAGCCTTGGATTGTGAAGATATAGAGGCTATTAACGCTCCAGAGGTCGTACAAAAAAGACAAACTATCACCAATTTTTATTCTCCAGTTTGTATGGGGAGGAACCATTCAACTCCTTTAATAATTGATTGCCAAGGAACCTTACTGCTGCTGAATTTGCACTTTAAAGGAAAGCCTCCCAGGTGAGATTGCTCATATTTGGCCAAGATTATACGTTTGTTTCCAGAGAGGATCTGTTTCATTTATAAACCTCCATAGCCATTTACACAGAAGAGCAAAAAGCTTGTGTCCTTGATATGGCTTATTCCAAGACCCCCTTTTTCTTTTGGAGATGTGATAATCGACCATCTGATGAGATGAATATTACGTTTGTCTTTGGAGTTTCTCCACAGAAAATCCCTCCAAATCTTCTCAATATCTTTGCATACAGAGGAAAGGGCTTTGAATACCGAAAGTTGGTAGGTGGGTTGACTAACAAGAGTGAAATTAATCAATGTATTTTTGCCTCCCTTGGAAAGATATGAATAATTCCAATTACTAATTTTCCTGTGGATTTTTTCTGTGATGTTAGTCCAAAAATGCTTTGTCAGAGGTTTAAAAACTGCACAAAATTCCCCATATCTCAGCCACCCTATTCAATATGCTTGAGTCCACATTAATCTAAGAAATGGTAGATTTGTTGAGATTTACGTTAAGCCCAGAAGCAAGTTCAAAGAGGTGAATCGCATATTTCATATTTTCTAAAAAATCGTCATGGTCTTCCACGAAGAGGAGAATATCATCGACAAATAAAAGATGAGTGAGTTCTAATTTTCATTAAATCCTAACCCCTCTAACTTTGTTGTTGGTCTCCAAGATCTTAAGCAGCCGACTGGTAATCCATAGCAGGAACAAATATAAATGGAGTGATCGGATCTCCTCAGGTTGGTTGGAACTTCCCTCTAGGCTTCCCATTTATAATGACAGAATATTATTGTACGGAGTTGATACATGAGTAAATCCAAGTTCTCCATCTATGGGGAAAGCCCTTTTCAACAGCATGAAGTCAATAAACTTCCAGTTAATTTTATCAAATACCTTTTCAATATCAAATTTAATGACAAACCCCTTTTCCTTTTTTGATTTCCAGAAATCAATCGCTTCATTGGCAATCAAAATAGCATATGTTATTTGTCTTCCTCTAACAAAGGCTATTTGGTTTTCAGGAATCGTATTTGGGAGAGATATTTTAAGTCAAAGAATCTTGGCCATTATCTTATAGAGAGAGGTAGTTAGGCTAATAGGCCTATAATCAGTTGCAAGGGAGCACTTTTTCTTCTTTGCTATAAGAGTGATGTATGTAGAGCATTCACAACCTTGTTTATGATTCCATTTTTGCGGAAGTCACTGAAAATATCAATAATATCACCTTTGAGGAATCTCCAAGCTAAGCTTCTTTAAATAATTTTATAGTGAAACCATCCGAACCTGGACTCTTATTGTTAAAGAAAGATTGAAGAGCATTGTAAATTTTCTATTCATGAAACTATTTGCAAATATCCATCTATTTTTTTGTTAAGATAGGAGCCCAAAGCAAATTATCAATGAGCCATAGAGGAATATTTATGTCTCTGTATGTCTTCAAAATGATCAAGAAAAAAGATTCGAATAAAGTAGTGCTACTTGATATTTGACTTCTTCTTTACCTAACTAAGCATTAGTAGTGCAAACAGATCCAAATTATGTATAATATTATATCTACATTATTAATGCAATAGTTACATGTAGAAATTAATTGCAAAATATATTTTTATTTATTGAGTTTCCATCACATAATGTGTGTGTTAAGAAATTTAGGAGAGTGTCTAGTTTAATATGGTAGAATAAAATCTAGTTTAAGGGTAAATTAAAAGAGTTAAAGGGGGAAAACAATAGCATGCACTAGCAATATAATATAAAATAATAACTAAAAAACCCATAAAAGTGCTAGATCACAAGAAATTAGAAATGCATCAAATATTCATAAATCAATATATAATTCGACTTTACACCACACACAAACTTCTTATAAAATCAAACCAACTCAACTCTACACCCCAAACACAAACAATTATATTACCAACACTCCACTTCACTCTTCACTCCACCATAGGTACAAACAATAACAATTACCAACTTAATTAACCCAACAACATTGCACCCTAGATTTATGGTAGTGCAATTAACTAGGGAGAGCTTTTATTTTGCTATCCCCCTCTATAGATGAACCATAAAGGGGACTACGCCACACATACGTATGATAACGCATTAAAGCAGGTTAATTAAAAGTAGGAGTAATTTTGTTATATATTCATTATTCAGCCAATAAGAGTTTCTGGAAGTAAACGAGCTCCTTGATATGCTCCCATGGTTGCTCAAAGACAACAGCCATATAGCTTTCAACCTCACAATTATCTTTTTCATCCTTAGCCGTCAAGGTAAAGCGGTAATTGACTCCATTCACAATTTGTGACTCACAAGTCAATATACTAATGAACATCAAGTGTGTCCCCGCTTTTTTGTTGTGCTCTGCTACTGCCCATTCTGCTAATTCTTTCATGCGTGAACTTTGAGGATTCTCAACTGGAGTATAGCCGCCGGGCACTAGATCAGAAGCCATTTTAGATTGTTTACCTACTTGTAGTATTGACAAACTTATTACTATATGGGATGCTTTTAGTACAATATATATGTTTCGAAAGTTTGGTATTTATACTACTACGATTTATTCATATTCCAACTACCCCTTCCTTTCAAATAATAGATACTTGGACAATAGATAATAGAAAAAATAATAATACTAATAAAACCCCTCCTTTATATGCTTTTAATTATTTGGACAATGTAAAACTCAACTATTAACAAATGAAACTTGGGTTATGAGTCTATTAAAAAAATAATAATTTATTTTATTTGGATCAATTTGAGTTAATTAAGAAATGATAACGCCGAGTCAAGGTCTATAAATTGATTTTAAAAGGTATATATAAAATAAAAGCTAAACTACAAAAATTTAAAAAGAAAACCTAAATTGTCAAAAATATCCTTAAACTTTCAAAATTTTAAAAAATGTTCTTAAACTTATGAAAATTGTTAAAAATATGGATTTTTTAAAAAATATAACAAACCGGCAAATTATTTACACTATATAGAATAATTTTGAAAACGGAAAAAACCCACAAGTCCACAATGAAAAAGACAGAAAACGCTCCAGTCAGCACCCGATTAATCGACCATACGTGTGAGTGTAATTTTTCTTCAAACAATCATGATATGCGATCGTGTAGGTAATGATACACGATTGTGTAGGTATTATCAATACGATCATGTAATTCTTTTTAACAATAGAAAAAATGTTTCAAATCTAACGATCGTGTTGACCATACTAAATGATCGTGTTGACTATGGTAAGCGATCGCTTAGATTATATTCATACAATCGTGATGGAAAAAGGCTTCAAATCTAAACAATCGTATTAACTATGCTAAACGATCGTGTTTACTACGGTAAGCAATCATCTTAGATCATATCCACAAGATTATGTAGTTCTTTTTAAACGATAGAAAATAAGGTTTCAAATTAAACGATCGTATTGATCATGCTAAATGATTGTGCTGACTATGGTAAGCGATTGTTTAAATCATATCCACACGATCATGTACTTCTTTTTAAACGATGGAATAAGTCTTTAAATCTAAACGATCATGTAAATCATGCTAAATGGTTGTTTAGATTGTCAAAGTGATATTTAAACGATCTTAATATTCTTGAATATGAGGAGGACGAAGTAGCTTCAAAGAATCTTGCCGAAAAATGGTGAAGATGACATAGGAGATTTAAACAGAAGAATAAATCGTTTAAAAATATAAGAAAGAAAATCTAGAAGAGGAGTTGAAGAAATCTAGAAGAGAAAATGAATAAACCACATAAAAGAAGAAGAAAGAGAATTGACAAATCGTCCGCAATATCAAGAAGGGCAAATCTAGAATTTATGAAAGTATCTTACCAGCTTCATGGGCTTTTTGATTTTGTTACATGGCCGTAAATATTTTTGGATTTTGTTACATTTATGAAAATTAACCTAAAAAATACTTATATGGTTAGTTTTTGATAGAAATCGTTAAAGTTGTGTTCATAAACCCTAAACTCTTATAAAATACTCCCATTAATCCAATTTTTAAACCAAATTTTTTACCATCCAAAATCAAAAATCAAAATTTTAAGTTAAAACCATAGTTTTAAATTTTCACCGATATATTGATATTTTGGCATTTCCATAGGTTCAAGATCGATAGAAGGGGTGAATTGGTATTTCCATTAACATCATAGAAAAATCTACAAGTCACAAAAAATAAACATACAAAATGACATTAGTATAAATATTATATAAATAATAGATATGTTTGCTTATTTGAAAATAATGACATATTTATTTCCTAATATAAATTTACTTTTTAAGTTTTTTTTTCTTGCTTTTAGAATTTTTTTCAAACATATCCAGCAGAATTGAAATTTTTGTAAAATTAATACTTCAATATAGGAAAATTATCAAAAATAACAAATTTGACAAATATTTATAACATATAGAAAAATTTCAGATTCTATCAATAATAAACATTGATAGATGCTGATATGTTTCTATCAGTGACATTTATATGCAGTGAAAGGAATTTTTCTATTTCTATCATTGATAGAATACAAAATTTTGCTAAATATTTTAATTTATTTTGCTAATTTTGAAAATGCCCCTTCAATATATCCATCGACGTCGATATTTTAAACTTTGGTTAAAACATAAAATTTCACGAAGTTTCAGAAAAAACATTCTCCTTTAAACATACTAAAACAATCACTAGTAAAAAAACTCTCACACCAATAGATCTATTAGAGTGTGTTAGTATTTATATATATATAATATCGTTAAAGAACGTATTTACAAATATAGCAAAATAAACCAAAATATTTACGATATATAGGAAAATTATATATTCTAGATAAATATTGATTGAGACTTCTATTCATGTCTATCTAAATAACTGATAGATATTAATGGAAGTCTATTTGTATTTATAGCCCATGTATCATTTATAATAATTTCTTAAAGGAACAATTTGTTATAGTTCTTTTTTTTTTTTTTTTGTCTTTTTAAATATAGAACAAAGCAACAAAATATTTACATTGTATAGAACAATTTCGAAAACGACAAAACGCCCACAGGCCCACAATGAAAAATACAAAAAATTCTATGTGATAAATTGTCATCCTACGCACGTAATATATTTGGAAAATGATCGTTTAGATTTTGGTAGCCAAATCTAAAAGATTTTTTTCAAGATTTTTGGGTACACGATCGTTTAGATTTGGCACACGATCATTTAATTTAATCGTTTAAATTTGGGTAGTCAAATCTAAACTATTTTTTCAAGATTTTTTGGTATCAATCGTTTACATTTGGCACACGATCGTTTATATTTGATCATTTAAATTAGAGTAGTCAAATCTAAAAGATTTTTTTGATACGTGATTGTTTAGATTTGACACAAGGTCGTTTAGATTTGATTATTTAAATTAGGGTAGCCAAATCTCAACAATTTTTTTCACGGTTTTTTATATTTGGCACACGATCTTTAAAAACCAAATAACAGTTTGAAAAAAAAATAACACGATGTTGGACCAAATAATAGTTTGAAAAAAATATAAAAAATTACTGAAGAAAGAAAAAGATGATGGGAAGGGAAAAAATAATTAAAGAGGAAGAGAAAAAACAATGAGAAGGAAAAGAAGAATTGAAGAGGAAAAAAATATGAAAATGAAGGACAAATGGAAATTGTAACCACTTATTTTTATCCTACATATATATCTTTTTAAAATAATAATATTAGTAATAATGGATAAAAAAAATTATTTATTTATTTATTTTTAAAAAGTAAAAAATTAGTAATAACATAATATCTTATAATATCTCATTTTTATCATTTTGGGAAATAAAAAAAAATCCATTTATTTTTAATAAAATCTTTTAATATCGCATTTATATTATTTGTATGATTTTAGGGAAAAAAAGTTAAAAAATAAAATGTTCTAATATCACTTTTGACTTATTTATATCATTTTAGGGAAAAAAAAAAGGAAAATCAATTAATATCCATTTAATTTATTAATTTATTTTTCACAAAATATCTCATTTAATTTAATTTATTTATTTTAGAAAAATAAAATTTTATTTTATTAACATAATATGCAATTTTGATTTTATTCTTATTCATTTGTCCTAATTTGTGGTACACCTCAAGTCTATAAATAGGGGTTTTGTTATTTGGAAAAAGGGAAAGAAAATTTTCTTTAAAAAAAGTTTCTTAGAGAAAATAAAATTCTTTAGAGAAAGTTTGTAAAAAAAAAGTATTCGTTAGAGTGAGTCTATAGGAAGAAAATTTTTAGGACGAATCTCTGAAATTCTGCAAAATATGAGTTTTTCTTATTCTTTTTCATCACCTTATTGTCTTTACTCTTTTTTTTTTTCACTTT
>CM046884.1:7643907-7772496 GCA_025688845.1 Cucumis hystrix
AAGAAAATTGCTTAGAGAAAAAATTCATTAGAGTGAGTCTCTAGGAACAAAATTTTTAGAGCGAATCTTTGCTAAAAAAGTTCTACAAAAAGTGAGTTTTTTTTTATTCTTTTCATTACCTTATTGTCTTTACTTTTTTTTTTTTTACTTTATCTTAATCAAATCAAATTCAATATTGAAATAAACTTAGTTGGAGGTTGCATTTAGAAAGAATTTAATCTTAAGGATCCGCACCTCATACAACAAGTAATTTCTTTGGGATTCGATTCCTTATTTTTCTTTTCTTTTTTTTTTAAAGATAGAGAGAAAGAAAAAAAAAATGTAGAAAAATGTAGGAAAATTTTAGTATTTTCTTATTACTTTTTTCATTCTTTTATCATCATTTAAAAATAAAATAAAATCCTTTAGCCTTTTTCTTCTCTCTAAAAAAAATAGGGAGAAAGAAAAAGACATAAGGAAAATGTTCATTTTTTTTTTATTTATCGGTATTCCATTACTTTTTCTTAAATCCCAACTCTTAACTTTTATTTTTTTTCTCTCAAATATAGAGTGAAATAACGAGGATAGAGAAAATGTTATTATTATCATTACCATTATATTATTGTTGTTGTTGCTGTTTAATTTCTTGTCGTCACCCCTCTTTAATTTCCTTTCTTTTTTCTCTTTGTTCCTTTGGTTCTTTATTCATTCTTTCATTTTTTTTCCTTTCTTTTTTTCTTTTCTTTCTTTTTCTTTACTTTTTTTTTTCTTCTTTCCTTATTTTATCTTCTGTTATTATATTTTATTCTTTTTTCTTTTTATTTATTCATATTACGATCATAATAATAATTATTATATGTACTTAAATGTATAACTCTTTGTATTTAAAATTATTATTCCAATTTAAAATGCTCTATGTTTTAAAATAAAAACTCTTTTTTAATCATTTAGAAAATTTCTCTCTAATGTTATAAATTTTTTATGCTTTTCAAAACCTTCAAAATTTAATCTATTATTTCATAAGGTTTCGTAAATAAATCTTTTCTAAAAACTTAACCGTTTTCTTTAAATAAAATCATATGATGAAGTTTAGAAATTTTGGGAATTCGATTTTCTAGAATTCTTGAGGTGAGGGATTACATCTTTGGAAGTCCAAGATGTGATCCCAAGAAAAAATAAATTTAATCAATGTTTTAAAAAAAAAAATCTCTATTTGAAGACTATCCTATGTTAGATTTTGAGAAATTGTAATAATTTCTTATTTTCTTAAGTGGGAGATTTTCTTCAATATATAGTCTAATTCATGGAATATTATTCCACTTGTTTTATGAGATCATTGTTTCAAATATTGGAGTAACGATGGGTAAAATAAGACATTAATTTTAAAATAAATTTAAAAAAATCAATTCAAGATTTGAAATTTGATCACCGTTTTTTTAAATTGATGTTATGGGGTGCTTATACCTTCCTCATACACAGACTCTCGAACTCAACTCTATTTTTCGCATACCATTTTCTAAAAAATTGTTTACTTTATTTTAGGTGTCCAATCACACCGTAAAAAATATTGGTGGCAACTCCTATTTTCTCTTAAAACTAGCTCTTTTGAGGAAGTTGACCGCTCCGCATCGTCTCGAGCACGTGGCGGTAGAAATATTTTTAAAAATTGCAGAAGAAGAGAAAAAGACGATGGAAAGAAAAAATATCACAAAAGAGGAAAGGAAAAAAATCGCAAAAGAGAATAGAAGAAAGACGATGATATGGAAATACAAACTTCAAATTTAAAAAAAAAAAATGGTAAAATTCATGGGCTTTAAATTTTCATTTTGTGACACGGATTGTAAATATTTTATCCGTTTGTACTATTTATGAAAGTTAACCTTTTTTTATGGAATTAAATAACATAAAGAAAACAAATAAAAATGTTGTAGCACACAAACACAAAGGCTAGGAGCATTACATAAATATCCAAAACAATCAAAATGTTATATGCATAGGTTAGACCTTTAAAATTTAGTCTTCTCCCATTTATTAGTCTTAATTAGTTAATTAATTATACGTTCGTAAATATAAACTTTTACAATAATAGAGTCAATGTCACTATATTTTCTAAACTCTAAAAGTAATAAATTTAAAAGCGAATAAACTTTCGATAGTCATTTTGATACTAATTACTTGTCATATTTTTCATATTTGCAATATGAAAAAAAAGATATGCTATGGACTATTTTTTCTAAACTTTTTTTTTTTGTCATTTGATACAATTTTTTAAATTTAAAATAATAGTAATTAAAAATTAATTAATTAGTTAATTAATTATAATAAATCCATTCACACTCCGTCCATCCCATCCACATTCTCTGGATAATAATAATGTTTTGAAGACAATAATATTGCTTTTTTATTTTACTGTTTTTATTTCCTCTCATGGTTTTCTTCCCTATTTTTCCTATTTTTATAAAATAAAAGATAATTTATTATACAACACAATTGGTACTCATCATTTGCCATAACGAAGATAAAGATTTATTATTAAAAAAATTACTAAAAATTAAATTAACTAGTTTTTCCAATTTGAATTACTGTCAAATGTAAGTTTTTTTAAAAAAGAAAATATGATTGGGTCAGCAGGTACACCTGGACATTTTTAGTGTGGGACACCTCCTTAACACATTATTATTCCTGCTTCATAAATGATTAGAGATAAATACAGAAAAATAGAAAAATTCAAAAAGGATTAGAAAAAAGCCCAGAAAAGAACATAAACAATTAAACAAAAGCATTATTGATATTCTAATGCAAGTAAACCATAAATAAGACTAAGACATTTTTAAAACAAAACAGAATTCAAAAACTCACTCTCCCATATAAATATCAAATTAAATTAGAAAAAAATCGATAATTAACTTTATAAAAAATTATTTAAATAAAGTCAACAAAAAATAAGCGGCTAAGATTGTTTAAACATAGTATGAAAAGAGGCACATTGTTTATATCTATTTGGTATATAATTAACTACTTTGATTATCTTAATAAACAATACTTTTTATGAACATTATTAGTGTGTGCATATACGCACATGGATATCTGTGTGAACCTGTAAATAGATCTTTGATGACAATTCTATTTCTTTTTATGAATGTTCAACTCATATGTTTCATGGTTATCGTGACGTAGAGTTGTAGATTATATAAATAATAATATTTTATTTTGTCTATCGTAAATGCCATAGTTGTGGGTAGAACATTGTAAAATAAATTTTTATTTATTGAGTTCACATCTAAAATATTCTCTCTTAAGAATTTAACAAAAATGTTAAAAGAAAAAAGCAATAACAATTAACAATAAAAACTCATAAAAATGTGTTTTTTAGGTTAAAAGAATGTATCAAATAGCCAACTCAACAACATCGACTCTTTGTACTCCAGACACAAACTTCTAAAATCAAACGAACTCAATTTTACACATCGAATACAAACAATTATTACCAACTAAACTAACTTTGTATGTCAAATACACACAATTATTATTAACCTAACTTAACGCAACTTTTAAACTCGACTACATTTTATATACACACATAAAAATTGAGAGGACTCGAGCCGTTGCCTTGATTAGATATGCCTATGATATAGATCATCTCATTTTTATTTTATTTTATTTTATTTTTGAAGAATATATTAAAGCTAGAGGAAATGTAAGTCACATCAAAATATTTCAACTCAGTCGATATATTCCTCACAAATCTATGCATACTCAATATCAAAAGCAATGCATTATTATTTCCAAAGAAAATACACAAAAGGGAGGTCGCTAGAGAATAGCTCCAAACTTATATTCTATTAAGAGAAAACAAATGAATAAGAGACAGTTTTTATATACTGATATATTAATTAAGAATTTAAAAAGCATTTCTTTGAAAATGTCAGAAAAAGGACTAAAAATTGTGAATAAATAAGAATAACATCTACAAATTAATAAATCAATATGGGATGGTTATCATATGTAAATCTTGAGAAAAAATTATTTATTTTATTTGGATAAAATTGAGTTAATTAATAAATGAAAAGTCGGGTCAAAGGTCTATAAAATTTTATATTTATTGTATTTTCTTAGCTTTTTTAAGTTTGTGTGAAAATGTTAACCTTTTTTAAAAAATCGAAATTAGCTTTACTCTATGTCACCTTAGTGACGTATTACTTTTTAGAGTGTTTTATTAATTTTAGTCTCTCTTTTTTAAAAAAAACTTTAGTCAATATGACTTTCATAAATTTTAGGTTTACTTCTAAATTTCTTGTTGATCTTTTTTATAAAAAAATATTTTTTATTAACATTTTCACCATAAAATTTGGTAAATATATTAAGTTAGACCATTATCAATCATGTAAGTTTGGAGTTTAAATTAACATACTTATAAAAATTCAGAATTTAAATTTGATACAATTACTAGTTTAGGGTTTAAATTAATACAACTCCTAAAGTACATTGTTTAAATTGATACAATTACCAAGGAATATTGAAAAATCATTGCCTCAGTCTAAATTGATGTATTCTCTATCAAAAAAAAATAATGAGTCTGTTGATCACCTCTTCATTCATGGCAACTTTGCACAATTCCTTTGGAAGAAATTTGAAGATTAGATAAGCTGGAAAAACAATAGTCAAACCTGCTATAGCCTTTGCGTGCTCTATCAATACTAAGAATCATAAAGATATTATATTTTTCAACATGGGTGTAGCTGCTTTATGGACAATTTGGTAATTGGAGAGAAACAACACAATTTTTAGTAGGAAATTTTCGAGGACTATAAATATATTGGAGAATATCTGCAACATCGATCACAGCCTCTTCTTGGTCCTTCAGAAAAGAAAAAAAAGTCTAATCACTCCCCCATTGTTATTGCTCTTAGTTGTAGTGCTTTTACTTAATTTGTTCTCTCTATAACTTTGGGCTTAACTATAAGCCTTTATTTTGATCATCATGTATCTTGTACTTCATTGAATGAAATATTCTTGATGGGAGATGATGAGAGTAATGAGGATGTTTGGGTGCACACCTAATGAGGATGTTTGGGTACACCTACTGATCCAAGTCGTATCATTTAAAAAAAATTGATAATTATTAGTTCACAATCTTAATTGTTCCTATATATATATATATATATTTATCGGTAATTTTTTTTAATTTGATTTTTTATATTACTTGATAATTGTTCCTATTACTTGTTTTTTTATATAGCAAATATAGCAAACAAAAAAATCAATAAAATTGAGCTCATTTTTTATCACGTTAATCTATTCTTTTAAATTCCAAAATTATTCTCATTTCTCTTCCTTTTCGCGCACGCCTCTTTCTTCTCTTCCTCTACCCTTTTTACAACCTCCGGCAATTTTTTTTAATTTGATTTCCATTTAATTTGTTTGTTTCACTCTCCTCTTTCCTTTAATTTCCTTTTTTTCGATTTCAATTTCGAAAATCCCAAATCACATTCCTAGATGGAAACAAAGAAAGAAAAGTGAAGAGAAAGATTGACGACTAAACATGGCTAATTGCTAGTAAAGTGGTGATGAAGGAAGCTATCAACATTTTTTTAAGGCAAAAAATGGTAATTAACTTTTAAATAAAATTTATTTAAATAAAGTCAGACAAAAATATAAGTGGTTGTTTAAATATAGTCTAGGAAAAAAGGTTGTATTATTTATGTCTATTTGATATATGATTAACTAGCTTGATTATCTTGATAAATAATATATAATACTTTTTATGAACAATGTTTGCTTGTGTGCACCCATGCATGTGTGGATGTGTGAACATATAAATAGGTCTATGATGACAATCCTCCATATGTTAAACTCATATGCTCCAGGAGACCTCATGATATAGAGTTATTGTAGATCATATAAAATAATAATATTTTAATTTGTGTACAATAAAATAAATGCTATAGTTATAGGGAGGGCGTTGTAAAATAAATTTTTATTAATTTATTGAGTTCACATCTCAAACTTGTGTTAAGAATTTAGGAAAGTATGTAGTCATTGAATGGTAGAACACAAGGTTAAAGGGAAAAAAACAATACCAATTTAAAAGAAAAAAAAAACCCATAAAAATGCATGCTATTTTAGGTTAAAAAAATGTCAAATATTCATAACTCAACAATTCGTTTTTGCATCCTGGACACAAAACTTCTTATATCAAACAAACTCAACTCTACACTTTAAAACACAATCAATTATTACCAATTAAGTTCAACTATGCATGTTAAATAAAGACAATTATTACTAACCTAACTTTAACTCAACTTTACACCTCAAACAACATTTATATACGTACATAAAATTTGAGAGGACTCAAGCCCAAACCTTAATTAAATATGTCGTTGACATAGATCATGTTATTTCTATTTTATTTTTTTCTTTAAACAATATATTAAAGATAGAGGGAAGGAAAGACGATCTCAAATATTTCAACTAGTTTGACATATTTTCACTAAAACTAAACTTCCATTATACGAAAAACATTCATTATTTCAAAAAGGAAAAATACAAAAGAGAGGTAGCTAGAGATAAGGTATTAAGAAAAAACAAGTGATTAAGACAGTTGTTATAAATTGATATATTAATTAAGAATTTAAAAACATTTCTCTGAAAAGGTCAGAAAAAGGTATGAAAATTGTGAATAAATAAGAACAATATCTACAAATTAATAATTCAAAATGAAATCATCATCATATGATAAATCTTGAAAAAAATATTAACTATTTAATATAGGAATGACACTATTATATATTGAATGGGGAATAACGATGTTTTAGGAAGTGTTTATTTGTTTATTTGTTAGGAATTGTTTATTTAGATGACACTAACTAAATAAATAGAAGAAAGAAAGGGGGAAAAGAAGAAAAGAAGATGTGTAATGAAGAAATTGTAGATATAGTTCATACAACTCTTTTTTTTTTTTTTGCATATTATAAATTTAATAAATATAACGATAATATGATGATAATCTGTTTTTAAATTTGCTATGTTTGTAAGTTTAAAAATGTAAATAACTTGGACTCTATTATCATAATTTTTTTTGCTATTTTTGCAAACTTACCTTAATAATACTTGTAAAATATAAAAATATCATCTAAATATTAATGAGAATTAATATTAATAAATTATATACGATGATATTGTAATAAATAATTGTTCATCCAATCAACTTAATATATATTTTACTTATGATTCTAAATACTTTGTCTTTTCATTCAATTCCATTTCTAGCTCCAATGTCACTATATCAAAAGTCAAAACAAATTAAGTAATTATATATTAATCTTGCTTGAAAGTATAGTAATATAATATATTGGATTAAATTAGAACTTTTGATAATGCCAATTATTTGCATCACCTTTTATTATTATTATTATACTTTTGCAACAAATTTGTGGATTGTGTAATAGCTATGAGGAAAAGAGAGAAAATACAATTTAATTATTGTCAAATATTTTGAAAGTAAAAGGTTCTATTATATTTTATGTTGAAATCATTTGTAACTTTTTTATTTTACTCTAAACAAGATTTTCTTATTAAATAGTTATTTAAATGTCAAGATACATTTTTTATCGCTGAAATTTAAGATTGGTGTTTATTTGGTCCTGAAATTTGAAAACGAATATTTTAGTCCCTTACGTTTGAAAAATCGTTCTAAATAGTTCCCTCTGTCTATTTTATCGTTTGTTGATTAACGAAAAATTGACATGACAGTGATTTATCAATTTTAATTGAGGTGACTGTTACTATTGATTTTATATAGTTTTTTTTTTTTATTTGGTGAATTTTTATATTTATGTATTTATTTTTCTTGTTGTTTTCCTTTCACTTTCCTCCACTCCTTTCTCCCTCCTGCGATTCCATTTTCTCCTTCCTCCCTTTCACTCTTAATGTGAAAGTTCATGTCAAGCACCAAGGATGAAAAAATAAAAACTTTTTTTAAAAAATAAATTTTATTTTCAGGAAAATAAAAAAGAAACTCATTTTACTGGTCTTTATCCTCTCTCCAATTAATAATTAACTGAAACCATCTAAATGATAACACTCATCTAAACCCTCCAAATTTGCATCCTCCAACAGCAAAATCATAACTTTTTCTTAACTTCATTTGTACACATGTATTCACATTCAAACATATAAAGATTTCGATTTTTCTTTTTTGAAATAAATAAACAAAAGAGATGAGGCAAAAGAAAAATAGAAGGAACTACTCCTTCTTTTCCTCTTTTTTTTTTTTTTTTTTTTTTGTGTGTGTGCAATGAGGTTATTCCACTATTATATTTAGGTTTCAATCTAGATTCAAGAATTTATGCTCTTTTGTTTCTTCCTTTTTAAAGTGCTATTTAGTTTCGATTTTTTTAGGATGTTTCCTTCATTTCCTTCTATTTTTTAAGGCTTTACTTGTTCATTTATGTAAGGGATAGTTTTACATTTAACAATTAGATTCAAAATAATTAAGTATATAGTAACATTTTAAAAATTTTACAAATATAGCAAAATTTGTCAAATTCTATCAATGGTATAAGTCTATCACCGATAGACCATGTTACAAATATTGGTCTATCACTGATAGACCATACGAAGTCTATCAGCGATACAAGTCTATCAGTCATAGTTTTGCTATATTTGCAATTTTTTTAAAATGTTGTTATATCCTTAATTATTATTCCTAAAATGGTCATCAATTGCAATTTCTCTTTATGTAATTTCCTTCTTTTTGTCTCTTTGTTCCTATTATTTGGTTTTTTTTAATAGATTTTTCTAAATATTTTAATTTATTATTTAAGGAAAAGATTGTGTGTGGCTTTTGAATTTTTTCCCCTTTTGTGCAATGTTAGATTGCAGAAGGTGAAAAAATACATGAGGAAGGAGAAAAAATGGGAAGAGTATATCATGATATAAATAATATAAAGTTAATAATTAGTCAAGTCAGTTTTTCGTAGCTATAAAAATGGATGGAGGTACCATTTAGAGGTACATTCCAAACTTAAAGGATTAAAGGGCTTCTTTTCAAACTTTCAGGGACTAAATAATAGAATACTAAATCCAAACCTCAGTGACCATGAGTGCATGTTGCCTTTATTTAAATATTTGAATTAATTTTTTAATTTTTTTTTACAATACTATTTAGTTTATTTAGGAAAAAGAAATATTGATTCCACCAAATAGAAAAAAAAAACTTATAACTTAAAAGGGGCATTTTCAAATATAGCAAAATCATTAACTCTATACAGCTCAATTGAGGTTTTTTTGGGGTCCCATCATGTTGCTGCATCCGTGAACAAGAGAACATATAAAGAATTTGCACTTTTTAGGAATGCAAGATCTCCACAAATTTTGTGATATGGTCGGATCAGAAATATTCATACCTCGGTCATTGATGTGGATCGCTTGTTTTATAGATGCAACAGGGAAGTTCCCATTTTTGTTTAGTTTCCACATAAGGGTATCCCGACCACTACCATGTATAGGGGTAGTAAGGGAGGATTTGAGTTCATCCCATTGTCTAACTTTCCAGCTACGAAAAGGTCTTCTCAAATGAAGATCCCAATCAAGTGTATTAAGGTTTCACATATTTTTTATGGAGCTATCCTTCTCGGTAGTGAGAGCATAGAGCCTTGGTTTGTGGAGAGAAAGAGGGTTGTTTGCATTCCAAAGACCATGCCAAAAGGACACAAGTTGTCACCATTTTTTATTTTCCATCTTATATAAGGGAGAAACCATTCAACAACTTTAATAATGGAAAATTGCATCAAATGACAAAAACATTTAGACAAAAACAGCTCATGGCACCTATTTTTTGCATATTGCGAATCTGGCAAAATTAGTTATATCAGACGGCTATCAGACAGTAATCATAGGGCTATTGGAGGGCTATAGACGGTAATCATAAGATTATCGGCTTTTAAGTTTGCTACTTTTGCAATTTAGAAAATGTAGTGACATGTACTCTATTATCATAATTTTTTTTGCTATTTTTGCAAGAGCCCCTTTAATAATTTATTGCCATGGAGCCTTACTGTTCCTGTATTTGCTCTTCAATGGAAAGTCTCCCAAGTGTATAAAGAGAGGATCTTTATTTATCAATGAAGTGTGGATGATGAGAGTGCTAAGGGGATGTCCACCTAGTGAAGATGTCCTGGTGCACCTGCTGACCCAACCGTATCCTTTTTAAAAAATGATATTTTTTTGCTATATTTTATAAATAGTTTTAAAAATTTTGGCTATTTATGACAATTCCTCTCACTAAAATAAATGTTCTTATAAATTAAATATGGTCAAATTTAATTAATTGTCAAAGCGAGCCTATTTTTCGCATGATATCCCATCCTTGAGATTGACGGTTCAAATCCCTAATCCCAATGATTGTACTAAAAAATATTGATTAATTAATATAGGTTGCTTTATTATTTTTGCCATCAATTTAGTTGGAGATATAACTAAATTTTTTTAGGAGAATTATTGTAAATAACAAATTTGCTGTTAGATAGACACTGGTAAAAATTCATCAATGTCTAGTAATAAAATCTAAAATGTTACTATTTTTGTAAATATTTTTGTTCGTTTTGATATATTTGAAAATTTCTCAAAATTTTAAGATTCTTAAATCTCAATCCTCACTCAAAAAGACAAAAATCTATATGTACTCTTAATATGGTATTTTTATAAGTAGTTCTAAAATTATTTAAATCAACTATTGTTAGTTTCAAAAGGGTTATTTATAAATATAGCTTTTAAAAAAATAGTAAAAATATATCACAATCTATTTAAAATGGATCACGATAGGTCAGCATAGATTTCTATTTATGTCTATTTGTATCATGATATATCATAGATAAGTTATGATATTTTGTTATATTTAATTTGTAAATGTTTTAGAAGGTTTGTTATTTAAATTTTTTTTTTTCAAAATCACTCAAAAGAATATTTTTAATAATTTAAAAACAATTTTAATAATATGAAAAATGTGTTTACCAATGTAAAATTAATCATTGAATTGATTTTAGGAAAATTGTATCAAATGACAAAAACATTTAGAAAAAAAAAAGCTCATAGCACCTATTTTTTGCATATTGTGAATATCGCAACATTAATGATATCAGATTGCTATCAAACGGTAATTATAGGCCTATCAAAGGGTTATCAGATGGTAATCATATAGTTATCGGTTTTTAAATTTGTTACTTTTGCAATTTAGAAAATGTATTGACATTAGCTCTATTATCATAAATTATTTTGTTATTTTTACAACAGTCCCTTGAATTTAAATGATTAAAATGTGTGTTTGGAAGTGATTTAAACAAAAAATAAAAAATAAATCACTATCTCAAGACCACTCTCAAACATGTGTGAAATAAATAGAGATTGATTTCTAGATTGGAAAAAAGGGAGAAATGTCGACTCCAACAATAAGGGAAGAGAAAAAAAAGAACTATTTTGTGTCTATGTAATTTTTTTTTTCCTTTCTATTATTTTTTAAAAGTTCATCAATGATGTTACAAAAGAACTATATAAATAGAATTGCCAAAATCTTTTTTGGTTGACACAAAGACTCATCCCATCCAAGAAAATGTTGAGGTCATCATCTAGATTTTGAATCTATCGATCTCAATTTTGGGGTCTAGAATATTAAAAAAAAAAAAAAACAGACTAGCATATACAAAAACATAGTGTTAACTATAGTTAAATTAAAACAAGCTAGGGAGAATTTAGATAAAAACACACCAAAAGCATACATGCTTTTTATACTTTTATTTTATCATAAATTAGTAGTAGTTTTCATTCCAATTGCATATAAAACATGCATACACATAAACAAGTGAGAGGATGCACCCATCATAATTGCATCATCAAGGAAGACGAAAAAAAGATACGACCTCCTTCACATTTTTGGATGTATTTTCCAACACAATGGCGCTATAAAACCCCTGAAATGTGCGAGGATGATGAGCAAGGATGAGAAGGTTGTAATAATTGTTGCCACTCAAGAATACCGTAACGATCTGTCCATCTGCTACACTATTCAGTATCAAATGATCTTCTCCCTGTTCTTTTACTGCATACTCCGCCATCTCTATCACTTTTGGATCATCTTTTGATATTGGATTACAGGAACCAATCACGATCGAAGGTCCGAATGTAGCAGTGTCCACGACTTTAAATTCTCTTCCAAGAAAAATTAAACTCACTCGAAGAACTAGTAGTGATTTGTGGTATGTTCTATAATTTTGATTAAGACTAGTTTGATATTTATAGTACATATCATACAAACTTAGTTCTATGATGAAACTTGGTTTTTGATCATTAATTAATAACAATATATAATATTTTTATGAACAATATTTGTGTGTGTGCACCCATGCAAGCGTGGATGTATGAACATGTAAACTTTGTGTGTGAAAATGTAAATGGTATGATATGACAATCCTTATTTTTTGTGCATAGGTTAAACTCATGTGCTCCACCATCTCATGAATGTATAGTTATTGTAAATTATATATAATATATGGAAAATTGAATATGATAAAAAAAAATTTAGAAAAAAATCGCTCATAACACCTCTTTTTTTCATATTATAAATTTGACAAATATGACGGTAATTTGCATTTTTTACAATTTTAAAAATGTAAGTGACATAGGCTTTATTATCATAAATTTTTTTATTTTTTTTATATGTTTTTTGCAAACTCTCCTATATAATATTACTTTAATTTATCTACAATAAATGATATAGTTATAGGTAGGGCATTGTGTGTATATATATATTTTTTTTTTGACTGAGTCGTTCACATCTCAAATTTGAATTTAGGAAAGTACACGGAGTTGAATGGTATAGAACACGAAAAAACAATAGCAATTTAAAAAAAAAAAAAACCCATAAAAATCCTTGTTCTTTTAGGTTAAAAAATGTATCAAATATTCATAACTTAGCATAATTCGACTCTTTGCACTCCGGATACAAAACTTCTTCAATCAAACAAACTCAAACTTTACACTTTAAAACACAATCAATTATTACCAACTAAATTCAACTATGCTTGTCCAATACAAACAGTTATTTACTAATTATCTAACTCAACATTCCGCCTCCAACAACTTTAATGAGTAATTATAAAAATTGAGAGGGCTCAAGCTCACCATAAATAAGATCATGTTATTTTTATTATTTTATTTTATTTTTTGAAAAATAATATATTAAAGATAGAAAAAAAGAAAAAGAAAAAAAAGAAAAAAGAAAACGAATACAAATATCTCAATTAAACTGACATATCCTAACAAAACTAAACATGGATAGTACCAAGAGTGATAGTGATGCATTATCTCAAAAAAGAAAAATACAAAAGAGTTGTAGGTAGAGAATTGGTCGAAAGTTATTATTCTATTAAAGAAAAAACAAATGACTAAGATAGTTGTTATAAATTGATATATTAATTAAGAATTTAAAAACATTTCTATGAAAAGGTCAGAAAAACGACTGAATTTGTGAATAAATAAGAGCATTATCTATAAATTAATAATTCAAAATGGATTTGTTATCATGTGATAAATCTCGAAAAAAAATAACTATTTAATATAAGAATGACACTATTATATTGAATGGGGAATGACAATGTTTTAGGAAGTGTTTATTTATTTATTATGTTAATATTTTTATTTTAAAAGTTATATGACACTAACTAAATAAATAGAAAAATATGTGAGAAAGAAAGGGGAAAAATAAGAAAAGAAGATGTGGATATAGTTTTGGAAAATCAAAATAAAATAATAAACATTTTATTCAAATAATTCAATCTTGGAAAGGCCATTTTCAAGGAGCATCCAATATTCATCAAAATATTCGTTGAAATGTTGATATATTCCTTAATTTATATTTGAAAACATCGATATTGCATATCTATGAATAGCTTTAATATATTTTAATTACGTTTAAATATAAAAATGTCATTCACGTAGTCATATATGAATGAGAATTAATATTAATAAATTATATATGATGATAATATTGTAAAGTAATAATTGTTCATCCAATCAACTTAATGTTTTACATATGATTCCAAATACTTTGTCTTTTCATTCAATTCCATTGCTCCAATGTCACTATCTCAAAAGTCATCAAAATAGATTATATGATTATATACATGCTCGAAAGTATAGTAATATAATATATTGGATTAAATTAATTAGAACTTTTGATAATTCCATTTGTTTGCATCATCTTTTATTATTATTATTCCTTTCGCAACAAATTTGTGGATTTTGTAATAATATAGCTAGAGGACAAGAGGACAATTGAATCACTGTCAAATATTTTGAAAGTAAATTTTCTTTTTATTCTATTTCACATCGAAATCACTTTCACACTTTCACTTTGTAACGTTTTGGATTTTTTTTTTTCATTTTACTCTAAATGTGATTTTTTTTATTAAACGGTTATCTAAAGGGCAAAAATATATTTTTAGTTGGTGAGATTTAGAACTAATGTCTATTTGGTCCTTAAAACTATTTGAAAAAGAGCACTTTAGTATCCTTCACATTAATTTGAAAAATCGATCTAAATGGTCTCTACATCCATTTTATCATTAGTTGCTAACAAAAAAAAACTAACATGGCAGTTGATTTGACAAATTTTGATTGAGATGATAAATACTATTAATTTTATCTAGTTTTTTTCTTGATCAAGTGAATTTTTATTTTTATTTATTTATTTATTTTTCTTCTTGTTTTCCTTTCATTTCCTCCCACTCCATTCTCTCTCTTGCGATAGAGATATTAATGATTTTACTATAGTTTGTTTTAATATTTTTTTTATATTTGAATATGACCCTTCAACTTCAAAAAAGTTATTTATAAATATAGCAAAATGAATCAAAATATTTACAAAAAATATTAAAAGTATTCCACAATCTATTTAAGATGGACTGCGATTGGCCAACATAGACTTCTATTTATGTCTGTTTAAAAAAAAAAAAAAATAGTTTATCATGATATATCACATATAAGTTGTGATATTTTATTATATTTATAAATATTTTCAAAAGTTATGTTATTTAAAATAATTTTCTTTTTTCAAAATCACTCAAAAGAATATTTTTAATAATTTACAATCAATTTTAATAATATGAAAAATATGTTATTTTTAAAACGTGTGGTTGAAAGTGATTTAAAAAAGATAAATAAATAAATAACCATCTCAAAACCAGTAGGTCAGAAATTGATTTCCTAGATTGGAAGAAGGGAAGAAGGGTAGAAAAAAAAAAAACTATTTTGTGTCTACGTAAAATTCTTTTTCCCTTCTATTATTTTCTAAAAGTTCAACAACGATGTTACAAAAGAACTATATAAATAAAATTGCCAATATTTATTTTGATTGACACAAAGGACTCATCGCGTGCAAGAAAATGTTGAAGTTATCATGTGGGCGTAATTCTAGATTTTGAATCTGTCTCAATTTTGGGTCTAGATTGTTAAAAAGAAGAGAAAAAAACAAACCAACATACACAAAAAGATACTGTTAACTAGATAAATTAAAACAAGGGAGAATTTAGATGAAAACACACCAAAAGCATACCTGCTTTTTATACTTTTATTTTGTCTAAATTAGTAGTAGTTTTCATTCCAATTGCATGTATAACATGCATACACATAAACAAGTGAGAGAGAGTAGATAATTTGTTGAGATTGTAGATCATTGATGCATCCATCATAATTGCATCATTAAGGAAGAGGAACAAAGGATACGACTCGCTTCACATTTTTTGATGTATTTTCCAACACAATGGTGCTATAAAACCCCTGAAATGTGTGAGGATGATGAGCAAGGATTAGAAGGTTGTAATAAGTGTCACCACTTAAGAACACCTCAACAATCTGCCCAGCTTGTACACTATTCAGGATCAATTCTTCTCCCTGTTCTTTTACTGCATACTCTGCCATCTCTATCACTTTTGGATCGTGATTCGGTATCGCATTCCAGGTACCAATAACGATCGAAGGTTGTCCAATTCCAGCGGCAGCCATGACTTTGATTTCTCTTCAAAGAAAAAGTAAACCCACTTGAAGAACGATAGTAATATGGTTTGTGGTATGTTCTAAATTTTGATTAACGCTAGTTTGATATTTATAGTACATATCATACAAACTTAGTTCTATTATGAAATTTGGTTTTTGTTAAACATTAATTAATAATTAAAGAGGTTTTTGGGAAACGTTTCCACGTTTTGTTGTGGTGTTTTCTTTATTGATTACTTCACAAAGATGCTAAGTTGTTAGGTCAATGAAATGAAAACCTAATTCATCTTTCAAGTCGGCTTTCACACCCAACCCTTTTCTTTATTCTTTATTCTTTTTTCTTTTTTCCTTTTCTTTTGTGATCGGATTTATAAAATATTATGTAATAGTTTATTTTCAAATATAAAAAAATATATTAAAATATTTATAAAATAATAATAAAATAGAGATTCTATCATTGATAAATATGAATAACACCAATAAACTTCTGTCTTAACGATTTGGAATATAGATATAGATATTAATAGAAGTGTATTTATATCTATTTCTATCAATCAAATAGATTCTAAAATAAAGAAGATGAACATGTGATTGAGGATAAAGATTAGTTAAATGCTTATCTAGGCTTCTTTAGCTGATTTTAGAATTTGTCAACTAACTTTTAATTGAACTGGTCCACAAATTTCACTAGGATAAATATATATATTTAAAATTACAACCTATTATAATTATCCATGTGTACAACAACTGGATAAGATGAAACGTTATTTAATATGTTTAGAGTTTTTAATATATATTAAATAATAATGTAGTTTTTTTTTTTTTAATTTGCAATCGAGCAGCCCCTAAATTTGTGTGTTATTTTTTTGACAATGTCTAACATGTTTTCATTTCTTATTTCTTGTTTTGATTTGTCGTTTAATGTTTTTGTAAAATGAAAGTTGGTTTTTATTAATCTTCTTTTTTTTCTCTTTCATATAAATTTGTTTTGTATTCTCTCTCCCATTTGTTTTTATTTATTATTTTTCATATATATTTTAATTTCTTTCTTCTATTTAAATTTTATTTTCTTTCTTATTTAAATTATAGGTAAATTTTAGGAGAATTTTTAAAAATAGCAAATTTTACAAAATATTTACAATCTATAGCAAATTCTATCACTGATAGTCATTGATATGCTGTAGAGATAAAAGACTATCAGTGATAGAATCTAAAATTTTGCTATAACTTGTAAATATTTTAGTTTAGTTTGATATTTTTAAAAATGTCTCTAAATTTTAAATTCTTGTTTTTTAATTTAATACTAATTTATTTTTTTCTCTAACAAAGAAAAACCTATTTTTCTATAAAAAAAAATTGATTCAGTTTTATTGTTATTGAAACTTATTAAAAAAATGTTGATAAAATTTCTTTGAAATTTTTTATTTTTTAATTTAGGTTTATGTTAATTTTTCAAGAACTATTTATCAAATTAGTGTTCTTTCAAAACTATTTATTGAAATAATGTAGTTTTTATTCTTCTTCATTGGTCGAGTCTTGATTTTATTTTATTTTTAATTTTTTTCTCCATCCTTATAGTTTAATTTTTTTAATCTAATTAAAATGTGAGAAAAGAGTTGTAAGGAATTAGTTAAAATGTGATAAGTGAATGTTAAAATGTGTTGAATTAAAAAAAAATTAAATATGTTAAATTAAGAATTAAAAAAATGTTATGGTCAGCGTTTTAAATAAGAATTATTTTAACTAATTTAATATTCTCTCCCATTTTAATTAATTCTTATTTTTTTAATTTAATACTAATTTATTTTCCTCCCTCTAACGAAAAAATCCATTTTCTCTCTCATTTTAACGAATTTATTTTTCTCCCTCCTCTGACTTCTCACATCAAATAACCCATTTTGTCGGTGTTGACTTTACTACTCCATATGGTGCATGACTTTTAATAGCAAAACACTTAGACTGATCATATGTTGCAGCATTCTTTATCTTCACAAAATATTCCCTTATACAATTTTCTGTTGTCAGTCACCACCGGAACTATAATTGGATTGTGTTTCCGAACGCTATCTACTCATTCATGTTTAACTCACTAAATGCACGACCATCGAAGCTCATCTCTTCGAATTCATCATTAGTCTTTGTTTTAAAGTCTCTATATTTATTGTTAGCCAACATTTTTTTATCATCGTACACTCGTTCTGCATTTAAGTTTATGCCAAATTAGATCCTACATTCTATTTAAGTTTCCACATGGAGGTTGGTCCTAATCAACCTCATCGATACTATCTATCATATGATCATTTGTAAACAACATAAATGACACATATATATTTGTCGGTCATTTTCTTGTTGGTTTTAAATTTCGTGTTCAATGTATGCGCATCTTCTTCATATTAGTACTTCTCCTTCTTCATATTCTCATTTCTTTATCTCATCTTCCATAATTTTTTCCTTCTTTGTCATTTCTCATCTTCGGTTCCATCTCCTTATTTCTTTTTCATTATCAGGTATTATATCCTTCTTAACTTCTTTTTTCACTACAAATCCATTTAGATTTGGTACCCTCTCATTACATCAATAATGTAAGGAAGTTGATATTAAAGAAGTAAGAAATTATTAGATGACTCATATTGAACTATTATACAGGATTTGAGTAGGATTTATTTTGATTCTACCAAAATTAGGATATGAATTTTCTAATATCTAGTAGGCTAGAATCAAATTTGATATTATCTTTACTTTTTGGTCTTATTTATATTAATATTAATAATAATTTTTAAATAGTTCAAATCAAGTGTTTAAAAGAATTATTTAAAAACATATATATAATAATTAAAAAAATAAAATTTACCTTTTTTCCAAAAATAAATAATTAAGAAAATGATAGAAAAGAAAAATATTTAAATAAGTTTATCTAAAGGATAGAAAAGAAAACATTGATAGAAAAGTAAATAAATGTGTGAAGAGGGCAAGTGTTGAAGACTTCTCCATTTTTGTTTTTCTTTTTAAATTAACTAGGGTGTGAGTTCGAACTCGTTCTACTGAAGCAAATTTAAAAAAAGAAAAAAAATAAAGAATAAAGTATTTTGATAAATTGTTTTGGAATAGCATTATTTTGATAATAAGTTTTAAAAACAACAATATTTTCATAAATATATCTGTTTTTTTTTTTTTTTTATTACTTCACAAAGATGGTAAGTTGTTTGGTCAATGAAATAAAAACCTAATTCATCCTTCAAATCCGCTTTCACATCCCAACCTTTTTTTCTTTGGGTCAAATTTATATAATATTATTTAATTGGTTGTTTTTAAATATCGTAAAGTGAATTTTGATATTTATAAAATAATAATAAAATAGAGATTTTATCATTAATATCTAAATATTAGTAACACTAATACACTTTTATTGGTATATTATCGGTGTTTATTAAATATAATAGATTTTAAAATTTTTGCTATATATGTAATATAACAGTTTTTTTGTCTAAAATAATATTTCTAATTTAATAAATAGTCTGGCTGCGTTAATGTCAAGTTGTTCTCTTCTATATATATATATAAAGAGATGAAGATGTGATTTGAGGATAAATATTAGTTAAATGCTTATCTTTAACTCGTAAGAGTAGGGCTTCTTTAGCTAATTTTAGAATTTGTCAACCAACTTTTTATTAAACTAGTCCACAAATTTCACCTCCATTTTTATATTTCCTAATTTAATAAATACTATGATGCTTTAGAAGTTGTCCTCTTTACATGTAGGGAGAATCTTTACAGTCTTTTTCACTCCTACATTTTTTATATATTTTTTGATAAAAGATACAATTGGGTAACAGGTGCACCAGAACATCTCTACTAGGTGGACACTCCTTAGCACCCTCATCATTCCCGCTTTATTAATATAGGAAAATGAGTACATGAAGCAATGAAGAGTACAAAAAGGGCTAGAGAAAAGCCCACAGACCCAACAAGTAGCGCACAGCAAAGAGACTATTCGAAAGCATTTAAATTAAGAGCAATAGAACTAGGTGGATAATTTGAAAAAAGTTTGGATCTACTAGTCCAAAGACCCGTAAGTGCTTTAATATTTTCCCATAGATCGTTTGGCCGCTTCTCCTTAGCGTTGAAGGTTCTGTTGTTTCTTTCCAGCCAAATACTCCATAGTGCAACAGTCACCGAGTTAAACAATATGACCTCCTTTTTGTTCTTTTGTTTCATTTTACATACATAATTGCAAAGAGAGGAGGTTCTAGTATGTGAGAAGTTCCAGTTAAGCATCAAGCTCATTTTCCCCCATATAGCAGTAGCATAGGAACAATGGAGAAAGAGATGGTCTCTGTCTTCCTCATTTTTTCTGCACATAACACACCAATTTGGCTTAAGATTCATACTTGGAAGCCTTTTTTGAAGATTGTCAGTCGTGTTGATGCATTCATGCATAAGGGACCAGATGAAGAATTTAAATTTTTTTGTGATGTTGGATCTCCACAAGTTTCGAAAACTGTCTGGATCAGAAAAAGTTGATCCTCTACTATCACCAGTGTGGATGGCCTTTTTTACTGAGGTCGTATTGAATGTCCCGTGTGTGTTCAATTTCCAGATAGGTGAATCATGATCAACATCAAAGGAAGAAGTATATAAGGAGGATTTAAGTCCATCCCACATAGTTGATTCACAACTTCTAAGAGGGCTCCTGGGAAGAAGGTCCCAATCGAGAGTCACCTGGTTCCACATATCCTTAATGGATCTGTTTTTGCCATTTGATAAAGCATATAGTCTTGGGCTATGCAGTGCTAGAGGACTGTTATCATGCCAATTGCCATGCCAGGAAGACATATATGCACCGTTTCTAATTTTCCATCTTATATTAGATAGGAAGAAATCAGCATTTCTGATGATGGAAATCCAAGGGACCTTGCTACTGCTATATTTTTCTTTTGTCGGGATGTCTCCCAAGTATGATTGCTTGTATTTTGCCAGAATAATGTGTTTCCAAAGGGGATTTTTTTCATTATAAAACCTCCACAACCATTTACACAACAAAGCAAAATTTGTGTCCTTTATGTGACTGATACCAAGACCTCCTTTGTCTTTTGGGGAAGTAACCACCTGCCATCTGATTAGGTGGATGTTACTTTTGTCTTTGGAATTTGTCCAAAGAAAATTTCTCCATATCTTTTCTATGTGCTTGCAAACTGATGATGTTCTTTGTCGAGTGTTCATGACTTTTCAAATGAAACCTTAGATGACTTAGTGTATCTGATGTTGATGGAACGCGACTCTTTGAAATAGGATGCATCTGCTTGTGGTGGAGGTTGTTACATTAGTACATTGATTCTTTTAATGTCTATGTGAGATGAACGTGTAAAAAAAATAAAAATAAAAATAAATACATTTATATTCTTAAAAAACAATTTAATTAATGAAATCCAAAATTTAAAGAAAACATCCTAAAAATAAAAATATTAATTGAATGAAAGTAATAATTAATACGGGAAAAAAAAAGAATTATTTTGAGTAAAAAATATTAGAATAATAAAATTATTATTGCATTATATACATTACAATATTGACATGTTAATTAAGAATTAAGAAAAGAACTTCATCAGCTCTTTTACTTCCAATACAACCATCCTCCAAGCAGGAACAGATTTAGTAAGGAATCAGGGAACACGTGCTCCTCCTCACATTATCGATTTTTGTATTTTAATATTAATTTTGAAGTGTTAAATTACAATATATATTAAATTTAGCTTCATTTTGTCTAAATTCTACTTTTGCTGTAGTGGTTGTGCCCCATACACAACCCTTTGGTTGTGAGTTCATATGTCATATGCTACAATTATTTTTACGAAATATATTTTATTCAAAACATCAATAATTTTCTTTTCTCAAATATCAATAATTTTTTTTCCAAATATCAAATTTCTTTCTAAATTTCAATGATTTCCTAAAAAGAAGATATCAAATTTCTTTCTAAATTTCAATGATTTCCTAAAAGGAAGATAATTTGATTTCCTAAAACGAGATAATTTTTAAAAAGATGAAAAAAAACTTATTTAAGATAAAATTCTAACTTATTTCCTGGTCCTCATTTGTTGTCTAACAAAAATATTTAAAAAAATGAAAAAAGTATTATTCTTTCTTTTTTTTCTTTTCTTTTTTTGATGAAAATTTTAAATTCACATATTTACATTACAAAAAATCATGTGAAAATTGTCGGTCTTTCTTTATTGCTACAAATGTAGTGAATATTATTTTTGGCTTCCTAAAAGGAAGATAATTTGGTTTCCTAAAAGGAAGATAATTTGGTTTCCTAAAAGGAAGATAATTTGATTTCCTAAAAGGAAGAAAATGATTTCTTAAAACAACACTTTAACGAGTTTAGTTACAATGTTCTCTTCAGTAGTTGATGTGCTTGAGACAATTGTGCACAATGGATCAAATTCAGAACAAAAATATGAAGCACGAATTCTAATGAATTCAATATTGTCATTTGACTTTGTTTTCAATATGCATCTCATGAAAAATATATTAGGAATCACAAATGAATTGTCTCAAGTCTTACAAAGAAAAGATCTCTCAAGTCTTACAAAGAAAAGATCAGGATATTGTGAATGCAATGAATTTAGTCAACCTTTGTAAAAGTAGACTGCAATCAATGAGAGAGTCTGGATTTCTGCAATAGTCATGATATTGAAGTTCTTCAAATGGATGCTATGTTTTTACTTCGAGGACGAAAATGTCGAAAATCTCAACCAATTACAAATTTGCATCATTATTGTGATGAAGTCTTCTATGCTATCATTGATATGCAACTTCAAGATTTGAATAATCGTTTTACTGAAACAAGTACTGAATTGCTTTTCTGTGTGGCTTGTTTGAATCCGAGTAATTCATTTGCTGCATTCGATAGTAAAAAACTTAGTCGACTTGCTCAGTTTTATCCAAGAGACTTTTTAGCTATTGAACTCTCTATGCTTGAGGATCAACTTCAAAATTACATTTTTGATATGCGTTCAGAGTTTGTTGAACTAAAAAACATTGGTGATCTTGTAGTGAAAATGGTCACTACGAAAAGAGATAAGGTCTACCCATTAGTTTAGCGATTGCTCACATTGGCATTGATTTTATCGGTTGCAGCAGCTACTGTAGAGAGAACATTTTCTGCTATGAATATTGTGAAGACTCGATTGCGTAATCGAATGGAAGATCAATGGATGAATGATTGTCTTATAGCTTATATTGAGAAATATATATTGGATAAGTTAGATAATAAACTTATCATGGATCGATTTCAAAACATGAAAACTCATTGAGGACAATTGTAATAAGTATTAAATTAATTAATTTTTAAAGCTAATTAATATTTTTTTAAACATTTTTTTAGTGTCTTTGTTATATAGTGCCCCTCTATATGAAATTTCTGGATCCGCCACTGCATGGATACCTTTTCTTACCACTTCTTAGCCAGTGTTAAGAATTTGTATTTGGTTTCCAATTCCAACAGGGCTCATTTTGCAATGAATCTCAAATTAATATCAACGTCTGAGAAATTAAATGCAATATTTTATTATAAAGAGTATACAGATCGGATTTGCCTAATAAAAACACGTACGACAAAGTGATATGAGATTCATGAAGAGACACGAGCACACCCACTAGTTGGCTTAAACCCCTTACTAAATTATATTATACCTTCAAAGTTAGTTATATTTCATTTTTATTAATGGAATAGTTGCAAATATAGCAATTAAATTATTCAATTCAAATTGGTGTGTTCTATGCAACACAGACTATGAAAATAGAGACAACCTGTTTGTCCATTGCAAATCAGCCAAAGAAGTATGGAGCATGTTGTTCCTAAGCTCAAATAGCCTTAAATTCCAAAGCTTTGTTTGACTAAAAGTTTCTCTCCCCTTCATGTATCTATTCCTTATCATTAATAAAAATTGATGTTTTGCAATCCTATAGGCTTCCCATTATGGGTTTCCGATAGTGCTATCAATTATTTTGTCTCCTAAAAAAATATAAAAAATATAGTAATTAGATTTAAAATAATTAAGAATATAGTAATATTTTAAAAAATTGCAAATATAGCAAAATCGGTTAAAATTTATCAATATTGGTCTATTAGAGTTTATCAACAATAGAAGTGTATCACCAATAAATTTTGCTATATTTATAATTTTTTAAAAATATTACTATATACTTAATTATTATTTCTAAAATTGTCATCAATTATAATTACCCTTTATTCGTTTAAGAATGTTGTTTCAAAAAAGTGAAAAACTACTTTTTGTGCTTCATTATCACAAAAGAATTTTGACAAGGATAGTTAGCTACTATTTTGAGTTTTTAATTTTGACTTTGACCTTTATTTTTAATTTAGTCCGTATGACATGTAATTGAATAGATTTAATTTCAATTTAGTCCGTATATTTTGAATAAGTTTTACCTTTAGTCTTTCAAAATTATTTTCTTAAAATTAGTAGTAAACTAGTTGTTGGGACTAAATTAGATTTAAGATTTATCAAGAATAGAGACAATTTACAAAAGTTGACGAATTACACTGAACAAACTTCAAAGTATATTAAGAACCAAAAAATGAAAATGGTATGTTGACTTCAGTCTTATTCTAATTCAACCATATTTTTCAATATTCTATTTCATAACTCCTTTCTTAATTTTCTATTAAGTACAAATTTATAGAAATACATTGGTAACTTAATTTTCACAAATGACACTCAAAAAAAGTTTCTACCATTCACAAATAGTATTCATAAAATTAATCCATTGGTAGAAAAGGGTTGTATTTTCAAATATTGTGAAAAAAGAAATTAGGGTTGTTTCTAACAAATACTCAAAATTAAATTGAAGAGGTCTATCCTGGACCTCAAAAATAAATATATATTTGTTCGTTAGTGAATGAAGTTAAGATAAATCGAAAGAGAGATAAAAGGATAACATTAGTGAATTAGAGATAATTATAATCTCCAGAGAAGCATGTGATATTAACTAGTTAAGATATTCCAACTTATCATAATCTTAATAAAAAAAGGAAATACACGAATTAGATTCCTAACAATAGTGATTACTATTGATTAAGTTGAATTTAATTGCTAAAGGAATAGAAGAATAAATTGGAGAGCATATTACTATAAATTTGAAACAATTTTTTTTATTGGAAAGAAGCACACAAATTAAAGCATTCCCTTATTAAGTAGTAATAATTTTGAAAGGGTAATTTAGAAAGATACATAGATATGTGTACTCCTCTGGGGTCTTATGGTCCATGTGACGATTCGGCTGCCCCATACGTAAAAGAAATTGCAGAACGGGCAGTAGCTGATCACAACAATTCAGCAGGAACAAATTACACACTCGTTTCCATCGTCAAGTGTGAGTCCGCGGTTGTATCCGGAACCAACTACCGCCTTGTACTGTCGCTTAAGGATGACAGTACTACCGGTGATTTCTTGGTAGTTGTGTATTATAGGCCATGGGATGATTACCTGGAGGTCACTCAGTTTGAACCTGTCACGAAATAAATTGCAACATCCCATCTACTACTACTTATATATATACGTATGTATGAGCTATCTATATAAGTAATGGAACATACATTTTAAATAAAGCTATTATGTGTGTGTTTTTGTATTTTTTTCATCTCACTGTTGTGGGCATGTTTAGTAGTTTTTTTCTTTTTTCTTTTAAAGCGGTGCGACACGAGGATTTCTCATCTAAGGAAGCTTAGACTATGTGAGTTTTGATGGAATTTAGTGTGAATTAGTGCAGGTATAATCGTGCCACAAAATATATAGTTTGGTCTTTTTATATGAGAAATGAAATATGTAAATCTCACTGTACTTGTGGCTGCAGGTCGAATGTATCAATTGAATAACATTATCATATGAGAAAAATTAAGGGTTAAGGATACAAATATGTATCTAAAGGGAAAAAAATCAAATAAAATAATATATTTTTTAAATATGTCTGGAGACCAAAAACATCTACAAGAAATCAAATTAGAATATGTGTAGATAGAAAGAATTTACATTCATTTGAACTTGTATTCACTTGTAATAATTAAGTAATTAATAAACATATATTGCAATAATATATAACATAATGACGTGCTTAATTCTATCTTGATTTTAAAGTTAATTGAATTACCGATTATTATTCTACTTTACCCCTAATTAGAATGAAGTACAGTAGTTTCCTCACACTTTAGCCCTAATTTTACTAAATTAAAATTTATAGTTAGTTTTAATTTGAACTACTGATGTATGTCAGTAATGACCAATGGTTACCTTAGAGGTTATGTATCAGGTCATTGCACAAAAGAAGCTTAATTAACTAAGTCATAATTGGTATGTACACTTCTGATTTCCTCTAAAACTAGAAATATGATCTCTCATAGTCACGATTATTATTGTACTCCAATACATGTAGACATGTGATCAATTGCATGTATATTGCACAATTACGCGTACATAGATACTATTTTTTTTTTAAGGGATACAATAGATCAGTAAGTGCATCCGGACATCACCCTTTTAGCATCCTCATCATTATCCCCGCTTTATTAATAATATAACAGTACATATAAGAAAAGTAAGGGATAACGCCCATGAAAATTAAGAAGGGGCTAGAGATAAGCCCCTATACAAAAGATGATTAAAAAGCCGAAAGATTAATGGCAATTGTTGAAGCACTGTATTTTGTAAAAAGTGGAGAATTGCTAGCCTATAGAACCGAAAGCATACATATGTCTTCCCAAATATTAATGGTCGATTTGTATTTGCCTTTGAAGATTCAACTACTGTTTCTCTCAAGCCAAATAGACCACATTACTGAAGCTATGGAGTTAGTGTTCTTGTTGTGTTGTTTAATAGAGAATAGTTCAGCGCACAAAGCGATTTGCACATTTTCGTGATCATTTTTCCAATCAATCAGCCTATCAAGTTTCTTCCAAAATATCTTAGCAGTTTGGCAAGTGATGAAGATCTGGTCAATCTCCTCAGAATGTTTGTGACATAAGGAACACCAATTTGGATTGAGCTTTAGAGTCGGAATTCTTCCATGGGCGTTATACTTTAATTTCTCACTTTAGCCCTAATTTATGTGAGCTCAACCAACTTTTGATTTCGTTTGGGTGACGTGGCTAAAAGAGTTCGGTTAAGAAAAATTATGAAGAATATACTATTATGACAAAGATCTTATTTGGCTCTCTTTTCAAAAAGATTTTTTCCTTTTTTAGTGAAGATTTGTCATTGGAGTTTTTATTCGCGTATATGGACATTATTTTGTATGCAAATTATCCTATAAGATTGAGGGAAAGACGTTGTTGCTGTGCAAGAAGATAGATAGTGACAAATAACTTATCGTGATAATAGTCAATCATTCACATAACCAAAAAACATGTAATTAAGTTCTCTCTCAATGGTGTGATTTGTTGTTGTCTCGTTTATTTGACATCGGTTAAAGTGTTGAGATCATGACATTCGAAGTTCAAGCTTCTTTAGTATGATATTTAAAGAACTTTCATATACTCCTTGATGAAGGACGTGATTCATGGGGAGTTCCTCCATTTTACTACATTAATATGCTAATATATTTGAAAAATTAATTAATTTATTGATAAATCTGTAACTAGCGTGTAGTATAAATTTGAAAATTGATTGGAAGGATTTGATACCTAATGGCCTTGGAAACAAATGAGAATGAATTATGATCAAACAAGCATGCTTTCTCAACAAAGGAAGAAGAATAGAAACATGAACATTATCAAACATCAAACCCTCCTAAAAAGTCATTTGCTTTATATCAAACATATCCTAAAATATCAATATGCTTTCTTTACACCCTTGTCTCATGTCAAAAGGCATTTGATAGTTGATACCCTTCCTTCTCTATATCTTCGGATCAGTTTGAACTTTGAGATAAAATTACATCTATAAAAAAAACATCAATACATTAATTCTAAATCATCCATTTTGCTAATGGAACAGTTTGTTGCAAAATATATTTTTATTTATTGAGTTTTTCCATCAAATAATTATGTGTTAAGAATTTGGAAGAGTGTGTCTACTTTAATGGTAGAATAAAATTTAGTTTGAGGGTAAGAATAGTTCATATACGATGCTATTTTTGACACTTGAAAAGTAGTTTGAGGGTAATTTACAAAAATTGGACGAAGTAGATTGAAGAAACTTCAAAAGTAACCAAAATGCTATTTTTGACTTGAATGTTATTCTAATTCAACCATATTTTTCAATATTCTATTTCATAACTCCTTTTTTTAATTTTCTATTACTACAAATATAGAGAAATAGGTTGGTAACTAATTTTCACAAATGACACTCAAAAAAGGGTCTCTACCATTCACAAATAGTGTTCATAAAGTTAATCCATTGGTAGATCAAAAGGGTTGTATTTGTGAAATGTGAAAAAGAAAGCCATTACTCAAAATGAAATTGAGCTAATAGAACTTAACTAAGAGGCCTATCTTGGACCTCCAAAAATAAATATATATTTGTATGTTAGTGAATGAAGTACTTGGCCTCCAAATAGAAAAAAAAAATCTTAATTACTTCGTAAAGTTTATTTTAAGGCGCTAATTTGAACAAAAACTTTAACTCATAAATTATAATAAAATATATCACAATCTATCTATGATGAACCATTAGATTATGATATGTTATTACATTTATTTTCAAAAGTTTTGTCATTTAAAAAAATAATTTTCCTTAAATCTTATTTGATACATTCAATAAAGAGAGTAAAAAGGATAACATTTAGTGAATTAGGGATAATTAAAATGTAAATTTAATAAATATAACAAAAGTGCTAAATATTTACTATTCGTATAACAATTTAATAAAAAAACCACGAAGCCAATTACATTTTTTATAAATTTCATATTTGTCCTTATTAGAGTTTGATTATTGCAGGACGATTTTTCAGTTTTTTTTCTTCTTTTTCTTTACCTTTATTTTTCTCAACTCCATATTATTACTTCTTCTTATTCATATTTCCATTTCTTGTTTGCAATTTCTTCATTTTCTCTTTCAAAATTTCTTCCTTCTTCTTCATTTCTTATCTTCTTTTTTTCTTCTTGGTCCAAGATCTAAAGGATATTGGTACAGCATCTAAACGATCTTGTACTAATATCTAAACAATCAGTTGTCTATCTCAGATAGACAGAGATAGACCACTATCACTAATTTATCATTTAGCTTTGTTACAAGATCGTTAAGCTGGGTAAAAATTGTTTAGAGTTGGTACACAATCGTATGTATAAGGATACAAGATTGTTTAGGCTAGGTACAAGAGTACAAGATCGTTTAGACGAACACAAAATGGTGTGTGACCAATTAATTACGAAAGTATTTTTGTTATTTCACGTTGTGTAAATATTTTCGTGTTTTATTTTATTTTTGAAAAAAAAAAACTCCTAATTAAAATATCCAGAATCATGTATATTAATGAGTTAAGATTCCAACTTATCCTAATGTTAATAAAAAGGGAATACAGGAATTAGATTCCTAACAATAGCGATTACTATTGATTAAGTTGAATTTAATCGCTAAAGGAATAGAATAAATTGGAGAGCACAGTTCTATAAATTTGAAACAACTTTTTTATTGGAAAGATGCACACAAATTAAAGGATACCCTTATTAAGTAATAATTTTGAAAGGGTATTTTAGAAAGATACATAGATATATATATATAAGTAAAAATTTACTTGAAGTGATATAATATATATATATATATACTGTTAATTAATGAGGTACACACGTTAGATTCGACCCAAATGCTAATATATTTGAAAAATTAATTAATTTGTTGATAAATATGTAACTCTTGTATAGTATAAATTTGAAAAATGATTGCGAGAATTTGATACCTAATGGCCTCGTAAACAAATGAAAATGGATTATGATCAAACAAGCATGCTTTCTCAACAAATGAAAGAAGAGAAGAAATATGCACATTAGCAAACATCATTCTATAAAGTCAAAAGTCAATATGCTTTCTTTACACCCTCATCTCACATCAAAAAGCATTTGATACCCTTCCTCGTTTATATCTCCAGATCGGTTTGAACCTTTAGATGAAATTACATCTATAAAAAATGTCAATGCATTAATTCTAATCATCCATTTTGCTAATCCAACAGTTTGTTAAATGAAATCTACTTGTAAAATTTTATAATTTAAATTGATACAATTATTAATCCATAACGTACGTAACTTCTGTACAAGTATAAATGGATTCCTTTTAAATGAAAAATGACATGTAGGCAAGAAAAATACCCAACATATAATTTAATTCAGTTCCAACCAACGCCATCTCATCAGTGATCATCTTCCCCTGAACCAATTAGTACATCTCTAGGCAGCAAAAATTAGAAAGATGAGTCTTCCAGGATTACACAAGAGAGAAAATCTAAAATCTTCAAGACAAAAGAATCTATATTTGTGCAATAAGAATCTCGTTCCACGTATCCGGGATACCAGGGAGACACCAATGCAAGCAATCGCTACCGCCCGATGTTCCTTTGATACTGTAATTGGATTTGTGAGCTTCGTCTCTTAGATATGAAAGAGCAGTTATATCCAACATCTTTACTTGTGTACCTCTTACAGCATTCTCAACAACTGGATCACTTGATCCATTCTGCTCTACTTTGCTTCCTCCAGATAATGGTCTCGTGTTGTCACAGCTACCTCCAGTATTCCATTCCCCATTGCGGAAATGCCGAGGTGATATGGTCCTGAAAAAAACCTTGAGTCGAGGATGGGAAGGGAGTTGTGAATCGAGCCATTTCACGATACTGTGCACTGTAAAATTTTTAGCTATGCCTATTTCTTTTAAGTTCCCGAGTTCACTACGAACTCCATCAGTGTACATTACCCATCTATTTTGTATCATTTTCCCCCTGTTCCAATGATGTCCTGTATTGAGAACCAACACATCAAATAGGTGAAGGAATTTTCTCAGAAATGCTGGCGGATGGTCAAGATGCATCGCTACATCGGTGGCTGGGTCCGATGTGTTCAAAGGCAATAAATCGCTGAGGCTAGATGACCAATAGTATAAAATGCTAGTATTGGTGTTTGGGAAACGATATGCCCAGCCATCGGGACGAATTGCGCCCTTGGCTTTGACAAGACCATATTCCTTTCCTACATCTTGAACCTCAGGACTTTCTTCCCCACCAGTGACCATACACATCAAAGACTGAAATTGCTGCCTTCCTAATGAATCCCCAATGAATGCGATGGTTTTGTCCTGCATTCTGAATGGAACAAATTCAGATCATTCAAAGAGTGTCGAGAATAGCAGAAAGTAACCTTAGTAAATCATAATCCATTAAATAGTTCACTTGGCAGAGAGTTGAGGACCATAAGATAGATACCTATACTTTCAGAATTCATCGCATGGTGGAAATTGTTTGGTTGAAAATTTTAAAACCAATACACTAAATAAAACAAGACAATTATATATTGTCAGACTTGCTAAACCTATATGCAAAAATCATGAAGGAAGTCATTACCTTTTCAGGAATGCAGACCGCTCAAATGCTGGCAAATCACAATCTTTGGGAACCCAACGATATTTTTCATAGGAAAAATTTGTCCGTTGGGTCAGTCTACATGACCACATTGCTGATAACCATCTCTTACATCCAAAGCCAGAGTATAGCGGTCGACTATTGTCAAGGACCCATCCACCATTTCCATAGCTACAGGCTGAAAAGTTAAATCAGTCAATATAACAAACAAACCGATTTAATGTGCATTGAATAAGCTAATTTCATAGATAAAAGTAAATATTGGATTAACATGCATGTCATGGCCTACATGATAAATGCCTGATATCAATATAATTCAATATTTAGCAATCAAAGCTTTGTTTCGTGAGGAAAACATAGACCTTAGATGAGGAAAATTTGTTCTATAAAGCCATAATCCATATGGTCTAAATAATTGAAAACTTCACCAACAACAATCCATATGGTTTTCCTTTCTCTTTATTGCTATAAGAGGGCTCTGATGAAAAGAGTAACAACAATAGGAAAAGGATACCGGTAAAATTTTGTTACCACGACTAGATCTTTAATCAAGAACATAGCATCAAACAAAGTAAACGACTGATAAAGCACAATTTGAATAATCATGAGTTTCAAGATATCAAAATATTCAAAACATCTCTATGTATCCTTCATTTTAGAATTTTCCCTCCTACAATGAGATTGTAAAATAATCTCTCTTTTGGGACATCAATAAAAGTCAATAAGAAAGAAGCTCCAATCATAAGCAGTAAGCAGGGATCACGCCCCCATGAAACTCCCAACGGTTTCATAATTGAAGGGAACAATTTTGCGAAGAGAAAATAATATGCTAAGCATGTAATTAGAAAACAGCACCACGATTTTGGGCTGAGTACTTACTATTCTGATTACTCCTGCTCCTGTTAAAACTTATTGTGGATGCAGAATCTGTAAGTTTAACTTCTGAGTTTGCATCATCCTTTACTGTCTTTTCTTTTGTACTTGAATTTGAATATGTTTTTCCAGAATTCTCCTTTATTGTGTTAGGCAATACAGAACTGTTTGTGGAACCTACCATGAACCCCAAACAAATAAAGAACATCAGCAAGGTACACAAATAGCAAAAACAGGCAAAATACAATAAATTTGCATTTGAATATGTTTCAGCATTTTACTAAATTCATTACATTTATGAACATCTTTTATATTGCTGATTTTAACAGTTTTAATTTCGTCCTCAAAGTGTCAAAGTTTTCAAGAACATCCGTATTCAATAAATGTGGTTGAAAATTGATATTTCAATGGTGATGTTTTTCCTTGAATTGACATTTTCTTATATTAAATAATTACCAAACCCTCTTATATAAAAAATCCAACCAACTGTGAAATCTAAAAATAAAATAAAAGCCAAAATACACTTTTGGTCCATGAGATTTAAAGTGGATGTCTCTTTGATCCATGAAGTTTCAAAATGAACATTTTAGTCCTTGAGGTTTGATAAATGTTTCTAAAATAGTCCCAAAAACTACTTAGACTGTTAGTTGACTAACAAACAAATCATGTGCCAATAAAATGGAGAGTTAAATAGCTGATTTAGAATTTTCCCTTCTACAATTAGAGAAATCGTAAAACTTCTCTTTTGAGACATGAACAAAAATCAATAAGAAATAAGCTTCAATCACAAGCAAGGATTACGCCACCATGAAACTCCTAACGGTTACCCAACCGTAGGGAACAATTCTGAAAGAGAAAAAATATCATGCAAGCTAGTGATTAGAAAACAGCACCACTGGTTTAGGCTAAGTACTTACTATTCTGATTACTCTTGCTCCTCTCAAGAACTATTTGGAATGCAGAATCTGTGGGTGTAATTTCTGAATTTGCATCATCTTGTATTATCTCTTCTTTTATACTTGAATTTGAATATGTTTTTTCAGCGTTCTCCCTTACTGTGTTAGATAATACAGAACTTTTTGTCGAACCTACGATGAACCCTAAGCAAATAAAAATCATCAGCAAGGTACACAAATACCAAGAAAAGACAAAATACATTAAATTTGCATTTGAATATGTTTCAGTATTTAACTAAATTCATTACATTTATGAACCATTTCTTCTATTGTCAATTTGACAGTTTCAATTTTGTCCTCAAAGTTCCAAATTTTTCAAAAACATCCGTTTTCAATAAATGTGGTTGAAATTGATATAGCAACGTTGATGCAGCATTGTAAAAATATTGACAGTTTTTTATATTAAATATTTACCAACTCCCGTATATTAAAAACCCAACCAACTATGACATCCAAAAAAAAGCCCAACCAACTATTTTGGAGAAGAAAACCCACGGACCCAATTACTGAAAGAAATGAAAGGAGAACCGTATACTCATGGGGGTAGGTTTCTAAGAGCACTAAGGCTGAATAATATAGGTTTGCGAGAAAGGGGATTGGTAGCATGTGTCCAGAGAAAAGGCTGCACCAACGGTGAATGGGGAGAGTTGCATGAAACTGAAGGAGCATGTACACTGAAGTTGTCCATCAAGTAAGCTTCTATTTAGGTAAGGCCAACGGGATTTTCTAATTTGGATGAAATGAGATAAAAACTTAACATTCAAATATTTTCCATTCATAGAATATAAGGTTGTCAATGTTACGTCATAGTTTCTCTACTCAATTACAACCATGTGTTTTAACATAGTAACTTGACTAAAAAGTCAATACCTTTGACAGCAAATTTCAAAATTTTAAAGGTGAAACCAAAAACTGTGTATAAAGGCCATATTTAGCTTACTTCCTTTAACCTCCCAAACTTCACTTTTCTCCAATCAGATTGTCTTTGTCATAAAAAAGAAATGTACTACTGAACTCAAAAATCTAATAGTTCCAACAAGAAGAGAACAACCAAGAATACCAAAAACTAGCCTAATTAAGTAGTAGACCAGTTCTAGAGTTATAAACAAGCATTGACAAGCATACCTGCATAAGAATTTCTATACCATGCTTGAACTGACTGAGAAGCGGTAAGGAAAGGATTCTCCCAAGCCCACAACACCAAGACAGTGAATGTAAGAGCAACTATGACCAAGAAAAGATGATGCCCTCTTACAGGGAAATTAATTCTGAATTTCATCTCTGCAAACTAACTCTTAGAGCTTGATCAGACCTCACACCTACTAACTTTTCCGTCTAGATTAAGAACAGAACTTCATCAGCTTTTTTACCTCCAGTACAGCAATCTTCCTAGCAAGTTACAGAAAAGGAAGTAACGATCAAAGTCATGAAGACAGAAAGAAAAGCAGCAAGACGAAAATCACTAGTGAGCCAGATTCCATGAAAGATACCTCTTAATCAAAGACAATCTTCCTATTGGATAATATAATAGGACCTAAGAATCAGAGTCATCAATACATAAAGAAAATTAAAAAAAAAATGAAAACACCAAAGCAACACAAAACAAACATGATGACAGGTCAATTTCCAAAAAAGTAGGATGCGTACACTTTATTTATGATAAAACATATGTCTATATATTGATATCGATATTATACTTCTTTATCAATAAAACGTGTAAGTTTTTGTTACAGTACTTCACCAAAAACATAAAGAGTTTAGCCAATTGACGACATTTCAAATCTTACAAGATATAACGGAATTAGTTGGCTATGACTAAAGGAAGAAGATAGCGTCCTGATACTTTAAGATTGATCAATTTACAAAGATTCAGTCTATAAGAATTAAGAAAATTCTATTTTTTTCTTAACCTGGGTGTGCCCAGTCGTGTCCAGCCCTGTTCAAGTTCAAATTTTCACAATTTTTTCTAGGGTTATTTGTAATGGTATCACACAAATATGGTGGGGAAAGAAAATAAAATACTACAAGCACAATGATGATGACCTATAATTGATTCATTTAGCCACTGACATGTTGAATGATGAATATTCTCATGCATTACCAACTAAAACTAGATGGATATTACCACAAACAAAAACAATAATAATACTAAAATAAATAAATAAAATAAAATCAAGATCTCCTACTTGATAGCAATCCGTCCTTTTCAGCCTTGTAGCTTAATCATTCCGCTTCATATTCTCAAATTCATTCAATGAAATTGCTAACTATTACAATATCTTTATATTTGCAATGGTGAGACACAGGATTCAAATAGATCATGCCCAAAGTTCAAGTACTGTATCCATCATAAAAGTAAATACCATCGTCAAGAGCCATGTAACCAAAAATGTTCATGTGCTCTAGTAGTATAAACATTAACTCATATATCTCACCCATTTGACTATGGGAATTATCTCTTGACACAAACTTATGCCTTATATTTCTTATTTCTATGCAACTGTATGCTACTTCCTTCTTGAAACCTCTTTCCTCCATAAGTTTTCTCACATTATGGGCATCCATCCATCGACTTGCTGCAGCAAATACATTAGATAACATTACATATCTTCCAGCATTATCTGGCTCCATCTCAAACAAAGTTTCTGCAGCTCTTATAGCCAGGTCTAAATTTTCATGTATACGACAAGCCCCCAGAACTGCACCCCATATCCCAACGTGTTTTGATCCGTTGGGTGCTCTGGATATTAAATCCAATGCTTCAGCAAGTCTGTTTTCTCTTCCAAACATATCGATCATGACTGCATAATGTTCTAAGCTAGGCTCAATATCATAAGACTTCTCCATTAACTCCAGAATATATAATCCTTCAGATGACAAACCAGTATGGGAACAGGCAGACAGCACAGCAAGAAATGTCACTTTATTAGGCCTTATCCCTACTTCTGTCATCTTTCGGAAGGCAAGAAGTGCTTCCCTTCCAAGCCCATTTTGTGCAAACCCAGTTATTAATGAATTCCACGACACTACATCCTTTTCAAGAATCAAGTTAAACAACATCCTAGCTGATTTCACGTCACCACTCTTGCTGTACAGATCAATTAAAGCATTACATACATATACATTAGGAAAATTAAGTTCACTGCTCCTTCTGATTATGAGTCCATGAATCTCTTTACCTTTTGCTATCAAAGCAAGATCAGCACAGGCACTTAAAACGCCTACAAATGTGAAAGCATTTGGAGAAGTTTTTTCCTCCAGCATTTGTTGAAACAAATCCAGGGCCTCATTGCTATACTTGTTCTTCACTAAAGCATTAATCAATGCAGTCCAAGTATGAACATTTTTTACTGGCATACAACTGAAAACTCGAAAAGCATCATCTAACCTGGATGTCTGATTATAAGCTACAACCATGGAGGTCCAGGTAACAACATCTCTCTCCTTCATTCTACTGAAAATAGAATATGACGCATCTGGATCGCCACATTTACCATAAGCATCAACTATAGCATTACAAACAATCATATTAAACTCTAATCCAATGACAATAGCTGCTCCATGAACCTGACGCAAGAACTCCAAAGCACCCAAACAGGCACAGGTACCTACTATACTCACAAGAGTAATCTTGTCCAAGGCTAAAAGATCGAAATCTTGTTGCATTTGTCGAAAGATATTCATTGATTCTACATACAGCCCATGGTGAGTAAAGCTAGAAATCAAGGTATTGTAGCTAACAATATTTGGATGAGGCATTTCATCAAAGACTTTACGAGCTTGACTAAAAAATCCAGCACGTGAGTAGGACGCAAGAATGTTATTCCACGAATGAATATTTCTAATGGGCAAATCATCAAACGCCTTCTGTGCATTTTCCATAGAATTACATTTGGAATACATGTCAATAAGACGGTTTGCAAGGAAGAGGTCAAACGAAAGTGCAGTTTTGATAAGGTGGGAATGCAAAGACATGCCAACCCTTAAATGTTTGTGTTGAATGCATTTTGAAAAGAGACGAGCACAGTGATCAAAGGATGGGAAAAGATCAGAAAGAGGCACCATTTTAAGATCCTACGGCAAACTAGGAGTAAGTAAGGTCTGTGGCTAATTATAAAACTTCTATCGATTGGCCCGGTTGAATAGATTAGACACCTGGTAGGACATTAAAATAAACAATCAAGGTACTGAAATCCTCTGTCAATACAGACAATTAGAAGGCTGGTAACTAAACTAAACCGTTCATTCAAGATAGTTCATTCAAATCTTCTACAAATTACACATTATAATCCCCAAATACTTCATTGAAGATTGTCCATTCATACTCTAGTAGTACAGCACTCAAACAGAGCAATAACAAAATCAAATAACCAATAGATCATACAAACAAATTCAATAATAAACCCTTAATCAAAACCAATAACATTACTTCCATTTAAACTCTAAACCAAAATCAGTGAGGTTGAATTTGAAATTCATATGACTTAAAAGCATCCAACATTATATTAAATCAATGTCCAGACTAAAAAAATATAAAAATAAATAAATGCATACCTTTATAAATTCTGGAAACTTGAACATCGAAATTTAACCGCATCGTCAACAATCAGCCATGGGTTCAGTAGGAAAGAAAAAAGTTTGACCAAAATAAATAAACGGAAAGCTCAACTCACAAGTTTCCTCTTATGTGATTCTTCAACAACTCGTGACCTAGAAATCTAAAAGTGTAGACTTCAAAGTTTTTCCAATTTCCCCAATCGCAGAATCAAAGGAAGAACATGAATTTTTCTTGAAATTCTTTCTTTGGGTATTCACAGTTTGACTACAAAATAATAATTCGTCTCTACGCGTAAGGAAGACGAATTAGTTTAGCTCTCTACGTTATTTTGAGGTGTAAATAGTTGTTAACAGTTATATTGTTTATCAAAATTTCAATCAATAACTTAATTTATTCACATATAAATTTCAGGAAAAGATAAACTCAAAATTATTATAAACTATAAAGTTTGTTAAAATATATACAAAACATAACCAAAAAAAAAAATTATAGACTATTATCAATATAAAAAAAAATTATATGCTATATTTTATAAATACTTTAGTTGAACTTAAATTTGTTCATAGAAAAAGAAACCTGATAAAATTTTAACTTATGAAATTGTATAAATTATTGTAGAGATTTTTTAAAAGAAAATTATAATTGATTGTCATTTTAAAAATAATAATTAAGAATGTAACAACATTTTTAAAAAATTGCAAATATAGTAAAGCTATCGCTGATAGACTTGTATCATTCATAGACTCGTATAATTTATCAGTGATAGACTAATATTTGCAATATGGTATAACGGTGATAAACTTCTATCATTAATAGAATTTGATAAATTTTGTTATATTTGCAAATTTTTTAAGAAACATTTTTAAAAATAACAAAACAAATTAAAATATTTACAAGTTATAGCAAAATTTTGGATTCTATCACTGATAATTTTCTATCACTATAGCATATCAATGACTATCAGTGATAGAATTTGCTAGCTTGTAAATATTGTGTAAAATCTAATATTTTAAAAAAAATCATTTTTAAAATTTTTAAATTATTGTTATATGCTTAATTATTTTGAATCCAATTGCTAAATTTGCAACTATTCATTTTTAAAAATAAAAGAATCTGCAAACTATTTACCGTGCATAGCAAAATTTTAATCTAAGGTCAAAATGGATGACTAAATTTTTTTTCCAACTATAAGATGTAAATACTTTCCATTTTCTTCTATTTATGTAAATTTTCTAATTATTATTTCAATTTTTTGAACATTCTAAGTATCTAAAAAAATAGTAAAATAAATTAAAATATTTAAAAATTATAGCTTAATTTTTTATTCTATTAATGATAGAAATTGATTGACTTTTATTATTGTCTATCGAGTTGGTTTGGTTATTGGATTCAATAATGAAGTGAACTGCATAAATACAGTTTGGTTATGTTTCCTATATAGAAATTTTAAACTTTTCAATTAAATTCGGTTTGGTTATCCAATTGAACCGTTTCCACCCTCATTTGTGATTCTCCCTCATATCATAAAAAATATTTATAAAAATAAAATAAAATAAAAACTTCATCTCCATCCACAGATTTAATACATATGTATGTGAAATATTAAATTATATATAATATGTTAAAATCAATAGTTAACAATAAAAATAGCTAACGTAATAGAATGAACAAATAACACATTTGTTAAAACTTATTAGCTCAAATAAGAAATATTATAAGATTCAATTGACTAATCAACAACACTCTTAAGTTATAATTGAAACTAATTAATCAAAGACATATTTCCTCTTAGTCTGTGTTTGAATCTATTTGAAGATAAATTCATGCTCCCCTAAATTTATTGACTGCAGTTTAACTATTTCAATCTTCTTTCATATTTCTTATCAACTGATACACGGTGAGACCACATGTAGATCTTGATAAGCAATTTACCATAACACATAAAGTAACTAAAGTACCTTCAACAACCTTCTTCAGCAACACGAATTTCTTCTAATAAAAATTCAGTAATTTGCACACTAAAACTTGACAGAAGTTTCACAATTTAAAGACCCAACAAATTTTATTGTTTAAAAAAATATAGATAAAAGATTCATAATAAAAAAAAAAAAAACAATCTTTTATCTACTAATATAAATAATAATTTATCTTCAAAATAATAAAAAAAAATCTTATTAAATTTTTTTTGACAAAAAATTCAACATATGTAATAAAAAACAATGGTCAAGGCCGCCTTGTAGTAACAACATCATCAATCGACTACGATGATTTACCTCTCGTTTTCTCTTTTATTGAAATTCAAACGATTCTCAAAGACCTTCGTCTTGCTTTTTCTCAGGAATGCTCTTCGATTATCGTTGAATTTGATTGTCAAAGTTTCATCAAACGCTAATTCCAAATATCGAAACCATCTCGATGGAAAAAATTCACTCTGGTGGATGTGAAGAAATTTGGGATCTTTCTAATATTTTTTATTCTATTTCCTAACTGTCATATGTATCATGTATTTGCAATCAATTATTTCCTTCACATATATGTGTGTTCATATATATAGTCTGTCTCCTATATGCATGCATGTAAGACTTGGTCCATTATTCTCATTAATTTCTCCTTTTCCTTTATTCCAACGACTTTAGCTCACTCATTATTCTCTCTATCTTTTTTCTATCTTGCATTCATTTTCATTTTTCATTTTTCATTTTTTCGAGTAATCTCGTCCTATTAAAGTATGCGTAAACTTTTTAATATTATTGTGATGATTTTATATGATATATAAGTCGATCGAGGTTCCTTTGTGTTGTTCAAACCTTCTATAAATCCACTTTTTACAATTTGTTGAGTGCTTTGAGTTAGACTAGTTTAACTTAGGTATTTTTAGTTGTTTAGTTTAGGCTTTTCAAAATTTGATAGAGTTAAGTAACCTATGAGATTTGAAATCTTACGTTTTTTGGAGCAAAATAAATATAGTTCAACTGTCATATTTTTTTTATATTATGATCAACTTCGAAATTAGAAATTCTATTTCCACTCTAGATATTATTTAAAAAAAAAAAAAAACAAGACACAAAGAGTTAATTGAATCGTTAAGAGACTGTAATTACCCTACTTTTAAATATTAAAAAAAAACATTCCAAAAATGTTTTATAATCATTGAGAAAAAATATTTGATGAGAAATTATCAAATATGACCCAAGAAAAGAAAAATCTAATGGTTAAAATCTACATAGGGTTTTGGAATAAAACCTAAATTGACAACATAAAATCATATACTATATTACCGGCGTCAAACTTCTATAATTCCTGCCGTCCGACCGGCCGAAGTATGGGCCTTTGTAATGATTAAAAGATATATATAAACAACAAATTTTCTTTATAAAATCAAATAAAACAAAAGGACTAATTATTGGATGAACAATAGCCCAACTAAACAAGTGTCAAATTTTGCATATTGTGGTTAATAATATATTTAGTTTTCCATATGATCATTATGTTCAACCTTAATGTATGGAGGAATCAATTTGAATTTTGTATTTTTCTAGTATCTCATAAATCTTTTAATTTAATCATTCAAGAAAAAAATGCAGAGACTCAACTAACCTACACTCCTACTTCAAGATATAGTTTGAAGAGTCGTTTTAAAAAATAACAAAACTAGTTAACTTATTTATTAATATAACAAAATTTTTCTTTATATCTGTGATAGACTTTATGCAACAAATCGAGATATATATTTATTTATGTTTAAACGTTAAATATTTATTCTATGGGTTGGCTTCTCGATTTCATTCTTCAACGTCTATAAAAACAATTTATGAAAATTTTGTACTTAATGAGATTTTATTAAAGAATATAGATTGAAATAAAATAAAATAATGATGAAATTTGTAGTTTAACTAAAATTTATTATTATAATATATTCAAACATTTTTTTTAATATAGAAAAAGGTGAGTTAAAGTGCATCTTTATTTTTAGTTATTTAATTGAGGGAAGGAAAGAGATGGGCACATGGGCTACATCTTGAAAAGACTCTCAATTACACTAACAAATGATAAATATGGTTCTAAATTGTTTATAAAGAAAAATAATTAATGTTATTCTTTAAATAGTAGGGTCTTTTTTTTTTTTGAAGGAAAATAAAGAGGAAGTTTTAAAAGTAGTAAAGTGGAATAAGGTTTTTTTGTTAGGACAATTAAATGACTCTACATATTTGATATTTATATAATTGCATGATGTTATTTAAGTTAAACACATCTCTACACCACTAAATTTCAATATTTGATAGAGATAACTACTCGTGAATTAAAAAAAAAAAAATTTATTTTCATGTGAAGTGTAAATATTTTATTCATTTAGTGATTTTTAATAATTTTTTAAAAGAATTATTTGCAATAATTAAAATTTTCCAATCTTTAGTTTATATAGAAATTGTTATAGATAAAAAAAAAATTTGAAACTATTTATCAAATATATAAAAAAATTTAAAAGAACATTTTTCAAAAATAACAAAATAAATTAAAATATTTATAAGCTATAACAAAATTTTGGATTCTATCAAAGATAAAAACTAATAGATTTCTATCACTGTCTATCAATGTCACTCATTGAAGCATATTAGTGTCTATCAATATCTATTATTGATAGAATCTAAAATTTTACTATATGTTATAAATATTTTGTCAAATTTATTATTTTTGACAATTTTTCATAACTTATAAGTGTTAAAAGAGAATTCAATAAATTTTGCTCTATTTTGTAAATAGTTTCAATTTTTTGTTATATTTGAAAATGTCCCTATATAAAAAATAAAATGGATTTTTTCAAAAATAAAAAAAAAATTATTTACACTTTCTAAAAAAATCACTAAAATACAAAAATGAATTATCTTTAATTTTTTAGGAATTATCATGAATAGAACACAAGATGAAATTATTTACAAAATATTGTATTGTTTTTAACTGTATTTTTATGAAGTATAAATATTTGATCTATCGTGCTATTTACGATGATTATCAAAATAAAATACTAATTTAGAAATTAAAAGGAAAAAGATAAAAAGATAAAACATGACTATGAAGTATGAAGGAAGAATAAAAACAATAATAATATTTATAAAAAAAACAAACAAACAAAAAGGGTGTAATTGATGAGGCGTTTGAACCGCGTGGGTCCATAGTCGCTGTCACGTCTTCGAGAAGATGGAGATCGAGATCTAAGTGCCACCTTCTTAACACTCAATTCAAATATTTACCAAATTTTATAATCTATTATTTTTGGAAGAAGTTCATTTTATTCAATTTTAGAGTCAATTCATCATTATTTTCTCAAATTTTAAATTTGGATGCTAATGAATGGTGAACTAAATAAGGTCACATGTCTTCTTTGTACTCATTCATCCCAACAATAACTTGTGTGAATTTACGGGTGATCTAGCCTAGACCACAGTTGGTATACTTGGCTAATACCCCAATTGAGTCTCAAACATAAATTGAATTGGATCGAGAAATTAAAGTTGTTCTAGTTTAAATTTCAATATATCTAATTCATGTCGATGTGTGGAATTTTGGGCCAAAGAAGATATCAAGCCCAAAGCTAACCCCAATTTTTGGCTTAGAAGGAACTTTGGTGTCTCCATGTATATATTGAGGTCTTACTCCTCATTTTAGGGGTTGGAAGAACAAGAGGTCGACACCTTGAAGTTTTGAGGATTTAAAGACAAAAGATTGAAAGAGCAAATTTTTCTCATCAAGATACTTAAGATCTAAATCCCTAAAAAGATCAATTCTTACATAGGTTTGGAAGTCGACAAAGCTCGAAAGGTCTAAAAATTTGAATATAAGTTCCCTAAAGCTTTTGAAGATTATGAAATAGACTAAAAAACTCTTAATACCAAAACTCCAAAGATCAATTTTTTTTGCTCTTTTAAAGATTTATTAAGTTAAAAACTCCAAGGAAGATCTTGAGACAAATCAAACTTGAGAGCAAGATTAAAAAAAAAAAAAAAAAAAAAAAACCTCTCAAGATAGGTTTACTTTCCAAGAGAAAACATCAAATGATCAAATATTAGAGTTTGCATTGACTATACTGAAATCAATATACATACAAAGTTCATTTCACCAAAATAATTTTTTGAAGATCATATTAAATATATATAAATTTAGCTTAATAGTGATTCACACGACATTTTTTAGATGTTGAGATTTGATCCCTTACCTTGTAGTTGTTGTGTTAATCTATAAAAAAATAAAAACCTAAAAATTTACCTTTTGTGGGACATATATATCCCATATAGTGAATCAACTTTTTTATACATTCAAATTCAACTTCTAGTGAACATTAAAAACAATCTACATTGAAAATTGAGTTAAGTTCACAAATATACACACATTGAAATTTAACAAGTGAAAAGTAATTCAGATCTCTAATCTTTTGATTAAACATATATAATTAAAGACTTGCATTATGCTCGTATTAAAAAATAATTTAGTCATTACAAGTTTCCTTCAAACGTCGTAGTGAATTGATCATATGTAATGTGTAGAAAAATGACAAGTATTTAAGGGTTTGTAATATGGGATTTAAGTTAAGGGTAAAGTGGTAATTTGCCTTCATGGCAAATTTGTAATTACTTACATCTTCCTCCTTAGGTTTTTATATTAAACAAAACAAAAGGGAAAAGGGACAGGGAGCAGCCGACACACACGACAGAAGAGAGCGAGGGAGAGACGACGGAGACAGAGCAGTCCGTTCCTTGTCGTTGAAGTCTCTGCACGTCGGAGAAGTCGGACCGGTGTCCGTTCCTTGCTGTCGGAGACAGATCGGTCCGTTTCTTGGGAAAACGAAGGCAGAAACGTTCCGTCCGAGACCTTGCACGACAGTGAAGCTGCTCGGAGAAGATAGTGAGGGAGAGAGACGACGAAGACAGTACGACGGTAAAGTCGTTCGGCAAAGGGGATTTTTGGGTCTCGGCATTAATTCAGCGTGGTTCTCTCGATCTCTCTTGGCGTTTGGCTGATGGTATAATCTTTTTTGTCGTGGTTTATTACAGATTAATAATTGGGTTGAACTCTGTAATAGTATCTAATTTTGCTCTTAATAAAATCCCTCCAAACTGGTTCTCAAAGTGGATGTAGACCGAATTGGTCGAACCACTATATATCGTTGTGTGCTTATTATCGCTGTCTTTGTGATTATCTGGCTGTTGTGTTCTGATTGTGGTCAAAAATCTATATCAATTAGTTGGAAGTTTGGTATAGTCAACAAGTGGTATTAGAACTTGGGTGTGTTATTCTCAACAAGTGGTATCAGAGCTTCATTTGATCCAAATAAGAATTGGGTTTTGTGTGGTAGTTTGCTGATTACATATTCTTGGTTTAATCAGTTCTGTAAAGATGACTTCAACACGCTTTGAGGTAGCTAAGTTTGACGGCATGGGTGATTTTGCTCTTTGGAGAAAAAAGATTAGAGCTATTTTAGTTCAACAAAAAGTAGCTAAAATCTTAGATGAAGAGAACCTTCCTGAAACTATTACAGAAAGTGAGAAAAAGGATATGGATGAAATGGCCTATTCAACGATTCTTCTGTATCTGTCAAATGATGTGCTTAGGCTTGTAGATGAGGCTACTACTACAGGGGAGTTGTGGAAGAAGCTAGAAGGTCTTTACTTGACAAAGTCATTGCCAAATAAATTATATCTAAAGGAGAAATTCTTTGGATATAAGATGGACCAAAGTAAAAGCTTAGAAGAGAACTTAAATGAATTTCAGAAGACTGTAGTTGATCTCAATAACATCGGTGAGAAGATGTCGGATAAGAATCAAGCAGTGATTCTTTTAAATTCATTACCTGAAACATATCGAGAGGTTAAAGTAGCTATTAAATATGGTCGGGATTCATTGACCATGAGTGTAGTGTTGGATGCCTTAAAGACTAGAAGTCTCGAAATTAAGAAAGAACGCAAGGATGGAGAGTTACTCATGGCCAGAGGAAGAAGTGAGAAAAAGAGCTGGAAAGGCAAAGAGAAGGGTTCCAGGTCAAAATCAAAGGGAAAAGGTAGAAAGTGTTTCTTATGTCATAAAGAAGGACACTTTAAGAAAAATTGCCCTTTGAATAAGAGCAAGGAAGCATCAAGTAACCATTATGTAGGTGAGACTAGTTCAGCAAATGTTATTGATGGGTATGACTCAGCTCAGGTCTTGATGGTGTCTCATAGGGATATTCAGGATGCTTGGATCATGGATTCAGGGTGCACATATCACATGACTCCTAATCGAGATTTTCTAATTAACTTTCAGGAAAATGATGGGGGAAAAGTCTTACTGGGTGATAATGGTACCTGTGATGTAAAGGGAATTGGTTCAGTCCAAATTGCAACACATGACGGGATGATCAGAGTTCTCACTAATGTTAGATATGTTCCGGAACTTAAACGTAATTTAATACCTCTTGGTGACTTAGATAGATCAGGTTATACTTGTAAATCTAAGAATGGAGTTATGAAAATTACCAAGGGTTCTTTGGTTAAACTGAGGGGAACCTTGAGGAATGGTTTGTATGTGTTGGAAGGTACTGCAGTTTCAGGCAGTGCTGCTATTGCATCAGGCAAAGTTACTGATATATCTATGTTGTGGCACAGAAGGTTAGCTCATGTGAGTGAAAGAGGTTTACAAACACTTTCTCAACAAGGTTTGCTAAAAGGAGTTAAGGATGTTGAACTACCATTTTGTGAGCATTGTATAATGGGAAAGTCTACGAGAGTAAAGTTTGGGAAAGGGAAGCACACGACCAAAGGTATTTTGGATTATATCCATTCAGATTTGTGGGGTCCTACGAAGGTGCCTTCTTTGGGAGGCTCGAGATACTTCATGTCTATTATTGACGATTTTTCAAGGAAGGTGTGGATGTATCCATTGAAACAAAAGGATGAAGCTTTTGGGAAATTCCTTGAATGGAAGAAGCAGGTTGAAAACCAAACAGGTAGGAAGGTCAAGTATTTGAGGACAGATAATGTTTTAGAATTTGTGAATAACAAATTCAATAACTTTTGCAAATCTGAGGGAATTACGAGACATTTCACTGTTACGTACACTCCACAACAAAATGGTTTAGCTGAGAGGTTTAACAGAACTATTATGGAACGTACCAGGTGCCTCTTGACTAATGCTTCATTACCCTTGAAATTTTGGGGGGAAGCTGCCCAAACAGTATGTTATCTCATTAATTGGAGTCCTTCTACAGCTTTAGACTTAAAGACTCCTCAAGAGGTATGGACAAGTAAAGCTCCAAGTTTAGAACATCTCAGAGTGTTTGGATGCTCAGCTTATGCTCATGTTAAAGATGGAAAGTTGAACAAGAGGGCACTGAAATGCATGTTTATTGGTTATCCTCAGGGTGTCAAAGGTTATAAACTTTGGTGCTTGGAAGAGGGGATAAATAAATGCATTATCAGCAGAGATGTAACTTTTAATGAAACAAAAATGCCATATTGTGTCAAAGAGCAACAGAAATAGAAGACTATTGATCATGTTGAGACAGAGGTCAGAGTTGATTCAGAAGTACGACCATCAGTTGGCTTAGATGTATCTAATGATCAGTCACCACTAGTTTCTCAAACAGAGGCTACACACCAGTCTGAATTTGATGGTATACAGTCTCAACAGGAGAGGAATTTGATTGATGAGGGAGCTTTAAGTGAAGAAAGCTCAAGTAACAATGACCTATAGAACTATCAGCTTACACGTGACAGAGTTCAGAGGGAAAGACATGCTCCTACAAGGTATGGTTATGCTGACCTAGTTGCTTTTGCTCTTACTTGCGCAGCTGACAGTATTGAAGCAGAGCCTCTTACTTTTGAAGAGGCAATTATATCTGATTCGAAGAAACAATGGAAGGATGTTATGGAAGCAGAGTTGTTCTCTTTACAAAAGAATCAGACATGGTCATTGGTTCCAAAGCCTCCTAACCAAAAACTCATCCAATCAAAGTGGATTTACAAAATCAAGCCAGGTACAGGAGGTGACAATAAGCCTAGATTTAAGGCTAGGTTGGTAGCAAAGGGCTACACTCAGAAGGAGGGAGTTGACTTTAATGAGATTTTTTCTCAGGTGGTGAGGCATTCGTCCATTAGATTAATTTTATCTATTGCTGTTCACTTTGATATGTTCATTGAACAGATGGACGTCACCACAACATTTCTTCATGGAGAATTGGAGGAGGTGATTTACATGGCTTAACGTAAGGGCTATGAGGTGAAGGGTAAGGAAGACATGGTTTGTCGTCTTCACAAGTTCATCTATGGACTTAAACAATCTCCAAGACAGTGGTATATCAAGTTTGATACTTTCATTCTAAAGCAGAGGTTTCACAGGAACTCATATGATGCTTGTGTTTACTGGAAACTATTTCAGAGAGGTACGTTTATCTATCTACTGTTGTATGTAGATGATAAGACAGCATTGCTGGAAGGCTTCACAGATGCAGACTATGCTGCAGATCTTGATAAAAGAAGGTCACTATCAGGTCACATTTTTCGCATGTATGGTAATGTTGTCAGTTGGAAAGTTACTCTACAACCAGTTGTTGCTTTGTCGACTACTGAGTCAGAATATATTTCTTTGGGTGAAGCAGTGTGGTTGAAAAGAATTGTTGGTGAGTTATTGTCGCAGGAGTTTATTCCTATCATCCATTGTGATAGCCAGAGTGCTATTCATCTTGCGAAGAATCCATCTCATCATGAACGGTCTAAGCATATCGATGTCAAATTTCATTATATCAGAAATGTTATTACTCAGAAAGATGTTGAACTGGTCAAAGTTCATACAGTTGAGAATTTGTCAGATATGTTAACTAAAGTTCTTCCAGCTCATAGGTTTAAATACCTATTAGATGAGCTGAAGGTTAAATCTGGATGATAAGGTGTTGGGAGAATCGGTTTGGTGTCTTAAATAGCTTGTCATGAGGGAGATTTGTAGAAAAATGACAAGTATTTAAGGGTTTGTAATATGGGATTTAAGTTAAGGGTAAAGTGGTAATTTGCCTTCATGGCAAATTTGTAATTACTTACATCTTCCTCCTTAGGTTTTTATATTAAACAAAACAAAAGGGAAAAGGGAGAGGGAGCAACCGACACACACGACAGAAGAGAGTGAGGGAGAGACGACGGAGACAGAGCAGTCCGTTCCTTGCCGTTGGAGTCTCTGCACGTCGGAGAAGTCGGACCGGTGTCCGTTCCTTGCTGTTGGAGACAGATCAGTCCGTTTCTTGGGAAAACGAAGGCAGAAACGTTCCGTCCGAGACCTTGCACGACAGTGAAGTTGTTCGGAGAAGATAGTGAGGGAGAGAGACGACGAAGACAGTACGACGGTAAAGTCGTTCGGCAAAGGGGATTTTTGGGTCTCGGCATTAATTCAGCGTGGTTCTCTCGATCTCTCTTGGCGTTTGGCTGATGGTATAATCTTTTTTGTCGTGGTTTATTACAGATTAATAATTGGGTTGAACTCTGTAATAGTATCTAATTTTGCTCTTAATAAAATCCCTCCAAACTGGTTCTCAAAGTGGATGTAGACCGAATTGGTCGAACCACTATATATCGCTGTGTGCTTATTATCGCTGTCTTTGTGATTATCTGGCTGTTGTGTTCTGATTGTGGTCAAAAATCTATATCAATTAGTTGGGAGTTTGGTATAGTCAACAAGTGGTATTAGAACTTGGGTGTGTTATTCTCAACATAACGCTTTCTTATTTATATATTCGAATCTTCACATTCCTATTTCTTGTGCTAAAAACACTCTCATTTTCAAACTTTGATAAACATATTTACAATATGTTTTTTTTTTTAAATTTAAAACTAATATAGCCAAATTAAATATAAATAAACTTTAAAACAATGGTTTGAACTATCTTTACAATTTATTAGAAAAAACCAAACCTTAACACACAGTGACATGATAATATTCCAATGTGAAGAAGAATAGATAACTCGAAGTAATAATTGACATAAAGATTAACGGCTTTATATTATAAAAGAAAATTGTTACTCAAACAAAAAAAAGGTAGATTTTGAAGTTTAGATCAAAAAATTAAAAAAATTCTACCAACAAATAAGATATGTATGGTTGATAAGGTAAACTTTTTATGAATTTATATTTATCGAGTACAATAAATATGTATTTAACAAACAATATCAGTTACACCCAACATTTCAATTACAAATTTCAAACCAACGAATTATATTAAAAATTAAAAAAGTAACTAGAAATATAATATTTTATTTTTACAATCCCACACCTTTATGTTTTTTTAAATAAAAATATTTATTATGTAATATTTATATAATATTACAAAACAATAATAAAAAAAAACTATGAACAAATACAACTGAAACCCATTAAATATAACTACGTTTTCATTACATCATTTATTTTTGAAAAATGTTGGATAAGTTCTACAACCATTCATTTTTTATTCTAACAATAATAATTATTTATTGTAAAATGGGTTAAATACGAAATCTAAAAATGAATGAATAATCAAATTCATCAATTCCATCTTTCATAAATCAATTAGCTAAAACATCAATATGGCGATGGTTGAGTGAAAAGAGAAAAATAATTATAATGCATAAGAAATTTTTATTTTTATTTTTTTAAGTTTTGAAATAAATATCTAGAGAAGTAAAAAGAAAAAAAGAAAAAAAGAAAGCAAGAAAAAATATTAAATAAAGAAAGCTGGAGTTAATTACGAATTGCCACATGTCATTCACCCACATCCAATCTATTGCGTGTGAAGTACACGCGCAGGGGTTCTCCTCTCAAAGTTTCCACCGTTATTCCGTAGAACGCGCGCGCGTGTCTCTCTCTCTCTCTCTCCTCACCGCGTATTTTGTTAACCATTTCTTAAGGTCGGTGTTTTTGGACACTGGGAATATGATTAGAAAATTAATCATGTAATTAAATTAAACTAATTTTTAAATTAATTAAATTCCACCAGCTACAATTTTTCTTGCTCTCTCTTCTTCTCTATTAAATCTCCTCTCCCCCTTCATTCGCTCGTCCACCATTACATTTCATCCTCTCTGCGCTGCCGGAGAAAAATGGAGGAATAGTTTCAATCCCCTTTTTCTGTCTTTCTTTTCTAGATCTGTTCTTTTCTAGGTAAGCTATCGCGCTGTTGTTTACTCTTGGCTGTTTAGATCGCTTAGATCTTGTCCATTATCCTCTTTTTTCTTTCCTTCTTACATTCAGCATATTTTAGCTTTTTTTTTTGCTCCTGTTTTTTTTTTTTTTTTTTTTTTTTGCTTTTTCATTTTTTACGCGTTTTTAGTGTAGATCTAATTTGGTTGTTGGTTAATTATGGTTCTTTGTTGCTGTTTTGGTTCGCATTGGTGTCTGATTTATTCGTTTTTGTGCTGATTGAATGTAGATCTGATGGAGTTTGTTTATGTTCTTGTTGTGTTTCATTGTACGTGAGTGAATGATGTTGTGTTTTCATTATAACTTTACGTGGTTTTTGGATTTTGTTTATGCGAGTGATATTTGTTTTTGTTCTCTGTTCTGGATCGAGCTTATTTTGTATGGATGTACTAAATCATTCCTTTATATGATTTGATGTGTATCGAAGTTGATTTACTTGATCTTCATTGTCTATGTCAGTTGTCAGCATTTCAGTGAGTGTTTGATTGCGGACATTGTGCCGTGAATTTTGGCTGATTTTTCTTCGTTGAATACTTTTCTAAGTGTTTTAGTCAGATTTGTGCTACATTTCTCTTAAGTTGAATTTCTGTATTTCGGACTTTTAATTGTTTGTTTGACGTTGATGTTTGAACGGCTTTTGGGACCAAGTTTCACTTTTCATGATATCTTTTGCTAGTAGTATGAATGCAGGATGTCGGTGATCTTTGTGTATTCAACTAATTGATACGTTTTTTTTCTTCTTTTTCTAATTGACGAATCTGTTTATTCCCTTTCCATTCTCAGGTGCAAACTCGTTAGGATATAACGTTACAATTAGAAATGGCATTGGGAAAGTATTCGAGAGTAGATAACCGAAGGTCGTCGTCGAGTTATTGCTCAACTGTGACCATTGTTGTATTCGTTGCTTTGTGTTTGGTTGGAATATGGATGTTAACGTCATCATCTGTAGTTCCGGTTCAAAACATTGATGTGCCACAGGAGAACAAAAATCTGGCAAAAAGTCAAGTGATCGAGACCAATGAGGGCAAAACTCAGCCTTTTGAAGATAATCCAGGAGATTTGCCTGACGATGCAAGGAAAGGGGACGACAATGAAGGTTCTAGTCAGCAGGAAAATCAGGAAGAGAAGCCTGAAGAGAAGCCCGAGGATAAGCCAGAGGAGAAGCCAGAAGAAAAACCGGAAGAGAAACCGGAAGAGAAGCCTGAAGAGAAGCTTGAAGAGAAGTCCGAAGAACAGAATGAGGACAAGAACGGAGGGAATGAGGAAACTAAACCAGATGATGGTAGAAAAACAGAAGATGGTGATTCTAAGGAGGAAAATGGAGAACAAGGTTCTGAAACTAAGCCCGAGGGTGGTGACAATGGATCTGGTGGACAAGGAGATTCTGAGGAGAATTCTAATGAGAAACAATCAAATTCAAATGATACAGACGAGAAAAAGGACGAGGAGAAAAAAACAGATGACTCAAATGATACTAAAGACGGAGAAAACAATAACGGTCAGGAAGGAGAGAATGTGAAGCAAGAAGAAAAAAGTACTGATGACACAAATGAAAATAGTCAATCCAAAACTAGTGAAGAGTTTCCTTCTGGTGCTCAGTCGGAGCTTTTGAATGAAACATCAACACAAAATGGGGCATGGTCAACTCAAGCAGCAGAGTCAAAGAATGAAAAAGAGACTCAAAGATCTTCCACGAAACAATCTGGGTACGTGTGGAAACTTTGCAACGTTACTGCTGGATCAGATTACATTCCTTGCCTCGACAATTTGCAAGCAATTAGGAGTCTTCCAAGTACAAAACATTATGAACATCGAGAGAGGCATTGTCCTGAAGAACCTCCCACCTGCCTTGTTTCACTTCCAGAGGGCTACAGACGCCCAATTGCATGGCCAACTAGCAGGGAAAAGGTTAAAGCGATCTAGCAATTTTAATTCAGAAAATGCTTCTTATGTTATAGGTTCGGTTTTTTATTTTTTTTCCTTCCATCCTTTGATGTTCTAATTGAGTGTGTTTCTGCAGATATGGTACTATAATGTTCCCCACACAAAACTTGCTGAAGTTAAGGGACATCAAAATTGGGTTAAGGTTTCTGGTGAGTACTTAACATTTCCTGGTGGTGGGACCCAGTTCAAGCACGGTGCTCTTCACTATATTGACTTCATACAGGAGGTAACATTCCTTTCCTTGAGCTCCTGCTAGTATAATATGTTAACATGCTCATTTGGTTTCTACATTACCGTCTCTACCATTGGTGGTTGTATCTTTTATCTATTCTACGTCCACCACAGCTTTATTTCACAAATTCAAGTTTATCATTAGCCTACCCCCCATATTGACAGATTGCACCTCCACCCTCCTCTGTGTTTACACGAAGAGGTGTAATTTAGAACATTGCCAAAATGAAAGCTCGCGAATTTTTTTTCTATTTTTAGGAAAAAAAGTTCTTATTTGATGAAGTCTTTTTTTTTTATGCTTTGGATTGGAGGAAGTCTTGTTGTATGATATTGATAATTGACCAAGGACGCTAATGGTGTATATATTTATATGATCATTCTGATCTTTTTAGTTTCCGACTACTTCTTTGGAAAACATTTTTGAGTGATTTTGTTGATGTACAATTTCATGCAATCCAATCATAGACGAAGATGGCTGTAGTCTTATAGACTTATTGAACTGAAGAACAACATTTTGTGATTTATGCTTAACAACCTTTTGCAAATGCACAATTTTTCTTACTGATGCAGTCTGTCAATGACCTCGCTTGGGGAAAACGATCACGTGTAATTCTGGATGTTGGATGTGGGGTGGCCAGCTTTGGAGGATTTCTTTTTGAAAGAGACGTACTAACCATGTCATTGGCCCCAAAAGATGAACATGAAGCACAAGTCCAGTTTGCACTTGAGAGGGGAATTCCCGCTATATCTGCCGTTATGGGCACAAAAAGACTTCCCTACCCGGGAAGAGTTTTTGATGTTGTCCATTGTGCTCGTTGTAGGGTACCGTGGCACATAGAAGGTAATGTGATGATTAATACGTCTGAGTCAATACTCTCTCAATTCTTGTGATTTTTGGTTAAATTTCTATTGTTGGAACCACGATCACTTTGATATATCATATGGTACTTCATCATATCAGTGACTAAAGTTAAACATTTTGTGAATAGCTCGTGTTTCAATGCTCACTTCTGAAGAAACTGTGCAGGTGGCAAACTTCTGTTGGAGCTAAATCGTTTGTTGCGGCCTGGTGGCTTCTTTGTGTGGTCTGCTACACCAGTCTATCAGAAGAATGCTGAAGATGCTGGAATATGGAACGGTTGGCAATTTTTAAACCCCTATCATCCTTTGAAAATTTAAGCTGTAAATTTACATGTTAAACCAGAGAGCTTCAAAAAATTGGAGTTCTAATAGCTTTGTATCTGGTGGAACCATTTTGCAGCCATGAAAGAGCTGACGAAAGCAATTTGCTGGGAACTTGTATCAATTAACAAGGATACAGTGAATGGCGTTAGTGCAGCCATATATAGGAAACCTACTAATAATGATTGCTATGAGCACAGATCTGAAAAAGAGCCGCCTCTCTGCCCTGATTCGGATGATCCAAGTGCAGCATGGTACTTATCTTTTATGATTTTAATTTCCCCAGTTAAGAAATTTTTTACTTTCATTTATCCAAGACCCAATTACTAGGAATAAGGATGCAATAAATAATGAGCCTCGGTCCACTATCATTCCCCTTCATATATGCCTTCTTGTTCATTCTCTTATTTCCAAGTTAAGCTTAGACAAATTTAGAATGTAAAACCAAGACAGATCTTCTTTCCCCAAATGCAATACTTATTTAAAAAACAAATTTATTGCTCTGTTGCTGCTACTGAATTTGTTCAAACCTTCTGCAGGAACGTGCCACTCCAGGCATGCATGCACAAAATCTCGACAAATGAATCAGAGCGTGGTTCTAAATGGCCAGAGCTATGGCCATCAAGGTTGGAGAAGCCACCATACTGGTTGTTGGATTCTCAGGTTGGAGTTTATGGAAGAGCTGCTCCAGAGGATTTCACTGCAGATCATAAACACTGGAATCGGGTCGTGACAAAGTCATATCTATCTGGCATGGGAATCGACTGGTCAACTGTGCGAAATGTCATGGACATGAGAGCTGTCTATGGAGGGTAAGATTCTCCTTCCCCCTCATAGGAAATATACTTCAAGTTATAGCTATCATCATATTTATGTCATTGCCAATTAACTTTTTCATACCTGTTACTTCCGTCTTCTTTAGGTTGAGTTGTGTAATATTATAATTGTTAGGATGAATTGCTCGACTGGTAAGTCGACAAATGATAAAAATAGAAAACGTACTGTGTAAAGACATTGACACACGTTTGCTAGGTTCTATCACTCAAATACAACATTCTTCATTTTTCTTTGTATATGTGAATAGTTCTTCACTTCCTCACAGATTTGCTGCTGCATTGAAAAATTTGAAAGTATGGGTTATGAACGTTGTCTCAATAGACGCTGCTGATACTCTCCCAATCATCTTCGAACGAGGTTTATTCGGCATATATCACGACTGGTGCGAATCATTCAACACCTACCCGAGGTCATACGACCTTCTTCACGCAGATCATCTTTTCTCCAAGGTCAAAACAAGGTGAGTTCAGCATACTACATTAACATTAACTCCATCATTCATCACTCCTTTCCTGGGCTCCAATCTAAACTAAGTGCTTAACTCAATGAACACAAACAGGTGCAATATAGCCGCGTTAGTTGCAGAGACTGACCGGATCCTCCGACCAGATGGGAAACTCATAGTTCGGGACAATTCAGAAACAGTGAATGAGCTCGAAAGCATGTTCAAGTCAATGAAATGGGAGGTTCGATTTACTTACTTCAAAGACAATGAAGCATTGCTGTGCGTTCAGAAGTCGATGTGGCGACCAAGTGAATCGGAAACACTCCAATATGCAATTGCTTAGAGGGGAGGCCATTGGTGTCTTCAGTATCATCATCTTCCAGTTCCCACTTTACTTAGTTGGGCAAAGGAGGGGAAAGGTTAGGTCAAAATTCTTTTTTGTTATTCAAAGTTTCAATATTATGGCAATGGTTACTTCGTAATTAGGCAGAGTGTATCATCTTCATCTCATCTCATCTCATCTAGGCCTTTGAGTGTAATTCATTTTTCCTTCTACTTTGCAACCTATTCCTTCTTCAAAGGCTTTTTGTTCAGTTTTCCTTGTACTCTATGATACTCAAATAGTTATTAATGAAAAATCGTATACATTCTTCTTCATTCATCTTTAGCAACTTCATATCAATTAACTACGGTTGCTAAATTCCTTTTTATTTTGCTTTTAATTTTCTTTGTAATGATTAAAAGTACTTTTCAAACTCAATATCTTAAATTCACGAATTTAATAAAGTTTATAAAACTAGGTTGGTTTGTGCCTCCTATTACTATTACACCTGTCACATACTTGTGTATGTATTAATTAAATGCACATGATTTTTAAATAATTATAAAGATATATGGGAGTAATTGCAATATTTATTCAAGTTTTAGGTTAAATATGTGATCTTCTTAGGTGCTTTTGGATGAAATTGAAAACCTCAAGCTTCCACTTTATACGATTTTGAAATCTACAATTTGGGTTTGTTCTCTTATTTCATCTTCCATAAATATATTGCTTAACTTTGTTCCAATGATTCGGAGAAGAAAATACAAATTTATAAATGGAAAATTATTTTAAATAATAAAACTTTTTTTTAAAAATTAGTTAAAATTATAGTAAAATATCATAATGTATAAAGAGAATTTTCAAAATTTTAGTAAGAATTCAAATATTATCTTCAATAAAAATGAAAATCTTCTAAAGAAAAGTGAATGAGAAAATGACACATCTAAAATTAAAATGGGACTCTTTTTTATTTCAATAATATTTTGTTCATATGCTATGCATTATATGTTAACCACAATATAGTTTCTTTAAATAACAGCAATATAGTTTTTTTTTTTTTTTTTTTCTTTTGTTTGTTTCCATTCAAATTAATTTAAAGAAAACGTAGGAACTACTTTTAATTATTTTTATTTAGTTTGGTTTGATTCAAATTATTAATTAATATATCAAAAAGCAAATCTGTAAGCTTAATCCAACCAAGTTGAATTCATCTGATAAAATATTTCCCAATCGATTTCTAAAACCTATATATAAAGTATTATCAACTACTGTAGTTGTTAACTTTTAAAGCAAGTTGTGAAAATCAAGTCCTGCCAACTACCTTAAATATAAAGCAAGTTGTAAATAATTACAACATTTAAAAGTGTGTTTACTAATTATGGATTTTTATAAATTAAAGAAGAAAAAAAAGTAAATCATTTTAGATTACTTAGTCGTCTTATTTTAATTACTTTGTACTGCAAGAAAGCATCTTAAGTTTTTAATTCTAAAGTCAAAAGGTTGTTTGTATTATCAATAATCACACTTATGCACCTTTTTATCACTACTTTGTAGCTATCATTGTTATTTTTTTTATATTATATTATACACTTTAGGTTCATTTTAGGCCCCTTCTATTATTGTTTAGTTGTCAACATTCGACCTTTAGCTAGTATATTTTCAACATTCGACCTTCTATTATTGATCACTTTTTTAAAAAAATTATAATTTGAACAAGAAATATTAGAAACATCATTCCAATTTGACATCTTAATTATTCTTCTTAATAGCTAGGGGTTAGTTAAACTTAACCTAATTATCTTACCATGCCAATTCAACCACTACTTTAAGTAATAAGAGTGTTGAGGTTAGGTGTGTTCAAATATCTCATCATCATGTCATTGAAGTAAAAACAAATAAGAAAAAAATCAATTATGTAAGAATCTTTTGAAAACTTTGTGATCGATTTAAAGTTAATTAAAAGCCATACTTAGTTTACTACAAATATTATTTATTTTGTTTTTTATTATCATAAATTATAATAAAAATTTCAAATATAAATGATGTATATATACTGTGTTTTAATGAAATATAGATAGTGAGTAAAATCTAACTTTAACCATATTAATGATATAATTAGACTCGAAATAGGTTTAATCTTTCGTCTAACATCTAGTGGAAGAATAGAATCTTCGACTTTGAGAATAATTTTATTCAATGATTTTGTTTTTTTATATAACAAAAATGTATACTAACTCATTTATAAACGTAAAAAAAGATTTATTTGAGTTTATTACTATTTATCTCACCAATAAAAAGTAAAATTTTGCTTTTCAACCTAATTTTGATTTCAAAATTTACCCTTTTAGTTTTAGTTGTTTTTTTTTCTTAACTAAATATTTACTTTCAATATCTATTAATTAATTTATAATAACTGTAAACTGGATCTTTAAATTTAAGTTTAATGGTGAAGAAAACAAATGAAAAATAATTATTTTAAATGAAGAGAATATACTTTTTAAATAAAATAAAAAATATTATTTTATTTAATTAAAGTTCCAAAGAAACCTATTCCATTTTTTCGTCGCCAAATTGTCCGTTGATTATTTTAGTTGAGTTATAATAGTTTGTGTATAGTAGATTAATTTAACTTAGTGATAATAATATGTGTTTAGTTGAAGTGTAAACTACTCCAATTTAAAAAGAAGTAGTAAACATTGTATTGATAATTAGAGACTTGAAAAATAGTACTTAGGAAGGTGTAGGTTATTAAAGTTTTAGATAATTATTCTTTATAAGCTCTAGAGAGATCATAGCTTGTCAACTCCCAATTAAGAGGTTGAATTTGCCCACCGCCATATAATATATATATATATATATATATATTTCATAGGCCTGCTGCAGTTCATCCATTAAAAAAGGTGGAAAGTTTGTGACTTGACACCATTTGAACATGGGTTGGGTGCACGCATTAGCAACGAGCCTTTTCCTTAAAGTTTGAGATGACAAACACGAGAAGGAATCTCTTCAAAATATCCATTAATATCCCATATTCAGAACCATTGCAACTTCCCTTTTGACCTTCTCTTTTTGTATCTCTTTCCCTTGCAGGCCATCGTAACAAAACCTCCCCTTTCTCCCTTCTGCTCTCCGTGAGTTGCTACTTGTTATTACATTTAACCCATTTAATTATGCTTTGAACTGAGTTCAACTCATCTTTTTTTCTTCTATTTACTTCATTTTGGCCCTCCATGACTTGATTTGTCTTCTGGGTCTGCTCAATATAGAGCTCTGAATTCAATTCACCCCCTTACTTAAAGTACCCAATTGCATTTTCGCCAAATTTAGTTACTGGTTTGTGTTATCTGCTTCAATCATGCGACCCTTTTCCCTTTTAGAAGTTATGAATCAAGCTGGGGGTCTTTGTTTATGGGATGATCATAGATTTTCAATGTTTGATTTAGCAAGTTAAAATGATTTGACTTTAATTCTAATATAGTATTAGAACATTCAAATTGCAAAATATTGGGATTCAAAACATGTGGATATTTTCATATTGTTTTCTAGGATTCAAGTTTAGAGAAAAAGGCATCCTAGCTAATTGATTCTTATGTCTCCAGGTGCTCCTTAAATGTACATTTAGCGTTCTTGAACAGCACATTTGAGATTGGGGAATCTGGAGTTACTGTATTATAATAACTTAAATGAGAACTTGCTTAAACCTTTTTGTATGCAGAGAGTTAGATGGATTCAGATCGTCATCGGAAAATAGACTACCGGTATATTGCCGATAATTTCAGCTCATTGGATCAGGTTCTCTCTTTTATTCTGGCTGATTATGTCTATGTTTGAAAGTATGCTGAAAAAAATCTATATTATTTATACTTCATTACCTTTTTCGGTTTTGGACTTTTTTTGAGATTAAGATTAGCAATAGCCTTTCCCATGAAAATTATGTTCAAGAACAAGAAATTGTTTTCTTTCTAAATTCTAATTAAATTTAATTCCACTTAACTTTTTTGCCTGACTTGATTGATTTTTCTAAGTATTGGTACGTGGATCAGATTACTTCATTCCATTGTGGTTTTGACTTGACCTATTATGCCAAATACAATGCAACGTCTTTTACATTTATTTCTCTCCGTCTGTATGTTCAGTACTATGACTTGACCATGCTTTCTGTGGACAATTCAGTACTAAGCCAGCTCTTTTATGCTATTATCCGCATAGCACCAATTACTTGGGAGCATACGTAACCTCCATTTAGGCTTTCTGAAATACTCCCAAATTTCTGATCAACTTAGATTTGAGGCTCTTTGTTTGATTCCTCTGTTTAGACTTACAAATCCTCATCCTTAGGGATATGGCCTATACACTGTCGATTTTGTTTTGGCTTTGGATCATTGATGTCCCCTGTTTCCTATGTGTAAAAATAATTGTTGATATGCATGAAATCACCGATGGAAACATTCCAGTTACATATAAACTGTTTGCCATCATTTGGTTAGAATAACTTAGCGTCTTGGTTGTTTAGACATTGAAGGAGGATCTCTAAGGAAGAACTTTTGGATGTTTATTGAACATAATGCATTGAGTAGAATAGGCTTAATGTTTAGTTGAATAAATGCGACACTCTCACACAAAATTAAAATAATGTCATACATTTAGCAAATCTCTTAGTCAGGATTCTCTCACGCCCTCTTCCAGATAGTCTTGCTGGTCAGGTAATTAGTGAAATCTAAGAAGAGTTCTAGACCTCTCATAAAGCTATGGAGTTTTGTAATTGTAATTGGTAACATCTTTTATATATTCCTCTCATCGAAGTATCGTATAAATTTTGGTATTAGAGATGACAAGTTAGGGTATGCTAAAAGGAAGGAAAACGGATGAAGTAGAAGAAAGATTTGTCCTATGCCGGTAATATATAGACTGTGGAGGGTGAAACTGGATTTACAGAGGACTCCTCCCATAAAGTAGCTTAGGGGCATTGTTAGAAGGAATGAGATAGAAAGAATGAGATTTTATCTATTTAAGTGTTTTAAACAGCTTTAACTTTAAGACCTCCTTACTAGAAGGTTCCCCAATAAAGTTGATGAGATAAGAAGTTGTGTGCTTTTGAGATCTTCTAACCAACTTTTACACGAGGGAGAGATCTCGATATTCTTAAAATATGTAGACATAACAGTTACAGAGAATTTCTTGAGTTTAGAAGTTTTTCTAACTTGGCTCAATTCAATATTTTCCTATTTGAAGTTCTTTTAAACATTAAACTGTTATGTTAACAGTTAATTTCTGTATGTTAATTCTGCCTAAATATTTGAAAGTCAGTCTTTATATTTTCTCTTTTGTTTATTATCAATATCAATGTCACCGTACCCTTCAAGCAGACATTCACACAAGTACTTGCATACTGGAAATACATGACACTTCGTTCAGGTTATATCTGCATTGAGACACGAAGGTCTTGAATCATCAAATTTAATTCTTGGTATCGACTTTACAAAGAGTAATGAGTGGACAGGTGAATGTTTATTTACTCTACAATTGTTATGAAGGTTATGAATGCTTCACAGATAACTAGAAGTTACATTTGTCTGACTGCAGGCAGGTATTCTTTCAGAAGAAAAAGTTTGCATTCAGTTAGCAGTACACCAAATCCATATGAGCAAGCAATTTCTATTATTGGTCACACATTGTCTCCTTTTGATGATGATGGCTTGATACCTTGTTTCGGTTTTGGTGATGGTTAGTATTAGTTCTTTTAGATCCTTTGTTGAAGTGTTAGTACAACTTTTTCTCTTGCCTAACTACCTTATTTTCAACTTCTTTTTCTGAAGCATCAACATGTGATCAGCATGTATTCAGCTTTTATCCAGATCATAGGCCATGTAAAGGCTTCAAGGAAGCACTTTTTCGATATAGAGAAATTTTGCCGTACCTTAATTTATCAGGTTCATTTGAACTTTTGAGTTAAATGTTTGTTTTTCTATTTATCACCATGTATTGCAATATCAATCATGATGCAGAGCTAACTTTTGGTATCCATTTGTCAACTTTATCATGCAACTGTTATGTCAATGGGGGACTTGTGTTGATATTATCAATCCTGTCAATTGATAACTTCTATAATATTAGTTCCAGATGTTGACCATATGTGTCATCCATACAACAAAAACGGCATTTTGCCTCTGGTTTTAGAATTTAGATAAGCTGCCTCCTCTGATTGGGACAAGGAATAATTTCTGTGGTTACTTCCATCAGTTCTTTACTTTCCTTTTCTATTGTGTATATGGATGAGTGAGGACATTGAATATAGTAAGATATTTGATTTTGATTTGCAACGTCATATTCATTTTCTTAATCTTATAATTTAAGATGAGGCATCCCTTGAATAGTAAGTTTAGATACCTTTAGAGGTATTGCAAGGAAATTGTACAAGAAGTTTGATCCAGTTGAGGCATTCGTTAAGGTGAAAGAACAATATGGGGAGCTTCTCTGTTTGCCAAAGTGAACTAGTTTTGTTAATTGGTGGTGGCATGTTAGCAGCAAAATGGCTGTTGAGAAGGAGGACGCCTTTAGGATATTAAATCTTAGCTTAGTTAGGCTTATTTCAGTAATTGTTAATTCTATGTTTACTTATATTATTTGAGGAGCTTTCCAGCTCTATATTTACCATCTGTTTAAGGGTTGCTATCTGTGGATACTTTTCAAAGTGCTTTGCCCTGTTAATGTAATTTTCTTCTTCCTAAGTTATAACGGTCCTAACAATTTACTCAACCTTATTTATGTAGGTCCAACCTCGTTTGCTCCTGTTATAGATGCTGCGATTGGCATTGTTGAGAAAAGCAATTGGCAGTATCATGTCCTTGTTATTATTGCAGATGGACAGGTTGTTGGATGTGCACTGTTTGTATTATCTTTTATCTCTCCCTATCTCATTTATGCTTCATTCTCTTAAGGCTTAAAATTGTATAATATTGAACAGGTTACTAGAAATCCTAACACACCACCTGGTAAATTAAGTTTTCAAGAGCAGGCAACCATAAACTCCATTGTTGCTGCAAGGTAAAAGTCAAACAATAACTTTTATTAAGTTCAGTAGCTTCTGTGCTTGAAGTCTCATAACATTTGAATCTCCAGCCATTATCCTCTGTCGATAATTCTAATCGGGGTGGGGGATGGACCTTGGGATGCTATGCATAAATTTGATGATAACCTGCCTCAGCGTGCATTTGATAATTTCCAGGTACTTGATTAATATTTCATTGAATCTACTTGTGTGGTTGTGTTTTTAATTGTATGGAATGGTCTTACGGACTATTTTCCATGGTTGGAGCTCTTTTTTTGTGGACTTGTTTTTTGTATGCCCATGTATTCTTTCATTTTTATTCAATAAGAAGTTGTTTTTGTTAAGAGTAAAGGTATGAAATGGTCTTGAATATTCAATCTTACGGCAGTATCTTTTCTATATTCTATGTACTTCATTTAATGTTGCGGGTTATCCATAAACCACTTAGAGCAAAACTCCATCTCCTGGTTGTCAAAAAGAAAACATGGGTCTTCAATTGTTTTTGGTTCAGTGTGTAACTTCACGTCTTCTCTCTATTGATTCAGTTCGTAAACTTCACAAAGATCATGTCTGAGAGCACAGAAGCGTCAAAGAAGGAAGCAGCATTTGCCTTGGCCGCACTCATGGAAATTCCATTTCAATACAGAGCCACCCTCTCCTTGCCAAATTCAAAGTAAGCCAGGATTTTCAACTTCAATTGAACGGTTGAAATGTCGTGTGTTTGTTATTTGGCATTTTGATTAACCAAATGAATTAGCCTACATTATGATTGTATTATGTGTTATTTAAGATTCTAGGCCTAAGGTTCAAATAGTTGTCATAAAAACTCTCTAACCCTATTGATGTTTATGTAATTTGTATTATCTCATATTTTCTCTGTTAATAGCTTAATAAAACTACTCTCTTCCTCAGCCCGTGGATATAGCTATGTTGATCTTTATTGTTTACACTTTCTCGCTTTCTTTATTTGTTGATTTCGTAACAATTTCTGTTTTGGGTTTGGAAAAATAACACACTGACTACTATGCAGGAGAGAATCTGTCTATGGAAAAAGTGCAGGGCCACTTCCTCCTCCTCCTGAAGTCATCAATCATGACAATGCAGTTGCAAACCAAAATTTGGAGAATGCAAAAGCTGAAAAACACAGTTCCTCATCTGAATCGGTAACTTCGATTTTATTTTATTTATGGATTTTTCTAAGAATGAGAGAACCAAACATGTGTGGCTTTACAATTACTCTAGGGAAATTTTGTTGTACTCTGGGGTTTAAGATTGATTAAGGCAACATGTTGTGAGAGCCTTGTCTACTGAAACAAAAAAAAAAAAATCTCTTTTGTTTCATGACTTCATTAATATAAATTATTTAAATTAAATGTCTCTTGTTCAAGGTCTGCCCCATATGCCTCACAAACCCAAAGGACATGGCTTTTGCATGTGGTCATACAGTAAGTTCTCTACCTTTGAACTTTCTAACAGTGCTAATGTTTGACTAATATTTTCTAATGGAATAAAAAATGTTCGAATGGTTTCATATTCGTATTACTTGGCCAAGACACTTATGAATATTTGCGTACTATTCTTTTGTTGTTTTCTTACCAGACCTGCAAGGATTGTGGTGTAACTATCTCAACGTGCCCGTTGTGTCGAGAACCTATAAAGATGCGCTTGAGACTATATGCCTAAGTTAATATAAACAACTTCGTCATCACCCCTTAAGGTATCTTATCATTGAAGTTAGTTAATTAACGGCTATATGAATATAGTAACCCCATCATAAAATAACTTCCAAAATCTACAAGTATACTTGTACTGTACAGTTTGAAAACTGCTGAGGAAGATGAACCAACAAACATGGGTTAAGTTACAAGTCTCTCTTTCTCTTTCACATCAAATGGGTGTTTCATTGAAAGAGGAATGTTGTAAATTTTCTCTTGTATAAGGAGTTGCACTGTAAATTAATGTTCGAGACCGAGTATGTGGCCGAGGATTACTGTCTCAAAAGTTACACGGTTAGAGCCAGAGGGATCTGCGCTGCAGTTATGTTTACGCAATACCAGAAAGTTATAAAACGAAACATGTTTGAGATTATTTTCCTTGTCAAAATTTAATTTATAAAAACTTGTTCATCTACTTGTAACCGTCTTATATTACTTCAGTTTTTTAAGTGAGTTAGAACATACCATTCCCTTTACCTTCTTTGTGCATGTTAAGTTTTATGGCATTTTGGCATATGAAATCATTGTGTTTGCTAGAAGCATTTACAACCATCTCTGTTTGCTTTTGCTTGTGCCATCTGTGTTGACATAAAGGATAAAAATGATGGATTCATACCGTTCAAACTGTACAAGTAAGTCTACTATGTTATAGTTAAGATATCTCAAGATGGCTATTCTCAAGTTCTTCAATCTAAATCATGAACATGGTTCTATTTAGGCTATCTAGTTGTTAAAAATATTTTGAATGAATGTGGTCCAACTCGACCTTTGGGTAAGCCCCTAAACCTTATCCAAGTGGTGAAAATCTTCGTATACATTTTCTAAACTTAAAAAGAAAAAAAGTTACTACAAAAACATTTTCTAAGGATATATTTTTAAAAACAATAACAAACTTTATTTATATAAATAAAAAAAAATAAAAATGTTGTTTTATCTAAGAATATAAATAAAATAAATTTTAATAATAATTAATGAATTCTTTTTATTTTAGGATAAATCAATATTTCAATTAAATGAATATCAATAAAAATGCATTTTTTATATACAAACAATAATTGATAACTCAACTAGTTGAATTATGTTATGTTGATCATTTTATTTAGTTTTTGTAAACTTTACTGCATATTTCAATCAATGATCACCACACCAATAACATACATACCTAACCAAGGGATATTACCACCCTCCCTCATTTCATCAGCACTAATGCTCACATTTTTACTTGAAAGAAGTATAAGTTTAAAGAAGGTACATAGAAAATGGGTAGTGAAGAAAAATTAACCAATATATATAATATATAAGATGAGTGTGTTGAAGAGTTAAAAATGCATATTATATACATATAGCAGCAAAAGAATTGGAAAAACAGAGAGAAAGAGAGGCATAAAAGTGCCAAAAAGGCAGCAGCATGATTAGCATTTAGGCAAGAGAGCTTGTAAATAAAATATAGATAGAAACAAAGAGAAGGACAAAGCATTGGACAGACGGTAAGAGGAGAGAATAAGAAGAATAAGAACAAACTAAGAAAAAAGACGGGAAATTCTATATATATATATATATATATAGAACCCACATATATATATAAATATATTTAAAATGGAATTTTTGGAGGGTGAGGTTTAGCTTGAAGCCAATGGACAAAGCTTTGGAGTGTAGCAACATCAGCTCTGTAATGTTTTTGTGTAAACTCCAAAAGCTCTGACCATGTGAAATCAGGGTACTGTCTTGGCCCTTCTCTGCCCACCAAATCTTGTGGGGGTCTCACCACTTTATCATCTTTTGGGCACACAAAGAACACCAATGACCTTCTCTCTCTCTTCCTGTTCACCACTGCCCTATGCAGACAGCTCTTGTACGCTCCATTCGACAGTGCCTACATTTTTTTTCTTCTAATTATTCAAGAAGATTATCACAATAAATACAACCATTTATAAGAACATATTTGAAACCATTTTCTAAACCACATCTATAGTATGATAGCAGTTACAATTATACTCTCAAACTTTAGATTATAAAACTTGAACCCTTAAACTTATACAAATGTTAAAATTGGATACACTCGAACTTACATTTTCATAGAAATTGTAACAATTGTATAAGATTGGAGAGTTTAGATTTTATCATTACGAGGTCCAATTTCTATGACACTTCCTAGCTTTTGTAATCGAAAGTTAAACAAGAAATTGGTTTTCGACTTAGAAAAAAGGAAGAAAATGGGTACCATAAAAGTGTCACCAATGTTAATAACCAAAGCATCAGGTCTAGGTTTGACAGAGAGCCAAGTGTTGTTAGCAAAAACTTCAAGGCCACCAACTTGATCTTGATGGAGAATAGTGAGTGAAGTTGGGTCACAATGAGGGCCTGTGCCTAAAGTCAGGCTTGCATTCTCACATGGTGGATAGTAATTGCATCTCATTATTGACTTTCCATCTTCAAAGAACTTCCTGTAATGATACCTATCTACTCCCAAACTTATTGCTAGAAGCTCCATTATCATTAATGCTGTTCTTGTCATTTCTTCACAGTATCTTTGGTATACCCATCTTCATATATAATAATCATAAAATCAAAATATATCCCATAATTAAGTTATATACTTCAAATTATTTTACGCTTAATTCAAATCAACTAAAAAAAATACAGTAAAATATATTTTTGTCTATTTATATAATTATTATATATACATTCAGTAGTTTATCTTAAACTATTATAAGTCTATCACAAATAAATTAGGATATTTTGATAGATTTTTCCAAGATTTTGTCAATCTAAATAATCTCCTTTTACTTTAATTAATTATTCAACTAATATTTTAGATAATTTTAGATAATCACTTTTTACTTTAATTAATTATTCAACTAATATTAATATACCAAAAGAGTAATTCTTAGTGATTGTTTGAACCATACCAAACTTATTTTTCTTTTTTCTTTCTCTAAGTTGTTTTAATTTTTTTGGTTGTGGTTAAAAATGGTTATAGCCCGACTAGCTATAACACTCTTATTAAGGTGTTTTGTTTGAAGAGTCGAGTTTGAAATAGAGTTATTAATTTCACTCATTGTTTTTGTTACATTGAGTTCACGAGCCCACCCAAAATAAACTTTTTTTTTTTCTTCTAATTAACTTTTTACCTATTTTAAAAAGTACTTTTTAATCAATTTTTTAAAGAGAAATGGTAAAAAGAAATAGATTTATGTGGAACAAATAGTTTTTTTTTTTTTTTTTTGGAATAAATAGTTTTTTTTATTATTATTTTTGAAGAGTCAATTTTTAAAATGAAAATTTTTAAGCTAAACAAATATTTTAAAACGTAAGCCAATACCATATATACACATAACTCAACAGACATATCATTAGTATTAACCAAAGCTAAAAATCAAATCAAACGATTGGATCATAGCAGTAGTTTAATTTCAGGGAGGGTGGGGAGTTAAAGAAGACTGACCCAGTATTCTCGAAGTCGCAACCGAACAATGATTTAAAGTGATGAAGAACATGTAGAGGTTGAGAGTCATCATTAGAATACTCAAAAGAGAAGGTCTCTTTCCATGGAAGTTTTGAAGAGAATCTATCTGCATGAGCTCCTGAATATCCCGACACTCTCCCCGGTTTTTTCCCCACGCTTATTTTCTTCACTAATGGCATCTTAAATATCCCCTCCCCTTCTTCATACGCCGCCTTTATCAGCTCCTCTTCCACTCCGTGATTCGTCACCTGAAACACCCCATGTTTCATACATGCCATCCTCACCATCGCCGCCGCCTCCGCCGTCGCCTCTTCCTCCCCTCTCCTGACTCCCCCTAAGTCTATCAACGGCTCTTTCAACTCCCCTCTTTCCTCCCCTGCCAACTCCCCACGTGGCCACACGAATTCCCTTGGTAGTTTCTTCTTCTTGTCTACCATCGTCGGCAATATTATTCCGGCCACCCTCCCCGCCGTCGTCGTCGATTCCATTTCTTTTTTTTTTTTTTTTTTTTCCTTTTTATTCGGATGAGGATGATTTTGTTTTAAATATATATATATATATAACTACAATATCGAATATGGAATGGGATGGAACTATATATATTTATACATAGATATATATATATATGTCAATGTGGTTTGTTTTTGCAAATTGTGTCATGTCATAATATATATATATATACACATCTGCTGTCTCTATTATAATAAATGGGTTATTGTTGTCCTTTTTAAAAATTTATTTTCAACGTAAAATATCTTACGCTCGAGGATAGCTAATTGAATAACGTCATATGTACTTATGTTACATGTTGTGGTTGTTACCTTTTCTATCATATAGTTTTTAAAATTTTTTGTATTCGTCTATTGATATTAAATTGTTAGTCACATATATTTTTTATTGGATCTCTACAAAATTTTGATCACTCTAAATTATTTGTCTATTTCTTAAAGTGAGAAGACAAAAACAAAAAGATAATATGTATTCTTGTTTCTCTTGTCTTTATATATTAAGACTTAAAAAGAGTATTTTTTTAATGGTAAAAATTGACAAAATGGATAAATTATTTATAACAACGCAATGAATTTTTTTTTTTTTGCCATGTAAATAGTTTTTATATTTTTTTAATTATATTCTTTGAAAAAACCTGCTTTTTTTTTTAAAAAAAAATACTTTATAATTTTATTTTAGTTCCTCTTTAAAGAAATTATTATTGTTATATTATTGTCACTTCATATTTGCTTAGCTTATATTTATTTCAACTCACTTATGTATACGTGTGGATTAAGAAGTAAAATAACATCTAAAATGGGTCTAAGGTTGAATAATATTCCACAATCCCCATATTATATGTTCAAAAAATATAAATATTAAAATTAAAATGGATTGTGAGAATTGAAATTTTCAATATGAAATATATTTAAATGGCAGTTTTTAAATATAATCAAACGAGTTAATTTATTTATAAATATAATAAAAATTAAGGTGATAAATGTTAGCTATTTGAATTGAAATTTTGCTAGGTTTATAAATATATTTTTTTAATAATTTTATCATTTGAAATAATTAATTAAAGTTTTGTGATGATTACTTTCCTTCTCCTTTAAACCATTTGAACTCAAGCTAACGAAATCCTTCCTTGTGGCATTTGTTCATCCTTTTTACTTAAGTTTTAAATTTAAAATAACATGTAGTGCATTGTTTGATAATTTTTTTTTTTTTAAGATGATGCATGTTTTGAGAAAAAAATATAAAATTTCCACATTTTTTTTGTAATCCTTGTGTATATGTTTCTCACATACATTTTAAAAATTACTATCTTCTTTAAACAAAGAAAAAGAAAAGGTTGAATCCCATGTACATTTTCAAAAAAAAATCTTAAAAGTGATTTTTGTTTTCTGAAAATCTTTTCAAATTAAGGTAATAAAGTAAGAAATGTACAAGTATTAAGCATGTAATGATAAAGATTTATATTAATTTCCTTTTATTTCTCTATACAACATATATGTTTCACACCCAATAGAATGCATACTAGAATTGCAATTTCCAAGCTGCATGATCTATTTTTTAAAAATGTCCCAATCTAATAAATAATATTTTCATCAAATTTTGAGAAAGAGTCTCAAAATCAAACAATGTAATGAATATCTCTTACAAATTTAGTCACCTATCATACCCTTTCTTTATACTATTTGAATACAAAACAATCAGAAGTTACACACATTTTTATAGTTCCCTCATATTTATTGCAAACCTTAAGTACTCTCGAGATAGTAGTTAAGTCGTTTTAAAGCATAATTCAATGATAATTAATATATATTACTTAGCTTCAAGTCAAAAATTCAAATTAAATGGTAATATCCAACCTTTGTTATATATAAGAAATTAAAATTGGACTTTTTTATTTTATTTTATTCTAATAAACATACTAAACTAAGACGTTAATATAAACTTATTAGAAATACTTAGTCGCCTGTGTTTCAATTTTGACTTTCTTAGGCCACCAATAAAAGTTCAAAAACTATTAGAAAATTAAAATACCAACGCATTAGTTAATAATATATAAATGAATGGAATTAGAAAATGACATTTTTAAATATAATAAAATGAAACTTTTAGATTTATTACGAATAAATTTATAGAATCTAAAATTTATTAAATTTTATAAATAAATATTTGAAGAAAATTTTCCATTTACAAAATTTTTTCTTTGAAAAATGCATAAATATATATTTGTGATGCGAAAGGGGAGATGTGTAGAAAGTTAATAATTGATAATATACGTAAATGTTCAATTATTAAGAAAAGAAAAATGTAATATATATATATATAGACACACGTACGTGCGTCTACACAAATATTTATTTATTTAAGTGTAGAAGAAATAAAGAAAGAAATAATTGGAAACTGTGGATCCACATCATCAATTCTATTTGATTTTTTGTGTTATAATTTTGAAAAAAGAAATGGGGTATTGAATTATTTTGATAGGATTGTTCATGACTCATCATTGAATAGAAAAACCATGCGGCAAATTCTGTCGTTTTTCTCAGTTTCCCCATTTCCCTCCGCTTCCCATACCCTAACTTTCAGATTCTCTTTGAAATTATTTCAACTTTTCTACAACATTACTAAACCCATAAACCTAACCTTCCAGTACATAACAAAATATCAAAAGTTTTAAGTGTACTCTTTCAAAGTTCTCCTTTGCCCTAAGCATATTGTGTTAATATTTAACATAAAATTTGGAAGAGCATAACGTAGTTTGGTTTGAAATCAGTACACATAACTTGACATTTGGTAGTTGTTTTTTTTCTTCTTTCTCTGGAGTAAGCATAATAGTTAGGAAGAACTAATTAAGTAGAGACTAGAGAGGAGGAGGAGGAGGAGGAAGTTAAGAAGAACAACAATAATAAAAGGAAAAGAAAAAAGAAAAAGAAGGGCAAAATGGTACAATATGGTTTGTTTATTTGATTCCAGCTGCTGGTTGCAATTGCAGCAGTGTCAATGTACTTTGTGTTTGTGGTCTCTTCACTTCACACACACACAATATATATACATCTTAAACCCCATCAACTTTTCTTCACTCTTTTAGGTAATTTCTTCCTCACCCTATGATTAACACTTCAATCATTTCAGAAACTATAGGGTAACTTTTTTTAGCCATATTAAGATAAATAATAACAAAACAAACCCATTTTTCATTTAAAAACTATATATAATATATGTGACTAGCAATCTTTGAAACTATGGTGGAAATTTATGTATCTTAACAAATATGGAATTAAAATTGGTAGAGATTTGCACAATTTTTCAGCTTCAACCAATTAAACACATTTGAAGTATCTCAATTATTAGAGTGTGCGTCAACTACCGAGCATAGAAGTAAACAAACAATTAATTTTTTTAAAAAAATTGAGGCATATTTTTACAGAATTTTAAATTTGTCCTTTTTCATTGTCCTCTTCATATGTAGGATGGACTTTATGGAGAATACTAAATAGTTATATATATGTAGCCTAGTTTTTTTTTTTTATATATATATAAAAAAGCCCATTTGTATTTTATTTTTTAAAACTTTTTTACTTTTATCATTATAATTATTTTAAAAAAAACTATTATGGATAAAATAGAGAACATCTTCAAGTTTCTAATTTTAAAAATAATTATGTGAAAGAATATCTTCGAGTGGGTCAAAATAAATGAGATGAATGATTTCTCAAAATTTTCAAAACAACTTTTAACATTTTTGTCTTGTTGAGGGCAATCTAGGGTAAGGGTAGGCTACATAAGACATGTGAACTTGAATCTCAATTTTTTTACAAAACAATATATATTTGTTAATAAAATGATAGGAAGAAAACAAGAAAGCAAGTGACTAGATTATCATGTCCTTTTGTTGTTTATGTCAAGAAGTAGCTAAAGACCAATAAAGTACACTCCCATTATTATTACTTGAGAAAAGACACAGCATTTCACCATGATTAACATTCACTGTTTTTTATGAATAATATACTTCAAAATTCATGAACCCAAACTCAATTATTTCTATATTTTATGCCCAAAGTTAGATACATATCTAATCATACTGAAAAGAAAATCAAATCACGATGGATTAGACTTTGAACCTCTTGAAAGATATAATAATATATTTATTTCTAAATTTTGTCCATACATATTTCAGAATGAGAGTAGTACATGGTTCCAATAAAAAAATGATGTGACTAATGTTATTATATACAGCTATTTTTCGTATTCAAGTGCTTATACTTATATATATTATTAGGTTACCATGAATGATATAATATATATAGAGTTTGCATGCAACTCATGTTATAAAGTGTATAATTGTCTTTAAGATAAGTTTATAAGAAGTGCATGTGGGGTCGTTTATTTCTCCACCTACATCATCGAACTTACTATTAGTTCGAATATTATACAATAAATAAGTATATTGTGTCCAACAAAAGTGTAATGGTCAGTTCAAATATATTCATTTTCTTCCAACACCTATATAGCTATAAACTATTACACAAATAAAAAAGAAAAAAAAAATCAACGACAGGAACTAGAATAGCTTTCGCATGGAGACTTAACATCAAACAAGGCGTTTGTCGACACACCCCGACAAAAGAAAAAAAAAAAGAAAAAAAGAAAAGAAAAAAGAAAGAAAGTAGTGTAGTTGTCTTTTGGTAAATTGATGGTAGAAAATGGCCAAAGGGGAGGAGGGGAGGGCGAGACAGGAAGCAGACCAAAGAGGTTCACGTGGGTTTTATTCGCATGCACTTCCTCTACAAACCATTTCCGTCCCCACCCAAATGGTTCTGCACGTGCCTCTCACGTGAATCCATATGGCTTTAGTTCTGTGGGTCCCTCTCCCTCTTCTTTCTTTCTTTCTTTCTTTTTCTTTTTTCTTTTTTCCTTTATTTCTTTTTATTATTATTGGTGAAGAAGAATTTCATGGGCGAAATGAAACCATGTGACATTTGAATATGATATTTCAAACTTCATATTCATACCCTAAATTAAATGCTCTCTTTTTTTTACATTTAATATATATATATATGATTTGTATTCTAATCAATTTGGTTAGAAACCCTAGCTGGTTGGTTTTATTATTTTTAAATTTTTTTGCTTATTAAAAAGAATTTAAAAAAAAAAGAAGAAGAAGAAGAAGAAGAAGAAGAAGATTTTTTGTCTTTTCCTCATTAATTTTATATACCACTTGTTTTGATTAATTTACTTTCTTATTTAACAAAATATTAATTTGGAAATTTGGAATATTAATTTAGCTTATAGCCTCCTTATTTGAAAATTTGTATACAATATATTATGTAGATTCTTATATTATCTTTTTGGAATAGTTATGGTAGGTAAAAGATTTATCTTAGCTTTTACATAGACATCAATAAAGAGGTTAGAGAATATAATACATTTTCCATTATTGAATCTATAAAGAATTTCTATTTTCTTTTTTAGGCATTGTAATCCAGTGTGGAATCAAGGAGGATGGGAAGATTGGTACATTTAAGGGATTAGGGATTAGATTCTTTAGGGGGGAAATCTCTTTATTTCCTTTTATAGAATAATTTTAGATTTTCAAATTAGAGAATCCTTCTTTGCTAGCTACCATACTATTTTGAAAGACAATAACTTAATTTTAAAATGAACTATAGCATGTAATGAAATGATTAATTAAATCCAAAAAATCTATCAACATCACAAACATTAAATCAACAATATGAATCATTTCACGTTTGGTTGGTTGGTGTAAGAATTATTGTGAGATTATGTCAAACCTACTATTGCAATTAACATGAAAGACTAAAATGTCTCGTTAGACACGAATAGACATCTATTAGTATCTATTGTATGATGGCGATAGATCATACAAGTAGATGTTATCACTAATGGATACTTGAATTTTGTTATATTGTTTCACAATTAAACAATTCTATATATTATTTTTAAATTCAAAGATTGTAAGAGTTAAAAGAACACCCACAGTCCAATTCGAAAATATGATCGAAACAATCGAGATTAGAGATTCAGTTTTCTACGCGCTCAAACTTATTGCTGTATTCAAAGAATAATAGAGATAAAAATGGTTATATACAACTTAACAACCTCAAAATAAAAAAAAATAAAAAAATAGAGTTGTAAACCCTCATCTGATTATTTGACACTATCATTAAATGTAATGAGAGGTGATTTGTTATCTTATTAAATATATATTCGGTGGATTTGAACGAATTCATAATAGTTGGTTAGATGATATTACTACAAATGAAAATTCCTAGTTTGAAATAGTCAGTAATATTATTATTGTGATGTTTGAATATTCATGATATATATTTTATGTAAAGTAAAGCAACAAAAAATGAAAGAAAAAAGATATGATGAGGGATGAAGAAGGTAAAAGAGAAATGGTATAAATCTGATGATGTTGAAATGATGAAGAAGACAAGAATATTAAATGATGTCAGAAATGGATCTACCCAGGTGGTGTTTTATTATGTCCACGTGAAGCTAAGTCGTCAGCTTAGAAAATTTTTGGTGTGTTATAATTACACTTCTCTCTCTGCCTCCACTTACATTTATGGACTCAATTTATATTCTTTTCCAAAAAGGATACAAAGTTTCTTTCAACAATTTAATACCTTTCCTGTGGGCCTTTTTCAAATGGAAGAACGGGAACATTATTTCAACCCCATATTTAAAGAAATTACATATATCAAACCTGTATTCAAACAAACACATCAATAATAATAAAATTCAATAAATACTCGAGTTTTAAGATTGATACGTAAATAAGCTTAGATCGTATTAGAATGAAAGAGACTTTAAACATATGATATAATACAATTAAAATTAAATAAATACTCGAGCCCCACCTCAACTTTATGTTTAATATTTGTAGGCAGTTTAATGGTAACTATGTTTGTCAGCCTCCTTTTCAATCCGAGCTCGAAGTTCACTGTCAATCAATTTTCTGGATCCGCCACTGCACAGAGTGTGTTTAGTTCAATTTTTCTGGTAATTAATTTTAGGAAAAATTAAAACGTTATACGACCACTCAAAAAACATTTAAATCATTTGCAAATTTTATTTTAAGAAAAATTTCAAAATTAGCAAATTTTACAAAATATTTATAACCTGTAGCAAAATTTTTAAATTCTATCACTTATAGTCATTGATATTCTAGAGTGATAGATATCCATCCGTAGCTATTATTGATAGAATTCAAAGTTTTGTTATAGATCATAAATATTTTAATTTATTTTACTATTTTAAAAAATGTTCCTTTTTTCCAACCGGAAGAGTTTAATTTTTTTAAAAAAAAATCTCTAGTCAATTCAAATGGCGTATGTGAATCAAATTAGATTTTAAAATATTCTATTTTGTGTGTTTGGATAATTTAAAAAATAAGTTTTTTTTAAAACAAATTAAAGTATACGAAAGCAACCTTAAAAATTTTAAGTGTATATTAAATCATTTTTTAAAAAAGAGAGAATAAAAAAAAAAAAAGTAGTTTCTTGAAAAATATTTTTTTCCTTTAACCATTGATAAAGTATTTTATTAATTACAATCAATTAGCTTTAGTTTATTTTATATAGGAAAAGTAATTTTAGGTGCTTTGGGACAAACAAGGATGGCAACAAAAAAAAAGAAGAAACTACTTGTGTTTGAAAAATACATAAAACAAAAGTATAATTGCAAGAAAAATCGAAGAGCTATGTGTTTGGACAATTTGTTAGATTTCTTGTGGCAAAAATACATTTTAATTTTTTTTTTCAAGAAATCAAACACCCCTTTAAGAAAAACTACTAAACAAATATAAAATAATCTTATTGATCATACCTAAACGAAATATTAATATGATGATATATTTTATATTTGGGAACTTTGTATATATTTTGAATCCTTATAAAGAAGTAAATTTTGTTAGGTTAAATATAAGATAAATTTAAATTTAACTATAGGTTGTTTTCAAATATAGCAAAATGAACAAAAATATTTATAAATATAGCAAACTGTCATTGATGATAAACACAGATAAACTACTATCATATATCATTGATAGACATTGATAAACTTCTATCAGTGACTATCATTATGTATCATTGATAAACAACTAAAAAATTGCTATAATTATAAATATTTTGATATTGAACTTATACTTCTCTAATGTGCCAGGAAGAGACATCTCAGGTGGAGTGTAAGCATGCCTTGCTCATGAAGAAGATAGAACAATAAACTATGGAGTAATGGTCTATTTGAAATGACTTTTCAAGTACTTAGAAAAATAAAAAAAGGCATTCCGAACAGGTTGTAAATCTACCATTTTAGTACTCTAATACAGTACTTCGGGTGGTTCTTGCCTTGTTAAGAGATCTAGCTATCAGAACACTGTACACATGCATAGACAGAAGGGTTTCATATGTGACAAAAATCAATGGGGACACAAACTACACCTTGACATTATACATATGGCCGGTAATTTTGGAGTAGATTTTTTATTTTGAAATGCATGAAAATAAATTTCACAAGCATAAGACTACTAAAGGTGATCAGGAAAAAAATTCCCATGCATTTAAATTACAAAGAAACAGATGGAACCTATAACTATCATGTAAAACTGTGCTAGAGAGAGTTGTTAAAGTGGTGTTCAGTTTTCCTCACTCAATGACAGATGCAAAGCATGTTCTGCCTCCTTCAGAAATAGACTGGTTAGTTCCTTCTGACCATGGCGATAAACAATGCTACACCATTGGTTCCTGCTCATCAAATTTTGTGGCTTCTTGTCGTCTAATTCTCTGTTGCAGCCAAGGAGAAAGAGAAAGAGAAAGGTCAGTAAGAACTGATGAACTTTTTTTAAGGTATAATAAATACCAAAGATGGGAAGAGTTTGAGTTTCATTTCACCTCATGCTAAAACAGAAGAATTTGAAGCTACTGGTGTCATGCATATATCTAAGGGTTAACATTCTTGGTTTAAAGTTTTACAGAACTCAATTTGGTACTGATAGACCTCTCCTCACAAACTCATCTAGAAAATTACAAACAGAATATTTGTTTTAAGGTTAAACTTAATAACCAATAAAGGATGGTACCTTGCAGAATCCTGACACGAGCCATTCGTGTTCATGTCTTCAGTCACTTGGGCCTCTTTTAGCAGCTTAGTGTCGCTGTCCAGAGTTCCAGTGCCTTCTTCAAGATCCATCATCCTAAAACATGAACGGTTATTGTCATTAGCTCAAAACTCGTTAGGGATGCCTTGCAAAAATGCTTTCTTGATAGTATAGTTTCATTAGGATAGTCTTCACATTATTGTTCTTAATCTTTATGTTCAGGTTGTAAAAGAAACTACATTCAAATATCCTATTTTGTTTTCTCTAGACTCCAAAAATCCACCAACGAGTTATGAGTAATATTGCACTGAGTATAGAAAGAGAATAAACATCACTAAAATGCAATCTAGCAATTACTTCTTTTGAAGAAGATCAACAAGCAATTGCAAAGCTCCAGAGTCACCGCAAGCCTCCCAGACTGCGGCTTGGACATCAGTGTCAGTGGGCTGCCTATCCTCTTCAGGTCCAACAATCTTAAGAAGAAAAATAAATACAATTAAAAAAAATCAAAGGTCACATAATATTACTTCAGAATATCAGAGATTGCATATACATTAAGAATTATCAACAGCATGCTCTTGCTCTCTCACCACAATTTCTCATTCAAGAAAATTTCTGTATAACATCCGGTAAGAAAACATCTAAAGAGTACTAAGAAAATAGATGTTATCAATTATTAATATGTTGAACTTACTGGAATATCATAATAAAAAGTAAAAGATCACATTATTCATTGTCATTGGAAGATTATTCTATGCTCTCTTTGTCTATTTTGTCCGCAGTCTTTATTTCAAATTGGGTGAGACCAAGAAGTCAATTGTCTGTGAAAAATGTGCATCCTGATTTGACTGAGGTCTCTCGTCCTCATACAAAGAGTTGAACCAATCCTATTTCTGTGAAACAAAAGTGGGTAGGGATTCTCGTATCCAAGGCCTAGTTACATCTACTTCCCAATAATTATTATCGAGTGTTGCATCATGTATTAGCCAAGCAACAAGGAGCCTAAGCATGTTTGTTTAAATGGGCCCAAAAGTTCTAGCCCTACCTCTGCCAGTAAAGATGAAACCTGCATAAGCTCGTCCTCCTCCATAGATATAGTTCTCAATGCAGTTAAAAATTTCTCAGGGAATATCAGCTTGTCCAAGTAAGAAGGTAGCTTGCGCTGACCACTCCAGCTGTAATTGCAAGCTCTGTTGCTGCAGTTTACATTTTCTTTGACATTTGAGGTTTTTGGTGGGTGAAATCCATGATCCAGCAACCTTCTTGGTAAAAGACACCGCATTTCAGCCTTCTGTTAATGGGTAGGAGTTATAAATACAAATTCAAACTCGTTAGATTGAACATGTTTTTCCAGACAATTAATCTACAAAACATTTAAACTAGTCAGACCTACGGTCAGTTAAATATAATATTCATTGAACAGAATCTAAACTATGTAATGTAAATTTTAAAATAGTTAACCTGTACTCCAAGGAGATGTAACTTTGAATCAGAAGAGGAAGCATTCTGGATTGCTTCTAAAGGATAGTGTACCTGCATACCATCCATCAAACAACCGATTTTCGTATTCACGGAAATAAATCTCTATTAGTGGGCGGTAACAAAATTTGAAAAGCCAACTGATCTGAGTTGGTTTGATTGGTTTGACTTTGTATAATTGTAAAACCAAAAAGAATCAAATTGATTTGCCTGCTTTAATCAGTTTGGTTTTTTAGTTTTTTCATTTTAAAGAAAAAGGTAATATGACTTCTCTTCAATCTCCTAAACTGATAATAGGCTTGGGGTCGGCGTTGACCAAAGACTGACCCAAACCGACCCACTTGCATACCCCTGTCTACAAAAAGGAAGGATACATTGTCAAGGAGTCCTATAGTGTTAGATAGCATTACCATGAGATAATCATCTGGATTATTTTCCATGACAAATCCGTAAAGATAAAGGAGCTCCTGCCATAGATGGGAAAAATCTAACCTTATCAGAATGAAAGAATAGAAATAACAAATAAAAATTTCATTGTGTAAAGGAATTGCAACGCAGAAGAAAACTGCAGATGCAACAATTTAATCTAGAGTGAGCTAAAGATGTTTCCTTCTATCATTACATGCTAAGAAACAAAAAGATGAAAGCAATATTCACGGTTCAGGGACAAGTTTTTGAAAATAAAAATTGATACCTCATTCCCCTTGTTACCGTAACTGATTGAAACCTCCTCCACTCCGGATGACCTTGAAATGGCTTTTCCAGATATATCATGGATAAAAACTGTTAGAAAATTCATTAACATTATACTGAAGAGAATTGAAGAGTGATGACAACGAGGAATAGATGGTTTTATGGGCTTTGGGAGGAAAAAATGAATTTTAATGAAAGAAAATAAAGAGGTCTTCTCTTTTCCATCAAAGTTGAGGATTTAATCTTCTAAGCACCAAAGCTCAAAGAAATTTGATGGGACTAAGGGAGCACTCTAAACCATACGAAACAGAAAGATTAAATAAATAGGTGGAAAAAGGTATGGAATTCCAACATACACATTGATGAGAAAAAGGCATTATAAGAAAGATCGCAATACCAGAGAGGAGGTACATTGAGAAAGGAACTCCAGTAGTGGACCCCGTTCCATCAACTTCCCATGTTGCTGTTGCTTTCAGATCTAAAAGTATAAGGCTTAGTCAGAGAGTGACAGATGATCACAAGAATTTCACAACCATGTCCAGTCAGTATGAGACAATGCTTTGACAAGCGAAAAATCATCAAATAAAAAATCACTCCATCCAACAGCTTCAAATAATTTCCAGAGCACATTTAAGAACAATGTTTTCCTATTATTCTTCAATTTATCTCTTCCATACTAACATGAAAACAAAGTTTAAACAGGCATCTCCAAGTCAAAAAGCCAAAAACAACTAACTCAGCAAGAAGAGATCCAAAAACGAAAGGCATTAACCTTGATATCTTCACTCTCCTTCCCACACATGATGCATCTTTGAGAAGACATTAAATGCTTTAACTAGTATATAAATATAATTTACTGTATCTATTAATTACCTTATATTTCTTTATATGATTTCCTAAGAGGTATGTGAAGCGTGCTTAGTAGTTAACACACCTATACCTTCCTTAAAGTTGAAGTTTCAATCCCCTGCACATTTTTTCAACTTAAAATAAATAATTACAAAAGATTGCTCTATTTAATTTTCATGTTTTCTCATAAAACATTTGATAATAATGAATATGAAAATGCAATTATTAGTCCAACATTACATACTCCTTTCTTATTTCCATTTTTTTTAATTAAAACTTGTACACCTGAACTTATCTTTGACCTGATTGATAGTATATTTATATAGCATGATTCTATTGATGAAAGAAAAAGAAAAAAATTAATAATAATACATTATTGGTTGCAATGAAACATCGTCTATAGAGAATTTGTTGCAAATAATGTGAAATAAGCACAAAAGTGAACAAATGGACAAAAAAAACTACAGTACTATTAAGATCTGATAAATTTCTACACACCATGATTGCAAAAGTCAACACCAGGAACAAGACCCTCCACCCAGACAGTTTCTTGTTTTAAAGACCCAAATGTTTCTCCATTAGCTGCACTATCAATCATCCGAGGATCTTCGCACCCTGAGATTGACCTAGTTTGTAAGTTCAAGTAAAATACTTTATCCTCATGACATCACAAAAAACAAGCTTAAAATAGCACAAGAGTGACCACCATCTTCATTCTTAACTGAAGCCAACTGCACCTTGGAAACAGCAGAAGTTGAAACCTCAGCAGTTTCTTCTATCAAGGAGTCACTTCCAACCGCTTCTTGAATTTTAGGAAATACATAATCATGCGGCATTGGAATGTTCAAGGCACGTGCCCAAAAAATGGAATTTGCCCTACAAAAGCAATCATGTTCAATCTTGAATGAAAAATGAATGGATAGTTAAGCAGACGAACAGTAAACAAGATTAAGATTAAAGAAAAGTCCTGCTAATTTGCATACCATAGGAAATCTTCAAAGCTCACCTCCCTGAAAAAAATAAAAACAGAATATAGCAAATAAAGTGACTTGCCATTGCACCAATGAATAACATAATGATACAGCATTCGGTACACCTAAGGGATAATTACAGAATGCTTTAAACACCGAAGACCATTGATGGAACGGACCTAACCAGGAACTACACATCCAAGGACCTCTCAACCCCTTCTAAGGATCTATGGTTCCTCAAAAAAAAAAAGGAACTTAAAGAATAAAGAAGACACGATCTTATATCAAAGTAGGAAAATTTTCTAAGGAAATACAGTAAAAAATAAAAATAGAACTGTTTCCAAAGGATCAGTTTGAAATAAAAGGAGAAAATGGAATCCAAGTTAGACAGACCTTCCTGAAAACCCTTCAAGAGTCAACAATCTACTAACCAAATTCTTCACTTTATTTTCGTACAACGACTGCAGTGAATTTTTCTGCAAAAAAGAAAAAATAATAATGGAACAAGATAATTCATATAAGCATGTACAAGGAGATTGTTCATGAGACGAGAGAGTAGCAACTCTTCTGTAATGAACTGACAATAAGGTTTTATATAAAATATACCAAAGTGAACTTTGCACCTGTAATTCAGTTGCTCGATAAAGTGTGGTACCCTTCAGTTCCAAAAGCTCGTTATCAGTAAACCAAAGTGGATTCCCAAATCTTGTAGGAAGCACATCAAGGTACCTAATAATAAATCACTGAGATCTCACCAACTATAAGACAGAAAAATAAATGATCATTTAGAAAGAATGTTTGTCATAAACATAACTTAAGAATGTTGAAGTTACATACGGTTTCCATGAAGAATTTTCACGCAGCCGCTCAACCATGAGGAACAAAATCATCAAAAACCTATCATCTACTTCACCTTCTTCATACATTGCTCTACACTCTGGTCCATAAAGAGGATCTTGCAAAACTCTCATTGGAGTGATTGCTAGATCTAGGGGCACAACTAATAGAACCCCTGCACAAGTAAGAAAATGATCTATTCCCCTGAGAAACTGAGAAGTTATGACAAGTTACCCTGCTACTACTATCCAACATGATTCCAAGAGCAAGTTTGGTAATTTTTCTTTTCCAATAAGAAACTAAACTTCCATGCAAATATTGATTAAAGGAAACAGCGAGGGAAAGTACAAGGAAGTTAAGACAAGAATTTCCAGATGTTGCATATACACATTAAGTTGTAAGTACAAAGAAAATCTCAACCAACATGCTGGAGTCAGAACCACATTTTCTCAAGCAGATGCCTTCTTTTCTAAGTTTTGGTACATTTCCTATATTGTTTTGCTTCGAAACTTACCAAAAAAAGGCTTGATCATGTTGTCCCAAAAGGACGCTCCGCTTGCCTTTGAACCCTTGGTAGAAAGATTGATGATCACAAAACTTCTAAAGTCCTTTCAAGAGAATGTGACTCAAACACAGGAAGGAAACAACATACTTGTCTGAGGTTTTCCAATGTTCCTTGCATAAGTTGCAACGGGAGAGGGACAATGGATGGTGTTTGGTTTTGGAAATTATCTCGTATTTTAAATCCTAATACCTATAAGTGTTAAATTCAAAGAAATTCAAGGCTTTGTATTTCTACCCATTGCAAAATTCAAAGAAAACAGACTTGCAAGAGAAAACACTTGAGCTCTTACCAGTCAACTCTCTCATCTTGGCTGTTGGAAGGCTCGCAATTTCATAGCAAGATCAGGAAGCCTATCCACTTGGGAAATTTCTAGCATGTTAAGGACACATCCTTCTCATCTCATAATCAGCGACCATTGTGCCATATATCATCATCATCACAGAGAAAAAAGAGTCTAGGAAATTGGCTATAGAGCAGCAGCAGCTAGTTCTACACCCAAAAGGAAGATTACTATTTCTGCCTACCTTCAAATTAACTCTGTCGTCCAGCAAATTTCTTAGAAAGTATTAGGCCAATTCCATTGACTTAAGTCACTAGAGGTACTCTGCAGTAACTCAATCACCAACCTCCAGTGTTAAAACCAGATTTAATGTTAATGAAAATCTTGCCACCAATATGAAGTTGGGTAGAATTCATTTTTATGAAAAATAACTGCTATTTTCCCTTTTTCTTTATTCTTTAATAATACCTTTAATTAGAATTTCTTGAATGGCACATCTAGGAAATTAAACATCATTTTCAAAATGGGTCGTGAGTATACAAAAATAAATAAATTTTAAAATGATCACTCCCCACATAGAAATTCATGAGCTTTTAGCCCGATAGTTGTCTCTCAAGGAATTAAAAAACAGCAAAAACTAGAGAAACTGCTAAACAATTTGGCTGCAGAATCAAATACTACCGCAAGAATATAATCTATTGTGAAAAAACGAAAAGTCGAAATTTAGAATACCATCAGAGGCATCGTTTGCAGAAAAAAGTCCACACCCTTTGCTCAAATCACTGTACTTGATTGTGCAACCTCGAAGGTCTGCTCCATTAACCTGAATTGAATCCCAATTAATAAAAAAAAATTGAAAAGGTGCAACTTTTAGCAGAAAAATAAGTGTCCGGAATCAGGGTAGCCAAAACCACTAAGCTGCTGAGTAAGTTTCTGACATAGTTTTCTTTTGGTTCATGGTCTCAAGGAAAGTGAAGCAAGTTTAGCATTGTTACCTGTAACCATTGGAGAAATAGTTCGAGATTTGCTTCATCCGAGTTCGCCATTTTCTGCTACGTTTAGTGTTGCGTTTTGGGCACAATTACACACAATTGTGGGCGATTACGGAAATGACCAAAGGGACACTCTTGAAAAATGGATGTCCATTTAACAGTGTCGTTCTGAACGGCACAGGGAATTCCCGAATACACGGGGAATAGGAATTAGAAAATAAAAAATAAAAAAAATGGAGAAAGAAAAGAAGGAAAATGAAGAATATAAATATTTATTTATTTAATAATATGTAAAATAGTACCAAAACAACTATTTTGATATTCTTCATTTTCCTTCTTTTCTTTCTCCATTTTTTTATATTTTTTTTTCTAATTCCAATTTTTACTTTGTAAACTTGTATATTTATATGTTGTTATTTAATTTGTAAACTTTTCATTAAAAAAAAATATATATTGTTGTGTCTTCATATGTAATTTAATGGTTTGTTAGAATATTTATAGATTGTTCTTTGATTTTTTTTTATATAAATTTTTGAATTTTATGGATAAATTTCTAGATGTATATTCTAATAATTTTCTTTTATAAAAAATGAGCTAGAATTTGACATTTTAATAGTTTTAAATAATAAAATTGATAATATTCTATCAAAAATAAAATAACATTGAAAATGTATATACATTTCAAGTTGTGGATTGGAAAATAAGATTAAACTTTTTTAAAAAAAGTTCATTCCGTTCCCTGCATGAAAATTGGTGCTCATGGAGAATGGGATAGGGCGGCAAGGATTGGAACGGGGAGTGGCATCCGGTGATGTAGAACATCCTCCTTTCTTGATGTTTAAGTTCTTTAGCTAATTCTTGAGTATCTTGAATTACCATTCTTGTATTTTAGGATTAGTTCTTCTTAGTTAAAATTTGTATCAGAGTTACTAATCTTGTATCTTGAGTTAGTTATACCAAATTAGTTCTACAATAACTAACTCCTAACAACTCTTGTAAACTTCCAATGTATAAAAAGGCTTCTCCTCTCATTAATAGATCATCATCAAAAGTATTATTCATAAAAATTCCTGAGCTTTGGCATCAATTGGACCCTTCCCACAAAAACTTGGATCCTACCACTCATATCCATGGACGTGGAAGCCTTTCGCCTCCTTTGACCAACGCTTGCAATCATTAGTAGAATTAACTAACCTTTTTACCCAATTTCATGTCCAACCTATAGAAGAAGCAACCCCCGAGAAACCCAATTGCAGCAAACCAAGAAAGACAAGAAAGACCAAGAAACCGAGCTGCAAACCAAGAATGACTAAGAAAAACAACTTACCTGGACATTTGTTAGACGATTCTGACTCTTTCGATGAAGACAGCTTGCTGAACATTCATCAAGAACCTCAACAAAGGGCTGGACTTAGACCACACTTTTAGGAAGATCAAGAAATACGTATGGAAGTGGATCTCCCTACCTTCAATGGTCGAATGGATGTGGAGAAGTTTCTTGATTGGATCAAGAACGTAGAAATTTTTTTCGACTATGCCAATACACCCGAACACAAGAAGGTCTGATTAGTTGCTCTCAAACTTCAAGGTGCCCAAGCGCTTGGTGGGATCAATTACAAAACAATAGACGATTATTCGGTAAACAACCAATAAGAAGTTGGCCAAAGATGTTACTTCTAATGAAGAAGAGATTCCTACCAATCAACTACCAGCAACTACTTTACAATCGGCATCAACAATGTCATCAAGGCTCACGAAGCATCATGGATTATACAAAAGAATTCTATAGACTTGGTACTCGAAATAATCTTCCCGAAACAGAACACCAACAAATTTCCAGGTTTATTCATGGTCTAAGAGATGAGATTAAAGATATTGTAAACTTACATCCTTTAACTTTTCTTTCATATGCCATCTCCTTAGCTTCCAAAATTGAAGACGGTGAAGAGATCAAAGATTTCTCAAAGAAAGAACAATTGGGACAAACAGAAAAGAGCTAACCCAACTAATTCATTTAGAAACTTTCAACAAGGAAGTTCCTCCACAACTTCACAGCCCACCAAGAAAGATGAAAATTCACCAAAGATTCCAGCCACCAAACCAGGTGACTTAATTTTAAAAAACAAAATGATTACCAAATAAGATCTAAATTATTTAAACTATAAATTGGTTTTCCTAAGTATTAGTGGATTTCACATTAATGGAGAATTTTGAGAAATAGCATATTGTTTGTTTTATATTTTAAAAGTAGCATAGTTTTAGAAAACTCGTAATTTTGTTTTTCTTGGGGTCAATCTCAGTCGAGATCGACCCCGAGATTCTTCCCAAATTTAAAAAACCTCTTCAAAGGAAATTTCTCAGTTTCTCTAGACTGAGTGCATCATCGAGATGGTGTGTTTTTTATTAAAAATTTGAAATTAAAGATTGAAACTAACAAGAGACTTTGGATATTAGAATATTTTTTTTTACAAACTTTTGTTCTTTGAGAACAGCAAAAACAACCTTAAAGAAATGGGGATAAAGAAATTCCACAATATTTTTCCTTCTATGACTAAAAATTGAACTTTAAACTAATCTACGTTATATTTGTGTTAGCTTTAATGAAGTCTTTATAGTGTGTCTATCGCACAAGTCAACCAGAAACCTTAATGGCTAAAATATTTTCCTAAAATTTGGCAAAATCTTAACAATCATACTATATAATGATTATGTTTTTTTAGTTTGGGGCATCTCGGGGCAACTTTGGTCCAAATTTTTTAGCTCGATGCATCTGGAGACCACGATGGCTTGGGAACAGTTAACCTCAATTTCAAATTTTAATGAAAAACACTCTCTTGGTGATGCACACGACTGAAAAGAGACTGAGAAATTTCCTTCAAAGAGTTTTTAAAATTTGGGAAGAATCTCAGGGTTGATCTCGACGGAATTGACCCCGAGAAAAACAAAATTACGAGTTTTCTAAAACTATGCTATTTTTAAAATATAAAGAAAAAAATATGCTAGTTTTGTCAACTTTCCCCTACATTAATTTTCGTGGTTCTTATTCTATTCTTGAAAGTATACAAATGGATAAATGAAAAGAATATGAAGTTTTCGTAGGACTAATAACTTTCCTTTGTGCATATTACTCCCATTCACGTTTGTCAAGATATTTGATATTATAGCATTTTAATTTGCGAGTCCTAAATAATTCTTAAATGTTGTAGTATGTAAATCATATTACGTAGTATTAAATGTTTAGTGCATAATGCGCTTATTTGTGTAGCTCATCGAATTGTTTAATCACTATCAATCAAAATGAGTATACCTCGACTCTCAAGATATTTGTACTATTAACTTTAAGACTCAAAAGTTCAATTTCCCCGCCCCACATATTGTAAAGTAAAAAACACAATTGAACCGATTGTCAAAAGGCTTCATATCAATATATCAATTATATCACTATATATGGACCCTAGTAATAAGACACACCAATGACATATCGTTGTTCAATATACATCATTGACACACACAAGTGTATCATATAGATGCATTGTTTGGACTCCATATTCATCAACGTTATATCCTACATTTTGCTTTCTTAGTGTGGGTTAGGCATATCTGACAACTTAAGCACCACTAGCAGGAACTTTAAAAGAGAAGAAAAATGTTGATTCAGTTTAGTTTACTATTTGGCCATGTTCATAATGCATAAGAATAGACAATAAAAAATATTACAATTCCATATCATTACAGCATGTGGAATACATTCAATGTGTGAATCAAAGTTGGTTATAGTCATCATTCTCTAGATTCAAACTAAAAAAATACAATGATGGTTCTTATGAATTACTTGTAGGAACCAACAAATGTTCAACTTTGGGTAGATAAAGGGTTCATTGCAGCTTGAATTTCTTCCAAAGTCCTACCCTTGGTTTCAGGTACAAACTTTGCAACAAACAAAACTGTGAACCCACATATGCTTGAGAATATGAAAAAGATACCTTCCAAAGTTAACAGAAAAGCAAAATTACTCATCCATTCACAATCAATACAAGAAATTCAAAAGGTGAGAATTAATGTGGCTTGTTTTTACCTGTAGAGCTCCAATTGAGAAGAAAGTTGAAACTGTATGAGACAATCCAAGAACCTAGCCAACTCACTAAAGTAACCAAGCTGCCAGCCAATCCCTTCATGTTTATAGGAAATATCTAAACAAATAGAAATTACAATGAATCAAGTCAATCAACAACACATTCTGTAATAGAATTTGTTTTAAAAGTTTAAGTCGAACAAATCGTTTCTATCTAAACCTTCCATTTTTCAAGGACAACAAAATTTCAAAAGTCTGAATCAAGCTTGTGACAACTACGACTTTGAAATCACTATTGTGAAGCTAGGCAAAGAAAAGTACTATCCAACTTCAAAACATGTTTTAACTCAAAATCAATATAATGTTTGTTGTCATTAGGTAAAAAAGGGTCATTCCTAATGAAGTTTCTAAATTCATACCTCTGACATTATGACCCAAGGAATTGCTCCCATGCCCAGGGAGAAAGATCCCGAAAACACCTGTTTGTAGAAATAACCAAATCCAAGAAAAATTACCAAAGGACCCAAATTGAAGGTTAATCAGTATCAATGACCCATAAGCGAGTTAGAATTTTACTTGTCCAAAATAACTAGGCTCGCATTTAAGTTAATGTGGATTAACAAAGAGTTAACAAATGACCAATGACAACAGATCTACTGAAAGCTTGTAAATAAATATTGTGCTTTTGCATGGTCAATTTTTTTTTTTTTTTTAACAGGAAACAATTTCATTGATTGAATGAAATATCCAAACATATTCAAAAGTATGTTTTTCCATGGTCAATTCATAATTCAACATTACCAGTACACCAGCAAGTGCCATCATGGGAGAGCCAGATTGCCATAGTTGGAGATCCTGCATTTCAAGATCAGTACTCTTTTAGAATATGATGAAGAATCATGAAAGCTCGCATGCCAACTGGTTTCCATTGCAGATAAGAGATCGAAGTAAACCTTAAAGAGGAACGATAACGCCAAACATAAAGAACCCAAGCAAGTTCCGGCTGCAGAAATCTGTTTGAATTCAAAGTTTTGATTAGCTTGTTTGTGACTTCACGTCAGTATAAACATAATTCACTTGCATTTCATTGTATACCATCAAAAGTGGCCGTCGTCCTGATACATCCATCAAAACTACACCAAGAGCAGTCATTGGTATCTGTAAAAACATTGGAAACAATGAGAAAAAGAGAGGGTTCTTGCAATCACATTTGGGGAACGTGTATAATTTGATAGAAAAACCTGAACAGAAGCCAATGCTATAGTTCCAATATTCCCTGAAAACCCTGTCAGAATACAGAGAATTTTCTTCTTTTAACCTGTTAAATCTTGACTTATTATAAGAACACATTAATGTTCGGATTTTTGCATACCAGCCGAAGTGAATAAAGAAGTTACGTAGAATGCAATGCCATTAACACCTCCAAATTGTTGCAGTACCATAAGACCAAGTCCTACCTGGAAAAAATAGCTCAAATTCACCATATAGACGAAGGACGGACTTATGTTTTTATTAAAATCTCCATGATTAAGCTTAAAATTGAAGACTCACAAAGAGAGAACGTGCATATTGCCTTTGGAATAAATCAAGAACACTTGGTTCAGGGAGCTGTTTAAGCAATTCTGTATATTCCTAAAAGGTTAGGAAACGAACAGATATGAAGCCATTGTTTAATAAAAAGAAGGAAAAAGAAAAAGTAGACAAAACAGGAAAATGAAAAATATACTTGAATCTCTAACACTTCTGCAGAAATATCTTTAGTCTTCCCTCTTAGCCGTTGAAGTGCAACTTCACAATCTAACCCTTGGCCGTTCTTTGTCTACAAACAATACTATTTTCTTGATTAGATTTATATGGTAGATTGCTATAAAATAGTTTAGAGTCGATTACCAAACCATTTTGTAAATTGTTCATTTTCCGACCTGAAAAATAAACTTGTTTACAAAAAGATTATTTTTTACAAAACCTTGTTTTTACAAAAGTAGAAAAAGAAAAGAATAAAATTTATTAGTATGCAACCTTGTCTTTTGATGTTCATATTCACTTTTGATGTTCATATTCACTTTTGATGTCTCTTCAAACAAATATAAGTCTACTAGAACGAGCTATGAATTTGACAGTGACATACCAGCCATCTAGGAGACTCTGGAGTGAAAGGAAGACCTACGAGTTGTATTATAGATGGAATCGCTCCTGCGGACAATCAAGACAGTGAGAAAATATTTCCCTTAAACCATCTTCATCTTAAGTGTCAAACTCATGTAAGTAGAAACGTTACCAATTAGAGCAAGAGTCCTCCAGTTCACAAAAGCTCCAATCAGCCATGTCAGTGAAACACCAAAACATATCATCAACTGTACAATCAACATTATAAGGATATTATATATTATTGAGAATGTTGTGGGCATTTTTCTATTTGTTTGATTTTCTCTCTTTTTACAAGTGAAGTAATTTTGTACTCTGGATGCAGAACTTCAAACCAACTAGATTTTGCTAGATGTCTCCCAATGAAAATTAGGTCAGTGATTTCAATTCTTCCCATACCCCCATCCCAATGAAATCAAGTATGCTAATTAATAATCACAGATGTTTACCGTGATATAAAGTAAGGTCATTATTAGGGGAACACTGGGAAATGAGTTTTTGTCTCTATATTTTATCATATTTCACTAAATAATCAATAAACAAATTGTTTACCTTGTAATTAAAAATGACCAAATATATGCCAAACAGTCCAATATACACTTGAAGCTCATCAAAAAAATTTCATGCAATGGATCTTGCCTCCTTATTAGTAATTACTTACAGAGCTGAAGGAGATAGTTGTACAAACTATAAAAAGATCTTGTTTAGTTTGGTCATGGTGATCTTGCCTTCCTGTAAATAACTATCCATCCCCTTCCAAGTCAACCTTACTATGAAAGGCATATATGCGTGTTGATGCTCTATATATGAATATTCAGCTGATAATTTTGTTTCAAACATTACAACAGAATATTTACGTGGTAAGGTAACTCTTCTTCAATGACAGAGAAATTTACGATCATTTGCACTTTACCTGATGAACTGTTGTAAATGCTCCTCGAAGTTCCTTGGGTGTTATTTCTGCTATATACACAGGAACCTGCTTCATTAGGTCATACATAAGCTTTTCTTTTTATATGCCAACATTTGAGATAGTGTAAATAACAGAGTTGGATTCTTGCAACATATACCACGTAAGAGATAACTCCCATTCCGAATCCTACTAGTATCCGTCCTATATCCAACCACCAAACAGCCTATAAGTAGTCAGCACCAAGATACATGTGAGGTTATTCATTCAAAGTAACAACAATATAGCAAAACTCTGTCCATAAAATGAAAGGAGAGGAGAGGGAGGAAAGGAAAACTCGTATTTTTTTTTTTTTCATTGAACTTCAGAAAGTCTTAATTTTTTAACAATGTTACATGCATTTGACTTTTTAATTTTGTTTTCGAATTTGTAGAAAAACAATTCAGCTTCATTCATTAGCTCAACTTAATTTGTACGACTGTGTCAAGAAGCACTTTTATCAGAACTTAATAGCATGATTTTAATGCTTGCATACTCAAGTGCTAAGTATATAATGAATCACTTTGTAGATAGTTGTAATATTTTGAAGAGTAGAGACTTGAAAGTCTAAATTTTTCGATCAGATTAAAGAAAAATCAAAGAAACCTTAGAGAATGCTATAAGAAACCACCCCAAGAGGCAAAAGATCTCTGCAAAGCCCATGGTCTGCTCACAAAACAAAGGAAAAAGATCAAAAAAAATTTATTGAGAGCTTGAAATTGCCAAAAATGACTTTAAGAAAAAAATAAGAATGACTAAACTTACACCTCTTCTACCAATATAATCTGCCAGTTTTCCACTCACAATAGCACCATTCATAGCTCCAATTGTCAATATCGAACCGAAGACTGAATACTGTACCACGAAATAACAATTTGAGAACTAGATAGAGAATGAACAAACTTATATTTGTCGAATCATTAAGTAGGATATATGAACTTACATTTTATTCTAACACCTGTTGACGAACTCATTTGACACACCTATTACTCTAATTGCTAATAACGTGCCATTTTCTTTAATTATGAAAAACCAACTTTCATTGAGAAAAACTTGAATAAGAATCGTACCATTTTACTTAATAAAGAATCAAGCACCAATTACATAACAGGAATAAAGAACACATCACATCATAAATGAAAGACAAAAAGCATTTGTAATTTTCATTCACCTCCGATACAGTAAGATCCAGTTCGGTCATGATGCCAGCCTCAGAAGGTGATGAATATCCAACCTGAGAAAAAGCATCAAAAAGCATTATTTTCAACACAGAACTATGGGTGCATTTGGAGTCACTTCTTCTCAAAGCACTCTTGGAAGAAGAGTTTTTCTGGAAACCATTTTAATTATTTTTAGAATGTAGAATTATCAGAAACCACTTTATCTAGCCAAACATAATAAAAATTTTGAAAAGTGTTTTCAATACCATCCCAAACTTATTTTAAACATTTGGGGGCATTTGGCCCACTGAGTTCGGTTAACAAGTGTGAGACCGATATATTGGTGTTAGTAAGTTGGTGTTTTGGGTTGCGTTCTTCGATAATTATGAAAAATTGATTAAAGAGGTAAAAAAGAATTTATTGGTAAATGCAAAAAGTATTAAAGAATGAGAAGATGGAGTTGCTCGATAAAAATGTCACACTTGTTAATAAAAAAGTTGAGTTGTTTACATCAAGCCACCAACTTAATAAATCCATTGGCCAAATGACCCCTCAAATTGAAGATAACTGACAATTTACTATAGCACTTGTAACTAACGGCGGCCTAGAATTTAATATCTTATGAGTTTTCTTGACTCTCTGTCAAGCAAGTTGTTCCATGATATTAGACAAGTTTTGCACCTAAACTGAGTAAGTTTCAAAACTCTAGCAAACATACCCTAAACATTCAAATCGAAAGTACCTAACAATTTACAAACAATCCATTTCATAACATCATCACATTAAGTTCACATCAACAGCTAGCAAATTGAATTGAAGTTTGCCTCTACAGAGCCTTTTTATGAAGAAAAAAAATGAACACTTACAGCAGTGCCAAAGACGTATGAGCCAGATACAGCAACCAAAGTGCTGAAAATGAGGGAGAAAGTGGCGGAGCCAGTAGCCCGGCCGCCGCTGGAGCCGCCGTGGAAATCATGATTATGGGTTTCGATTAAAGGACAAAACTCGCCTGTCTCCTCGCTCTGTTTGACCATTTTTGGATGAGAAGAGTAGAGAGATGAGAAGTTTATGAAGACGACGAATCTCTGATTAGCATCGGTGGTGGTAGTTGAAAATTTTATTGACTGTAACAAATTTGGAATTTTGCAACTAAAAAAGTTATTATTTTGGATTCATGTTAAAAGTTTAAAAAAATGGAAAGATTATGTCATATCAATCATGATTGAGATATCTTCGACCTCAATCATCAACGGGTGGATTTAATGTTTCTCTAAACTTTACTTTAAAGTTCGGATTGTTTCAACGGCGAAATCGAAGCTTTTGTGGATGAAATTTGAGGTTTCCATGCTTCTAGACTTCTCTTTTTTTCCATAAATTTGTAATTGTATTACGGTTCATTTTGACGTGATCGATGTTGATATGTATAATGAGGCTTGAAAGTACTTTCGTTAGAAGCATTCATATAAAGAAAAAAGAATGTCATATTTCCTAATTTAACTCCATTTGAAATAATGTGTTGACATTTTCCGTTCATATATAACAATAAGAGTACTTTTGAATTTCTAAAATTTAAGGACATTAATAAAACTTCGAAAGTTCCGAACACGTTCCTTTTCTTAAATAAAATTTTGAAATACATTAACTCTACCAACCACTCGAAAAATTATAATGGGTTGGTTTGAATTCATAACCTCCACCAAGTCGTCTAAGGTTAGATAAAATAACAGTCCGTACAAACCCTCCATGTCACTACAACATCATGAAGGGAAATCTAATATAGAGAACAAAACTTGTCAAACCTCAAAGAGAACTTGATCACATATATGAGGCTTAGAGACTCCCCCGGTCGCTTCGTCAGATCATTTGAGAGTAATCCTAGTATCAATGAGTGTTCTTACGCTACAGGAATTTTTGGCTCGCCTAAATTCACGAAACACTCTGCTCGGGCCATACGCCCCAACGCCGCATTCCACGATACAAGATGGTCCATGAACACATTTACATACTCTATTTTGTCATTCTGTGTTCAAATAAAATCAATAATCAACCACAGAAATCTAACGTAAATAACTTGATGATGCAAGGTATCAAGGCCTCCCAAGTAGGCTACGAGCTTTAGTAAAATAAATAAGGTTAAAATATCACTTCTGTTGACATACTTTGGAGCTTGTTTCATTGTAGTTAAGTACTTCTAAATGTCCAGATTTAGTCTATGTAGTTCCAATAAATATTAAAAATCACTTCAAACTCGTTGTTTATGGTTAACTTTTCAGAAAGAAAAAAAAAAAAACTCTTGGTCAAGTTAGTCTTACATTCATATAAATTTTGGAAGGGTGTTCACATGGTGTCTTTACTTAGAACGAAAATTATTATTTTCTTTACCAAATCTAGTAAAAGAGAATTTCAAACAAACTATAAAGACTAATTTCAAGATTTATTTGAAGTACAAGAGCAAAAATGAGATGAGTTTCAAAGTATATGGTATTTTATTTGTGTATAAATATAATATAGCAGCCAATCAGGCAGAGTATCATACCTTGTAATCCAGATAGTAAGCATGCTGGAGGAAAAAAAAAATGTTATCATGTATGTTCAAATGAAGAAAAGAAACAAATATTTGAAGGTAGAAAAGTATTTGATACCTCCCACAAGTCCAAGCAAACGATTGGCTGCGCAACAAAATATGGAGAATCAAATTTCTGAGATTAAAGAACCTTGTACACAAAATAGGGCATTTACTTACAATGTCATCCCAGAGAATTGGACTTAGCGCATTCGAAGTCGTGATCACAGCAAGTCGTTTTTCTTGTCTCTTCACTGATACAATCAATAACAGTTCAGAACATCTAACACTGTCAAGTGATAGTTCACAAAACAGAACTATGACGTCAATCTGAATATCAATTGAATCATTAAGAGGAGACAAAAATAAGGTAACAGCCAGTTCACTAAGTTAAGACAAAATAGCCGTCAAAGAAAAGAATTTTTCCAAAACTCTGGAAATCTTGAAGAGATCATAAATTTTGTCCAGCTGTAAAAAGGGAAACAAAAAAAAATAGAAAATAAGGAAAATAAGGAAAATAAGTGAGCGAGACAGAGAACAAGATGGCACCATTTGCAAATTGGGTGATTCAAATAGACAGTTCTTTCAACCAAAAAGTACTTGTTAATAAAGGTACTAAAAATGCACTTGTCAAAAAAATGTTTAACCAAAGTCTGATAACTTACAAACAAGCCAAACCCAGCCAGAACCAAAGTGTGAAAGAGACGCTAATATAAACTTTTCCCTGAAATTGGTGAAGGAGCCAAAATCTTTTTCAATTTGTCGTAGAACACCAAGTTTGGGCATGTCTCCGCCTCCAGGTTGCATGGATTCCCAAAAGAAGTCATGATTCCAGACCTGAACATACATAAAGGTAATGAGCCAACACCTTTTCCATTTGTATGGCTTAAATATTTTGCACTCTCCGAACTTTACTACACATTACTAGAAAATTTACAAATGTACCATACTTTTTTTAGATTCATTCTGTTCTGAGGAGAAAAAAATCGATTTCATTTTTCATACAAGGGTGTCGAATGCACAGGATACCGAACATACAAATATTGGATAACAAACCATCTTTAATAAAAGGTATAAAGAGAGGATTTACAAAAAAGAATGGCCCATGCACAAATAGTACATAATATTATAACACAAAAAGTCAACTCCTCCTACACTGCAAGAGTAAACTAAGTCCGTAAGATCAGAAATAAAAATGCATCTGAGCTTCCATCCAAGGTAAAAGAACGACTTTGAACCATACAACCTCACACTCACAACCCATTCACTATGTATTTGTTCTAGACAATGTTGAACCAGAAGACCGAAATCTCAAGAAAGGTTGAGGGTGTCCAGCAATGCCACCACTGATCTTGATATCTCAAGATTTAGCAAAAAGGGAAGAATTTTGTGTAAAGAAAAAGGGGACAAAATGATGGTCTTGAAATTTTAGCAATCAGGCGAAAATAGGCAGTGATAGTTATCTCCTTTTCAGTGACATAAATACCCTAAATCCGAATCCAATTAAAAACAAGTACTATCTTCTCTGAATTCTGAAATACCATTGTGCCAGATAGCTTCTGAAATTTTCTTATCAAGAAAATAGCCCTGCATGTATGATGGCCCATTAAGGATCTCATAGTATGTGACTTGCTATTATCAGAAGTATGCTATTAAACATTCAATTTCTATTTCATAGCAACCCCAGTCACCATGTGCTCACATTTTCTGCCTCACTATTGAAATAAAATAAAGATCATCACATGTCTTTCTTATCAATGATAAAGGGAACAACAGTTGAAGTCAAGTAGCTTTTGAAAATGCAACATACTGAAATTTGAATCATGGTTAACCAGTGATAACAGTTGTTTCATGTGCTAAATATTCAACTAAAAAGACTTACATTAAGGAGTCAATCAGAATTTTAGAAAGGTTAATTTTAGCCCTCATAATTTAAAGTATGCCATGGATTAACATTGATGTACCTGGGCAGCATTGTTGAACTCAGGTAAAGGATTCCCATTGTTATATGTTACTTTGAGAAGTTCATCCAAAGTGTGGCCATATAGAATATCATTTTGGCTCAGTTGTTTGTTCAAACCTTCAACATAATTACGGTGATGTTTACCCCAGTGAACCTCCAATGTCCTCCGACTCATATATGGTTCTAAAGCATCCTGAATATAGAGAAGAAAATAAAACATAGTGCTATTAAAAACAGTTCGTAAAAATATCCATTTCTTATCAGTAGTGCTGCAATTGTGATAAATTTATAATCAGTTTGGTAGAAATTTATACGCTTACTGTGAATCTATGATCCGACAATGAAATATACCCACAGAAAAGCTGGCTACAAGAGACAGAGGACAAGCAATTCACCTCAAAAATTGGAGATTTGAAAGGACCCCAATACGCACGAATATAAATACAAAAGAGTGACTAAGATTAGGTTTACACTATTTAAAAAATTCGTGTGTGTTTGAGAGAGAGAGAAAGAGGAAGAAGGAGAACCAGGATAGGTGCCTTATTGATTTCATCTCACCTTAGTTGACCTCTCACACGTCTATTTGCCAATTTTGAAAGAAAACAATAAATACCAATGCCACTCCATTCACATTTAATGCCAGTATATTAAACATGTTTTATGTGGGTTCAAATAAAAATAATGTTTTACTAGCTATTAAACCTGATTTCTGAGAGTCTAAATAATCTTTTACAGAAAGAAATTCAAGAACCAAGAGTATAAGGGAATACTATAATGGAACGGCACAAATTGATTTTTATGCAAGATGTCGCATGGTATTTCCAACAAGACTCTTAAAAGTAAAAAAAAAAACATAACGCGCGAGTTAGCAACTCTAACTTTGAAAACCGCTACTATGCTTGCTTCTAAAACAGACATGCCTAAGAAACCATCACGTGAACTCTATGATCAAGAAGCAAGTATCTGCAAAAAACAAGCCCTAAAATATGGAATTTTAGTTGCAAAATAAGTAAGAACATTATTAGATTGGTGACTTACAAGTTCATAAGGGGGTGTCTTCAAGCCATAATAAGCAGCAACCTTCATTCCTCTTGCGGTTCCATAAGAGCTTCTCTTCTGCAACTTACTCTGATGCTGCAAAGAACAAGCATGCATCACTATCAAATAAAATGTTCCCTCCCGAAGGCCTATTGCATGAATACGGATATCAACAGTTTTCCAAGATGTGACAATTGTGAAATAGGAACTAATACTTACAGCAACTCTTTGGCAGAGTTTCATCAAAAAATAAAAAATAAAAAAATATATCAGTACTTTGTACTTACAATATAAAATTGCATCTGTTGTAAGAAAAGTCCAAAACAAAAACGAAGAGAGAGACGAATAGAGATGAACTACCTCGACAACATAAAAGTTTCTCTAAAAAGTAACGAGTATAAATCCAAGAATATCAAAGAAAAGGCAATGTACCAAGTAAGGATGCCTGGTGTTCTTTAACTGCTGAGAATAATTGGTTAGCAGAAATGGATAGTTAACGTTCAGAGAATTGCAGCAAGAAATCATGGTATTGTATCTCTACCAACTAAATATTCATTGGCTGCTGCAGCCTGCAAATCATAACTCACTGAATTCAGAACACAAAATACTGATGAATAAGGCTGTTGAGAAATTCTATAGATGAAAGTAACAATAATCTTAGAAAAATACTACACAACCCAAAGTAGCCGGCTAAAAATGAACCTATGTCAACCCAACCCAAAAAAATCCTTTAAATATAAGTTTGATCATTTGTATATAGTCTCTCAACCAAAAAATTCATATTCATTTTCAAATTCTGTTCCCAATGACCGTTGAAAAGTTCAAATTCATACCATCCAACAAAAATAGAACATCTAAAATTGAGATTTCAGACAACACAAAATTATCAAGCACACCAAATAATACAGCCAAATAAACTTCGCTATCCGCTCTAAATTGTTTGTGTCAATATATTTTTAGTTGATTGTGTTGGGATTCAAGCAAAGCTTTTGGAGTTTGAAACTAAATTTTTATTTAACTAAACAATTTCAACACAAGTTCAAAATATTGAACCTACCAAAGTGTAAGCAGAAAACAAATTCAACACCAAATCTAAAGTGTTGGGCGGACGACAGGGAGGCAGAGAAAATTAGGAAAGACAGCGGTGGGCAAGCTGGACAGTGTTGGAGAGGGAGCGGCTTGCTTAAAGTGCGAGCAACTGGACACAGAAGGAGTGAGAGCGGCCGGCTTGAAGAGCAAGCGAAGAGGTGGGCGGCCAACTATAATGGGAGGAAGCTGAAGTGAAGATTGAAGAAGATGAGCGACTACGTGCGAGGGTGTGGGCGTGGCTCTTTTAGATTATAATAATAGTAGTATAATATGTCTAACCGAATGGGATAAAATTTAACCAAACCCAATTCTTATGCTTTGGGTTGAATAGTTCGGATTGGTTGAGTTATCCTTTTTTTTTTAACACTCTTATAATTCATTCAAGACCCAAAGAGAAAAGAAAGAAAGAACGAAAAAGATGCAAAATGTTACGTGTTGCTTCTATAGACATCTTTGGACGCTCCCATTAAAGATTTATTGTAAACTATAATACCGAATATCTCTGTTTCAAAACTAACCATATACATTATTATTATATTTTTGGATAAGGAACAATTTCATTGATGAATAAACTATCTAAGGAGTACCAAAGGGGAACATAGACGAGATTACAAACGATTTTTCCGATTTGATACAATGAAATTTAAGTTGTAACTATTCTAAGTTTACACCAAACGAGGGCCTTGAAAATAGATGATTAAAGAACATATCATCGTGTATCTTCCCTACTAATCTCCTTGCTTGTTCTCTTTGAAAATTCTTACAATCAAAAGATTAGCTTTGACACTCCAAGATAATTCTTACAAACATAACCACCCAGACACATCAATAACACGTAAGGCATTAACTCAATCAATTCATATACTTTTCATACTTCGTAACCAATCAAACACGGAAATTCCCATTTCCAAAACGGACCACTTCCATTGAAGAAGATAGAAAATCAAGACATCCATTCTAACATTTCATCACCAACCAAACAGATAATGGTGAGTGACACTCTCTTACCCAGACGAAAAACACAAAAAAAGAGATTGAATGGAAATAGGAAAACGATTTTCTACAACCCCATATGTAAAATTCTTCAAATATGCATAACCCATTTCCCAAAATCCCCAAAAAAAATTCAAAAGGTCGGTCAACTGTACCTGATGCTATTCCTTCACGTTCTCTGAGAAACCAAACAGAGAAAAATGGGCACGACTGAGATGGGTTTTTCGTGTAGTTTTTGGAAAATTACAGAGCTATAGTTCAAATCTGGTGGTGAAGGGAATGTTGTGGCCGTTGTTGAACTCAGGTTCAGTGTAAGAAGAAAGAATGTTATGTTTTCCCACGATATGCTCCCGCCCAAGGATAAGAAGTTAGGAAATGTGTACTTTTTTTTAAGAAGAAAATGTGTACCAAGACAAGTAGAAATTGTTTACAAGTAATAGACATTAAACACAAACTATTAAAATGATCTATGGATGATTGTAATCTACTGCTTAAGAACTTTGTAAAGTAGTGATAGACCCAAATTTTAAATATACATATATAGACTTGTGATATATTTGCAAATATGAAAGTAATTTTACCATCCATTACAATTATTCTTATGTACACCTTGAGTTATGAGAAAAATATTACTTGGTTACAGCTTGATCTTGAATGAGTCAAAATTATGAGTTTCTTTTAAGCTTAGATGAGAAAATAAAAGGGTTGTCAATTTTATTCTCACTTAAAAACATCTTCATGAAATTTCCAAAGGCAATTGTTAAGTCAGTATCCATAATTTGAATCAGATATTAAATCATGAAAAAAAATATCAATTAGTCCTCTTGTTTACATCATTGTTAGCCAAATGTATGAACTTATCCTTTTTTCTTTCTTCCTTCCTCTCCTCGATTTCCTTTGCTTTCCCTTATTCTTCCTCCTTTTTAATTTTCCTTGTCTTCTCAGCTCCCCACCTTCAGTTCTCTTTTTTTTTTCTTTCCTCCCCTTCTTCTACTGTTTGTGTTTTCTCCTTCATGGGTTTTGATATAAACAGTTTTGTGTTGCACTGCCAGAGGAAGAGCAAAGAGAGGAGACCGAGGGAGAATGAGTGAGGGAGAAAGGAGACTAAGAAAGAGAGTGAGAGCGAGAAACCAATTTGTGTACAGAAGTCATAAATATGAGATAGCAAAATGTAGGGGGAAAAAGCTCAATTTTAAATAACAGGGCAGATTTCATTTTTCTCCTCAATTTTGCATCATCCATCCCTGGACCCAGTAAAACTCTCACCAATCTAATAATAAAAAAGGAAAATAGGAATACAACGGTATACATGGGTATATATATTTAAACCCTCTCATTATAATAACTGAAGAGAGTTTTGAACAATTATTCCTTAGAATTCTCTCCTAATCTGAGAGATGAACAGAACTAAAATGATGAAAAACAGATTTGGCATCTCCAAACCCAAAGCAATTCCCACCAGAAAGAAGAAAACTTGTGGGGAAAATCAGCCTCCAATTTCGAGGAGTTAAATAAAATTTTTGAAAACTGAGAGAGAAGAAAACCAAAATTCCATTGTCAAAACATTTGGGATTATTGTGTTTATTTTCAGCCTACAAACAAAGTGCACAAAGCTGTTATCTGCAATCTGCACCAACTGCTTCTTGGATAGACTTGAAACCATCTCTTTCTAAGCATTCAGCAAGCTCCCCCTACAAGAAAAAAGACACAATGACAATTACAATCATATATAACTTATTTTCTTTTCTTTCCTTCCTGTCTTTATCCTTCTTCTATAACCGGATTATCCCGCCAAATCGAGCAATGCAAAACTATGTAAAAACGGTGTTTGAAAAGGCTAAATTAGAAGTGAGCATGGGGCGCCAAAAAACCAAGCCGACATCAATCAATTAGGGGAAGTGAGGACGACGCCCATTGGTGATTGCTGGTGTGGTATAAACCAACTAACCAATATACACAGACACACACACGTAATCTAAACCAACCAAGCCAACCTGTTGATCACTCGACGATAGCTCTTCCAAAGAAATTTTCAGCTTTCCTTTTCTAGAAAATCGAAGAAACTAATTTTGATTTACTGATGATTACTCCTAGACTAGATACAACTCTAAGGCTTTTCTTCAAGACCAGTTGAGGCATGAGATTTAGATTTTAAGGCTATATGAGACATAAACCTTGATACAAAAAATTCATTAAAAAAAAGGAAAATGTAACTATTAATATATAAAAGTACAAAAAATAGCCCAAATCTACTAATTGTCACGCTCTTAAACAAGGATTGAAATTTTTATCTTCACCAAGAATAGTAAGAAGTGGAATATCCATCACTCGTGGCGTACAGACATGAGTTTTTATGTTATCCAGTTCTTCCAAAATTGCTCACAATGTAGACGTAGAGACATATATAAAAGACAATGGGTAATTGTAATTGATAGTCATTTTAGGAATAATAATTAAGGATATAGCAACATTTTAAAAAAATTGCAAATATAGCAAAACTATCGCTGATAGACTCGTATGGTCTATCAGTGATAGATCAATATTTGCAACATGGTCTATCGATGATAGACTTCTATCATTGATAGAATTTGACAAATTTTACTATATTTGCAAATTTTTTAAAATGTTGTTACATGCTTAATTATTTTGAATCTAATTGCTAAATTTGTAACTATCCCAAAAGACAATACCTTTATCTGAGGAATCAAGGCAGGCCCACCATAAGCAAATGCTGTATAAAGTTGAACAAGAGTTGCACCAGCTCGTATTTTCTTGTAAGCATCCTCACCACTGTATGAATAAGTAAGATTATTAGATTCGGTTCAGGGTAGGTGCTAAGTTCATTGCAGAGAAAACATTAAAATCTGAAATAAAAAGCTACTGTGGTGAAGAGATCCATCAAGTTTACCTGCTAATGCCACCACAGCCAACTAAAGGAATCTTCCCCTAAAACGGAACATGTATGTTTGTTATGAAATCGATAAATAAAGAAAGTGAGAAAATGTAAACAGTAAAGATCGACAGAATATGCAGTTCATTAACAGTGTGTTAGCTACGCTCATAGGTAGAGGGTGAGAGCATTTTATTATTAGAAAGAAACATATAATATTACAGATTGTAGACACAGAGATTCCAATAGTGTTAGAGGGCCTGTACATGCCACCTCTTTAAACCATAGGCCCAAGATCAACAAGATCCTCCATGGTTGGTCATTCAAAATGTCAAACAACAGATTCAAGGCATTATAACGTATATCAATTTCAAAGAATGACATATGATATACATGGCATGGCATTCTAACGTATATCAATTTCAAAGATTGACATGATATACATGGCACTAGAATCTATCATATGAACTGTTTGAAGTAATAGTGTCTGAAGAACTGTACATTGATGATGTATCCTCTAGCTTCTCATCATAATGCATCCCTCACTTTTGGGCGTAGGAGAGGAAAGGTTGGAAAGGTTTACTGTGAACTTGAGAGACAGTTAAAAATTGGCTTTAATCTAAAATTTCGTCCCAATTTTAAAATTTGAAACTAAAATGGAGGAAGAAAAGTCTTGTAAGATATGAAAGAAGATTATATGATCTAGAAAAAAATACAAAAAATATTAAATATAAATAATCTATCTACTTAACTTTGGTTCATGAGTAGCTTAACAAAGTATGGTAGCAAAAGGATAAGGACTCGATTTTCAATCAAAAAGTTTACGCTTCATGAGATTCATCAACATACCCTGGTCAAAATATACATCTCCTTTAAGATATTGGTGGATAGGTTGAAGAGAGGCTTCCCACTTAATCCACCAGCTTCAGCAGCCAATGGATTGTTATCAGCAGGCTCCGGTCTTGAAACAGTTGTATTTGTTATAATCTAAAACCAAATTAGACAAGAAATAGACAACACAAAGTTAATTAACCAAGCAACAAAACTTTTAGTAGGACTTGAAGTTGCAAATTTAGGATAGCATGTGTAGAAAGAAAAGATACCAATCCATCCAAACGGAGGGCTAGGGCAACCTACAATGAGGAAGAAAATAAAAAATTAACAAATCTGAGGAACAAATGAAGAATAAGAACATACAAAGGAAGAGGCAATCCACATTCACATACAGCTGCTATATCTTCAAGGTCTTCTTTAGACAAGTCAGGGGCTATTTTCACCAGAAGTGGAGGAGGTCCCTCCTCACCCCATTGCATTTCATCCCGAGCTTCTTGAACCTAGATGGAAAGTAAAAGATATCATGACAAGAACGCCCAAGAAGTAACTTCATAAATATGTCGAGGCCCTTGGTTTATACCTTACGAACAAGGTCCTTTAATTGCTTCCTACCTTGAAGCACACGCAATCCAGGAGTATTGGGTGATGAAACATTAATCACCTGTAAAGAGGTAAAGACTATTTGAATTTGAGGAAAATTTATCAATTGTTAAATATAGTTTTGGTTCAATGACTAGAAGAAAACATTGACTAGCAGCTCATGAAGAAGATTCATAAATTGTTAAAATTGTTAAAATTTAGCTGAAGAAGATTCATAAAAGAACGTTCAATCATAAAAACTTCATGATATGGATCTTCCAATAATAATTAACCATAAGCCTAGCAGCTCTGTAGTATTTAATTTAAATTCTTTTTGCAACGTATACTTTACAACTTCAACGTATATTTTACAACTTCAGCATATCTTTTAATAACACACAGAGGATCTACAAAAAAAAAAAAAAAAAAAATTCAAACAGTTCTATAGGGGAATTGAAACATCCCTGAGCAATGTGGTACACCAAATACCAATCCGATGGCTTTATATTAACAGATATTGATACCAAGCATCACATCAGCTACCTTAGAACTATAAAACAACACCTACCTTCCCTTTGTGTACCCTTATTTGATAATAATTCATAGTAGATCCAACAACTAATAACTAGTCGTGCATCCTGAATAAGGCATTCTTTCTTATAGAATCCATCACAGTATTTCAGAAATCAAAATTAAAAGCAAATTAGCTGCCCAAAACGCTAACCTTTTGTAATGAGCCAACCCAGAGTTATCGAAGTACAAAATACAGATACAAAAGAACCAGTACCCTTCCAATGTTATCCTGTCAGTGAATAAGCACAACTCCCAAGTAGAAAAAAAAAACTATGATCTCACTCCCAGTTCAAGACTTGGAAGCTTAGGGGATGAAAACTATTTCAAATCTACAAATGAAGAAGCAATTTTATTTTTTTATTTACTTCCATATATAACAACTGATTTTGAACATGATAGGATAAAACATGATCGACTAAATAACATATGACAAAAGCAGAAAAAAATTACCAAGTAATCAGCATACTGAGACAATGTATGAACTCCTTGCACATAGTCTGCAGAAGCATCTTCACTATTCTTGTTCTTTCCGAGATTGACTCCAAGAATCCCACGACCAGCTTTACCACCCTGTTTGACGTCGTCACTAGAGGAAGGTGAAGTACTCGAACTTTCATCTAACTTTCTTTTTCCATGCTGGGCGCCCAACCTCTTTGCAACTACAACAATTCCTTCACTATTGAAGCCATATCTATTAATGATAGCTCTGCCCATTGAAAAAATTATATATTATAAATAAAAAGAAATATCAATGGGATACCGAAGATAGACCTGTCCTCACAGTAGCATGAAGCTCCACAAAATGAAAAAAAAACCACAAAAATACTAAGCATGAGCGTTTAGACATAACGATATTGTAATTATTGTACAGTATCTCATCTTTGAAGCAAGGCTTTTACATGTGACATGGCAAAGTGAATGAAATCCATTACCTACCCTTCCCCACGCAATCGGAAAACACGAGGCTTTGGATTGCCATCTTGTGGAACAGGTGTCACAGAACCAACCTCCACAAAGCCAAAGCCTAATCCAAGAAGACCATCAACAGCCTCAGCATGTTTATCAAAGCCTGCAGCAAGACCTATGGGATTTGAAAAGTTCCTTCCCCAAACTTCAAGTCCTAAAATCGGTGGATCAAGCCTCTTCTCCCATGGAACCCAACCCCGAGCTGCTGCTAAGACTCCTAGCCTATGTGCAACTTCAGGGTCAAGAAGCGCAAAAAGGGGGTTCACCAGTTTTGTGGCAGAGAATAGCCAACCACTGCAAGATACCAAAAATATGAAAATGAATTTAATACTTCGACACCTAGTTCAAGTTGGTATGGGCAGTACCAATAGATAATGCAATGTTAACACAGAATACTAATTGCACAAGTGATGAAAGTGCTTCTTCCTTAATGAAGACCAGGGAATAAAATAACATACCAAGAAGCACATAACATGGATACAATATGACATAGACACGGCACCACAACATCTTTTCAAACATTTCTTAAAATATATCTCACATTTATACCAAAAAGAAATTTGAGGTCAATGTGTTCATGCATCTATATGTTTGAAATTTTAGCTTGATGTATTCTACTTGCAAAGTTTATAACTTAGGTCATATATTTTTCTAGTTAGTATACTTAACAAATGTTTGGTGCATGTTGAACAAATGTTGAACCTACTGTGACTCCATACAACTAGTGGCTAACACATCCATTGCACTAACAAGTGTCTAGTACATGTCCAACAAGTGTCTAAGTAACAAATAACTGACATGTGCCAGAAATAAACATGCTAGCTAAAATAAGTGTATGTGCTTCTCAGAGAACATATTGTACATTTATTATTTTTTATTTTTTTATGCAATCAAAAGATATCTTTAACATAATAAAATGCGTACAAACTATAAAAGAGGTGGGTGTAAGTTATACACTTATACTTTTAACCTATACTTAAATAGCATGAGATGGTACACAGTAAACACAAGGCCTGGCATTGGCATGCAATTTCAAAAGCTTTAACCTGAAATCTCTTATGCATGTCACACAATTATCTAAATGTGTCACCATGATACATGGTATGAAATTCCAGTAAGTAGGCATGCATCCTACAAAGATCTAAATGTGGTACCAGAAAGTTGCTTCATCCACAGTACTCACATATGCTCCTCCAGCTATCACTAGGCCTATGGTGGCTCCGGTTAGTAATCTCCCCTACATATGAAGATATCTGCATATGGTCAGGCTACATTTTAGAAGTAAATAATCTTTTATTAAAGTTGGCCATGCCATATAGTTCCATTACTAATAACCAATCAGGTTCCTTTTAAAAGCTTCAGCTACTGTCCACATATACAATGGTTCACCAGCTTGTTAATAACACAATTATTCTACAAAACAACACATCTAGGAAAAATAGAACTAAACTCACAAACAGGCCCTAATATTTCCATTCCAAGTATGTGGCTGCACATCTACCACTCATAAAGCTCAAGAAGTTTGTGAGGGAGATAATCATGAAAAATCCAGCAAAACAGGAATGAGAATTTGTTCCTTCAATCTAACAGCCCAAAAGGGCTGGGAATAATGCAAAAGGTAAGCAACAGCACATACAAAAAGAAAACCCATCAAAAGAGCCAAACAACTAACAACAAACAAAACGGACTCAAGTTCAAAATAATAGGACCTTGTGGGTAATTATAAAGATCCTTGGAAACTGATGCCCAAATAGAAGTATCAAACCTAACAAGTGATCAAAAGATCTAAAATCTTTCAATATGCCATAAAGTGTTATTGTTCCTTCCATAATCCCCAACGGATTAAAAAGAAGCAACATTGCCACAAAAGTATCCGACCCATATCATGAAAGAGACCCCCCCCCCCCCCCCCCCCAAATTTAAATTGAAACCATCCTGAGACACAAATTTGAATTGAAACCACTATAGTTCGGATGCAGCTTAACGAGTAAGTGACATTTCCAAAAGAACCAGATAATGAGAAGCCTTTGTTGAGTAAAGGGAAACGATTATCCTATACAATAAGTAAACGAGGCCCTGTTCTTTCTAATTAAAAATAAATAAAAAAAAGAAAAAGAAAAAGAAAAGAGGGATCATTTGAAGCTCTTGTACACGTATGCTCAACCATAAGCCTCACAACACCAACTAAGCTACCTCAACAGTTGAGACTGGAACTATTCCCGCACTTGCCACTCCCCAACCTTTTCTATCGAAATTTAGAAGTAGGCGCTTCAAAGTAAGTCAAAGTCTTGTCCCTAATTCCATTTATTCAAAACCACACAGTGGACATGAGCACATGTAACAATAAACATGAAGCATCAAGCTTATGACCAACAAACCCAAAAACAAAGCAAAACCTTAGAACCATTCCATTCATGATCAAGAAACAAAACTTTTGCTTCTAGCCACAAAATTCTCCGCAAGAGAGTACAATGGAAACCGTCTCGTTAAGTAAACTTGTTCTAAACTACACATTCAAGCAGAGCACGCACAAAGAAATTTCAACGCCCATTAATTCAAAAGCAATCATCAAACCACATATAGGTAAAAAAACAAAAAAAAAAAAACAAAATCACATGCACATACCCAAAAGAAACAAAGAAATAAAACCCCATTTCATCGATTATAACTCCTTTCATTCTATGCATCAACAAACATCAAACAGAAGTAGAGAGTCAGTACCTTCTTAGAAGTGTGAGGGATCTTATGAACGGTCTCAGAAGCAGAAGACCAGTGCCTCGCACCTTGGAAGAGACGTGAAGCCGCCCCTTTACAGATAGCATCTCTTATTAGTTTTCGAGAAGCCATAACCGCCATGAACGAATAAAACCCAAGAACAGAGAGGAACAAAAGGGTAAGAGAATAAGAAGTGTGTGCAGAAATGGAGAAAGAGAGTGCTAAATGGCGGGCCTGTGAATAACCCTCATAATTCCCACACGACTTTCAAATTACAAACGGTGGCCGTGATTGCGACGGCGGCGGCGATGAACGCCAGAAAGAGTTAATTTTGCACAATGCCCGTTAAGCAGCTGGAAGTTATTCCATTTGGGTTGAAAAAGTTTATTCCCATCTATGAAGATTCCTCTTGTAACGTTTATGATATTTTTATAAAAATAACATAATGTATTGCATGCATAATATTAAATTCTTAAAGCGGATATTTTTATCCATATTTTTTGTGTTCTCACGAGCTCGGTATTACCGAGCCGTAAATTGATATTTTCATTACATCTTAAAAATGTATAAGCATTAAAATACTATTAATATAAATATAAGGATAATTTACATAAATGTAACAAAATCTCAAAATATTTACGACTCATATAACAAAATAAAAAGTCTATGATACCGGCCATTTTTTTAAAACTATTTTAGGTTTTCCTTTGTCAGTTTTGAATTTCATGGGGTTTCGATTTTATCCTCTTCTTTTCTATCTTCTTCATAGGTGCGGTTATAGACGATGTTCTCCTTCTCTTCTTTTTCTTTTGCAATTTTTCTTTTATATTTTTTTGAAATCGTGATCGTTGTTTTATAATTATTATTATTCATTTTCATTATACTTATGTTGTTATTATCTTTATTTTCAATCAATCATCAATCTTGTATTATTTTTTTCAATGTGTTGTGAACAGAGATGAATTACATGATCGTTTAACATAGGACTTTTCAAAACCATCGTTTATCATGAATTACGAGATTATGTATTATGATCTACATAATTGTTTACTAGGGCTTTTCAAAACTATCGTTTATCATGAACTTGTTATTGGAATGCGGTTAAATTTTATTAATGTTATTTACAATTTTGATCTTCGGGTTTAGAGAAATACATTATATAAACTTTCTAACGCTACTAGCCCCTGGAGATTTGTATTTTTGACATTTTCTTTTTGATAGAAAAGATAATGAAAGATGAAGTAGATGAAGATGATCTTTTTCCTTATAATGGAATCCATGAAAATTTCTCTACCCCACAGACTCATATTTCATTGACCCTCGCTTTCAGATGATTGGAGAAGATCGGAAAGCGCTTTCTAAAGTAGCTCTCCTGTGTTCTCTCTCTTTGTTTTGGTGAGCGTACAGTAGCTAACACATTGCAAATCTCTGTGTTGATTTTCTACTATTTACATTTTCTATTTATATTTGATTGTTGGTTTCATAACTAGTACTTTTATTTTGTTAAATTGTTCAAGTAGATATTTATGTTGATGGTAATTTTGAATACGATCACGTATTTTTTACTTTTTTTCCTTTAAAAATGGTTTTCCACGTTTAAATTGTCATCGTCTTGTGTTCATATTTATTATTAGCTATGTGTTCTTAATTAATTCCTACCACTTAAACAAACGAAGCATTTGGTCTTAATTTGTATCAACAACTCCAATATATATACCTTTCCTTTTAATCGTCTGTTCGAAAGCAAGTCTATGAATATGCAAAATTATTATCCCACGTTTCTAGAGAAGCCCAAATTTGGGGGAATGATTAATATGGTTAGCTAAAAGTCAATGAAATGGAAAGATTTGGAAATTTATGGCATTATTTCAGGTTGCAATTTACACCACACAAAATCTTTATCACTTCACAACCTCTGTCTATGAGTATCGATTCTTCTTCATCCAAATATCCTTCCAACAAAGAAAGACCTTACACACTTTTCATCTATGGCAGAATCAATTCTGTTCAGCCTTGCAGCAAATATTGCAACCAAATTGGGTTCTTTCCCACTCCCAGAGCTTGGATTGTTATGGACTGGTTTCTCTGAGGAGCTTGACAAACTGAAAGACACTCTCTTTTCGCCATCCATGCAGTACTTCTCGACGCAGAACATAAGCAGTACAAGATTAATGCTATGAAGGAATGGGTTTCAAGGCTAAAAGATGCTCTCTACGATATCGATGATTTGATGGACGAGTTTTCCTATGAATCCTTCAAAAGACAAGTCATGATCAAACATAGAACCAAAAACTGTACCAAACTCGTACGTATTTTCTTCTCAGAATCTAATCAAATTGCATTTTGTTTTAAAATGGGTCATAAAATCAAAAGGGTAAGAGATAAACTCGATACTATTGCTAAGGATAAAGCTCAATTCAATCTTTCTGATAATACGAGAGAGATACGAAATGACGTAAAGACGAAACGACCGGAGACTTACTCTTTTATACTTGAAGGAGAAGTAATTGGTTGAGATGACGACAGGAAAGGTATTGTACAATTTCTATTGGATGGCAACATCGCAAAGGAAAATGTTGTTGTGGTTGCCATTATTGGAATGGGAGGTTTAGGAAAGACCGCCCTTGCTCAATCTATCTATGGCGACAATGAAGGAAAATAAACATTTTGACTTGACAATGTGGGTATGCATTTATGAAGAATTTGATGTCAAAGTAATTGTTGAAAATATGATAGAGTCTCTCACGAAAAAGAGACCTGAGCCCAACATTCAACTCGATACGTTGCAAAGTATGCTTCGAGAGAAAATTAATGGAAAAAAATACTTGCTTGTCATGGATGATGTGTGGAATGTGAACCGGGTGAAATAGATTAGTCTAAAAGCGCTTCTTATGGGTGGAGCTAAGGGAAGTAGAATTTTGATCACAACCCGTACTCATCAAGTTGCACATACTTCTGACGCAGTTTTGTTCCATCATTTAAGTGAACTAGACAAGGACAACTCTTGGGAGTTGTTTAGAAAAATGGCATTTTTCAACGAATCAAAGGTGCTTGAAAATTCAAAGTTGGTTGTAATCGGTAAGGAGATAGTGACAAAGTTGAAAGGTTCTCCTCTTGGAATAAGGGTAATTGGGAGCTATTTGTATTCTAAAAAGTCAGAAAAAGATTGGTTGTCATTCAAGCACAACGAACTTGACACAGTCATGCAACAGGAAAATGAGATTCAATCCATACTAAAGAAAAGTTTTAACCACCTCTCATCCAGTTTGAAGCAATGTTTCACCCATTGTGCTTTGTTCCCTAAAGATTATGAGATTAAAAAAGATGATTTGGTAAATCAATGGATGGCACAAGGCTTCATTCAACCACAAAACAAGAAGGCAATGGAAGATGTTGGTGATGATTATTTCAAAGAACTACTGGGGGATCATTTTTTCAAGACATAAAGAAAAATAAATTGGGAGAGGAGTTCAAGATCCACGACTTCATGCATGATCTTGCATGTTCGGTTGTTGAAAATGTATGTGTGTTTGGTAATGATGACACCAAGACCATTGACAAAAGGACTCGACATGTGTCAATTAATTTGGACTTTGTCATCTCAAAGACAAGATGGAAAGTCATTACAGAATCATTAATAGAGGCAAAGAATTTGAGAACATTGAATTATGCTCGTAATAAAATCGACCTAATCTCTAATCATTTGCGGTTACGAACATTGAATTTGATGTTTCTTTCTCATGTTCCCAAGTGTATTGGTAATATGAAACATTTGAGATATATTAATTTGACTTTATGTCATTTTGATTTTCTTCCCAAGGTAGTTACAAAATTGTACCATTTGGAATCACTCATCATCCGTGATTGTATCCAGCTAAGAGAGCTACCAAGTGATATTAAGAATCTGATCAATCTTAGGTATCTTGATATTGAGGTTTTTTAAACTCTATTGGTGTTATATGCCAAAAGGAATGGGTTCAATGACCACCCTTCAAACAATGAATTTGTTTATATTGGGAGAGAATAAAGGCGGTGCGTTAAGTGAACTCAATGGATTGATTAACTTGAGAGGATCATTAAGTATTCGACAATTGCAGTTCTACAAACCCATTGGTTTAGAAAATGCTAAAAACCTTGAAGAAAAGTCTGGAATTCAAATGTTAGAATTACATTGGAAGATCTATCAAAGGAAATGTAAAATTGATGATGAAGATGAGAAAGTTTTAGAATGCTTGAAACCACATCCAAATCTTCAGAAAATAAGCATAAAAGAATACAGAGGAGTGAAGTTATGTAATTGATTGTCATTTGGTTTTGTAGGTTGATTGGTCACCATAAAGCTCTGCACATGTGAAAAATTGGAGCATCTCCATCGCTTAAATCAATTTCCTTTTCTCAAACATCTTCATCTCGAAGATTTACCGAATATTGAGTTTATTGATAATAACAATTATGTTTCTTCTTCATTAACAACTTTCTTTCCCTCCCTTAAGAAACTGAGCATCATTAAGTTGCCTAAGTTGAAAGAATGGTGGGAGGGGGAATTCATTGATCAAACTAACTCATTTCCAAAGATTTTGCATCACCTTTCTCGATTGATTATTTATCATTGTCCACAGTTGGGTTCTATTCCACAACATGGACCTTTGCACTCATTGGACCTATGTGATATCAGTTTGCAACTTTTTGAGTTGGTCATGAAAATGGCTACTACAAACATTATTGTTGGTTCACAAGATTCTTCTTCTTCCACTACGTCCATAGAATTATCTTCTCTAAGTATTTCGGATATGGATTTTGAGTTTTTACAATTACATGACTTATTCTCCAATATGACCCATCTTAAGTCTCTTTTCATAAGAAATTGCAAGAATATAAAAATGTCTTCTTCTGATGATGGTGTGATATGGAAAGGACTTGGAAGTCTTCGTACACTTGTTTTGTCTGAGATGCCCGAATTGGAGTATTTGCCAAAGGGTTTGCAATATGTGACAACTCTTTAAAGTTCGGAAATATATGGTTGTCCAATTTTGGTATCTATTGAAGGGATTGAGCATCTCACTTCACTATGACTATTGCAAATTCGTCGTTGTCCTAATTTAACTTTCTACCCTCAAGCAATAAGTCAACACATTTCAATCACATTTGGAAATCATTGGTTGTCCCAATTTAAGAGGTCGGCTTCCCACCATTGACTAGATTATAAGTATTTGCCCCAAGGTATGCATTAAATTTTTTTGGGTAATTATAATTGATGACCATTTTAGGAATAATAATTAGGATATAACAATATTTAAAAAAAATTGCAAATATTGCAAAACTATCGCTGATAGACTTGTATCGCTGATAGATTTGTATGATCTATCAATGATAGACTAATATTTACAACATGGTCTATCGGTGATAGATTTCTATCATTGATAGAATTTGACAAATTTTGTTATATTTGTAATTTTTTTAAAATGTTGATATATACTTAATTATTTTGCATCTAATGGCTAAATTTGTAACTATTCCAATTTTTTTTTATTAGTAATTATAACTTTTGCATATCTTTAGAAAAAAACATATAATTTTCATATATATATACTTGAACTTTTAGGTGCGGTTTGATAAACGTTTTGGTACTATTAAATAACTTTTTGGTTTTTTAAAATTATGAAGCACCACTTTGCATACACCTAATAATTATATATACTTTATGTTGTCTGCTAGAAAAAGTAATTTTCAACAACATTGGCTAAGAATTATTTAAACAATATTTTCACACAAAGGATGAAAATTATGATTAATAAACTATGAGAAATCAAACAAAATTTTAAAAAATAAGAAAGAAAAACCTTTTTCAAACTATTATTTCTTTTATTAATTGTGTTTTTAAACAAAATATCTTTATTTTGTTTTTCTACTATTATTTTTGTCAAGTTCAAATACTTATGTTGGTGTGATATTGTACGTGTTACTATTATATTGTTGTTGGTGGAGATTTTGAATACAATCACGTGGTTTTTACTCCTTTTCTTTAAAGAAGGTTGTATTCGTCTATATATATTATTTTTATGTATGTGTTTATAATTTGTAGCACTTCTTTTAAAAGGAAACAAGGTGAGAGAGCATAAGGTCAGACATCCGAAATATATTTATAATAGAAGGGCTGGAGAGAAGCCCAGAGAGTACAAAAGAATTACATAAAAGCATGAAAGTTGAGAGCTATGGTGTTGACCTTATAATTTTTTAACAATCTATGTCTACCACTCCACAAACCAATGAAATTAATTACAACAATCTTCTCATAAAGTTGAGAGCATTTTTGTTTGTCATTGAAAATCCTGTTATTTCTCTCCAACCAGATGCTCCAAAGGATAGCCGTGGCTGCACAAAGGAGAATGACATTTTCTAGTGCAGTTCTAATTTAGCTCACATAACTCAAAGCAGAGGGATTTTAAGTCAGTGGTAGGGAGAAAATGGTTTGAGAACCTGGAGAGAGACAATCCCAAAGGAAAGAGAAAGTGTTGCATTTCAGAAAGAGATGATCACAGCTTCGCATCTATTTTTGCAAATAACACACCATTGAGGATTGAGGCATGAACTCGGGTTCTTTCTTTGAAGAAGATCCATAGTGTTAGTTCCTCCATGAATAATGCTCCAAATAAAGAATTTGCATTTTTTTTTGGGGGAGGGACGCCTTCCATAGGTTGGAAAAGTGAGTATTTTCGAATCCTGGAGGTGATGAATTGGAATCTGAATGTAAAACTTTTTTGACAGAGGCAACAGTGAAAATTCCATCATTATGGAGTTTCCAAATTGGTTTGCTCATTCCTTTATTCTCACAAGGAGTTGGTAAGCAAACCCTGATTTTCTCCCAAGTTTGCAACTCTCTCATTTAAAGGCCTCCTAAGATTTATGTCCCATTGATTGGCTGATGAGTCCCAAAGTTCTTTGATAGTTGCATTTTGTGATTGACAGAGAGTGAAAAGCCTGAGATAATGAGCAGATAACAGATAAAGAGGATGCGGTTACCATACCAAAAAGAGATTGACAGAGAGCGAAAAGCCTAGGGTAATGTAACACTTAAAGTTTGTTCTTTATTAAATTGTGTTATGAATGTGTCCAACTCAGTATTTAATTTAATAGAATTGATCAGGAAGAAAGGAAAGAGAGAGATTGCCCAAAAAACTAAAGAATGTTGTTTTGTTTGCAAAACTAAAGAATTGGATTAAAAGTTTCCCTAATGGAATAATTGAGATAGTTTATTTATTATAAGATTAATTAATAAGTACATCATATTACCCAAAACAATATGAGTAGATATTTGACATAATGTATATTCATCAATTAATTTTGAAAATTCATTATTTCATATATTCCAAAATTATTCATCAACTTAATTTTCGTCTTATACTCATTGGTTTGCTTTCTTCCCACTCTCACTTTGTGTCCATGGATGAGTACTCATTCCAAAGTTTCCATTCTTTTTATTCTTCAGGGAGGGTTTGATGAACCAAAATCATTCTTCATAGTCAACACTCAAGAGGCAAATAATAAACATTGAATAGTACATTGGTATTTATAAACAAAGATTTGAACAACTAATCAGGAAAATATAATTGTAGCGTAAATTGAGGATAATTTAGAACTCATTAATTTAATTGGGATGTTAGGAGAGAATGTGCACATATATATTTGATTAGAGAAATTGGGCAATGAGATGCTGTGGTAGAGGGAGATTAGGATATAATGATCAGTTTGTAATTCATATAAATTTCAATTTTAAAGTAGAATTATAAGAAAATGCATTTTTATTTGTATCAAAACCATAATCATATTACAAACATAATCATATTACAAACGTAAGGTAATTAAAATCCTTAAAAGACGCTTAAAGACATACAAACTTCTTATTTTTCTTTTCCAAAATTGGTTAACTCAAATAGCTAGCTTAAAACGTATAACTAAATGTTTCAAGGAATTAATTTTGTTTTAATAAAGTCGTGTAACATGTCACAAATAGAAGTAATATGTAATACTTCTGCACATGTCTCCACCATTTACAATAACATGCCACAAATATTTACAATATAAAAGTTAATTTTGTTTACAATAAATATTTACAAAGCCATATTTAGAATAACATGTCACAAATATATATATATTTACATACTTACGTGGGCTTGTGACGGAATTAAACGAAGTCGCATGTCAAACTGGTCAAAATATGAATAACTTGAATTAATGAAAGTCGTGTATTCTTAAGAACAAAAAACAACGATACTTTATACGATAGTTTGTGTTATAACCCCGTTTCTACAATTTCTTTTCATTCTACCCTAATGACAACTATTTAAAAAAAAAAAAGAACATTATTATTTCTGACCTTAGTCAAAAAAGAAAAAAGAGCACTCATCCGACACAATTACATGTGAAAAGAAAAGAAAAGGCCACATACCAACGAATATGGAGGGGTACATCTGCTTTATTATCACGTCTTTTATAAAAAGAAAAACTCAAATTTAGAGAAATGATCATTATTACTAAAGTTGTTGAGACTCAGAACGATGGAGAGTAGATCTGAGGATTGAGTTTTGTTGATCCAAATATCTTACCAACAAACAAATTCCTTACACACTTTTCATCTATGGCAGAATCAATTCTCTTCAGCCTTGCAGCAAATATTGCAACCAAATTGGGTTCTTTCTCACTCCAAGAGCTTGAATTGTTGTGGACTGGTTTCCATGAGGAGCTCGCCAAGCTGAAAGACACTCTTTCGGCCATCCAAGCAGTACTTCTCGACGCAGAACAAAAGCAATACACGAGTTATGCTGTGAAGGAATGGGTTTCAAGGCTCAAAGATGCTTTCTACGATATCGATGATTTGATGGACGAGTTCTCCTATGAATCCTTCAAAAGACAAGTTATGACCAAACATAGAACCAACATTACCAAACAAGTATGTATTTTCTTCTCAGAATCTAATCAAATTGCATTTCGTCTGAAAATGGGTCATAAAATCAAAAAGGTAAGGGTGAAACTCGATACAATTGCTATGGATAAAGCTCAATTCAATCTTTCTAAAAATACGAGGGAGATACAAAATGACAAGACAACGAAAAGACCAAAGACTTGCTCTTTTATACTTGAAGGAGAAGTAATTGGTCGAGATGATGACAACAAACGTATTGTACATTTTCTATTGGATACCAACATCGCAAAGGAAAATGTTGTTGTGGTTGCCATTATTGGAATGGGAGGATTAGGAAAGACCGCCCTTGTTCAATCTATCTATGGCGATATGAAGAAAAATGAACATTTTGAATTGACAATGTGGGTGTGTATTTCTGAAGAATTCGATGTCAAAGTAATTGTTGAAAATATTATAGAGTCTCTGACGAAAAAGAGACCTGAGCCTAACCTTCAACTCGATATGTTGCAAAGTATGCTTCGAGAGAAAATTGATGGAAAAAAATACTTGCTTGTCATGGATGATGTGTGGAATGTGAACAGGGAGAAATGGATTAGTCTAAAAACGTTTCTTATGAGTGGAGCTAAGGGTAGTAGGATTTTGATCACAACCCGTAATCATCAAGTTGCAAAAACTTCTGAAACAGTTTTGTTCCATCATTTAAAAGAACTTAATGAGGACAAATCTTGGGAATTGTTTAGAAAAATGGCATTTTCCAACGAATCAGAGGTGCTTGAGAATTCAAAGTTGGTTGTAATTGGTAAGGAGATTGTACCAAAGTTGAAAGGTTCTCCTCTTGCGATAAGAGTAATTGGAAGCTATCTCTATTCTAATAAGTCAGAAAAAGATTGGTTGTCATTCAAGGACAATGAACTGGACACTATAATGCAACAAGAAAATGAGATACAATCGATACTAAAGATCAGTTTTTGCCACCTCTCATCCAGTTTGAAGAGGTGTTTCACATATTGTGCTTTGTTCCCTAAAGATTATGAGATTGAAAAATATGATTTGATAAAACAATGGATCGCACAAGGCTTTATTCAAATGATTATGTCAAAGAACTACTGGGGAGATCATTTTTTCAAGACATAAGAAAAGACAAATGGGGAGAGATCAAGAAGTTCAAGATGCACGACATCATACACGATCTTGCATGTTCCATTGTAGAAAATGATTGTGTGCTTGCTAACGATGACACTAAGATAATTGACCAAAGAACTCGACATGTGTCAATTATTTCAACCTTCATCCAGAGACAAGATGGAAACTAATTACAAAATCATTAATAGAGACAAAGAATTTGAGAACATTGAATTATGCTTATCGTCATCAAATCGACTTCACTAATCATTTGCAGTTACAAACATTGAAATTGGATCATCATTTATTGAATATTCCCAAGTGTATTGGTGAGATGAAACATTTGAGATATATTAATATCTCTATGGTTCGTACTAATTACCTTCCCGAGGCAGTTACAAAACTATATCATTTGGAAACACTCATAATCAGTGGATGTCTCGAGCTAAGAGAACTGCCAAGTGATATTAAAAATTTGATCAATCTTAGGCATCTTGGTATGAAGGATTTTAAGCATTTTTGGAGTTATATGCCAAAAGGAATGGGTTCAATGACTACCCTTCAAACAATGAATTTGTTTATATTGGGAGAGAATAAAGGTGGTGAGTTAAGTGAACTAAATGGATTGACTAACTTGAGAGGATTATTAAGTATTCGACAATTGCAATTCTGCAAACCCATTGGTTTAGAAAATGCTAAATACCTTGAAGAAAAGTCTGGAATTCCAAAGTTGAAATTACATTGGGTGCCGTGGTATAAAAGAGAATCTAAAATTGATGATGAAGATGAGAAAGTTTTAGAGTGCTTGAAACCACATCCTAATCTTCATAGACTAAGCATAGAAGGATACAGAGGAGTGAAGTTTTGTAATTGGTTGTCATTTGGTTTTGTAGGTAGTTTGGTCACCATAAAGCTCTGTAAATGTAAAAATTTGGAACATCTCCCTCGGTTTGATCGATTTCCTTTTCTCAAACATCTTCATCTCCAAGATTTACCGAATATTGAGTTTATTGATAATAACAATTCTGTTAATTCTTCGTCATTAACAACTTTCTTTCCCTCCCTTGAGAAACTGAGCATCATTACGTTGCCTAAGTTGAAAGAATGGTGGAAGGGGGAATCCATTGATCAAACTACCTCATTTCCAACTATTTACATCACCTTTCTCGATTGAGTATTTATCATTGTCCACAGTTGGGTTCTATTCCACAACATGGACCTTTGCAATCATTGCAAATAAGTGGTGTTAGTTTGCAACTTTTTGAGTTGGTCATGGAAATGGCTACTACAAACATTATTGTTGGATCACAGGATTCTTCTTCTTCAACTACGTCTATATCATTATCTTCTCTGACAATTCAGGACATGGACTTTGAGTTTTTACAATTACATGACTTATCTTCCAATATGACACATCTTAAGTTACTTTCCATGTACGATTGCAAGAATATAAAAATGTTTTCTTCTCTTGATGGTGTGATATGGAAAGGACTTGGAAGTCTTCGTAGACTTGTTTTGTGGAGCATCCCCGATTTGGTGTATTTGCCAAAAGGTTTGGAATATGTGACAACTCTTCAAAATTTGAAAATACTTGATTGTCAAAATTTGATATCTATTGAAGGGATTGAGCATCTCACTTCGCTATCACTATTGACAATTATGGAGTGTCCTAATTTAACTTCCTATCCTCAAGAAATTGGTCAACTCACTTCACGTTTGAGAGTCGTTGGTTCTTCCGATTTAATAAGCTGGTTTCACCGGAAGGTATGCACTACATTTATTTTCTATTAATAATTATAACTTTTGCATATCTTTGGAAAAAAAAAACATATTATTTTCATGTATCCTTCAACTTTCAGGTTCGTTTTGGTACTAATAAATAACTTTTTAGTTTCTTAAAATTAGGTCAATAAACACTACTTACGTACATCTAATGATTTTTATATATATATATATACTTTGTTGTCTACATAGATAAAGTAATTTTCACCAACATTGGCTAAGAATTATTTAAATAATATCTCATAAAAAGATGATAATTTTGATTAGAAATCAAACAAAAAGTTAAAAACTAAGAAAGAAAAACCCTTTAAAAAGCTGCTTTCTTCTAATTTGAAGAAATTTTGATTAAGAATTATTATTCAGGTGAAGGAAGGAAAAGAAAGAAGATGAACAGAAACAATTTGGAAGAGATGAACAACAATGAAAGAACAACTCATTGTGATCGATATGGGTGTCCCTTTTTCAAAGTATATCTGTATTTTATTAATTGTGTTTTAAAGATAAAGTATCTTTATAGATTTTTTCTATTATTATTTTTGTCAAATTTGTTCAAATATTTATGTTTGTGTGATTTTACATGTGTTACTGTCATACTGTTTTTGGTGGAGACTTTGATTATGGTCACGTGGTTTGTACTCCTTTTCTTTAAGGAAGTTTTTCCACATTTAAATTGTCGTTTGTCTTGTATTTGTCTATATATATTCTTTTTATGTGTGTTTATAATTAGTAGAACTTAAAAGTTTGTTCTTAATTAAATTATATGATGGATGTGTTGAACTAATTATTAGGATTTAATTATTTAATATAATTGATCGAGAAGAAAGGAAAAAAAAAAGATTACCCAAAACTAAAGAATGTTGTTTTGTTTGAATGTATTTTGAATTCATTTCTATTGGATTAGAAGTTTCCCTAATGGAATAATTGAGATAGTTTTATTATAAGATTCATTTATTTCATATTCCAAAATTATTCATCAACTCTTCCTCTTATACTCATTGGTTTGCTTTCTTCCCTCTCTCACTTTGTCTCCATGGATCAGTACGCATTCCAAAGTTTGTAATTCAAAATTTTAATTAATATAAATTTCAATTTTAAATATAGAATTATACAAAAATTCATTTTTATTTGTACCAAAACCAGAGTCATTACAAACTTGTAATACAAAAAATAATCTTTGAAAGTTTAAAGAAAAAAACCGTCACTTAAAAGACATACAAACTTCTTTGTTTTTTCTTTCAAAATTGGTTCAACTCAAATAGCATAAAATGTACAGCTAAATGTTTTGAGGAATTAATTTTGTTTCAAGGAAGCCGTGTAACATGTCACAAATAGAAGTAATATGTAATACGTTTGCACATTTTCCCACCATTTACAAAATAACGTCACAAACATCTACAATATAAAAGTTTTGTTTGCAATAAATATTTACATAATGCATATTTAGAATAACATGTCACAAATATTTACATACTGACGTGGGCTGTGACTGGATTAAACGAAATCGTGTCAAAGGGTGAAAATACGAGTAACTTGAATGAATGAAAGTATTGGATCCTTTAGAACAAAAAAAAAAAAAAAAAAAAAAAACCATACTTTTTAGAATAGTTTGTGGCATAACCCTTTTTCTTCGATTTCTTTCCATTCTACCCTGATGACAATTATTTTATAAGAACATTATTATTTCTGTCTATAGTCAAAAAAAGAAAACAAAGCACTCATCCGACACTTGCATGTGAAAAGAAAAGAAAATTCCACATACCAACGAATATGGAGGGGTACATCTGCTTTATTATCACGTCGATCTTTTATAAAAAGAAAAATCAAATTTAGGGAAATGATCAGTAAAGTTGCTGAAACTTAAAACGATGGAGGGTAGAGCTGAGGATTGAGTTTTGTTCATCCAAATATCCTACCAACAAAGAAACACCCTTACACACTTTTCATCTATGGCAGAATCCATTATGTTCAGCCTTGCAGCAAATATTGCAACCAAATTGGGTTCTTTAGCACTCCAAGAGCTTGGATTGCTGTGGACCGGTTTCCATGGGGAGATTGACAAACTCAAAGACACTCTTTCCGCCATCCAAGCAGTACTTCACGACGCAGAACAGAAGCAGTTCACGAGTTATGCTGTGAAGGAATGGGTTTCAAGGCTAAAAGATGCTTTCTATGATATCGATGATTTGATGGATGAGTTCTCCTATGAATCTTTTCAAAGTCATAAAATCAAAAAGATCAGGGAGAAACTCGATACTATTGATAAGGATAAACTCAATTCAATCTTTCTATAATACAAGGGAGATACGAAATGACGAAATGACAAAACGACAGAGACTTGCTCTTTTATAATTGAAGGAGAAGTAATTGGTCGAGATGATGACACAAACGTATTGTACATTTTCTATTGGATACCAACATTGCAAAGGAAAATGTTGTTGTGGTTGCCATTATTGGAATGGGAGGATTAGGAAAGACCGCCCTTGCTCAATCTATCTACGGCAATAGAAGAAAACTAAACATTTTGAATTGACAATGTGGGTGTGTATTTCTGAAGAATTTGATGTCAAAGTAATTGTTGAAAAATATAGAATCTCTCACGAAAAAATAGACCTGACCCCAACCTTCACTCGATACTTCAAAGTATGCTTCGAGAGAAAATTGATGGAAAAAAATACTTGCTTGTCATGGATGATGTGTGGAATGATGAACAGGGACGAAATGGATTATCTAAAAAAATTTCTTATGGGTGGAGCTAAGGGAAGTAGGATTTTGATCACAACCGTATCATCAAGTTGCAAATTTACTGACACAGTTTTGTTCCATGATTTAAGTGAACTTAGACAAGGACAACTCTTGGGAGTTGTTTAGAAAAATGGCATTTTCCAACGAATCAGAGTGCTTGAGAATTCAAAGTTGGTTGTAATGGTAAGGAGATTGTCAAAGTTGAAAGGTTCTCCTCTTGCAATAAGGGTAATTGGAAGCTATCTTATTCAAATAAGTCAGAAAAGGATTGGTTGTCATTCAAGGACAAGAACTGGCACAATATGCAACAGAGAAAATGAGATACAATCATACTAAAGATCAGTTTTCCACCTCTCATCCAGTTTGAAGAGTGTTTCACATATTGTGCTTTGTTCCCTAAAGATTATGAGATTAAAAAGATGATTTGATAAAACAATGGATGGCACAAGGCTTATTCAAAGAACAATGGATTTTATGATTATTCAAAGAACTCCTGGGAAGATCATTTTTTCAAGACATAAGAAAACGCAAGGGGAGAGATCAAGAAGTTCAAGATGCACGACTTCATCAGATCTTGCATGTTCCATTGTAGAAAATGATTGTGTGTTGCTAACGATGACACTAAGATATTGACCAAAAGACTCGACATGTGTCAACTATTTCCTTCATCCAAGACAAGATGGAAACTATACAAAATCATTAATAGAGACAAAGAATTTGAGAACATTGAATTATGCTTATCGTAATCAAATCGACTTCCTAATCATTTGCAGTTACAAACATTGAATTTGGATCATCTTTATTGGAAATTCCCAAGTGTATTGGTAAGATGAAACATTTGAGATATATTAATTACTCTCTATGGTTCATAACTATTTCCTTCCAAGGAGTTACAAAACTATACCATTTGGAAACACTCATCATTAGTGATGTCCCGAGCTAAAAGAACTGCCAAGTGATATTAAATTTGATCAATCTTAGGCATCTTGATATTAAGTGTTTTAAGCATTTTTAGGAGTTATATGCCAAAAGGAATGGTTCAATGACTACCCTTCAAACAATGAATTTGTTTATATTGGGAGAGAAAAAGGTGGTGAGTTAAGTGAACTAAAGGATTGACTAACTTGAGAGGATCATTAAGTATTCGACAATTGCAATTCTGCAAACCCATTGGTTTAGAAAATCCTAAATCCTTGAAGAAAAGTCTGGAATTCTAAAGTTGAATTACATTGGGTGTCGTGGATATAAAAGAGAATATAAAATTGATGATGAAGATGAGAAAGTTTTAGAGTGCTTGAAACCACATCCTAATCTTCATAGACTAAGCATAGAAGGATACAGAGGAGTGAAGTTTTGTAATTGGTTGTCATTTGGTTTTGTAGGTAGTTTGGTCACCATAAAGCTTTGTAAATGTAAAAATTTGGAACATCTCCCTCGGTTTGATCGATTTCCTTTTCATCTTCATCTCCAAGATTTACCGAATATTGAGTTTATTGATAATAACAATTCTGTTAATTCTTCGTCATTAACAACTTTCTTTCCCTCCCAGAAACCGAGCATCGTTACGTTGCCTAAGTTGAAAGAATGGTGGAAGGGGGAATTCATTGACCAAACTACCTCATTTCCAACTATTTTACATCACCTTTCTCGATTGAGTATTTATCATTATCCACAGTTGGGTTCTATTCCACAACATGGACCTTTGCAATCATTGCAAATAAGTGGTGTTAGTTTGCAATTTTTGAGTTGGTAATGGAAATGGCTACTACAAACATTATTGTTGGATCACAGGATTCTTCTTCTTCAACTACATCATCATTATCTTCTCTGACAATTGAGACATGGATTTTGAGTTTTTACAATCCATGACTTCTTCTCCAATTTGACACATCTTAAGTCCTTTCATAGATAATTGCAAGAATATAAAAATGTTTCTGTCTCTTGATGTGTGAATGGAAAGGACTTGGAAGTCTTGTGAACTTTTTTTGTAGCATCCCCGATTTGGTATTTGCCAAGGGTTTGAATATGTACAACTCTTCAAATTTGAAATATATTGTCAAAATTTGTATCTATTGAAGGGATTGAGCATCTCACTTCCTATCACTATTGCAATTATGGTGTCCTAATTTAACTTCCTACCCTCAAGAAATTGGTCAACTCACTTCACGTTTTGAGAGTCGTTGCGTTTCCAATTTAAAGAGCTTCTCACCGGAAGGTATGCACTAATTTATTTATTTTCTATTAATAATTATAATTTTGCATATCTTTGGAAAAAAAAACATATTATTTTCATAGTACTCCTCCAACTTTCAGGTTCGTTTTGGTACTAATAAATAACTTTTTTGTTTCTTAAAATTAGTCAATAAACACCACTTACGTACACTAATGATTTTTATATATATATATACTTTGTTGTCTACATAGATAAAGTAATTTTCAACAACATTGGCTAAGAATTATTTAAATAATATCTCATAAAAAGATGAATTTTGATTAGAAATCAAACAAAAAGTTAAAAATAAGAAAGAAAAACCCTTTAAAAAGCTGCTTTCTTCTAATTTGAAGAAATTTTGATTAAGAATTAAAAACATTTCTATAAGAAAGGTGAAAATCATAGTAAATAGGATTAGAACAAAACAAAGTTATTATCAAACCAAACCTAAATTACGTTTTAGCTTCCTTTCAATATAATCGTTCAACTTCTCCTTCTATATTTATATATATATATATATATGGTGGTTCTAAGAGGTTGAATCGATCTAGACTAAAAATACATTGATCGAAATGTTTATATTTAATTATCACGAAATCAACAATTAAGCAATGCAAAAAATGTATAGAGATCGACACAAAGATATATGTGGTTCATTTTAACAGTTCTATTAGCACTAAGATATATGTGGTAGTTTTATTAACAATGTATTAGCTATTCTTTTAACTCTATTTATGTAATTTTACCAATGACTCCAGATTTGTAAAAAATGAAGGCAAAGAAGAAGATGATCCAAAACAATTTGCAAGAGAAATGAGCACACATGAAGAAACAACTCACTAATCGGGTGCCACTCTTACAAAATATCTTTATATCTTTTCAACCATTATATTGTTGTTGATGAAAATTTGAATACGGTCACGTGGTTTTTACTTCTTTTCTTTAAGAAGGTTTTTCACGTAGAAATACTGTCAATGTCAGACATATTATTACGGTCACGTGATTTTTCCTTCTTTTTTTAAGAAGGGTTTTTCACGTATAAATTGTCAGTGTCTTTTAGTTGTCTACGTTATTATCGACAATGCTTGATTTCTAGTAGTACTTAAACAGATGAGAAGAGTTTTTTTTTTTTTTTTTTTCGTAATTCGTATCAATATGTTGAACTCACTATTGAGGAAGAAAGGGAAAAAGTGATTATCCCAAAAACAATGTTTTGTTTGAAAATTTGAATTTTAGTTGTCATATGAGATACCAATTGGATTAGATCTTTCCTAGCAGAATTGATATATGGTTTTCTTATAAGATTTAATTTTTTTTAGTATTTTTCAATCTAATTGTTACATTTTTTTTTAAAGATTTTTGGATTATTAGGATCTTTGCAAATAACATTAAGATGTTTTTCTTAATAGTTTTTTCATAAATTTTAAAAAATCAATCCACTCTTTAAATAGAGTTTACAATTTTGATTTATCTTAAAAAAGAATAAATTTTCAGGAAAAGAAAACGGTCACATTTATAAAAACTGTAGATGTCTTTGATCCACAAACAAATAAGGTATGTGTTTACAAAATGAGCATAGCTCCACTAACCGTTTAAAGGTCTGATTCCTTCACCTAATACATCAACTCAATAACTGTAATAAAGAACACCCATTAAACACGAACGCACAAAAACACGAAAGACAACCATTCAACTTATCCATCTCCAACTTACAGCTAATGAATCAAAAGGAAATTGGACAAAAAGGAAGAAAAATCTTCACGTCTCAAAGTCAATATCAGACCATGACAATATTCTTCAAACTAATCTAACAAACAAAAGAGGATGAAAGAGTGTCTCTTCTGTTCCCTTCAGTGATCTCTCAAATGTCCATATCACATAGATTGACAAACTTAATGCAATCTACTACAATTAAGTCGTCAATTTAATCTACTTAACATGCTCGTTAGAGGTTAAAAGTGAGGAAAAGAAAACAACAGAAAGCTTACACACATTCTAACAAAATTAAATCTCACGAATTCTACAAGTAAGTGTGCGAAACTGAACCTCAAAACCAACGTTTCGAGTATTGACTAAAATCATACAAAACCGAATGTAAAGCGTCTTACAATCCTCCCCAAAGAAAAACCTAAAGTTGAAAGAGGGATGTTTGTTTCGTTTTCTTTAGAACTTTTTTTTGTAGCTTGTCTTCATACCTCGTGAATTTTCAATTTATAGAAGTTAAGCAGTAAGAATAGGATATTATGGTCAAATCCTTATTCTATTATGATTGGGATTAGTTTGTTTTTCAATTATACATTAGTAAAAAATTTTCTTATTTTTTTTATTAATTAAGATTATGATTAGTTTGTTTTTCACTTGTAAATAGAGAACTTGTCTTCTTGTATTCATAACTTAAAAACATTCCCTAATGTTTTGGTGGTTAATGATGAATTTTTGCAATTTGCTCTTGCATTATTACTAGAAATACATTTATTTGCATTGGATGTGAAAGATTTCTTTTTTTGCTTTTGAGATTATATATATATAAATAGACAATATGATACTAAATTAAGAAACGAACAATTTTAAATACAACACAACACAGTGGAATGAATCTAATAATAAAAAAT
>CM046884.1:7796968-7815829 GCA_025688845.1 Cucumis hystrix
ATAAGAAAATAACCAAAATATTTATCATTTGTCATCTATAGTCGTGACTGACATCGATAAGTTTTAAAATTGTGTATATATTTATAAATATTTTTTTTTATTTAAAAACAAACTTCTTATAACAAAAAAATATTATTTTAAACCACGAAACTTTACAAAAAAATATTTATAAATATAAAAAAATATTAATCAAAAATGTTTATTTTAGTTTTTGAGATGTAGAGATTGATATTTTAAGATAGTTTTCTAAAGCATAGGAAGAGAGATGAAAAAGATGCATTTTTTTTTTTTTTGGTTAGAAGAACTATGAAAAGGTTGGGAGGAAACCTTCACTTCCACTACCAAATCCATTAGCTTCCTCACGAAGTAGATCGAAGACTTCGCAGAAACTCAATTCGTAGTTAATGGAAAACCCAATTTTAAATTTTCCCTTCTTTTCGCCATGTCTCTTCACTCTCTTACTCACTTCTTCTTCTCCACCACAAAGCTTTTCAATTGAATTTTACAGTTTGCACGCCACTATATGTTGATCTCTTTGCTTGATGATACTTAGTTTACCACTCCTCCTTTTGTTGTTCCCTTGTGTTGTCTTCTTTGTCTTGCAGAAGTCGTATGTTATTTGTCTCCTAAAGAGAAAGTGGGACGAGAGTGATGTTTCGATACGTGAAGAAGCTGAACCAAAATGATCTTTTTGACTTCGACCAGTTAATCCACAACAAACCAAAATCAAGAGGTTAGAATTCAGAAAAGCTTAGTAGCTGGAGTTGCCTAGTCAGTGCAGCATATTTATTTGAACGACCTTGACAATTATATGTTCAGATTCCAGGAAATGGACAATCGTGATTGGATCAATCAGATCTCCATGTTTCGGATTATGATTTTCCTGAATTGCAGTCCCTTGTTTTCTGAGCCTGAACCTACTTCATTGGATTTCCAAATTACCAATACCCATGGGCTCACCCAATAAATGGACCTACTGATGAAGCTATTAACTCAGTTTTTGTTGATGATGAAAATTTCTTTCATGAAGGGACACCAACTAGTTCGATCAGTGATTCAATTGGAGGAGCTGCTTAACTTGGTCGATGAAGACCAGGGCAGTAGTGGCAAGATACAACTCCAACCTGTCAGGTTAAAGAAAATATGATAAATTGTTAATTTTACACAAAATATCTCTTTGGAAAGCCGATCGAGGAGATTGATTGAGTTTATTAGGGCACATGTTCTTCACTGCACTTTCATATCTTGCTTATGTTTATGTTGTGTTAGAAATTCTAGGCCTGCTTTCGTTCTTGTTCCTATAGAGCTAAATTATCCGTATTTCATTATGTTGCAGTATGATCATGATTTCCCCATCTTTTTCGGTAAACGTGCTCATTCAATTATACAAACGAAAAATATACCTATAGTTGAGGAATCACATAGAAGCCCACTCCCTTCAAAGATCCTCAAGACGGGAGGAGCGGAAGAACTTTCCTCTACCCGCCCTCGTGAAGAAAAGCTTCCAATTCAACTGCTTAACATCGTGCCATAGTGATGACTCTGACAAGGAGCTAAGAAATTTCAGCTCTCGACGTAAACTTAAATACCATAAAGAACGAGACCATGTAGAGTCTTTCAACAAAGTGTTCGATCGATAGATCTTTCCTCTGTCCACCCTCGTGAAGATGTTATAACCATCAACTGCCTAACATTGTGCCGTAGTGATGACTCTGACAAGAAACTAAGAAATTTCAGCTCTCGACGTAACACATGTAAAATCACACAACATAATATTTGAACAATTGACAAAAATAATAATAGAAAAAATTTATAAAGATACTTTATCTTTAAAACACAATTAATAAAATACAGATATACTTTGAAAAAGGGACACCCATATGATCACAATGAGTTGTTCTTTCATTGTTGTTCATCTCTTCCAAATTGTTTCTGTTCATCTTCTTTCTTTTCCTTCCTTCACCTGAATAATAATTCTTTATCAAAATTTCTTCAAATTAGAAGAAAGCAGCTTTTTAAAGGGTTTTTCTTTCTTAGTTTTTAATTTTTGTTTGATTTCTAATCAAAATATTCATCTTTTTTGAGATATTATTTAAATAATTCTTAGCCAATGTTGTTGAAAATTACTTTATCTATGTAGACAACAAAGTATATATATATATAAAAATCATTAGATGTACGTAAGTGGTGTTTATTGACCATTTAAGAAACGTATTAGTACCAAAACGAACCTGAAAGTTGAAGGAGTATATGAAAATAATATGTTTTTTTTTCCAAAGATATGCAAAAGTTATAATTATTAATAGAAAATAAATGATATGCATACCTTCCGGTGAAACGCTTTAAATTGGAAGCAACGATCTCAAACGTGAAGTGAGTTGACCATATTCTTGAGGGTAGGAAGTTAAATTAGGACAACATAATTCAATATGATAGGAAGTGAGATGCTCAATCCCTTCAATAGATACAAATTTGACAAATATATATTTCAAATTTGAAGAGTTGTACATATTCAAACCCTTGGCAAATACCAAATCGGGGATGCTTACAAAAAAAGTTCACAAGACTTCCAAGTCCTTTCCATTCACACATCAAGAGAGAAAACATTTTTATATTCTTGCAATTGTACATGAAAGTGACTTAAGATGTGTCATATTGGAGAAGAAGTCATGGAATTGTAAAAACTCAAAATCCATGTCCTGAAATTCTAGAGAAGATAATGATATAGACGTAGTTGAAGAAGAAGAATCCTGTGATCCAACAATAATGTTTGTAGTAGCCATTTCCATTACCAACTCAAAAATTGCAAACTAACCACTTATTGTCAATGATTGCAAAGGTCCATGTTGTGGAATAGAACCCAACTGTGGATAATGATAAATACTCAATCGAGAAAGGTGATGTAAAATAGTTGGAAATGAGGTAGTTTGGTCAATGAATTCCCCTTCCACCATTCTTTCAACTTAGGCAACCTAAGATGTCTCGTTTCTCGGGAGGGAAAGAAAGTTGTTAATGACGAAGATTAACAATGTGTTATTATCAATAAACTCAAATTGGTAAATCTTGAGATGAAGATGGAAAAGGAAATTGATCAAACGAGGGAGTGTTCAAATTTTTACATTTACAAAGCTTTATGGTGACCAAACTACCTACAAAACCAAATGACAACCAATTACAAACTTCACTCCCTGTATCCTTCTATGCTATCTTTTGAAGATTGGATGTGGTTTCAAGCACTCTAAAACTTTCTCATCTTCACTCATCAATTTTAATTCTCTTTATATCCACGACACCAATGTAATTCAACTTTAGAATTCCAGACTTTTCTTCAAGGATTTAGGATTTTCTAAACCAATGGGTTTGCAGAATGCAATTGTTGAATACTTAATGATCCTCTCAAGTTAATCAATCCTTAGTTCACTTAACTTACCACCTTTGTTCTCTCCCAATATAAACAAATTCATTGTTTGAAGGGTAGTCATTGAACCAATTCCTTTTGGCATATAACTTAAACAATCATAAAACACTTAATTTCAAGATGCTAAGATTGATCAAATTGTAATATCACTTGGCAATTCTTTTAGCTCGGGACATCACAATGATGAGTGTTTCCAAATGGTAAGTTTTGTAACTCCTTGGGAAGGAAATCAAAGTTTGAACATAGAAGTAAAATTAATATATCTCAAATGTTTCATCTTACCAATACACTTGGGAATCCAATAAAATGAATCCAAATCAATGTTCGTAACCGCAAATGATTAGAGAAGTTTCGATTTATACCACATAAGCCATAATTCAATGTTCTCAAATTCTTTGCCTCTATTAATGATTTTTAAGATTCCATCTTGTCTTTGAGATGAAGGTGAAAATTGACAAATGTGAGTCCTTTTGGTCAATATCTTAGTGTCATTATAGCAAGCACATAATCATTTTCTCCAACAAAACATGCAAGATCATGCATGAAGTCGTGCATCTTGAACTTCTTGATCTCTCCCCTGTTGGTTTTTACTTATGTCTTGAAAAAATGATCTTCCCAGGAGTTCTTTGAAATAATCATCACCAACATCTTCCATTGCCTTCTTGTTTTGTGGTTGAATGAAGCCTTGTGCCATCCATTGTTTTATCAAATCATCTTTTCAATCTCAAAATCTTTAGGGAACAATGCACAATATGTGAAACATTGCTTCAACTGGATGAGAGGTGGTTAAACTGATCTTTAGTATGATTGATCTCATTTTCCTGTTGAATGATTGTGTCAAGTTCGTTCTCCTTGAATGACAACCAATCCTTTTCTGACTTTTTAGAATACAGATAGCTTCCAATTACCCTTATTGCAAGAGGAGAACCTTTCAACTTTGCCACAATCTCCTTACCGATTGCAACCAACTTGGAATTCTCAAGCATCTCTGATTCGTTGGAAAATGCCATTTTTCTAAACAACTCCCAAGAGTTGTCCTTGTCTAGTTCACTTAAATCATGGAACAAAATTGTGTCAGAAATATGTGCAACTTGATGAGTACGAGTTGTGATCAAAATCCTACTTCCTTTAGCTCCACCCATAAGAAATTTTTTTAGATTAATCCATTTGGTCCGTTCATCATTCCACACATCATCCATGACAAGCAAGTATTTTTTTCCATCAATTTTCTCTCGAAGCATACTTTGTAAGGTATCGAGTGTAAGGTTGGGGTCAGGTCTATTTTTTGTGAGAGATTCTATGATCTTTTCAACAATTACTTTGACATCAAATTCTTCAGAAATACACACCCACATTGTCAATTCAAAATGTTTATTTTCTTCATATTGCCGTAGATAGATTGAGCAAGGGCGGTCTTTCCTAATCCTCCCATTCCAATAATGGCAACCACACAACATTTTCCTTTGCAATAATGTTGGTATCCAATAGAAAATGTACAATACGTTTGTGTCATCATCTCGACCAATTACTTCTCCTTCAAATAAAAAGAGCAAGTCTCTGTCGTTTTGTTTTCATTTCTTGTCATTTCGTATCTCCCTTGTATTATCAGAAAGATTGAATTGAGTTTTATCCTTATCAATAGTATCGAGTTTCTCCCTGATCTTTTTTATTTTATGACCCATTTTCAAACGAAATGCAATTTGATTAGATTCTGAGAAGAAAATACGTACTTGTTTGGTACAGTTGTTGGTTCTATGTTTGGTCATAACCTGTCCCATTTTCAAACGAAATGCAGTTTGATTAGATTTTGAGAAGAAAATACGTACTTGTTTGGTATAGTTGTTGGTTCTATGTTTGGTCATAACCTGTCTTTGAAAGGATTCATAGGAGAACTCATCCATCAAATCATCGATATCGTAGAAAGCATCTTTTAGCCTTGAAACCCATTCCTTCACAGCATAGCTCGTGAACTGCTTCTGTTCTGCGTCGTGAAGTACTGCTTGGATGGCGGAAAGAGTGTCTCTGAGTTTGTCAATCTCCCCATGGAAACCGGTCCACAGCAATCCAAGCTCTTGGTGTGCTAAAGAACCCAATTTGGTTGCAATATTTGCTGCAAGGGTGAACAGAATTGATTCTGCCATAGATGAAAATTAAACAAAGTGTGAGATCTTCTTTTGCTAAGAGATTTGAATGAACAAGACTCAATACTCATAGACAGAGGTTATGAAAAGTGATAAGATTTCGTGTGGTATCATCGTTGCAAGCTGTAACTATAATGCCATAAATTTCCAACGGACCCATTTTTGTTGACTTCAACTACCATATTAATCATTTTTTTGGGTTTCAATGTGTGGTAATTTTCAATCTATATGTTCATTGATGTCAAGTTTATTATACAATGATATATAATCAATGTCAAGTTTGTTAACATTTTTTACTACTTCACCTTTTCTCCCGTTCAAGTTATCACATTATATATTATTGGCAAACTGGATTACTTAACGCTTTTATTGTCGAAATAAATGGTATGCGACTATTTGTATGAAGTTACATTGTTCTTTATGTAATTAATCAACTTAAAGAGAAGACATAACTATTTTATTAGCTAAGCCGCAAATAATTGAGAAGCATGTTTCTTCTTCAAATTACTTGAGAGGATTTTTTCACCATCATTTTCTCTCACAATTTTTTTTTCTTTTTGTAAATTTGTTCAAATTTAGTTTATTTTCACAAAGCATGGTTCCGTTGCATCTTATCGAGAGGCGTTACTTTCATAAGAAAATAAATATGTTATATCTTGAGAGACAATTAATCAGGAAATTTCATGCACTAAGATGGTTGAGTTGAAATTGATGTCCGAAAATAAATTGCAAAGAAAAAAAGTAAAACTTGTAAAAATCTTATATTAAAGAATCTAATTTGGGTTGTTGCAGTTTCTCCCTTTGTCAAAAGAATTCATTCATGAAACGACTATCATTACTTAGCACTATGTAATCTTCACTTCACCAATTTATTTGGAACTGTCGGTTAAATTGTCTCAAGATTCTTAATTGTTCTAATTCAATAGCATGCGAGATATCAAATTTACCAAAAAGCATTAAGTTTACTTAGATAGAATGCCTAATTTTGAAGCACGTGTCTAATTGATATTCAGCATGTTCAATTATAGGTTGGTTAGAATAATCACTAAGCAACAAGATAGATTTACATGGATTAATTATGAGTTCTAAATTAAAAAAATAGCAAGCAAAAACTAATTCTAACAATTGAATTAATTAATTTTAAATAAGACTGGACAAAATTAGATAGCTAACACCATAGAAGGATTATGAGTTCTAAATTATCCTCAATTTAGACTCTACAATTATATAGTTTCCTAACTAGTGTTGTTCTAATCTTTGTGTATAAATAAATACTACCTCTTGTAGTTGTAGTATTCAATGTTTATTATTTGCCTCTTGAGTGTTGACTGTGAAGAATGGATTTTGGTTCATCAAACCCTCCCTGAAGAATATAAAAAGAATGAAAACTTTGGAATGAGTACTCATCCATATGGACACAAAAGTGAGAGTGGGAAGAAAGCAAACCAATGAGTACAAGAGGAAGAGTTAGAGGAATAATTTTGGAATCTGAAATAAATTATATTTCAAAATTAATTGATGAATATCTATTTGCCTCTTTCGGGTTTTTGGACTAGCAGACCCTCTCTTTTTTCAAGTTACAATGCTTCGACTATTGCTATATATTAACATTGCTAGCTGCTTTCTAATTTCTTTGGTATTGGACTTTTCTCCGACCCTCTTGTAGCCTTTTTGAATTTTTTCCTTGCTTCTCAGGTACGTTTATTGATCTATTATAATGAAGCGGAAATGATTTGAGTGCTAAGAAGGTGTTCACCTAGTGGAGATATTCGGGTGTACCTACTGACTCAATGTTTCTTTTTTTAAAATATACATATATATTTATATTATGTCAAATATCTAATACTCATTTTGTTTTGGGGTAATGGGAAGTACTTATTAATTAAGAACAAACTTTAAGTGCTACCAATTATAAACACACATTCAAATAATATATATAGACTAATACAAGACAAACGACAATATAATTTAAACGTGAAAAAACAATCTTAATTAAGAAAAGGAGTAAAAAGTAACGTGGTCATATTCAAAATCTCCACCAACAACAATATAATAGTAACACGTACAAAATCACACCAAACATAAATAGTTGAACAATTTGACAAAATAATAGTAGAAAAAAAATATATTAATAACATAATTCCTAACATATAAATATCAAATAACATAATTCTCAAGTGATTTTAGTCGTAAAATTTGAAAAAATATTAATATTGCAAATAATTTTATTAAAACTATCGTTCAATCTAAACTGTATAATTTAAATCATAATGATAAGTGATGCTTTAAATCATACTTTATATAAGTATCATTATATGTCCATAACACATATAATATAATTGATATATAGCTAATTTATGTGATCATCATAACGGCCTTTTTATGATAATGGCTTTATAAGTTATCGTAGATTTTGAAAATTTAAGAATAATATATTTAAATCAACTAGATCAATGTTGAAATCCACGTGGATTCTTTAATATAAAAAACATTAACAAATTAATAAATAAAAACAATCATACAAGAAGAATTAATCCTTGAAAAATGAAAACTTGATCATACTTGAGTTTTGTGATTTTTTAAATACCTTTCAATTTATTTACTCTTATTATTTTGTTAATATTTTCTCATCCAACGAACTTCTCCCTCTATTAAAGAAAAATCAAACAAAATTAATATTAGCGGAAACATGAATTTATAGCTTACCCATTAATCAAAAATCATAAGTTATCAATCAAGGATTTTTTATACTACATGTAAATTTTATTTTCATGATTACACAGTAAAATTCTAACATTGTATAAGACAATAAATACCAAGATCTTTGAACTAGATGATTTTCACAAATTAAATTTATTTAAATAATAAAATAATTAACTTGATTCATGAACGGTTTTCTTGATGGAAAAAGTGAACTACTTGAATGAGGCAGTACTAATTCCCAGGGTTCTGTTTATAGACATCACTCATTATGGTATTTAATTAGAGTATTATCTTTTACCTAAAGCCTAACAAAATAATAGACACGAAAGAGATAAAATAGCATATAATCATAGTAAACATGGGTCACTTTAATAATAATATTATATTTAAAATGAATCTAACATGAAATACATATTTTAAAATCATAGACATGTTTGGAAATGAGTCTAATAGATAAAAATGATTTTTTTTTTCATTTTAAAATCACTTTTAAAACATGTTTTCAATTATTCAAAATCAAATATAATGACATAAGCATTACATATAATAACAATATTAGGTATCAAATTAGTTTTAAGTAAGAAGTTGTTTTTAAATATAACAAAATGAATAAAAAAATATTTCAGCAAAATATTATTGTCTACTACTAACCGATAGTAGCATTTTGTCATTTAAAACAATTATCAAGAATGATTTTTATTCAACTTTTCAATCGTTTCATTTTGAAAATAATTCATTAAAAAATTGTTTTTAAATATAAGAAAATAAACCAAAATATTTATCATGTGTCATCTATAATCGAGACTGATAAACATCGATAGACTTTAAAATTGTGTTATATTTATAAATATTTTTTTTATTTAAAACAACTTCTTATAACAAAAAAATATTATTGATTGATATTTTAAGATAGTTTTCTAAAAGCATAGGAAGAGGGAGTGAAAAAGATGCATTTTTTTTTTTTTGGTTAGAAAAACTATGAAAAGGTTGGGAGGAACCTTCACTTCCACTACCAAATCCATTAGCTTCCTCACGAAGTAGATCGAAGACTTCGCAGAAACTCCAATTCATAGTCAATGGAAAACCCAATATTAAAATTCCCTTCTTTTCGCCATTTCTCTTCACTCCCTTACTCACTTCTTCTTCTCCACCACAAAGCTTATTGTTGTGAAATTCATGGCCAATTGCCTCCTCCTTCCTCCTCACAATCTATTCCCAGTTGGATTCCGTTTCCATCCTACAGATGAAGAGCTGTTTAATCACTATCTTAAGAACAAGATTGTTGGTCGAGAATCCCTTGTTCAATACATTCGTCAAGTTGATATCTGCAACTTTGAGCCATGGGAACTCCCTAGTATGTTTCTCCCTCTTCCTTTTCTTTTCATCTCTTTGCACTTTTGTACAATCTTTCTGATTCTCTGACTCTTTTTTCTTCGTAGGTCTATCAAATGATCAAACAGGGGATCACCAGTGGTTTTTCTTTTCTGCTCAAGATTTCAAGTACTCCAATGGTCGTCGATCCAATAGGGCCACGAAAACTGGGTATTGGAAATCCACTGGCAAGGACCGTAAAATCATGGCTCGAGGAACCAAAGTCTTGATTGGTACTAAGAAAACTCTAGTTTTTTACAGTGGCAGGGTTCCTGATGGGATCAAGACCAATTGGGTTATACATGAGTATCATCTTCATCCAGACCCCAACCTCGCTCAACTGGTGATTGCCCTCACTCTTTTGTGTGCTCTAAACGCTTTTTCTTTCATGTGCTTGTACTCTAATTTCGTTTATTTTGGGAATTTAAATATGTTCTTTCATGACGTCTCTAATGTAGTTTTGATCAAGAATTTCAATTTCATGGATATTTTTATTAGTACCCTTTACATGTTAGACTCAATAGATGATATTTGGAGATAGCTATAGACATTTTATGTCAATTTCGAACTCTTCAATTTATGAATTTATGGATATTTTCATCCTTGGTTTTTTTATTAGTATACTTTGAATCTTCATGTGTACTAAAGTTTGAAATATGCAGCACCTGACCTGAATTTTACAATTTGCACTATATGTTGTCGGTCTATTTTCTTTAGGATGTTTAGGGTATTTGGTTTAACTTTGCAAGGGTTTAATTTTGAAAATTAATCATTTTGGGAATATGTTTAGTGTTTGTCATCACTCAAAATAGTTTTTGAAACACTTTCAACATGTATTTTAATCTGCTTTTGTCAAAAGAGTTTAATAAAAATAACTTTGTTGAAATAATTTTTTTCTCTAGACAATTCAAACATGTCATTAGTTTAATACTCCTTGTGTTGTCTTCTTGTTCTTGCAGAAGTCGTTTGTGATTTGTGTCCTAAAGAGAAAGTTTGAGGAGAGTGATGTTTTGATGTTTGAAGAAGCTGAACCAAACGGTCTTTTGACTTCAAAGAATGTAGCCACAGGGAACCAAAATCAAGAGGTTAGAATTTAGAAAGATTAGTCCCTGGACGTTGCCTAGTAAGGGCAACATGGTTTGTATTATAACAACCTTAACAATTATTATATGTTCCAGACTCCAGGAAGTGGACATTCATTGTTTCAATCAGATCTTCAGGTTTCAGATTACGGTGTTTCCGAATTGGAGTCCCTTTTGTTTTCTGACCCTGAACCCAGTTCAATGGATTTCCAAGTTATCAATAGCTATGGCACTCTCATAAATGGACATACCGATGAGGATGTTAACTCAGTTCTTGTTGATGATGAAAATTGTTTTCATGAAGGGACACCAAATAGTTCGACCAGTAATTTCAACTGGGAGGAGATGCTTGACTTGATTGATGAAGATCAGGGTGGTGGATTCAGCGGTAACACTGGCATAGATACAGCTTTAAGCTGGAAGGTAAAAGAATATGATAAATTATTAATTTTACACAAATATCTCGTTGGAAATCCTTGGCTGAGGAGATTGATGTGAGTTTGTAAAGACACATGCACATCTTCTTCACTGCAATTTCATTTCTTGCTTATATTTATGGATACTAACACGCCAGGCAAACTAAAGTATCTGTACTTTTTAGGTTAGAAGTTTTAGGCCTCCTGCTGTTATTGCTCTTGTAGAGCTAAATTATCCATATTTCATTGTGTTTCAGTATTATGACCATGCTTCTCCCAGCTTTTTTGGTGAGAGTGCCTGTTCAAGGATACAAACTAAAAGTATACCGATGATTAAAGAATCTCGTAGAAGCCCACTCACTTCAAAGATCCTCAAGTTCGACCACAGTGATGACTCTGACAGGGGAACAGGAAACTTCAGCTCTCAACATCAACCTAAATCCCATAAGGTTCTAGACCACGTAGATACTCCACAAAATGTCCGGTCAAAGAGGGAAGCTCAACTCCAAGAAGTGTCATCCCTTAGCAAGGTTAGAGAACGGAACAAAACAACCCACATAGGAAAAATTCTTATCTGTTTTATCATTGTTTAATTTTGAAATATGCCATTTGAAAAAAAAAATGTAGTGTTTGACAACTACTCAAAATAGCTTTTGAAACACTTTTAAATGTATAATAAACCGTTTTTCTTTTGTATTTCTCTCTAGATAATCGAAACAGACTCTTTTCAATTTTCAGGCCGAAGCAGTTCCAAAACGAATTAAAATTGTCAGACCAGCTGCAACTTCAAATGAAGACATTTTTGTATACCACCAAAGTAAAGTTGAGAATAGGCGGTTAAAGTCAATTGGCCATGGGTCTCTTAAGAGTGGAGGAAAGTGCTCATCAAGTATCTTGACTACAAAATGCATTCACCACAAATTAAGTCCAGCCTCTTATTTTGCCAGAGCATGTTTAGGCTTCATTTTGTTCATCATAGTTGCAAGAGAACTGTTGCTTTCTATGGAAATTGATAATTATCAATTTTAAGGTAAGTGCATCCCGTTGCACTTTAAGTGATATTAATTAAGTACATAACAACATTTTAATACTCATGAGTGGTGCAGGTAATGTGCTCATACTAGGAAGGTACCATGTGTTTCTTGTACAAAGATGGTGTTCTTGATGGGTTAAGGCTGATTGAAAATGTTAGAAGAAGTCTGCTCTTTTTAAATTTTAATACTCCCCCTGTGTATTTGTGTGTTTGTAGTTGATTGCTTCTATTGCAATCTTAAAATTTAAAAAGATTTGCTTTAGGTTAGATGTTTTAAACTAAGTTGTAAGTTGTCTAGTTTTTGTCGACGTAGCTTAAGTAGTCTCAAGGAGTAATCCTAGGAGAACCTTTTTGTATCAAAATAATAATGGATTTCATATGAAGAAAGGAAAACTCTTATTTATAGAGTTTGTTACTAACTAGATAAAAAGGGAATTAACTTAAAATTTTACTAAATCGTTTTTTATTAAGAAAAAATACTCGTTTGGTTATTAGGTTTTGGGTTTAATTACTATTTAGTCCTTGGGCAATTTTAGTTAAAAATACATTGATGACAATGACAATGGTAAATTAAAGTCCGTCAATATTTCTTTAGGGTTTCAATCGTGAAGCACATACAGGGAAAAATATCTAGTATCGAGCATTGTGCATCGTAAGTGACTTTCTTAGTTTAAAGCATGCTAATGGTTTTTCGTAAATTCATATTAATGTAAACAAAAGTTCATTTTTTTCAGTTTTTTTTATTTAAAATAAAAGTACCTATTTTTCATTAGGATCGCTAAAATGAGATAATTCATACAAATCCCACTTCTCCCATCCGTAGCTCTGTTTGGTGCTCCTAAATCCTTACTTTTGCTTCCATTGTTTCTAATTCTCAACAAATCAATATTTAGACTATAAAAATCCTCGAAGTCTTATCAAATCCTAAACCCTAAACTATGTGCATTCCACATTCCACATTCCACATCCCTTTTAACTAGTCTTATTAAAAAATTCATAGGTTAAACTTACTTTAACATTATTATAGCATAGATTTGATCCATCCATCTTGAAAATGTTAGTTGGTGCCTTCCATCCACATGTGACATAAAAAAAAGAAAAAGCAAAATATTGCATATGTATAAAAAGTATTTATGTATGCCTCAAAAAATGAAATTATTATATATGAATTTAACTAAAGGATGAGAAAAATAATAAATTTATAATTAAAAGAGAAAGAAAAGGAAAAGAAAAAAGGAATTTATATGGTTTGGGCATCTTCCCTAAGATATTCGTATACGTTGTCGTAACGTAATAGATGTTCCTTCCCTTTCCTCTTTCCTCTTTCCTCTTTCCTCTTTCCCCTTTCCCTTTCCCCTCTTCGTTTGTTGTATGGTTAAATTATCTCTCACATATTTGCACAATCAACCCCCCTAAAAGTTTCTGATTTTGACACCGGGCCCCTTATCTTTTCACTATTCTACTTCTCTCCCTTTAATTTTGGCTTTTCAATCAAGTGCTTCCCCGAGATGGTTTTGTATTAAAGACATTTTTTAAAATAGTTAAAAAACTAAAATTCTATCGGTGTCTATCAATATGACATATTAGTGCCTATCAATGTCTATCATTAATAAAATATAAAATTTTGCAAATATTTTGTCAAATTTATCACTTTTTATAATTCTTCATTTTATTATATATTTATTTTAAATATTTTTAGTTATTTTATCATTTACAGGAGTTTATTTTATTTTAGTGTCAATCTCGATGATAATGTCAAAGTTTTAATTTTGTTAAATTGTTAGTGAAAATATTGGTTAAATATGATATGGAGATGGATTTGTGAGAAGATTACTAAAAAAGATAAGAAAATTAATTTAAATTAATAAATAAATCGTTAGCATGTCTGTATTTTTTTCAAAATTCATTGTCAACTAATTATTTTATGTTATTTATATTAGAAATAAATAAGAAATCTGCTTTTTTTTTTTTTTTACAATGTAGAAAGAAAGGATCCAATATTTTTCGATGTCGATAGTACAATTTTGTGCTAACGAGCCGTTATTAACATATGACCTAAAATCCAATCTTCTATGTACATAATTATTCTATGCTTGCATTTCTTTTCTTTGGGAAAGAAATTTCACAAGATGTAGATTTTTAATTTTTTTTTCATTTGATTTATAGTAGGATGTCTAGTCCAATAATAAATGTATCCTAAAGCTATATGAGACTTTAAAAAAAATAGTTGTGATTGAAAATATTGTTTAATTTGATCCACTCTCTTTTTTTTTTTTTTTTAATAATAAACAACTTAAATTAATTTAATAATTTTCTCTTTTTTTTTTATTTTTTTTTTGTGATAATCAACCACTTAAAAGTTTTGGACAACTAACCATTTTGAAATTAACATTATAATTAACCTCATTTATAATATGTTGATTTTTCCATTTCTATGTTGAATTATTGATTACTATACAAAAACTCAAAAGGAATGTTGGAATTTTTATGTTTTGTGTTCAAATTTGATATGACAGCTTAATTCTAATTAATTAATTAATTAACTTATAAATCTATTATAATATTAAATCAATCTATAATAAAAATAAAAGTATTGAACCTAACACATTATGTTGTTGTACCAATCATTTTGACTCTATGTGTGTGTGCGCGCGCGCGTGCGTCACGCACGTGTGTGCTTGCGTGAATTTCATATTGTAAAAATGTTTTTAATTAATTTATCATAAAACATATATAAGAGAAATTTATTAACAATATATGGAGTAATAGCTGATTAGAAGATTAAAATTGCAACTAAAGATTAGAGTTTATATATACTACAACACTTCTTTGAATTTGAATTTGATGTAGGGAAGTTTAAATTTGAATTTGTTACTGCAATTTTGGTTGATTATAATTCTTTTAATTGGGTAAATTGTTTCTCGTTCAATCACTTCAGTTATATCGTTTCAAATTTGGAAATTATCATTCCTGTACTTGGTAAACAGTGAAGTTTCAATTACTATCTTTTATGCCATGACTTTATTATCACAATATGTTAGAACTTAATTATGTTTGACAAGCGTTACGTAGTTTGATATTCACAACGGTTCAAATTGTTTTTCTTTTTTCTCCAAAATTAAAATGTCAATAATAGCAAAGCTTCTCAACTAATTGCGTAAATCACATGAAACTTAAAACGTTGAAACTTAATTACTACTCCCAAACGTAGGGTTATAAAATTCATTTAATAAAAACATCTAATTAAATACATAATTTAAACATAAACTGCCTAATCTCAAATATGTCCTTAACTTAGAAGCTACATTAATGTTTTGAGTTTTAATGCCAACTTTATCAACACTCAACCCATAGCCCATAGGTTATACGTTTTTTTTTTTTTTTAAATTAAGAAATCAAGAGATTGAATATTCGATTCTATTGATCTTACGTGTTGTTGAGCCAAAAAAATTCTAAACTATTACGTATTAAGGTTAAAAGACTAAATTAGTACAAAATTAATGACGACATATACCAATGTTCGATAGTACTAGTAGTTTTCGTTCACGTGAACAAATTTTCATATTCTATTGTTTTGTATATTTTTATGTAGTTGTTTAGGATTAATTACACGATGAGTGTATATTTTATTTAGTAGTATTTTGGGAGAACAATACGATATTATTTAGGGCATTTTAAGTTGATTGTTTGTTTATTTTAAGTGTTTTTGTTCATTGTACATTATATATATTTAGTACAAAATTTTAAAAAAACAAAGAAAAATAAATTTTAAGATTAAAAAACTAAAACTGAAATCGTTATCAAACAAGACCGAAACAATTTTTTTTTTTTTTAAAAAATGACCTAGAAATATTAGGTGTTGCAATTTTAACCGTATACTTTATAAAGTGTTGCAGTGTTAAATTTCTAATAAATTATCTCGCTCCAAACATCTTTAAAATGACTTTTCTCGTATACATTCAATAAAATTATAAAATTTAGATAAATTACAAATTTGGTTCTTATGGTTTGGAGAAAATTATGATTTAGTCCATATAGTCTTAAAATTTGCAATTTAGTTTCCATTATTTGATAAAATCTCATAAACATTTCTTTCCATATAAACTACTTACACATGCGTTTTATAAACCATAACGATCAAATTCTAACTAAAAGATACTGGATTTCAACTTTCTCCAAACCTTAGGTCAATTGACATAAAACAATATATATTATCAATTTCGAAATTAGAAGTTTGATTTTCCTCCATTCATAAACAAAGTAAAATATAATTTTCTAGTTAAATATCTCGTAAGATGTACATGTCTATATAAAAACAAACGCTTATCTCATTAAGAATTGATCTTGTCTCTTCTTCATGAAATAGTTATTTCTTATCAATAAGAAACCTAACGTGAAATTCTAAAGGACGATTGAAAAAAAAACCCAATCCCTTGAAGATTATTACCATAGATAAAAAAAATCATATAATTCAAAGATCTTGACATTTACTGTTTCATACAATTATATAATACTAAAATTTTATCGTATGAGCACGAGTTAAAACTCTCGCGTTGGGGTTTACAAAAGTTTGAGTTGGTTGAACTCGCTATCCCTGACCAACATCCAACTCAACGAAAAAAAAACAAAAAACATAAAAACTTAGAAATACGAGTTAGGTGAACTTAAAGTCTTAAAAATCAAACCCAATTTAACCTAGCTTAACTCAACTGAAAAAAACATATAAACAAAATTCAACCAGCCCAATCGAACCGTTACAATGTGAGCGGAGTAGTTCGAGTTATGTAGGTCATAAAATAAAAAGATAAAAGCAAGAGAAAAGCGAAATTCCAGAAATACCCCGGAGGCAACACGTGGAAAATGGTAATTTCACACACATATCTAACTTAATAGTGTTGTAATCTTAACAACACACAACGACCTCATGGAGTCGAGACGGAAACTCAACAAACAATTTTACAAAACTCTTTTTTAATAATAATTTTAACAAAAGAAAAAAATTTTAATTCAAAAAAGAAAAAAAGAAAAAAGAGATTTCCAATAGAAAGAGAAAGGAACCGTGTCTCTCTGTAACCAGAGGTCAAACTCTCCCAAAACGACACCCACCACCGCAACCACCACCACCACCACCACAACCCCTATACGCCACCCTTCCACTCTCCCCCCTCCTCCCCCTCCTCCCCCTCCTTCTCCTTCTCCCTCGTATGCTGATTCCCGATCCCCCTTCTCCTTCCTCCATTTCTCCACTCACCTCTGGGTAATCCAACCCCCCCCTTTCTTTCCTTTTTATTATGAAGAGCTACGCTAAGGTCAGCACCACCGCCAACAACAACACCTCCACCTCCACTAATAACAAGCCTGCCAACGGATTTCTCCCTAATTCTTTGAAGTTCATTTCTTCCTGTATTAAAACTGCTTCTTCCGGTGTCCGCTCCGCTAGTGCTTCCGTCGCTGCCTCTATTTCTGGCGATGCTCACGACCATAAGGACCAGGTTTCTCTTGCTTTTCTGTTTTACTTTGGTTTTGGAATTTCTTACTTGTGGTAGTGATTTTGCATTTTCCCTAAATTTGTGTTTCGCTGTGTTGACGATTGGTCTGGGGTAAAGTTTGGCGATTTCTGTGTTTTTAGGGCTTTTAGAGGACGTGTTGATGATGCTGGGTTCTTTAGTGCCGTCATTTTTTTTTGTGCTGAATCGTGGAGGATTAGAGAGATTAACCATTGGGAATTTTTTGTTCATCAAGTCTCTCCTTGATTTTAGCTTCTGTAGATTTGGTTTTCTCGAGGTTTCAGACGTTATCTCTCTCTCTCGAAGAAATTGAAAATTGAGTAGAATGTTAATGGCTGGGTTTTTCTCTTGTGAATGGATATGACCATGGCTGGTTTTTGATATGGGAAGTTGGTAATTTTATCTGAGAATTCTGTGAGTATAGGAATTCTTTTACTTCTTTCGCAGTCTTTGCATTTTGTATGGTCTGGAGAGATTCTGTCGATTTTTTGAATTTTTTTGGACTTCTACCATAGAAACATTAGAGACTTTGTCTTTGTTGCTAAGTGGTTTTACGATCTGTTCCATTTCTTTGGGTTTTTTTTTTTTTTTTTTTACTTTAATTTTAAGTTATGGTAGTGGTAGCAATTTGAGTTTTTAGTTCTTTTTTTTTTTGGTATATTTCCAATGTATGCAATCACTGATTTTGCTAGGATATTTTTGGGGGAGTTGGCAAGTGATAGAGAAGAACCATTTGGAAGGTTGTATTTTTAGCTTTATGTAGGTCTGTTTGATTTGAAAATGATAAACCATTTTTAGGGAAAAGATGAGGGTTTTACAAATGAACTGTGTTCTTACACTATTATTGGTCCGTAAATGCCAGTGCTTTAGATTCTTGGGACTTCTTAAGATTTTCAACATTTTTTGATTTGTTCTCTATGCTCTAATATCAGAATCGGATTCCATGTTTGTTATAGATAAAGCACGAGTTACGGGGAAGTAGGACAAGAAGTCCTACCGAGAAGAGAAGCAACATAATATGAGGAATTTTTTCAACTTGAGATTGAGAACCTATTGAGTTCATTAGGATAGTAACTTTTTAAAAGTTCTTGGGTGCCTTCCTGGATTTACTTTTATCATATGTATAACACCTTGAATTTGTTTCTTTATCATTATCATTGAATTTGTTTCTTTATCATTATCATTGAATT
>CM046884.1:7815839-7840876 GCA_025688845.1 Cucumis hystrix
CAACTTGGAACTGCAAAATATTGTTTTGCAAGTGGATATTCTATGATGGTGGATCTTTATTGCAGCGTAGCCTATTTTGTGTGGAATATATTTCTTTTATGCAGTACTAGCCTGTTTTCTTCTTATGATGCAATACAGTACCTGCAGTTTAATAAGAATTCGAAATTGTGGTCCAACAGGTATTATGGGCTGGATTTGACAGACTTGAACTCAGCCCATCCTTCTCCAAACATGTGCTTTTAGTTGGCTATACAAATGGGTTTCAAGTTCTTGATGTTGAAGATGCTCCCAATGTTAGCGAACTGGTTTCAAGACGGGATGATCCAGTCACATTCTTGCAGATGCAGCCTCTTCCGGCCAAATCTGATGGTCAGGAAGGCTTTGGAGCATCACATCCTATACTTTTGGTGGTTGCATGTGATGAGTCCCAGAGTTCAGGTTTGATGCAAAGTGGCAGAAATGGGTTGGTGAGAGATGGATATCCTAATGGTCATTCAGATCGCATCGCTCTCTCCCCAATGGCTGTTAGGTTTTACTCATTAAAATCTCGCAGTTATGTTCATGTTCTGCGATTTCGCTCAACTGTATATATGATAAGATGCAGTCCCCAAATTGTGGCTGTTGGTCTTGCATCACAAGTAAGCTTACATTCTGCTCATGAGTATTATTGAATTCATAATTGAGAAAAGATTACACTCTTTGTCTTTCTTAAACATAAATAACCACTTCATAATGCTCGGCATACGATTGTTTTTATAATTTATATTCTTTTCCCCCAAAATGTCAAATGGATGGATTGCAGGGCTCTTGTAGTTAACTAAGACCATTTTCTAGGGGCTTATAGGAAATAGAGATTATTTTCGATAGGGTACAAAAAAATTAAGACCACCTTCCGATAGTTTTACTGCTTTAACAATCACGTGTTTCTCATGAATTTAAAATTAGTTGTGAAATATGGTCATTGTTTATATCTCTAAAGTTTTAAATCATTTACTCCTTTTGCTTTCAGATTTATTGCTTTGATGCTCTCACCCTCGAGAGTAAATTTAGTGTTCTCACTTATCCAGTCCCTCAATTGGGAGGCCAAGGAACATCTGGGGTTAATATTGGCCATGGACCTATGGCCGTGGGTCCTAGATGGTTAGCTTATGCTTCCAACAACCCTTTACAGTCAAATACTGGCCGTTTAAGCCCCCAGAGTCTTACACCTCCTGGGGTAAGCCCATCAACGTCACCTGGCAGTGGAAACTTGGTGGCTCGATATGCCATGGAATCTAGTAAGCATTTGGCTGCTGGGCTAATTAATTTGGGTGACATGGGTTATAAAACGTTGTCTAAATACTATCAAGAGTTTGTACCTGATGGTTCCAACTCTCCACTATCATCAAGTTCAAGTCGGAAAGTTGGTCGGCTACATTCAACAGAAACAGATGCTGCCGGAATGGTTAGTCTTTTGATTCAGGACTTCTAATTTTTGCATTTACATTTCCACAATAGTTATATTAATCAAAATATTATATCTTCTTTTGATATTTCTAGAAGCAGTAAAATGTAAAAAGACTGATATTTCTAAGTACTTGTTCTTTTATTTAATTATTATTTTCACTCACTTTTGGAATTTGCATCCCTTGAACATTTTTTTCCCTTTTCATTACATCAATGTGGAGTTTGTGAATAAAGGATGCATTCAACAAAAACCTACTAATGTTTGTGAATAAAGGATGCCATACATCTTGTTCGGTGAGTGACACTAAATTTTTTGATATTGGCTTGGTCTCCTTCATTTTAGGGAGTTCAGTTATTCACTTCTTATATGCTTTCTATGGCCAGTTAGAGTATTATAATTTGAATGATGACATTCTTTTTTGAGAGCGAAACAACTATAGTTTCATTGGTATGATGAAATTAGAAAAACGAGTAGATTGCCCAGGCCTTTGGAATTACAAAAAATGTTCCAATGCCCTTGGATGTAAGATAATGGATAGCAAGACTCTTAAAGAAAGAGTAAATTTGCTACAAGACAGCTAAAAAACTAAAAGACCAAGAACGTTAATACACTTAAAGGATCTTTCATTGTCGTGAAGGTTGTTTCTTTTATCCTTTTTGGTAAAAAAAATTGGGAGGAGGGCATTTATACTATTTAATATAGATAATTCTGATGGTTTTCCCCCCGAATCGCTGCTCTTTTTGCAGGTTGTTGTGAAAGATTTTGTCTCCAAAGCTGTTATATCACAATTTAAGGCTCACTCAAGTCCAATTTCTGCTCTTTGTTTTGATCCAAGCGGGACCCTTCTAGTCACTGCGTCAACACACGGTAGCAATATTAATATTTTTAGGATTATGCCATCCCGCATTCAAAATGGATCAGGCACCCAAAGCTATGACTGGAGCTCCTCCCACGTGCACCTTTATAAGCTTCATCGTGGACTGACATCAGCTGTATGCCCTTACCTTTTACTTTCATTATATTTTATGTGCTTATGAGTGGTCCTTTTTATTACTGCTTTTAATCCAGGTAATACAAGACATTTGTTTTAGCCACTATAGTCAATGGATAGCTATTGTTTCATCCCGAGGAACTTGCCACATTTTTGCACTTTCACCCTTTGGAGGCGAGACTGTTCTTCAAATGCACAATTCTTTTGTTGATGGGCCTAATCTTATACCAGCTTCATGTGTCCCGTGGTGGTCAACTTCAACTTTTATCACAAACCAGCAATCCTTTTCTCCTCCTCCTCCTCCACCTGTCACTCTTTCTGTGGTTAGCAGAATAAAAAATTGTAACTCAGGTTGGCTTAGTACTGTCAGTATGGCTGCTGCTTCTGCATCTGGGAAGGTTTCCATCCCGTCAGGTGCTATTTCTGCTGTTTTCCATAGTTGTATACCTCAGAATCCGCAATCTCCTCAATTAAGTTCAAATACTTTGGAGCATCTGTTGGTGTATACTCCTTCCGGTCACGTGATTCAGCATAAACTGCTTCCGTCAATGGGGGGAGAATGTGGTGAAACTGTTTTGAGAAGTCCAAATGCTTCAATGCAGATGAAAGATGAGGAACTGCGAGTGAGAGTTGAGCCTATTCAATGGTGGGATGTTTGCCGAAGAGCTGCATGGCCAGAGAGAGAGGAATGCATATCTTCAGTTACTCTCAGGAGAAAAGAAACTGTCGAATCTGCTGAGGATACATCCCACATACAGGAGAATCATCTCGAAAACCAGGAATTGGTAAAGCCAGACCGTTCTCTCTTGTATCTATCCAATTCTGAGGTGCAGATAAACTCTGGGAGGATACCTATCTGGCAGAAATCCAAGGTATGGGTCGTTGTGCCCTTTTGAATTCTTTATTTTTCAGGATCAATTAAGTCAGTGTTCTTTCCTCTTGATTGCAGTTTCATTTCTATACAATGAGTTTTCCTGGCTCTAATGAGCAAAGTAGCATGAAAGATCATATGAGTGGGGAGATTGAGATAGAGAAAGTACCTATTCATGAGGTCGAAATAAAGCGGAAGGACTTGCTTCCAGTTTTCGACCATTTTCGTGGAATACAGTCTGACTGGCTTGATAGGTGATGATAATTGAGTCTACTACGTTGCTTTGAATATCTGGTGCCATATTCTTTTCATTTTAATATCACATGTATTGGCTGGCAGAATTTTCTTTTTTATGCCTCACATCTTATTTTCTACAACATATTCATGCCTGTAGCCAGCCATTGAAATTCTCTTTATTGTTAAGATATTTTGCGAAATTAATTGTGTTTATCTCCTACCGTCATTTTCTTTCCCTTTTTTTTTTTGTGTGTGGGGGGGGGGAGGGGGGGGGGGGGGGGGGTTTGATTGAAAACATGAGAGCGAACAAGAAACCACAACTCCCTAGGATCTCTCAACACCCTACAATTCCGTTCATCCCACAAAACCCATAAAACCCGATGCACACTAGCAAGCCAAAGAAAGGGACCTCTCTCCCCAAGCAACTATGGCAATGAAAAAGCAGAATATTTAATTGGTAAATGTGTAATGAAGGATTTAGAACTGGGCCAATGCATAACCTGATGACCTCCATTCCAGTTTACTTATGCAAGGAATGGTACTTATGTGATGGGTCGAGAACCAAAGAGTTGTTGAAATACTAATTAAAAAAGTTATGGATAGTTATTTATTTATAAAGGGGAAATGTATTTCATTGGTAAAATGAAATGAAGGGAGAAAATCCCAAAAGCCTAAAGGTGGATTACATGAAAGGATCACCATTCACCAATTAGCAATTGATGTAACGAGACTATAATCAGTAAAAAGAGATGTCTCTGAAGATGTGACCATTCCTTTCTTATCCAAGAGACAATAAAGAGAAAAAGAAGGCTTGGTTAAGAGCAAGCCATAATAATTTCTTCACACCATGGATAGGATGACTCACAAAACTAGAAGCAAGGAGATCATAAATGTTATTCGGTAAGGCCAAAGATTATCCAAAAGCATCTAAAATAGTAATTTGATGCAAAGGAGCTATAATTATCCTTCCAATACATAGAGTAAATACTATTGGCACTTGATGTAGGTATGCCAATAAGAGCCTCCATCAGAGAATTAACTGTAAAATTATTGGAGGGATCCAACTGCCAAGACCAATAACCGTCTAGGTTCCTTATGAGAAAGATTGACCCAATCAATGATTTCAAAATCATTGAGGTTACGACAAAAACTCAAAGATACCCCTAGCAATCTGATTGGAGTTCCAAACATCAGCTATTGTACTAGACTGTCTAACCATTGGACGAAGAAATGAGGGAAAACGGCAACAGTGGGCCATCTTTTGTTCTCTCAGTTCATTAGTGCCTTATTGGGAATGGATCAACTACCTATTTTTGAACTGGGGTTGGAGTTCGAAAAATTTAGGTTACGCAACAAAGCTCTCTTGGCTAAATGGCTTTAGCATTTTGCTCATGAGCACGAATCCTTGAGGCGTAAGATTAATGCAAGTAAGCATGGACCTAACCCCTTTGAATGGGTGGCAAAAGAGGTTAAAGGCACGCAGCAAAATCTTTGGAAAGATATTTCGCTTAAGCTCCCTTCTTTCTCCCAAACATCAGGTATTGTACTAGTCAGCCTAACCATGGACGAAAAAGATGAGGGAAAACGGCAACAATGGGCCATCCTTTGTTCTCAGTTCATTAGTGCCCCATTGGGAATGAATCAACTACCTATTTTTTAATTGGGGGGTTGGAGTTTGAAAATCTTAGTTTACACAACAACACTCTTTTGGCTAAAGGCTTTAGCATTTTGCTCATGAGCCCAAATCCTTGTGGCATAGGGTTATTGTAAGCGATTAAGCATGGCCCCAATGCTTTTGAATGGGTGGCAAAAGGGGTTAAAGGCACGCGGCAAATTTTTGGACAAATATTTTGCTTGAGCTCCCTTCTTTCTCCCATCTTGCTCATCGTGTTGTTGAGAAGCTAAAGAAACTTTTTTTTTTGAAAGATCAATGGGTGGGGATAAGCCCCTTTGCTATTATGCATACTCATTTGTAGCATTTGTCTTCCTTTAAAAATCATCCGGTCTCTAATTTCTTGGCTTGTGCTTTTTCCTTTGGTTTCCATTGTTCAGTCCAATAGGGAAATGATGGAGGTAGCCGCCCTTCTTTCTTTACTTGAAGAGTTCTACTTTAGGCTTGGGAGATGAGATTCTCGTATTTGGAGCCTAAACCTAGTGTGATTGTCGGTTGATCAGTGTCAGTTCTAGGTTCAAACCGTTGCCAACCACCAAAATTTTGGTTGTTGTCAATTGATGTTTGTTGGTTGATCATGGTAATGTCGATCAACCAACTTGTTGATCTGTTGGTCAATTTTCTTGGTATCATGTCTCTGGGGTGCTGGCTGAAAAAAGAAAAATAAGAAACAAAGGAGGAGAGACCCAAAAGCCAAAAGAGCAGGAACAAATAAAATAAAATAGAAGAAAAAGAAAACAAGAAGAGAAGAAGAACCAACTAGAAGGGAAAGAAAAGGAACAGAAAAAAAGAAGAAGAGAAAATGAAAGAAGAAAAGAGATGAATAATGTTACCAGGGAGAAGGAGAATAAAAGAAAATAGGAGAGGAAGGAGGGAGAGAAAAATGGAGATGAAAGGTGAAAATTAAAAAAAAAAAGAATTGAAGAATTGATATATATGTGTGTGTGTGTGTGTATGTATATGTATGTATGTGTGTATATATGTATGCATGTGTGTGTATATGCATGTGTGTATGTATGTGTGTATATGTGTTCATGCGTGTGTCTATGTATTGGTCTTTTTTCTTGTGATAAGAAACAATTTCATTGATAAATGAAATATCCGAGGTACGAAGGAGAAACCCAATAAAATGATACAACATAAACCAATGGGAGGGGGAACAACAAAATGGTGAGTGAAAAACAACAAAATGAAAGCTAGATTGATGATTCAAGGAACACATCCATCACCGAAACGATGGGGTGAAGTCCAAAACAACGATTCAAAGATCATCAGACACAACACTCAATAGGAAAAAAAGGCAGAAACTGTTTCCATAGGTCAGCTGCACATGTTGATAAAAGAAGTCTTCAAGATGGAGAGAAAGTGTCGATTTGGTAGATGGTAGACATACATAAATAATGCATGGTGAGGCCCAAAAAAAGCAAAAATTACAATCAAGCCAGCACTGACCCCTCTCGGCTCATAGCATAGATTTAGCTTTCTTCTCCAAGGAGATAGAGCACTGTAGGTTCCAGAATTCTCTAATGCATTTCCTTTATTTTGCCGTATGCCTGTTGCTATTCTTAGTGGGGATGGTCATTATACGAAGCAATCAAGTGAGGACCTGGTTTGAAAAACTCATTTGTGGGGAGGTGTCTAAAAAAAAAAAAAAAAAACTCATTTGTCAGAGGAGGAATGAAGTGCCATTATGCTTCTAATCCCAAAAAAAGAAATAATACCATTATGCTTCAAGAGGATCCTAAAAGGATGAAGGATAAGGGAAACAGGTGGGGGTAGGGATTGGGTTGGATAAATAATATTTCAAATTGGAATAATTTTAAATAGGTATTCATTACCTATATAGTGAAAACCATGGAAACTTGCCCGTGGTTTTCACATCTCATGTTTTTTCACGTCGAGTAGTGGCAATCTTACTTTTTCTTTCTTAAAATAGGTGTAGATCGATCAGTTTGAGGCTCTTTGGGCTTTCTGACCGACCGAGTGCAAAATGGGCCCGAAAAATATTTCGTTGCCTTTCCACTTCTGCACTCCCTCTAACAAGCTACCATAACAACTTTTTTAACTAATTGCTAATATGTCCTTAATACTCTAAATCTAATTATTTTCTAATAGCATTTGCATTCCTATTGGTTGCTTCCTCTTTACCATCTGTCGAATAAGAAGCTACCCTCTGTGACCTCTGTCTTGCCTTCTTCTGATAGTTCTTTTGACCTTCGAGTTTCATCTAAAGACGACTAAAACAATTCAAGACAAGAATAAAAGGAACAGGAGAAAGTTGATCTCCTTGTCAAACCCCCTTACCTGAAGGGATGATTTTGCCTCGCGGTCATCCATTGATGATAGTTTAGGTCGAGAGAACGATAAATGGTTCAGATAAAAGTCGACGAAGACAATTTAAATTTCTTTGTTATTTAAAAAAACATTAGTTTTAATAATTAATTTAGAAAAACTAATGTATCATCGACGTATTGTATCCTACATTTTAAAAAATTGGCACGTCGCCGTGTCATATTGCCTATCCCATGTCAGTGTCCGTGCTCCTCATCCTGCAAGCATTGCTCTATCATTATACATGTTTAGGAGATTCATATAGCTTTCCCTTGTGTCTCAAGCAATAAATGAAAAATATTTTGATTGTGGTAAGTATGCATGTTGGTGCAAGATGAATTAGGTTCTTGAAACCTTTGATGCAAAATATTTATTTTGAAGCTTTGCATGTCTAATTGTTGCATAGCTTCTCTCTGAGGATACTGCCGATATCTTAATCCATTTGTTCTTTTATTTCAGTAGTCCTTTGCTGTTTTTGTGCGCATTTCTTTCAGTCTTTAAGAGAATGATTTATGTGAGAAAGATCTGTGATATTGTTAGGTATTCAAACACAGAAAATATATGAAGACAACAAAGATAAATGATTGTAATATGAAGGAAGAAATTACAAAATTAATAAGCTTTCGAGAGAGTTATCTCTCCCAAAGTCTCTCCTAAAGTCTCCACAGTGGATAATGCATACCCAAAAGATGATCTCCCCCCTAGATGCCCAACTCCCCTTATTTATAACACCAATGCACCACTCTCTAATTCCCACTATGGCCTTGTTACTATCCGACTAATATTTCCAATACATGTTCTGGACACTTACTTGATACTGAATTGCTTGTCTTAATGACACGCAATTACATATCATTTAGCGAATTGTGAAGACACTTCATTGGCTGAAAGTTGGAGTTGTTGGTTGCTTTTGCAGGAGCCATGATGAAGCAAGAAGCTCTAGCCCAAGTTTAGATTTTCATGGTGCTGGAATGAAGTATTCAGAAGGTGTTACTATTTCAGATTTAAAATTAAACTCACCTGGCTTGGAGGAAAATTCAGATGGTTATTATAAGCTTTTCTTCTTTTTGTGTTTATCATCAATTCATTATAATCCAGCGCTCTTTTCCCCTAATTTTCTAAATTGATTTTCAGGTATATCTTATCCACCCATAGCCAAGTCTGTGGGTGACATTAAGATGGAAGAAAAGGATGGATCTGTTTTGCCCTCACCAGTAATGAAAGAGAACTCTTTTCAGGAGCGGGCTTCTGTTTCCTCTAAACAATCTAGCACCGGATTTTCCCCAGTTGAAGGCAGTGATTTTACTAACAGCCCATCAACTGTGACAAGTTGCTCACTCTCCACTGATAGAACTATTTTAAAAGCGGTTCAGTCTTCCAAACGTGGAGGGGCCAGTGAGGGCTCAAATACAAGTTCCAACCGTTCTGACTTGAGTATGAATATTCTTGATGAGGGACCAATGGGTGACTCATTTGATTATGAACCATTCTTTCAAGAGGAGTATTGTAAAGCGACGGGTCTTAGTAACTGCCGTGACCCAGCAGAAGCTGTAGCCGATGACATGGACAGTAGTGGTAGCCCCCATTACAGGGAGAAATCTGAGGAAGATGGGGACACTGATGACATGCTTGGTGGTGTATTTGCTTTCTCTGAGGAAGGTATAAATTGGGTGAATTTTTTTATTTTAATACACATTCTTATTTCTAGCATGGCTCTTGTGGAAGCAAAATCTGCTGTCCTGTTGCCATGGGTAATGGCTCTGCACTACCAAGGAATTAAGTTGACCAATTACCAAATTTAACACGCATGCACACACAATCTCACAATCTGTAGGGTGACAGGATTAAAGGTACTATGGATGTAGCAAAAAAAAAAAAAAAGAAGTATGGATGTAACCTAAATGTGCTTTTGAAATAAATTGAAAGCATGTAAGGTGTGAAGTGCAAAGGCACAACATGCAGAGTTCTTTTGGCCCAAGTGTTTGACTGAAAAGTACTTAAGAAATATTTTTGACAAGCGTATAACCAAATGGAGAAACGATTTGCACCCTGATAGAAGACATTTCACCCATGGTGGCTTTGAGATTCCAATAGATGCTTGTTGATGGTTGTGATTCATTGAAGTGAAGTGATGGTTCTATATAGATTACACAATTGGTAGAAACCAAACTTATATGGCTCTTCGTTTTTCAAGTTTTTTGCCGATTTCTCTAAGAAGTTTTATGCTTAATTTGGAATGCCTTTATTTTTCCACCATAGTTCTTACTTCTTATGTTGTACTCGGTATTTCTTCTCTGTTCCATTCTATTTTAAGCATTAATCTCTTTTTATTTTTTCAATGAAAGCTTTGTTCCTTGCAAAAACTTATACCTCTTTGTTTTATATTTCAATTAAATTGAAGGTTTCATTATTTGACTTTCCTGATGTGCTTAAAATAGCAAGATATGAATACCTATGACGTGCATATTTTAGTTGCATATCTGTATATAAACATCTACGTATCTTAGATATTGAGTTAAATCTCCAACTGTGACATTTCTTTCTTGACAGCATCATTCTTGTGTTCGGTTTACTCATATATAGAGTTCTATTGACAGCATCATTCTTTAATTTTATCCCACAAATTCGTCTTCTGCAGGATAGCACGCCTTTGCATGTCAGTACTATGCCGCAATACTCAACTGTTGGGATTTAAAATGGCTGAGAGAACTGTCTGGTGGTTGTCGTCGTGGTGATAAAGCAAGCGACGTATCCTAATTGATAAAAACTGAGGTTGTTGGGTTTCATTCAACAAACTACAAATTCTACTGACAAAATAGAAGTGATATGTTTATTGACGGTAGCAATGGTGGGACTGATAACATGGTTTCCTCTTCTCTTCTTTTCTCCCTTTTGATTTCTCTGTGTACATACTTGTAAATCTAAAATTCATAGTTCAAGTGATTTGTGTGGTCAGGTTCTTACCAATGCTGTGTAATATTATTATTATTATTCATTCTTCGAAGAAAAATGAAAAAGAAAAAAAAGAAGAAAAATAAAGTGAAAAAAAGAATAGTTTTCTATTGTTGTACAATATTTTATTCTATCATTCTGGGTTCTTGTTCTTGTTTTGAAATATTGTTCACTTTTTAGATTGTGGAAGTTATTTTGTGAAGTTAATGCATGAACTATGGGAAGAATTGAGACTATGGCAAGTTGAAAAATTCAGTAGTTATTTTCAATTTGTTTAGAAAATTGTACTAAGAACTGAGAGAAAGATGGATATATATATTGTTTTCACTTTATTTAATTAACAAGATTATGTTTCTTTGTCATGTTTAAAATGTTTTGGCTGACCTTTTGAAAGTTTCATTTAGTGGTGTTCTATCGATGGCCCGACAAACTCAATCAAGTTTTTTTTTTTACATGTGTACGCATATTTACCTTAATTACTTTAATTACTTGATGTTTTTTTGGAAGGATGAAATCAATTAAACAAAATTTTTTTTTATGTTAACATTTTGTTTAATTTTAGGACAAATTTAAATAAGTGATTTGACTGACTCGAACCAGCTTAATTTAAATGTTTCAGTTTCATGAGTAGGTTCTAATTTAAATGTTTCATGAGTAGGTTGGGTTGAGTTTATTATTCAATGAGTTATTTAAGTAGAATAATGGTACAACTCGAACAATTATTAGGTTGTATCTAAAAATTGCTTGAGTTGTATCTAAAAATTTGCTTGAGTCAATTCTAACCCATGAGCACCTCTAGTTTCATTAACCGTAGTTTTTAGTTTTTTTTCCTCAAAATTTCATCATTACCCTACTGCTATAAAAAAAAAATTGAAAATACTGTTCAACTAGCAAGTCAATTAGTGATAAAAATACCATATATATCATAGGATTAATTGTCAATATAGCAATCAGACCCAAAACATTAGCAGATAACACAAAATGTAAAAGAAAATTATAAGTATAACAAAATATAGATCCAACTATTTGAAATCCACGAGTCTATCAAATATAGTCTATTATCATTATATTTTGTTATATTTGCAATACTTTTAAAGCATTATTGTACATTTAATTATTAATATTAAAAGTGTTACTCATTGTAATTACTTTATATACAAGAAAATATCGTCAACATCTGTGAATATTTCTTCCAAAGTTCTTCCAAATGAAAACAATCCATAAATAATTAAGGGTTATTGTTGCAAAACAAAGGATCTATACATTGGTTAAAGTGAATAATAACATAAAGGCATATTAGTGGAAATGTTGTTTATAAGTTTAATTAAGCTTAAAAAATAAAAAAGATTATCAAACAAAGTCTAAATGTCATGTTTATATTGTTATACATACAAATCATGATATTCAACTGTCAATCAAAATTATCAATATCCACATCAAAGTAAACATAATTCAATTAATATACAATATGTTAGCGACAAAAATGTATATCTATGATTCAAATCCTCCACTATTTAGTATTTCAACGCAAAAATACCGCTTCAAAGATTAGATTATCGGTGTCAACCTCAATATAATCCAAAACTTCAATTTTATGAATGACTAATAATCAATTTCGACAAAAATTTCTATAAATAAAAAAATTATAAAATTAAGTTATTTTTACTCTTAAAACTAATTTATAGATATTATCATTAACGTGTCTATTCATATTAGATTGAACAAATGATACTTTGTCTATATTTACGAACATATATAAAAAATATCAATGAATATTTAATATTAATGTAAAAAATTTCGATTACATATATATACATATATCGACACGACGATTCATTTGGTTTTACATAGTGAGAGGTCAATTTTTGATATAATTGAAAAGGAGATAATGAATGTTAAAGAACACATATATCGACACGTTGAAAAGAACACAAAAGTGGGTTGTAGGTACTAATAATAATGCACACTATATATTTATATATAAATAATGCAAAAGGACGAAGAAATATAACTATAAAGTGATAATTTAATAGATGTGTCCCATGTTACTATGGGGACCAATCACAATACATATATATAACATATATATATATACATATATATATATATATATCATTGCTAAAGAACTTGGCTGTCTTCTACCTTTGACAACAAGCCAAGCCCACAAACCCACAAAATTACTTTTTAACTTTATTTGAGGAAATTTCAAGTGATGTGTCGATGATATATGGAAACTTTTCTATACTAACTTTGTTGATTGTGGGTCACTTAAGCAGTTATTGAGTATTGTGAGTGGTTCGTGCAATAAATCGTTTAATAACGTGTCAAATAATTAGTGAATGTAAGATGAATTTTGCATAGTACTAAAACTTTTTTAATTTATTTTATTTTATCATGTTTCTAAAAAAAGAATAGAAAAATGATTTTGGAAGGTCTCCGATTGATGCGTGCGTGAGGACAATTAGTATAAGATTTGTATTGTTTTAAACTTTTCAAGGCATCATAAATTTGAATGTTATTAATCAATGCGAGATAGTTAAAGACTAAAAGACTGAATTTTATATTTTATTTAGAGATAGAAATATAGTTAGATGAGATGTAGATAAGATATGTTGACATGAACCAAGCTTAGTTGAACGCTAATTGATATATATTTTTTATTTTTGAAATCAAAGTTCAAGTAGCCAACATCTCTATACACAATTTTTTAGGTGTGTTGCATTATAAATAAGGATGAAGGGTTTTATTATTAATGTTGGAAGTGATTTTGCGCTGAATGACATAATCGACATAAAATATAAAAACAAAAGCAATATGACCCAAAAAATTAGATTTGGAAAAAAGCAGCACTCTAGGACCAAAATAGGGCATATTGAAAGATACTTGGCTACGACCAAGGTCGAAACCGAGCTTAGAAAAATCACCAACGATGCTTGCCCCATACAATATTGAGCTAGAATGATTGTTTTAATATAGCTTCGAAACTCTATTGAAGATAGTCAATTACCATCTATTCCTATAAATATTATACATCATATTATAACCTCAAAGGTAAGTAAATTTTCACTCTCAAATCCTAAAGCTTCCACACACTCTTTTTCACTATCTACTTAAATATCATAGCATGTATTAGCAAATACTATTACATAACTATGCAGGTTTTTCTTTTGTTTTACAAATCACTTCCTTCACCCTTATAACCAAATTTTATATCTTTGCGTAGATAAACAGCCATCTACTCCTATAAATTATACATCGTCACAACTCCAAGAATATTAAGTAAATTTTCACTCCCAAATCCCAAAGTAATTTCTTTAATTTTTCAAGAGACACACAAAAAAATTCTCTCTTTTTCTAAAAAAAAAAAGAGGTAGGTACTTATTATCTCTATATTTTGAACACGTGTAAGTACCCTCCACATTATTAAACATATATTGTACCTATATATATATATATATATGATTATTGGAGGGCAAAAGGGAAAGTAAATAAGAATGAAGATTAGTCACATGCCATGTTTTGAATTTTGATAGAGTAATGCCAAACAATGGATGCCCTTCATGTTCCCTTTGGGCAGCTCACAACCATTTGTCCAATCACATAATGACACCAACAACAACAAGAAAAAAAAAGTTTTGTTCATTGAAGGTAATCAATGTTATATAATAATATATCCACATGTGGTTGAGAATATATCCACCAAAATAATGAAAGTTCTAAAGTAAATGTTGGTGTATGTAAAGAACAATAAAGTACATGAGCTAAGATAAGGTTAGATGAGACTATTTCTTTATATATACACACATGTACTTTTTATTTTTATTTTTTAAAAGAGTTAATTTGGTTGGTCTATTACTACTTTCATTGGTTGGAATTTCCTTTTTTTTTTTATAAATATATTTTGGAAATATAAATGGACTTTAAAAACTTAAAACACATGGCTCAACATTGATAGTAACATTAAATATATAATTTAGAGAAGAGAGGATAAGAAAAAAAAAAGAACAAAGATATGAGTCAAAGTCAAAGATGAAGAAACGGTAAAATGAAGAAAAATGGAGTTATAATGATGTATTTTATAAGAAAAATGAGATGAAGTTTATCTTTTGAGTCTTAGGATTGGATGAGGTCGATAGATTTTTATTTACGCTACGTATAATTTTAAGATTGGATCGATGATTAGTTGACCGTTAGATTATCTTTTTAATACTTTTATGTCAAGTGCACATTCATCTATAATAGGAGTCTCTCTCTCTCTCAAATTGAATTTTAAGATCAACATTTTAGTTATCAAATGGACTCTTTGGAGATCAATTTAAAAGTACTATTTTCTAGAATATAGCTATGCAAGAAGGCATATGATTATAACAAAATAACTATATATAATGTATATGTAGTAGCTATTAATTAATAACATGAGACTTAAAACAAACTTGCTATTAATTTTCAAGGAAAATTTAGAGTTTGAAATAAAACTTATTAGGAATTTTGCAACTCGTAGAAAACTAAAGGAATTTTTTTAAAAAATATAACAAAGTGCTCATAAGTTCACGATGAGAAATACCAAAAATGCTCATGTGATTAATTGACCACTCGTGCGCATAATATATTTGGTACACGATCATTTAGATTTGGCTATCCAAATCTAAACGATTTTTTTCAAGATTATTTGGTACAAGATCGTTTGGATTTTGTTATTTTTTGTACATGATTGTTTAGACTTGATCATTTAGATTTGATCCAAATCTAAACGGGTTTTTTTTCAAGATCTTTTGTATTTGTTAGATTTGGTTGTAGCCAAATCTAAACGTGTACTATGGAACGATTTTTGTTCAAGATCGTTTACCACCAAATAACAGCTTGAAAAAAAAATAAAAGAAAAATAGATCTTTTATATTTGGTATACAATCTTGAATCAAATAACCGTTTGTATTTTTTTTTTTAAAATTGCAGAAGAAGAAAAGAAAAAAAAAATTACAGAAGAAGGAAAAGAAAGAAAATGAAAATGAAGGGTAAACCTGAAATATTTTTTTAAAAAATAGTCGGTTGTATGAGCTTTTTGATTTGTTACACGGTGTAAATATTATGATGTTTTGTTATATTTATGAAAATTTTCCAAAATTAAATCTAATTTTTTATTTTATTTTATTTTTTAAAATCTAAGTCCACTATATATTGCATTTTCTGTGATTTTATTATTGGTTGTTCTATCCTCTATGAGTTTCTTTTTTCTTTTTCTTTTACTATGGGTAAAATTCTCCAATGTGTTACCACTAAAGATTTTTTCTGCTTTAATTGATTGGTTTATGATTATGTGAAATTTCAAATGTATTTTACCACCACTTATTTTTGGAAGATATTGCAAACCAATTCAACTTGTTTTTCTTAATTTTTGAATAGGAAGGTAGATCATTCTCATTCTCATCCCCATAAACCAATCGTTAAGTCAAAATTTTGATAGAAAAATCGCATCTGACCTTCATGTAACCACGATGAATTTGTAATTTAGAAAAGAATGACTTATAAAACATTAAAAAAGAGCAGCTATAATGCAAAATTAAAAGATTCCAATGTCATTTTTAACTTTCACATCAAAATAGCAAATTGGAGTGTATATATATTATTTTCAATTATTTGTTTGCTATGTCTTAAGTATGAAAGTGAAATCAAATCGATAATAATTTCAATAATTAGGAATAGATAGTTGTGGTGTGGCATTTGCTAGTGGTTGCTTCATTGCCTCATAGAAAAGAAATCTTCACATCACAAATCTCACAAACCCTAAGGGAAAAATGTCTATTTCAATTAACATTGACACTAAAACTGCAAATGGGAATACATACATATATATATTATATATATTATCTTCAATATAATATGTTTCTTCTCAAAGTATGAAAGTCAATCAATAATAATTGCAATAATTATTAGAATACCAAAAGAAGTAGAAAATGTAGAGAAAGCATTGGAAGACTTTTGTGGCCAATAATATATATATGATTATTATTATACATACACATAAGTCAAGTAAGTCATCTTCTTTGGACACATAAAACAAAAGAAAATTTTAAATAATCAATAGTTCAACAAACTTTGAAAAGAGAGAAATTAAAAAAAGAAGCAATAATGAGTGAAACAAAAGGGATGTGAAAGGGGGAGAGGATACATGGAATGAGTATATTGGAGAGAGTGTGAATAATAATATATCTTAGGGTTTTCAAATCAAACCATAAAATATGTTAATTGAGTTATATTTTTAACATCGATTAGGATAGGAAAGCGTAGGAAAGCTTGTAAAATATTAAATCTAAAGTGAAAAGTTATCATACATTGAACTCATGATTTCTTAACTATTTTATCAAGGTTATGTATCTTGTTCACCATTAGATTAATGTGTGATAGTAATATTAAATTGCAAACTTGATCTGCTTTGAAAAAGAAAAAGAAAATCTCATAAATAGTTTTTGTGATTTGATAATATATAATCTTTGCTTAGAATAATTCTGACCTTTCACTACAAGAATTATGGTCTCTGCCAATGCAAAGAAATGTGAATTAATCTTAAAAAAAACGTGAGCAAAGTTCCTTCTGGACACGTTTTATAGCTGAAACCTTGTCGTTCTAATTATAGAAAATAAATTTGTAATTTAAACTTTTTTCCAACTCTAGTACACTAAACCTATTGTAGTCTTTTTACTTTTAGTGTCCTAATTTCAAATTTTAGTTTTTAAAATAAATTATGATTTAGTAATAAAGTTAAATTTTATCAACTTTGGGATAATAATTAATAACAACTCCCATACAAGGAAAAACATAATGTAAATACCTTTCAAAATTAATAGCAAGAAAGTTGATAAATTTTCCTTCCTTTAAAAAAGAAGTTTTAACTTTAAAATAAAGATTGAGATCGGTTATTTTTAAATATAGTAAATGAACCAAAATAATTATAAAATATAACAAAATTTTAAATATATCACTAATAAAATACTAATTAAGTGATATAAATAGACACTTATAAAAGTATATCAGCGTCTATATATTTTAATACTTTGTTAAAATATTTTCAAACTGTTATGTTATTTACAATAATTTTCTACTAATCAATCGAGAATATTTAAATTTATATGGAAGATTAAATGTGACAACTTATATATACAACACCAAAAAAAGTATATGAGTTTTTATTGGCTCACATAATTGTTAAGTTAGTTATATATATATAATTAAAAACAAGAGAATAATCAACAATAAAATGCAATGAATTTCACAAAGAGGTTATTATTATAAAATCCTATCTCCTTCTTCCCTTACCATCTCTTGTGTGAAGTCCTCAAAGCTTTTCAATAATGGAAGATGTGATTCATTTACAAACCCAATTCCTTCACTACAAAGTCTCACTCTTCAAAGAGGTTAGATTATATATATATATATATCAAATACAATCCAAAGAAACCCCAATATAATTTTTCAATTCTCTCTTTTATAATAAAATCAATGGTTAAAACCATGTCCACGATCGATTGCATTTGGTGTTTTATCAACTAAGTTCGGTTCGTATTCGAAAACCATAAACCTACTTGGATATAACTAAACCCTTCTTTTTTACAAACTTTGTATCGATCGAATTGTCTTTTCGAGTTTATGTCATGCCCACTGAGTAAATATTTGTATTGGTCTATACAAAGAAACTAACACTTCTGTTTTTTTTAAAAAGAAAACTGTTAAAGTGATGACTCATCCACTTCGAACAAACGTTTTTCGGGTTTTATCAGATTTTTGCAAATATTTAAATTTGATGGATAGTTTCCTTAGTACAATAGAGTTCGACGAAGATTTAAAACCCACAAACCTCTTGTTCACAAACACATCTATGATTGCTGATTTTGGAAGAAAATTTTTAGTTTGTAATATTTATTTGTGTGTGTGATTTTGTTTTAGGGATATTTGAATGATCAATTTAAAGAGCTTGAGAATCTGGAAGATGAAAGCAATCCAAAGTTTGTAGAGGAAGTGGTTACTATTTTCTTTGAAGATTCTCATAGACTTATCAATGAACTTGCTAAAGCACTGTAAGCCCAAAATTTAATTACTTTCATTAAATTATATCTTCATACTTTTTATTCTATTTATATCAAATGATTATATATATATATATATATACTTTCTAAATTAAATAAATTCTTTTTCATTGTCCTTTTAATTATCACAATAACAAGTGAGCAGAAGTGTATTGATTTCAAGAAAGTTGATGCTTATGTTCACCAGTTGAAAGGCAGCAGCTCAAGGTTCATTCACCCTTTTTCTTAATTTTATCCTCTCTTTTTATCTTAAACTTTTAACCAATCAATATGTCTCGATGTTGATGGATATTTTTTGTTTTATTTCCTTAAATTCAACGGCATGGATAGACAGAATGATAATTCAAACTCTCTAACCTTCTAGTTATGAATATATTACTTAATAGTCTGTTCTCACTTGTATTCGAGTAAGAGGATGAATATTTTTTTTCATGTTGTTAATTAATCTTTCTAGTTGAGATGATATACCAAAGCGCTTTTAGTTAATAGTTATTATTATTATTATCTTTTTTTTTTATGAAAACGTTTACATATGTTGATAAAAAGCTTGTGTTTAATTAATAAGTATAATATTAATTGAATCTTGAAAACTTTCTATTTCATAGTAAATAAGTTTATGTATATGAATCGAATGAAAGATCTTATTAAAAGTTCAAATATCGAGTAAAAACTAATTTCTAAATTTTCAAGACGTATTAAAATACTCAACAATAATGAAAAATATAGACCTAATTCATAAGCCAATATTTTTCTTAAAAAAAACCCTCATAATACCATGTTGAAATGTCTTGAATGATTTATCTAAAGTTTAATTTGAACAACTAATTAGTATAGGGTTTGATGTTTCATATTTGACGTATTTGTATTATTTATGATTTTCATTCTATGGTTAGAGAATTTTACCATATATAAACTCTCTACCTCTAGAGGTGTGTTGTTGCTTTGTAATTTGAATTATTCTTCTTTTATTCATGAACGTAATACCTAACACGTTAATAATAAACCGTCGGGTTTATTGTTTCGTGTGCTTAGACTTTGGTACTTATATTAACAATATTCATACATATACATATAAAATAATACACACAGCATTGGAGCAAACAAAGTGCAGATGGCTTGCATTGCTTTTCGCAACTACTGTCATGATATGAACATTCAAGGGTCAGTCTTCTTTAACATTAATCTTCTTTTTCATGCTTTATTTTATTTTATTTCTCCTTCAAAAGATTTGCAAATTTAATCCCCATGACTTTGTATCTAAAATTTTTCACAAATCATAAAAATTATTTATAAAATTTTATTAAATTAAGTAGGTTTTATAAAGTTCTTTAATTTTTTTAGTACAACAAGTGAAATGGAATTGAGAGATCCAAAATTTCACATCGTTCATGTAAATTAATAACGTTGTATGAAGTTTTTCTAATATTGATTTATGATATTGTTGTTAGGTGCCTAAAATGTTTACAACATGTGAAGGAGGAATTTGCTTTAGTGAAGAACAAGTTGGAGACTCTCTTTAAGGTATTTTTGTTTTACATTAACTTTCCTTTCATACTTACTTTATTTATTTATTCACTTTGTTAAGTTTTCTCTTTTTAAATAAAATATTTTTTCCTTTAGTAATCTATTTTTCTCTTGTGTTTTTTTAATAATTAAAATACTATTTAGATGCTAACTATTATATATATTTGGTTAATTATCTGAATATTATGAGGTTAATGAAAGTTTTTGTTTATTAATTTGGGTAATTTGGCATTTGCAGGTAGAGAAAGAGTTTTTGGAAGCCAATGCCTCAAATCCAATATGTAACAAATAACCAACCAAAGCACAATAAATATTTAAAGTTAATTAATTCTATGGTATTTTAGATAGATTTGTAAATATTTCATATTCTAATTAATCTCTATTTAAAGTTATTATTATGATTATTATCTTTCTCTTTATATTTAATTATCCTTTTTTCCCCTAAGTTGTTTATATTATTAACTATTTTGTATATTTTTCCTTTTCTTTAAGGGTAATGTGAAGTTTTAGAGATACATTGTCAAAAGTAGTGTATAGTCACATTTCTAAATGTTGGATATGCATATAGTTTTAAAAGCTTCGTTTTTTAAAAAAAAAACTTTTCTAGTTTATGCATTTATGGAAGAGAAAACCAACCATGTTGTGCCAATAATCAAACTTAAATTATATTTATTGGACATGATAATTTATATATGTTGATTTTTATGTTTTAAGTGATTTTGAACATGTGATTTATATGGATTAAGATATATAGTGATAGATGATAAGAATATCACCCTCAAAATTGACTTTCTAGCTTGTTCACACACACACAAAACAAGAAAGGACATTGTTGGAGTGGTTTGAATTCGTTACGTGATACTATGAACAAACTCGTACAAGGGTTTCATTGACTTGTGAGTGAGTCGGGGACTAGGGATAGCGCACCTTGGTGGGGTTCGAGGGCAGCGGCTCTAAAGTTTTTCGATTTTCGTAATTGAGGGTACGTACTTAGGGCTTAGAGAAAAGTGCATGTCTAACCTAGTGGCGCCGTTTTGTATTCTAATAAATTTTTTTTCCATCTGTCTCATGGACGTAGCTAACACAGTATTAGTAAACAACATATATATGTGCATTAATCTTTATACATTTTTTGTATTGCTTAATTGTTGATGATTTCGTAACAAATAAATAAAAAAATTGTGGAGATTAGATAGCGTTCTAAGGAACTAGTTTGATCAAGAGATATGTTGCGACGTGCATGTCATAGGCATGCGGCCCTCCGTTCGACCATTGTCGAGAGTTTGACCATCTACCATTTTCCTTCATGTGGCAACTTGTGTTCAACACACGACGGTAGAACAAGCCTTGCACCTCTTCTCTTTTGTCAAGTGTCCAAGATTGTGCTTTCCTATCTACATAAACAGACAATTTTGGAAAACAACCACTTTACACTTATTTAAAACCAAGCATATGATAGATAATCTAAAGTAGAACATTATCACAAACGGACTATCCATTCTTAAAAGTCTATCAAAACATCGCATTTAATATTAAAAGAATCCTAAACGTAAATATATTTTTTTAATATATCATTGACTTCACAAATAGAATTTCATAAGTGATATAGAAGTCTATAACTCATAGTTACTATTTGATTCAATACACATAAAATTTTATCAACAGTACAAGTCTAAGAATGATAGACATCAATAAACTTCAATATACAACTATAGTTCTAACAATACAACTCTATGATTTGAAATAATTAACCTACCAATAATAGAAGGCTAAACTTTGATAGACATCTATACACAGTTCTAACCCCAAAGGAAACTATTTTTGCTAAAAGAGTATGAATATGTGTGTGTGTGTGTGAACTGATTTTTTGATTTGTTTTTGGAAAAAAACTTGAAACCTTCTGCTCACCACAAGACAACCAAGTACTCCATTTTCATTATAGTGAATAATGTAAAAAAAGAGAGACTAAGGTTTAAAACAATACTTCGTTGTCTTGTGGTCAGCAAAAGGTTTCAAAATTTTGGCCAAAATTAACAAATCAAAACATGCGTCCATATATATATATATTTCATATTCTTTAGCAAAAATAGATTCCTTTATATCAACAAAGTCAATCCCCCTTTTAACTATAATTTTATTGCTTCTCTCTTCTTGGGAATATATATATTATTTCATTTATACACATGCACTTCTTTATACTAAAAGAATACTAATTAATAATATTTTGTCACGTGGATAAGTTCGACCTTATCCTTCAACTACATATAATAAACTTATAAATAAGGTCAACACTTCGAAACAAAGCTTCATGTGCACCTTTTATGACGTACCAACCTTAACACTAAATAATAGAGATGCATGAATATCATGAGCATTATTGCAATTGATAATTTGAAATCATATTGAATTCTTTTTAAATTATTATGAAACATGTTTTTCATAATTTATTAAGTGGGGTTTGAATTTATACTTTTTTTTGAATTACTAATAACACGTTTTAAAGTGATTTTGAAAATGATCACAAAAGTAATTTTAACTATTTCAAAATTACCCTCACTCATATTCTAACGTTTTCGTTGTTGAGCCAATCGTGACAAATTCAAGATATCTTGCGTGCTTCCTTCTTATTGCATTAACTTGAGTTAAAAGTGCATTTTGATTATTAAATATTGTACTTTGTGCCAAATTAATTTCAATTCTCTATCATTATGAGACATTACTAAATGTATTCAACTTAAATTAGAACCAATTTGGATTGAATCTAGAAAAAAGCTTCGTATTCTTTTTTTTAAAAATCATTTTTATTTAAACACTTTTGATAAAAAGCTGTTTAAAAAACCCTTTTAAAATATGGATTTAAAAGAATATAAAACACTTTTTAAAAAGTGTTAAATAAAATATATCAATCAAAACCTAAAGTTGCAATACTTCTATGAACACACAATAATCAATTGAGGGGGTGTAGCTCATATGGTAGAGCGCTCGCTTTGCATGCGAGAGGCACAGGGTTCGATTCCCTGCACCTCCATTTACAAGTTTTTGTTATTTTATTTTTAATTATCAAAGATATCTTGAACATACCGATACGAATAGAAGTAGTTAATACTCCAACTTCTTTATTTCCTCTCTTCTTTTTCTCCCATATTCTTAACCATTTATCCTCCTAATTTTGTTAACTATTTATCATTTGTTTAGCAAAATTCACTAAACTTTTTCTATAAGAATTTTGCTCTATTTTGTATGAAACTATTTTGTAGATAGTTTCATTTTCTTTTACTGTCAGTAACAATTTTCCTAAATAAAATTGATTATTGGGGAATATAGGCTATATGTGGCAAATATTTTTATATTTTTATGTTTCCATTGTATCAAGATTTTAAAATTTAAAATATAAAACTATATTAAAGAAAAATGAAAGTCTTAAAATAAAATATTTATCATAAATTATATAATATTGCAAGGTATTAATAATAAAAGGAGAAATTGCATTAAATGACAAAAACAATTTTAAAAAAAAACGGCACCAATTTTTTTTTTTTTTTTTACATATTGCGAATATAAAAAAAATAGTAATATCAAACGAAAATCATAAGACTATAAAAAAACTATTAGACGATAATCATAGGGTTATCACTTTTAAATTTGCTACTTTTATAAATTTTAAAGTTGTAATATAAAGTCTATTATCATAAATTTTTTTGCTATTTTTACAAAAACTCCTAATAAAAATTTGTTAACATAAATTGCATTAATAGATAAATAAACAAATAAAAACTTATTGGCAGTTTAATATTAATAAGTAACTTATAAATTTATAATATTAAACACATTTAAAGTTATTGTTTAAACCAAAATTCGAAATCTGCTACGAAATAAATATTCAAAAACATGAAATACAACTTTGTTTTGATTGACAACGTTGTTTTCAATTTTTATTTTCAAATTCTCTATCCAACCAGCTCTAATTGTTAAAAGAAAAAAAAAATCCTCATGAAAATGAGCTCAGATGTGAACAAATGGGGAGAGCAAAATCAAAAAAGATAATACAAAGCGCATGCCCAATGTTCATCTTTAACAGAACACAGCAGCAAAATTATATATATATATAATATAAGATCAGCTAACTATTGACAGCAAACACTAGCTCGGAATCTCGAACAGCTGAATGAGAATCGTTGAATATATCGGTTATCAATCATATTCATCATAGCCATAATCTTGTTCATGGTTGTATGTTTCTTCCATATTCTCGTAATAGAGACCAGAACCATATGTTCCATCATAACCATCATCATAATCCTCTTCCTGCTCCTCTGTGGTTTCAAATTCTTTAGTTGTATTTCGCGTCTTTTCGGTCTCTTCAGCCTGTTCTTCACATTTCTTTTTCGCCGAAGGCTCCATACCAGCCTGCAATGTAGATCACAGTACAATACCCCATCAATGTGCACGTTTTGAAAGAGGATGAAGAAATCCATTGCCAAAGTAAACAAGAAAGTAGCACTTAAACTTTATGAGCATGTGATGAATTCTATCAAACTGTTCAAAGCTTAATTTTGTGGGTGAAAGTAAATTTAGTTATATAGTTATTTTTAATACTCTTGAAAATGTATTGAAGAGTTCCTATCAAGAATAAATCAATATTCAATATTATTGAGGAGAAAATGACATTATAAAGGTTGAATACACGACCTCCTGCTCTTAATTAACTCATTTATTGACCCAAAAACTTAACTTGATAGACGAAAGTAAATTTAATATTATATTATCTAGTGCAAATTCTACTCACAGCAACATATTATAAGAATTTCACAACTCTTATAATTCAAAAGTATGAGTAATTTCATTCCCGGTTTCATAGACTGAATTCTAACGTGGAAAACCTACCGAATATATATATATATATATATATATATATATATATATATATATATATA
>CM046884.1:7840886-8026832 GCA_025688845.1 Cucumis hystrix
ATATATATATATATATATATATATATATATATATATATATATATATATTTCTCGAATATTAGTGAAATAAAAAGGTGCAATAGAAACATACGGATTCGTCAAACAGTTTGTCCAACACATCATAGTTGATTTTCGAGCTGAGTCTCTGCAAAGATACAAGTAAAGAAACAGAACTTTCAATTACCATAACTTAAGCAAAGTAGAATGAACAATATTAGACATCCATAACTTAAAATAGGTAAAGCAATATATACAAGAAAACCATCAGCAACACAGTTAAGACAATCAATCGGACCAAAATCTGCCAATGACCTGATCAGCTTTATTTAGAACAAAAACTAAAAATGAATTTATGATTTGAAGTAGGACCTTTTTGTTCAACATTTGTCGTGTGGCTTCTGCTGCCGTTTGTGCAGGAGTGGCATTTTTGGCTTCTGCTGCTCGTTTTCGTTGTCTTTCCTGAAAATAAGAATCATGAATCAAAATAAATATTCTGGACGATTAACTGCACACAAATTATAGACAATTATAAGAAACTGGTGTGATGGCTAAAAAATTAAGACAACTGAGCCTACAAAATAGCATATATTTAGCAATTGTATTGGCTTAGGTGCTGAATGATCACCACTCATTTTCCTGCTTCCAGAATGTGAAACATTGGCTTTCTAAGGCCATTGTGGTAAAAGATAAAGCCAAGCTCTTCTTTTGTCCTTTCAGAATTCGGAGACATGAATTGAGAGAGAAAGGAACTCCCCACCTTCCCTCTAACCCACTCGAGCCATTGCCTTACCCGTCTCTAATCTCAACCATGGTCTTCCAGCATCCATCAAGTCGTGTTTAAGCTGCAATTATGCCATACCCCATCCCCATGGACTGTGACCCTTAGGCCTAATCAACATTCCTTTTCTTTTAATAAAAAATCCTTCACGCAAACCAATAAAAACTTCATAGGTGCCTGAGTGCACCTTATTGAACACCATATAATTAGACATACAAGTTTTACAAGAAGCCAACACCACAACAATAGCCACAACTACAACACCAGCACACACACAAAAAACAAGCGGTAAATTCAAGCCAAATTACAAAGGATGGATGCAGAAGGACATCCTCCTCCTTAGGACAACAATCTTTATTTTGACTTAAGGATCAAGCAAATAACAAAAAGTTCCAAAAAGCAGTCCTAGATGAAAATGTGCGACCTATAGAGCCAAAAGATATTAATGTACGTAGGGGTTACATTTTCTGTTTTAAGTGTAGATATAAATTTGTACCAGAAAACAACTATATCAATAAAAACAATTTACGAGAGAAAGATAGGCGCACAAAGATGGGAAGTAAAAGATTCAGGAGCACAAAGATGTGAATGACAAAAGTGAGACAAATAAAGACACACCTTTCTGGATTTTGCAACAGCAGCCGCTGCAGCTTCTGCTAGATCCTTTGCTGCCTTCAAATCTTCTGAACAATTTTGGAAATTGGCCTCATAAGCTTTCTTTGCAGCAGCAGCTGCTGCGTCTTTAGCTGCTTGTTCCTGTAAAAATTTAACATAGTCGAGTTACAAACAAGGAATAGGCCAGTAATAATTATAGCACGCATAAAGTTACTCCAGAAAAGTTGTTACACATGACCAAATGCATCATAAATAATTTGAAATCTGACAACTGCAACTCATTGTGGGTATATGGTAATTCTATATCCCTTTTTTCACAATTGACTTTAAAGAAAGAAAATATAATGAGAACATGCACCTCAAGATACTCCCGGTTCATCTCTTCCCAAATTATCTTTTTGTAATGCTTCTCCTCCTCATTGTGAAGATAGCCGTCAACCTATGCAATATATTGACATTTGGGCAGTTGTACATCAAGTGTAAAATCAAGACAAAATACTCAAAAATTTAAATCACATAAGAGCAATCATTTAAAGAAGCATACTCCCAAGTAGAAAACCATCTATTTTCCCGTTCTTTTTTCACTCAACAATTATATACCGCCAGACAAACATTTTAATCTCTTTCTATACTCTTTTTTCCCTTTCAAGAAAGAATTTTACCAAGTACAAACACAAAATAGAACAGTATATTTTTCTGTCTAGGTTCATGTTTAGACTGCCATCATATTTATGTTGCCCAAGTATAGTCTTTGTTTTTGTTTTAGTCTGTTCTGCTCTTAGTATATACTCTTGTACTTTGAGCTTTAGTCTCATTTATTATCATTAATAAAGAGGTTTGTTTCTGTTTCAAAAATTAATCTTCAATGTTAACTAAAACTATGATTATTACTGAGCAGTGCCAGTAACCAAGCTTAATGCAGAGCACCAAAGTGGCAGGCTGGGAGATACACCTGATTTCCAAATGAAGAACCAAAATGTAAAGTAAAACTACAATATCCCAGCAACCACAGGGTGCATTTTCTTGCACTTCCTTCTACATCGCACATACAGTGGTAGGTATTGAGTCAGGGCAATGGATAATATATATCAAGCTTCAATTTGTCCAAACTTGCACTCAAACTTTCCACAAATGTCATTTGTTACTCCAGAAAAATAACTACGTAAAAAATTAAAGAAAGAAAGAAACCTCAACATCATCTATATCAGACCAATTTTCTGAATCATCTGAAGCACAAGTATCAGCTCCGACTTTATTAGCATCATCGTCAGGTCCTCTTTGCTCATCTGCAGTTCCTGAAACATTCCGTTGTCATGTAACATTTTACACTCAGACCACAAGCTAAGGTATAGGAACAGACAACAGCAACTTTTAATGAATTTCTTAGCTATCTTTTCTTTTTAATTCGTAAAGCTTTGATTCCCTTTTGTCCAAAAGTTTTTTGCAACTCTTTTGGCTTGAGTTTTGTTTTTTTTTGCTATATTAATATTACATTTATCAATGAATTTGAAAACAACAATTCTCAATGCATCAAGAAGTTAAGGCATTGCAACTTACCTTTCGCTTCAGCTTCTTTAAAACTAGCAGTTTCTGATGCATCTGCATGTACATTGTCCGATTCTTTTTCAGTCTGTAAAAGAAAATCAACAAATACAGATGTAAATGGATGGGATTTCAATATCTATGCTCAACCAAAAAACCTTGTTTCTATAACATTGCTGATTCAAATTACATGCATAATATGATGATCAGAGTAAAGTGAATTCATCTACAATTATGGAAGTTTGTATCAACTTTCATTTCATTTAATGCAAGCCTATTGTAATACCCCAATTTTGAATTTCTACCCTTGGGTTTGTAGTGCACATCATTCACGTTAAAAAACAAAACCCTTTTTTGGGCTCTTATGTCAAGCTTACACTAGCAGCTTGATTGACAACATAAGTCGCCTCTTGCTTCCTTTTGATAGAAGCACAATCCACTCTCTTGAAAGGTGTTTGGTGTAAAAGGTGTAATAGTTAGGAGCAAGGAGTTATGAAGTTTAGGAAGTTGTGAACTCCTAAGACCCACAACGTAAGAAGTTGATAAGATATAAAATTGATGTTTTTTAGTAGTGGGACCACCAACTCCAAATATGGAGTCGAGTTCACACCTCCTACTTCTAAACTTCTTGGGCCAAACACAACCTTTCAGTGCAACTGTGACACAATCCATCACTTATTCTCTTTGTCAACAAATTACAAATTCATGAATCTTCCTTAAAACAAGTAAGTCTTAAAAAGGTATGCCACCAATTGAAACTATGAACTGTGAAGCCCATCCCTCTCACTTAGACCTTCACAAGCCACCTCCAAACCTCGCTCCATACTTGCCTCACTGCCTAGTCAATTGATTTCGATGCACCTTGCTTGGTGGGCTTACAAGTCTACCATTAAATATCTAGTGGTGGCTGACGCCATTTATAAACACTTCTCTCATTGGGCCTCCCCAGTCCATTTATTTTTTTCAGGCATCAAACCAAATGCAATTTAACTAAACAAAACCCACTAACAACTTATGCAGTCTTAAAACTTCCAAGGATAAGCCAAAGTGAGCACAACCCAGCATTAATTGACATGCATTCCTTCCATGAGGTCGGAGATTTAAATCTCGATATCCCCATTTGTTGTACTTACAAGAAAGAAAAAAAACAACATAGGATAAGTTGGATAACTATAACCATGATCCATCCATGATCCATCAATTTTAAATGAAGAACTTATCAAATTCTAAATTCAAATTGAAGTAATCGACATTGGGTTGAAATGTAGTCAAATCTCAAAAGCCCAAGTTATTGAGACAGAACTAATTATTTCAAATTAATTCTATTTCCACCAAACTTTATTACACTATCCATTCAATAAATTTGCTACGGCTCTAGAGTCATTAGCACCTTCTGACATAAGAAAATCATAGCAATTCTTGATGATGTCAATTCGTAAGAAATGAAAGGAAAAGAAGAGAAAATTTTGATAAAGAACGCATTACATTATTGCATGGTTTTAGTCCTTGTGAAAATTTGCCAATCGCACTGCAGTCATCAGAGCCTTCCTCAACCGTTGCCTTTTCCATTCTTTCTTTCTCAGCAGACTGAAATGCTGGAGGATTAGATCCCCCATCTAGTCCTCCAGAAAGTTCAACAAACTGCACAAATTGGATAGAACTTAAGAAAGTACAATTATGTATCACCTCCTTATTCTTTGGTTAATAAACATTTCATTAATGAAATAATCTGAGTACAAAGAAGATAAACATCAAAAATTATAAATAAGGCCCGAATAATATATTTTTTTGGTAAAAGAAACATTTCATTGATAGATGAAATATGAATGAGTACTGAATAACAGAGGAAGATTACATAAGGGAGCGCCAATTGCGGACTAAAAAAGATAAACTATAGTGAGTAAAGGGTACTTTGTTTTACACCAAGAAAAACTAGTAGATAAAACGATATCCATGAAACGATTAAAGGTAGAAAAGGAGGCTTGAAAAAGATGAAGATTCCTTTCACCCCATAAACTCCAAGAAAAAAAATCAAGCAAGATAGCCAGCCGAATCAACTCCAAATGAGGCCCAAACAATCGGGGGGAGATCAACAGAAAAAGATGAAGCAAATAAAGAGAAGGAAAAAGAAAAAAAGAAAAGACGTACCACCAAAACAGATCAAACAATAAAGAAGAGGATCCCCGATCATGTGCAATAAGGAAACACAATTACGTACCCCCATTTTAGCATGGAAGAGAGAGAGAGAGACTCACATCATCATAACAACTTCTACAAAGACCAAGAGCATATGGCTTTTGGCACTCATTCTTATGCACACAAAGTACTTCATCACTCAATGCATTTGAGCCATTATTGGTATAAGAATTGCTTCCCTTGAACTTGTCTGCCATGACAATAAATTCCTCCATCTAAACAAGGAAATAGTCAATGAGTTCTTATCAATACTCAGGTTTGTACCCTGTTTTGAAAATAAATGACATGCAGAATAAATTTAAGGGCTTAAAATATAAACTAGTTGTTTTAATTTCTATTGGCGTCTGCAAAAACATGTTTGGCAATACAACCAACTCTAACATTCATTTTCTCTGAAATATCAGCATATCCAGATGGAAGATATTCCAGAAGGTCAATGTGCTGGAGGCTTGAACAAGAATCAACAAACATGTATTCTACGTATAGGTAAATAACAGTATAAACAAAAAATGCATAATAAAAGTTTCACCATGTGGAGCTAGCAGTAGAAATATATTTTTTCCGTAACAAATAACTGTATCCATTTTCAAAATATAAATATAAATAAGAACCAGTTCTAATGGAGTAGGACAGATGAGAGTCCTGTTCCATCGCATAAAAAAGGTAAGACTCAGAGTCAAAGAACTAAGTAGTAGTAAAAATATATATTGCATAAAAATCTCACTTTTATTATAAAAAAACTAAACTGCTTCATAACCACAATCCCATATAACCTCGACTACACAAAGTCAAACAATCTTAGCTTTATGTCTAACGGATTGTTCTTACACTAAAATAACACTTCTCAATAAATAAGATCGACTAAAAGGATATTGATGGCTAAAAATATTCTATTTGTAGCATCACTTTAACTTGTATTAAAAAAGCAATACACTTCATGGAAGCAATGGCTGTATCAAAGAAAATAACCTACCGTTAAGCTGCCAGATTCTGTATTCTCGAACTCAATTAACCGCTTTGTCAATGTTGCATCACAAATATGCACAATCTTTATCTGATATAATTTATGACATCATAAATAAGACAGCAACAAACAATATACCAAAATAAGAATAAATTACATGATAAATAGGATTTTATTTTCTATAATAGGAGTCTCCAATGATTATTAGCTTCATTCTTGGAGAAATATATCCTTAAAACTACTTAGGCTACATTAAACTGATAAATTCAAGGCATCAACAATGCTCCTTATCATATGAAGGTACAACAATGTTTAAGGATTTCATTATTTCTTTCAAAAGTATCCATTTATGCTTAACGATTCTATATATTAGGGGATCGACATCCCATTTGTATTATTTTGTAACAAACTCTTGAAATATACAATGAATATTTCTGGAAATTAGCATGAATCCTAGACAATATAACCAAAAAATACTACAACAAAAGGTAGAAGACATTTTCATTCCATATTAGATAAGAAAAAGAAGGGGAAAAAAACTTGTGGTCTTCAAATATGTAAAGTGGGTTGAATTTGCCTCAAGTCTTTCAAAAATCTTCTACTTTCTTAACCATTTGCTTGCAATTTGAACATTAGTCTCTTTTCATTTTATCCATAAAAAATTGATTAATTTTTAAAATAATGATAATTAAAGAAAATTAAAAATAAAATACAATCTATTTGGTGACCATTCGAGTTCAAAAAGAAGTGCAAAGAGAAAATATTAACATTGTAATTTCAAACTTACTGAAAGAGAACAATCAACATCACTTACAATGTCTGACTTAGTACACTTGACACCATTAGAAAGTGCAGATATGTATAAAGCCGCACCACATAGGCCACTAGGCTTTCTCCCTGTCTGCAAGAATCTTTAGTACGCAAAATCAACTTCAAAAAGAACCAAAATGAAGTTAATAGAAAAAATGGTAGTTCCCATACCAGACCTGCATCCAATCACGCTTCATGCTGGTTATGATCTTCAATGCAGTTTTGGAAACCTCCTTTTTCATTCCATCGTCCTTTGTTCCTCCAAGCAAACCTAGGAACCATTATGTTCATCAAATCTCGGTATTCAAAATGTATTATGTTCATCAAATCTCGGTATCCAAAATGCATTATGTCTAAGAAGCACTAACATGGGAAACGAATACACATACAAAAACAGCATATTAATTTATAAAATAAACATGACACCAAGCACATGATTTTTTTAATTACTTTTCAAATGTATCTACGCATATATTTAAATATCTAAGACCTTGAAATACATCAAAAATGCAAATTAACATAAAAATGATAATAATAATAATAATAATTAATAATAATGAAAGATAAAATTCTAAAAAATATATGATATGCTATCAACCTCAAGGTTTGAGGTTCAATCCCAAAAAAAATGCAATCTTTTACAAACTCGCCAAACAAAGAATACAAAAACGCGTAAAAGGAAAATTGACACAATAAGTTACGTGGTTCACTAACAATGTGTTAGATACATCCATGGGCAGAGAGAGAACAATTTTATTAGTGAGAATCTTAGAAAATGAAAAATAATAGCGCCTCTAGAGTTAGAAAATTTATATAGTGCATTTTTCTAAATTCTAGGGTCATAATCATAAATAAGTCCTAAATAATAAAAAAAATTCATATACAATTTCTAAATTGGTTTTGGGAGTGTTGCTCCTAAACCCCGACCAAGGCACCACCTCGGGATCTTGGCTCGTTAACACTGGGTTGCTCAAAGCACCATATAACAAATACAAGGCATCCCAACTCTATCAAAAAGGTAAAAAAGTGAAAAACCATGGCAACTTTATTTGCATTACTTTTCTTAATTGCTTAGCAATCTTGGTCTCTTTTTGTGCGTGTATATTTTGTTTGGTCTGTTCTTTTTGGTTTTTCACAAGGATGTTTTAACTTTATTTAAATTACTTTTTTCCTCAATGGAACTTTGTGTTTTTCACCATTAAACTCTTTAACCATTTCAAAGAAATTTTCTCGTCTCTCATTTCTGAAAAAGAAAGCAACTAGATCCACCTTTCTTCAAGAATACCAAAACAAAGACCATTTAAACTTGCAACTCAAGTGACATGAAATACTTACATTGAGTAAACTTATCAATAAAAAGGGAAGGATCAACAGGCTTTTGAACAATAGGATGCTCTTCAAGTCTTAGCACTTTACAAAGTTGCAAAAAAACAGCACCTAACACATAGCTGCAAACAAGATCAAAGGTGTAAAAATACTAATATATATAAATTAGACCAACAACTGAAAATGCATATACTAAAGGAAGAGACTCCTTACACATTTATCCTCAAATAATTTGAGAAGTCAATTAAAAGATATGGTTTATTCTTTTCCCTACAAAACAAAACACAAGTTTGATATTAGTACATCATACATAATTAAACGAAATTTTTAAACACAAATCTTTCCCTTTGGATTTTCACCCAAAGAAGGCAACCCTCTCCAACTCGCATTAGAGGAAGAGAGGAAACTCTTTAGAAAATATAAGATCAGTAAGAATAAATGTCAAGAATAGTTGTTGTAATTCAGGGAAGGAGAAATCTCATACCGACAAGCAATGTAAAGGCAAGCAGCTTGAACAAACTCTGCATTGCGTCCCCGTGTAAAATTTCTCTCTAAAGCAATCTTGCAAGTTAAAGATGAAGAAACGTAATGAAATAAATATATATGCACATAAAAACATCACATACATAGCGTTCAAACAAACAAACAAAAAAAAAACTTACTCTATAAAATGCCCCAGCTACACGAATTATTTCATCACTCTCACCCATGTTTAAACCATTCCTCATGTATCTCATATCTTCAAAAGCTGACATAGGATACAAAAGTTCATATATTTAGTTAATTTTGAAGAATCTAGGTAGATTAAATTCTTGAAGAAAACAAATATAACACATGTTTATCATAAGAAGATGGAGTAAATCATACACCAAACCTTTATTTAATGTCCTTTCTCGCGAAGCAGAATAATTACTTTGAATAGATCTAACAAAATTTCCTGACAATTGACTCTGCAAATTCATTCGGACATCAAATATCAGTATTTGAGCAATACCAGAATATCATGGGAGAGGATTGACAGTTTTTATGGATAATAACAGTACGTTAAATCTTTTACAACATCACAAACAGGACAAAAATTAATTAGGAAAAAGGAATATGAAAGGAACTATAGCAAACCAGCTAGAATTTAAGTACCTGCCCTCCAGAATCCTTAGTAAAAGTAGGCTCTTGAGAGAAATTGTAAGAATCCAACACCTTCCCACACATATCACAGTATCTATAAAACAAAGATTAAAAAAAAAAGCCAACCACAAAATACGATAAAGCCAAGTAAGCATCTTCATATCATAAGACAAATGGTCATGAATTAAATTTTCAAAATAAAAACTAACAGGAAACCGGCTTCATCTCGAGACCCAGCAACATTTTTGACACAATTGCTGCACCACACCATGTTGTAATGTGTCACAACCACCTACAACTGTTGGCAGACTCAAAAACAACAAACAAAAACAAAGAAATTCAGTACGAATAATAACTGATGTAGTTATTAGTTTACATATTGTTTTAGTGGTTCAATTTATTGTGGTAATTCTGTTAAGTTCCCTCTATAAATACTATTGTACTCCACTTATTCATCAATGAGGAGAAGTCTCTCAGCCTTATGAGACTGAGAGAGTATTACATAATATGACCACAATAACAAGTAAAATAACAAGGAAAGAAAATTGAAGTTCCTTCAAACCGAATACCGGGGAGAATTTTAGAAAAATACCCATTGGAGAAAAACCAGCTGAAGCGAAAATTGCAGTAATCCAGTAAACAAAAAAGTTGGCATATGAACATAAACTGAAATTTCAGATAAGGAAAAAAGAAAAAGAAGGACCGGGCAGAAGAGAGAGATCCACGAGAAACTCACCAACAGCAACCGCAAAGTTGATCTGAGCAGGACGGCCAGCGAAAGAGGCTCAGCGGCGGGAACGGTGGACGAGGACCGGAGACCGGTAACGGGCCGTGAGCGAGGTTGAGAGCTGACGACTGCAGGGAGGGAATTCTTCGCGCGGGGATGCGTGCGGCTGAGCAAAAAAAAAAAAAAAAAAAATCTAATCTTTATTTTCCCTTTTTTTCCTAAACCAATTTGACAGTTCCACTTTTCAGTTTTACAATCAAATCTTAGAGAGTTTTTTTCTTTTTAAAGGAATAATTAGAGATAGCATAATTTTTAAATATATTTTAAATTATGATAAATGGTTGACAACTCGTAGTATAGATCAAGATAACTCAATGTATGTGTTCATAATTAGTCATCTTTATTATAAATTGGATCAATCTAGCCGTCTCGAGCTCAACCCAAGTCCAAATCCAAACTTTTTAGGCATTATTTGGAGGTCGGTCCAATCTTCGTTAATAAGTTCATAATCTAACCTTTCGACTTAGCTCTTTGGATCAAAGTATGAATCACGAATTAGTTGAATTTAAACCGCCAGTGAATATATATTTATATTTTAAACATACATACATGTGTGTGGTTGTATGCATATATTTTAGATTTCTATCGAAATGTTATTAAACTTTATAAATTTGTATGTTTATTAGATTTAGGGATTTTCTTAAAAGATAAAAAAAATATTAACAAGAAACTATTAAATTTAAGGATTTTGTTATGAAATATAAATATTTTATTCATTTTTTACAACACTCCTAAACCCTAAGCCTAAAATCATAAAATCTCTATCTCTATCTCCATCCCTATTTTTGGGCTATGTACATGCATGCCCCTTTTTCCCCTTACATTTTATATGAATTTTCATATTAACACGGTGGTTAGAACATTTTGAGTCTCTTTATCGAGTGATTGTGACTTTTCAAGTGTAGGTGTGTCTGTTTGAAAAACTCTAAAAGAAACTTTTTAGAGTTTGATGATGACGAGATGCTACTATTTGAGATAAAATGCAATAGATGTTATTTAAAGAAAAGCACACATTAAATTAGTAGGGTGCATTGATTTTTCCAATACATGCGTAAGATATGTGTAAAAGAAAAGCAAAATAAATATTTGCATTTTTCTACTTGAAAAATTAATTTCATGAGATCCAAAATTTAGAGAAAATATATATAAGAAAAGGAAAAATTGTCATGAATAGAAAAATATTGAAACAATTTACAAAATTAAAAAAAAATTCAAATAAGCCAAAATTTAATGAATTTTGCTATATTTTCAATATTTTTATATTTTTAAAAATGTTCCTAAAAATTTATTGAACGAAACAATACTTTTTCATTCATGTAACTTCACAGTAGATCTATAATAACATTAGAATAAAAAATATTGCATTATGTAAAAAAATAATTAGAACTACAAGATTTCACGTGCATTGCCTATGTTTTGTAACTAGTATAGATAAACAGCATCGAAAATAACTCCAAACACAAGCCGGTAAGTGTGAGTAGGTACATAAGTTTGCATGTTCAATTCGAAGATAGCATAATTTTATTTTATTTCATTAAAAAGGTATTACAGTTTGTTCTTTTTTATCGTCCATTTCGGCGCAAAACATTGTGTATTCGACAAACTGAGAATCAAATCGATCAAACCACCCGTCTAAGCAGCTCGATAACACAATTTTTCTCAAAGAGTGTTGATCCAGTTTGTCCTGTTTGCCATGTTTCCTTCACCAAGTGGCTCTAGTTTTCTACGAAAATGGAGCCAAACTAAACCGCTTACACACTAGTTGTTGTGGATGTATCAATACTCTAGATCATGTACAAAATATGTGAAATTGGGTTAAAAATTCATACAAGTGCTTCTTTCCAACCCACATATAAACCGATACCCAAAACTCTCGTTAAAATAATTATAAATTTTTTTTTAAAAAAAAAAAACCCTCTCATAGTACACCAAATAAAATATATAGTTGAATACGCTTGTTTTTTTCATACCCATATCAATATACGTATGATAAACAAAATATAATTCAAACTCCCATGTGACAAAAAGTCTATAGTAGAAAATGATCCTATTTTGATCGTTGTCCATTGCTAACATCATAAAGTAAAATAATAAAAAATCTCGAGTAATTGAACAAACCACAACAGTAGCTAAAGTGGTAATAAACCTCATCAGCAACAATCATAATTGCCAAATATAGACCACCACACGATTAAACAAAAAATATTGTCAACTTAGATACACAAATTAAAAAAATGATTGTTAACTATCATTGGAAAGCAGTGAAGAAGAACTAATCAAATGTACTTTTAAAGGAGGAAACTGCAATGTTATAATAACTCATTATCGTATATGACTTGAATTAGAATATATATGTAAACAGTTGTAAATTTCTTATAGCATGATTTATCCCATGAAAAAATCAAAAATGAGAAACATAAAGAAGAATGCATTCAGTATTACTAAAATTTAAAACTTGTGCTATATACTTGTAGATTTAAAAAAATCCATAGATAGATTTACAAAAATACTAATAGTTTTTCCTTATTCTTTTGCTATTATTGCAACCACCTCTAGTGAAAGTTCATCGACTTGTTAAACACTTTTAATACTGAAAAATCCTATTAGACACAAAATTTTCATTCAAAAATTAGCTCACTTGACTACAACACTAAAGAAATCATTCTCTTTTGTTTTTTCTCATATTTCCTTTGTCTTACAACTAACTAAGCAAGCTTTGAGAAGAGTCACATAAGCATGGTCAAGAAGGGCTTTTTTACTTTTGTGTGTAGCTATTTATCACTGAGCTCCATATGTACATTCTTCATCACATTTCCTTGCAAAATCAGTACTTAAGCAGCACTCCACACCATTTTCTAGCTTTCAAAACTTGCAATAACAGCAGTTTGCTTTTCATCAGCCAATGCATTTGCAAGATCTTCATAAAATGCAAGTGGTTCTATACTTTCCAAAACTCTCACCCACTTCCCTTTCTTCTCATCTATAATTGTTTGCCCTACTTTTGATTCACCTCCATTTGAGATTACCTTGAGAGGCTTGAAGCTGAATGTTTGCTTCAAATTCAAATGTTTTCCAGCCAAGCTCACTGCACCAAGGACTTCTCCTAAGAACATATCCTGTTAAAAAAGAAATGTTAGTTTATGTTCTTTGGTCATTCACATCATATCATACCAAATCTTCTAGCATTTTTCCAATTGATACGTCAAATCTTTTAAAGGATATACGAAATAGGAACTCATGATTGAAGAATGTAATCGAACCATTATAAAGTTGAGAGATGTGATTGAACCTGTTAAGTGTTGGGACTAAACTGATGCAACTATCAAACTTAAGAAACTACTTCCTAATTGACCAATACAAAAAGCAGATTCTTTAGGGAATAATCAAGTTAATTAAGCAACTTTACCACATGATGGTATTGATGATGCTTCTGCTTAAGGTCATATAGCCTGTAGAGTAGACGTCGAGAGAACCATGCTTCGGGTGTTCTGTTTCTGAGCTTCAACTTTCTGAGAATCTTGTGAAAAGAACTTACTCTACGTTGCACGTTCAATGGGATAAGCGTGATGTTCAATCCTGAGCTAAAAACCAAATCTGCAGCGATAGAGTCCAGAAAGAAGTTGAATTCTGAATACTCATTTGAAGGTATAGTGAACAAATTTCCCTTATGTACCCCATAACTAAGATGTCCTCCTGTTATATATACCTCCTGCAACAACAAATAATCAAGACAATATTTTGGTTACTACTAAACTTGTTCTTGGTTTCTAAAACCTTCATGTATTGTATATTATGTTTCAATGTGCATTTTTAATTCCTAATGTTTGCATATAACATTGAATTTAATATAAATTGAAATTCATTTCGAAACTCTATTCATTTCACACCATTCAAAACAAAGATTTTAGAATCATAGGCTAAACTTGGAACAATCTTTTTCCTAAGAAACTGGAAAGTTCTGACTATAACATTTTAGCAGGCTAAGCTTAATAGCTAATAACTTAATACAGTACTCACTCTTCCAGATAGGGGGAAAAAAGCTTAATATATTCACTAATTACATCAAAAAGCATAAACTGTCATGCACCAAGATTTTCCACAGAAACGTAGATACTATATGATCATGTTCTTCAATTTGGATACTCAAATCCAGTGAACTTGCTAATTTTTTCACATCTATAAAGCCATAGCCCATACTAATGCAATAAAATACATGGAATGAATTATTGAAATCTAAAGCTTGGAGACTAAATTGTTACTTCCTGAAAGTTCCAAGGACCAAAAGTGTTTTTTAACCCAATAAAAGAATGTTTTCACTGCGCAGCTTATCTTCTCTCATCACATCATCAATCTTCAATGATAAATAATATGCCTATGCAATAATGAAAGGTTACCATCATTTACCTCAATCCTTGCGCTTATGGCTTTATGATGTATGATTTTAGCGAGATTCGTCAAAGGTCCGTTGGTTAAAACAGTAATTTTTGCATCCAGATCTAGAGATTGTACAACGTCTTTCCAAACATCAAGTGCAGACATTTGTCTGAGTTCAGGGTGATCAGTATCTCTAAATGCTCCAAACTTCACTGAATTTTCAGCTGTATATCTGGACAGGAAAAGGGATGGGAAATTGGTTTTGTTCAAAAATGGGTCAGTTGTGCAGTAGCAATGTTGCACGTACTTGAAGAAAATCATCCATTAAGATCTGCAGAGCAAATGATTTTCTACATATAATCATCATATATAAATGACTCTGTTCCATTTCTAATGAAAACTAGAAGTAATGGTTAGCCAATGTAATTTTGTTTTATGGTAATCATGGTATTGAGCCCCATTCGACTTATCCATAAATGGATCTGCACACCCTAGTAAGTATCGGTTCTGAGTGACACCAAATTTTTTTTTCTTTTCACTTGATCATTTCAACCCATAGGTGTACCAAATATTGCAAGAGGTTTGAGCTATGCTGTCAGATGGAACTTAAAGTAAGTGTAGATGACTTTTGAGAGTAATGCTTTTAAATGAAGTGTTTTTCCTGTAAATAGTTTGAAAATAACCATTGATTAAGGGTTTGTTTGGAACAGTTTTCTAAGAATTCTTTTTCTTTTTTCTCTTAGAAAAATTTCTAAGCAATTAGAAAATCATATTAAACAGGACCTAAGTACTTTCTCTAAAAGCGCTTTATAACAATTTTAGATGTTCCTAGAATTTCTAAAAGCACCTTTTGTTCAACTTAACCAAACGGAAAGAAAATATTGAAAATGCATTTAACTAGCCAAAAGCACTTTCACTCTCCACAAAGTCATTCCAAACTCATACTTAAAACACCCAATACAACGTGTGGGAATTATCTACCACCAAACAATCATCAAATCATGGTTAATTTGAGCATACACCTCGACTAGCTAAATATATACCCTCAACCATCAATCCCAATGCTCCCAATCTCACACACTATGAACTAGGAAAAAAAGAAAAACAACCATCCAACCATTAGAAGAAGTTATATCAAGTTATATGTATTCTAAAAAGAAATACCTTCTAGGACTACGAGGTAAGTCTCGAGCAAATCCATAAAGTGTATCCGAGTCCAAGAGGCCTCCACTACCAAGAGGAATGGCCTTAGTATACTTGCAGTCTCCGATAGGAGGATACAATGGATGTGCTTCTCCAATGGCAAATACATCTCCAAGACCGATTAAAATGTCGTCACGTCCCATCATATGTAATACATCATATACGACATCTATTGTCGCAGCCGTTGCCCATCCATTTGGGCTGATTATAATTCCCTGGAAAATGATGCGTTAACACTTATAATAACAAAAGAGAGAGAAGCAGTCATGCTCTAGCTACAAGTGAGGAGGTAAACACAGACAACTATTGAAATAGATTTGAAGTTCTCTTTGAAATACACACAATTCTTGGCCTTTGCAAATGAACACTTCTACTTAAAGTAGAAGCTATAGGATCATCTTGATTGGTTTTATAAGATCATCCAATAAAATCTATATTAATATTTGCATAAACATCCGGCACATTTCATAGCATTTTTGTTTTTTGCTCTTTTTCTAATATGCATACTTAGTTCCTAACACTTCTCTCAGGCTTTTTTATGAACTCTTAATCTGTTTTAAGTCATAGCCAAAATTTAAAAGTTAAGATCTTGTTTGATAACAATTTAGTTTGTTATTTTTTAAATTACAACTATTGGTTTCTTTATTTTGTTGTTTACATTTTAAAAGTGTTATCAAAATCCAAGCCACGACTTGAAAACTAAAAACAAGTAGTTGGTAAAAAGTACAAGCATATTTTGTGATCAAAATTTGCCTAAAAATTCAAATGTTTATTTAGAAGAGATGAAAACAAGATAAAGAAATTGCGAGAGAAGAAACATAATTTTGAAAACTAAATGGTTGTCAAACGAGGTCTAAAAAATAGTTTATAGAAACTTCTTTTTTGTTTTTAAAATCTGGGTATAGTTTTAAAAGTGTTTTTAAAACATGAAAAACCAAGTAAAATAGCACCATACCTTTAGATTGATGATTTCAATGGGTGTCTTCAAGAGATAGAGAAGCGTGAGAAAATCTCCTGTGCTCATATCCATGTCAAAAATAACTGGTTTTCCTAGTAATCTCTTTCCAAAATTTGGTTTATATAATACTTCCCTGTAGTTAGGAAACTGGGCTCTAAAATCAAACCTCCCTGTCTGTCGTGGACTATTAAGAACCTGCATTTTTTAGTAAACATTTCACTGAGAGAGTAAACAAGATAGAAATTGTGAGGCTAAAAATGCTAGAACTATCAAGCATCAAAGTTTTAATTCAGTTATATGTAAGACCCCTATTTGGGGAAATATTATTATGGTTATTACGAGCATCTCAGTAATTAGATAGTAAGTTTGTTAGGACTCTAAGTTATAAATAGAGGGAGTGGGTTGGGAGGAACTGTGTGAAGAATTTTGTGGATTTTCCTTGGGGGAATTTTGTGGGATAGACTAATCCTCTCGAAAGGCCAGATTATCTTGTAACTTTTCTTATGAAATTATAGTATATTTTCATACATTTCCATATTTGAGTGTTTTTGAGTTTTAGGAGGTATACCTAACACTATACTAGAAAAATCCAACACTTTCTTGCACATAATCTGATCATTTTGTACATAAAAGAAAAATACTAGGGATAACTTGAAGCATATTTAAACATTTCATGCAATCAACACCAGGGATACCTTTTATGGTGCTTTCCTATTCATTTAATTGTTTAAATGCAATAACTATGAAACAAGAGACCAATAAATTAAATTGTTTCCCATGCTAAACAAATGGAGCAACTTCCTCATGCAGACGTATAAAGTGATAAGTACCGATCTAATAAGATTGTAGTTTGTAAGATAATTGAGTGAAAAAAACAAACTAATATGTAAGAATAAAAAACAATAAATTGACAAAATAGAACTTTTTGTCAGGCTTACATCCAGGAAGCTTATATAAAATGCTTTATCAATTGAGCTGTTGGTGTCAATAGTTGATTTAGCTTCCACAGCAACTAGAACTTGAACTGATTCTGAGCCATCTGATTCCTTTGTATAACCATCCTATCAGCATTTTGAGGAACTCGTTTACACATGTCTAGTAATGAAAAATATGAACTTCTAATAAAATTTTATAATTGTTTAAAAAAAACTTCATCAGCAACAAAAACATACAGCCATCAGATTTTATCAACTTGTTTTTAAATCTATACTTCTACACGTTATTCAGAAACATTTGGCTACAGACTGAATTACACAAATAATACGTTTTATTTTTTTATTTTCTTATTTTTGATAACTAAAGTATGGAGGATCCACTCCATGCAATGTTCTCAAGACCCACTTGTTTCTCCCACTCCAATGCCAACTTCAAGAAATAAGAACATTTCACTGCTTGATAACAATTTGAGTTTTGATTTATGAAAATTACATTTATAAACAATACTTCTACATATGGAATTTTTATCTTCTTTTTAAGGACGATCTCTAAATCCTAGCTTTAAATATGTATTTTTGCTTTAGAAATTCAAAGGTTCCCTTTGGAAAGATGAACACAATTAGAAAGAATGTGTAAAAAGAAGCACAACTTTCAAGGGGAAAGAAAAAACAAATGGTAATCAATGAATTTTCACTTGAGGGCTTGAAACCAGAACCGGGGCCAATCCTTGGAAGCTGCACTATCACTATTTTGTAATCCAACAAATTATATTTAGCACAAAACCATAAAATAGTTTTTTGTCATGTCATTGAAGAGTATGCCATAAGTTTCTTAATTTAGACCTTATAATTTAATGCAATTTCAACCTACTTCCTGGAAAGTAGAAATTTACTTCTTAGCTCCAATAAATCTTCTATGAAAACCTTAACAGACAATTCCAAATATGCTAACATATGAAATACTTTCTTGTACATATATCATTGAAAAAAGTTGCTCTGTATTATAAAAAATAAATAAAAATTTGCTCGAAACTTCTAAAGGCAACATACCTGACATTTCCCTTTTCCAGTTGAAGCAAGGCAGAATGGATCTAGCATTCCTGTTTGAACATGACCACTATGCACCCCATTCATTTGGAAACCAAGTGTTGGGAGCAAATGTCCATCAACAAGTGGATTTGATCCATCAGAGATCCCATATGGTTTGTTCGATGTAACAATTGTAATATTTAGATATTCCATCTTCGAAAATGCATTATTTCCGCCCCCTCTGTGCAAATTATACATTTGGGACAAAGCTACACCAACCATAAAAGAATCCCACATGGAATAAATCTGTACAAATGGTAAGTCACTACAATGAACGTTGAATTTGTGATTATTATTTTATCTTAGCTTGAGAAGCTATAGAAATCAGACATCTTTCTAAGTGAAAGATAATTAAATCAATCAGTTACAGAAGATTACCTCGAAAAATACACTGCTAGGCCAAGTGTCATGAGCCATTTTCAATGACTGGAAACAATATTTGGCCTCATAAGTGTTTTGTCTCTGTTCAAATGCCAAAAATACTTCCTTATTCACAGGAATGGTACTTGTTGCATCCAGAGGAACAAGTGTAACAGGAATTCCAGAATGTAATACCTGAAAAGAAACACTGTAATATCAGACGCATATTCCAATATTACACAAAAGAAAATCTGGCCACAAGCACTTCTGACTAAAAAGGTTCATTTTTGGAAGTAATTTAAGTGTTCTATCAAAAAAATCAAAAGCATCTCAAAGTGAGAACATACAGAGTGTTTTTTCAGTCCAAGTGATTGATAGCCAAACACTCAAAAAACGTAGAACTAATTATCAAAGCACTTGATATATAATGGCAATAGACAAAACGCAACTAGCAAAGGATATATGATAAACAAAATGAAGATAGAAAAACAAAGAGAGAAAGTTTCAATATGCAAGATCTATATCTCTACACAATTTCTAATGTCCTATTGCAAGCAGTGGCATGTTAACTTGTAGCAAAAGCATTGACAAAAAAATTAATTAAGTTTTTCTCTATTTCCATATTTAGTTACACTCTATGTTGAGTTATCTCATTTAAAGATATGATTTAGAACATTTGACACATAACATTCATCATCATATGCAGATTGTTCTTTAGATTAAAAATTAATAATCAACTGATAACACAATAAAAGTAGAAGTTACTGTGTAGGCAGCAAAGGGGTCTCCAAATATATTGAACTCGGCATATGGATTTGTATTTGGAGGCCACAAGTTCCCAATATTGTTGCATGTCTTCCCATGAGATTTATCAGCACTCTCTGAGCAAATTTCTCTAATAGCACCACCCATGGCATAAACATGCTTTATATTTTTCTTCAAATGAGGATTTGACAGAAGAAATATAGCCAAGTTTGTATGAGCTCCCATAAGAAAAACTACAGTAGGCCCTGCAGATATTGCATCTTTCATAACTTGCTGTGCAGTCGGCTGCTTCATAGGAATATATCTCCTCTTACCCTGTCAAGTATCAACGTATAGAAAAGGGGGCACTTGAAAAACAAGAATTGAATTTCTGTTTGAATAATCAAAAGCACAGTGGATTGCAAAATTGTTGAAAAACAGTCGAGTCTTATCAGTCTAGAATAAGTTACTATTACTTTAGTCTTTTAGGGTTGTTTTTAGTTTGAACTTTGTATTTTTCAGTGTTTATATTTTATCCTTATACTTACCTTAAATCTCTCAAAAATCATTTAATCTATGCAAAATGTTGATAGTTTTCTTAAGAGGCACATTTTCTTTCAATGCCAAGTCATTGCCCTTCCTTATTAGGTCCAAAGGAAAGATTCTACATAAGATAACTATTAATTATTTGGCGATACCAGGGAAGCATGTAGGAGATTTAACAAAAATATAGACCAAATAAAAAGAATTTAAACTGGGGGACTACAATATTAAAACTAGTACAAACTATCAACAAATAAGTGTGGCTGAATTACATGGCTTGAATCAAGTTCTATGGTATTAAAAGTTTTGATTTAATCTTCATGGTTTGGGCTTAGTTTCAATTCAGTCTATGGTATGATATCAGTTTCAAATTTCAATTGGGTTACAATAATTTGGTTTAACCTAACAACTCATCCCAAAATCGTGTTTTACTCACTTAAACAACCTACCTAAATTCTTTGATTTTTTTTTTCTCAGCCTTAAAACCACAATACAATCAACTAACACAATCATCCAAATGTAAAATTGTCATTTGCAAAATATTTGTCAACATGGTAATGTGTTTGACCAAACCATAGAAAAACCGTGCCTGAAAATTTTAAAATCATATTTGCATTTATACCGATGTTACTTACGCTATTCACTTACGATTTAATAATAAACCAGTCTCTTCCTCTGCTCGTAAACATAGCTAACACACTGCAGGTGAATTCTCATATCAATTTCTCACAATGTTTATATTTACTCGCTTTATTCGTTTATCGATTTCTTAACATCATAGACTATATTGAAACTAAACCAAAATTACAGAGATCAAACTCAAACTAAGCTCAAAAAGCATAGAGACTAAACCAATTGAACGAAAAAAAGTAATTTGAAGTTCATGGAGCAAGTCAAATCAAAGATGTGCAAGGCAAAAACAAGTACAACAAAGGAATCATGTCTGAAGTGGAAATGAGTCGGTCCATTGAATTGAAGAAAGAAGGAAATGGAAAGAGCAGTACCTGAGGAAGAAAGTGTTTACGTAAACCAAAATTGGTATTGGCATTGAGACGTCCTCCCACTGGAATGGCTTGCCTGTATCTGCATTGCCCTGCCGTCGACACGCCCTGTCCAAACCAACCACCCCCCACCTCCCCGTTTCAGTTTTGCTCAACCAAAGACAAAGTATCAACAAACTAAATAGTTCTAAGTTTCACAATTGTTGTACTAAAAAATATACATCGAACGTTTTTTGTTAATCTCTTATAAATATTACCCTTTGATACACAAATTTAAGTCAGAGGGCCTAGTTTTAACATTTATATAAAGTTTTATTGCTCAACTTTTACAATCAAAATATTGAGGATGAAATTATAAGTTATAACTATCACTATGGTTACCATAGTGATAGTTATAATTATACTTTGTATGTGGTTTGAATTCTCCTAGCGTGAGTTGATGTTCTAAAAATAGTTGCAATTATTCTTCAATGACAAAAATTAAGCTCTCAAACTTATACACATGTTAAAATTCTATCTTTAAACTTCTATTCGGTAGAAATTGGTACAAATGTATTATTTCGAGGGTTCAATTTTTTTTCATCAATTAGGAATTCAATTTTTTAAATATAATAGTCTGAACTTAATCAGAAGTGAGCATAATAGACCAAAAAACCAAGCCGATCGGCCAAACCAAAGTCGATGAGTCGAAGAATTTTCAAAAGAGAGCATTTTTAAAAATAGCAAAATAAAATAAAATATTTACGAGCGTACAGCAAAATTTTTAATTTTGTCAATGATAGAAACTAATAGACTTGTCTATGAATATGAAAATTTTGCTATATATTGTAGATATTTTGTCAAATTGACTATTTTTTACAATTTCCCTCCCTCCCAAAAAGTCTTTCTAACCGTCTCAGTCTTACTCGTTCAGTTCGATTTGAACATTTACTAAACCAACCATAGTTATTTCGGTGACAGTTTTATAAAAAAGAAAAAAGATCATTCCATCTAATCATCGATCCCTAAACTTAACATTTGCAAAAAGACCATAATAAATAAATAACTATTGGTGTATTTTGAAAGAAAAGAGATGGGGGTTAAGCAAGGGGTTAGGTTAGTTAACCTGATCAATGAGAGGAAGGTAACCACCAAGATTAGGGGAAATGGTAGCGTTAGGGGAAATGCCTCCATCTCCGCCGACACCAACTGGGATGTCGTCTCGCCCCATCATGAACAACATGTCGTACAAGTGGTTCACAGAATGCCCCGCGTCGCTCCATCCATTCCCGTTTATTGTTATTCCCTACAATTTCCATCATATCACCAAACCAATCATACAATACTATATACTATATACTATATACTTTCTAATTCAATTCATAACAACACTTTTAGTTTTTACTTCAACTACAATATCATTACTTTCAACATACTCAAAATGGATATTTAATTACAAATTAAATTTGTGATTCTGTTTTTTAATTCTTTTTAACCTTTAATTTTGAGGGATATATATATATATATATATAAAAATTTGGATATTAATGACAAAACGGTGAAGATATGACAAAGAAATAGAAATTCTAATTTCGTGGGATGAAACCTAAAAGTGGTAAAAGGGGATGGGGCCTTCAATAATTGAGGATTGGCTTCTTTTCCCCTTTCTTTGTAACCAAAAATATATTTTTTTTTTAAAAAAAAAAAAAGAAATTTACATTAAAAAAATTTTAAAAAAAATAATAAAAGTAATTTAGTTTAAAATTCTCAATTTTTTAAAAAAATTACAACAACTATGAAAAGGAAGGGTCGAACTTTCCATCTCAAACATGAAAGATCATGTCAATTATCGTTTAGCTAAACTCACTTTGGTTTATATTTCTCATTTATTATGATTTTCTTTTATAATTTTAATTCTTACTCGATATTTTAAAATTATAAATAAAAATAAAATTATCTCTCATCTTCGACTGTTTCTCCTTCTCCCTTGTCATCTTTAAGTTCCTCTTGTAATTTAGAATTTACTTTCGAAAATTGATTAATCATTATCAAATCAAGATGCACCATTCAATTTCCTTCCTTCAAACGTTTAATAAAAAGGAATATAACTCGACATAATTTGAATAATATGTTGTGATTGTCACTCTCAAAAAATTCATAAAAACAATTGTAATAGTACACTTTTTTTATTTTAGGAGGACGTAAAAAGAGACGTATCAATGATATATCTCCTTGGAATATCCAAACCTAATATTAATCACATATATGTGCATGTTCGACGAAACTATAAGTTTACCTGGAGATGAAAGAGAGAGAAAGATTGCTTGAGAAGGTATAATAGACCAAAGGCATCATCGGTATCAACATCAGTATCTACTAAAATCCTCATACGAGGATTTTTCAACCAAATCATCGATCCCAACGTCACAACCAAACCTATAACAACACATATCAACCAACTCTTCCAAAAATTTCCTATTGATATTCTTCTCACCATCATCTTCATCTCCATCTCCATCACAATGTTTGTGAAACCAAAACCTCTCTTCTTTATAATTTTACTTCCACCACCCTCTATTTACATAAAATTGCAAAAATATCCTTTTGATATTATTTGGTGTTTTTGTCACTTGAGATATTGTTTGTATATTTATGTACTATTGATCATGATGATCACTTGGAAGGTTGATGATGGATTCTTTGAAGTTTTTCTTACTTTTTTGAAAGGATAAGAACTCCTCAATTAATTCTCCATATATTTATTGGGTTTATATACTCATATATTTAACAATCCCCACTTTCTTGGTCGAGTTTTATAAAAAGTAGTTGACGATACAAGAAATTTAGTGGTGGAATGATTGTTTATAAGTTTAAGTTTCAAACTACTAAAGATTATAAAGCAAGCAAATGGTTTACTCAACGGGTATTTCTTTTTTGGTTTTTGGTTTTTGTAGAATAGAGCATACAAATCTCACTTCGGTCATTCATTGGTTTTTAAGTTTAGTTAGCAATATTTTAATAGTATTTTTTAAACAAACGAAACCAAAATTTGAATACTAATTAAATAAAATATTACTTTTTTAAAAAAATTGTTTTTCAAATTTGGAAACTTAGTCCTATTGATCAAGTCTTGTTAGCCATTTTTTTCAAGGAGTCGAGCTACCTATCTTCTCTTCAAGCCACACTAGCTCAGCCATATCCATCTCGACTATTACTTTATAACGTTCTATATTCTAATATCGAGGGATATAATTGAACTTTAACATTTTAAATTGTTAAGTTGAAAATTTTATTTGAAATTTTGAGGGATATAAATTTGGAATAGGAATTGTAATTTAATGGGATGGAACCCAAAAGTAGTAAAAGGGGAATGTGATCTCCAATAAATGAGGAATTGGGCTTCCCCCTCCCAAAGGTATTTTCAAACAAATAAATAAATAAAAAGGTTTTTATTAAAAAAAATTACACACAAATATTTAAAAAAGAGTTAAAAACATATTTAATTTCTCCCGAATTAGGTCAAAATATTTTCGAGATGGAACCTCCCTTCTCAAAGATTAAAGATCAGGTTTATTATAGAAGATAAACTCACTTTGGTTTATATATCTCACTTTGGTTTATATATCTCATTTATTATCGTTCTTTTTATTGTTTTAACTTCTCACTTGACATTATTTAAAATTAAAAAATAAAAACAAAGTTCGCTTTCATCTTCCACTACTCAACCCTACACTCTCCACTCTCCACTCTCCACCCCTCCATCTTTCCTCATCATCTTCGAGTTCCTCTTATACTCGTTCAATTTTCTTCCTTCGAGCGTTTAATAAAAAAGAATATATAACTCGACATAATTTTAACAATATATCATAATTGATTATCCCTTTCAAAATTTATCATTAAAGAAAATGATTGTTATATACATAAACTTTTTAGATGAATTTAGATCATATATACGCATATGCATGTTTTACGAAACTGTAAATTTACCTGGAGATGAAAGAGTGAGGAAGGTTGCTTGAGAAGGTATAATAAAGCAAAGATATCATCGGTATCAACGTCAGTATCAACCAGAATCCTCGTGGAAGAATTAAAAGACGAAGAATTTGCCAACCAAACCACTGATCCCAACATCACAACCAAACCAACAACTCCACATATCAACCAACTCTTTAAAAGATTTCCTTTTGATATCCTCATCATCATCATCTTCTTCTTCATCTCCATCCCCAAATCTCTCTTCTCTATAACTTTACTTCCACCAACCCTCAATTGCAAAAAAATATCCTCTTGACATTATTTGGTAATTTTGTGACTTGAGTTATTGTTGTATATTACTCATAATCACTTGGAATGTTGATGATGGATTCTTTGAACTCTTCCCCTCATCATCAAACATCTCTCACTATATATGACTTTTTTGGAAGGATAAGAATTATTCTCCAATTAATCCTCCATATATGCAATGTGTGTTGGATGGTTCAAATTCAATTTCATTTTTGGGATTATATATTTAACAATAATCACCACTTTCTTAGTGGGGTATGAGTGATATAATATATATTATTTTATTTTATTTTATTTAAATTCTAATGAATTTTCAATAATATTTAATATATGTACTTATTGTCTAAAATTATAATATTTATTATTTAAAAAAATGAAGTTGGGAAAAAAAAATGTATTTGAATTTAGACTAATTATATTTTGATAAAATTAAGAAATTAGGAGGGAAAATTATTTGAAGTAATTTATAAAAACAATCCTCCATGCATTTTATTTATGAACTATTAAATGGTAAGTTAATCTCATATTTTTGTCATTTTTTTTAGAAGTACTCTTATTGTTCTTTTTGGAGTTTGTAGTTTTTTATTTTCTTTTTGGAGCTTTTGTTCTTACCATACTTGGAGTGGGAAATTAAACTTCAAAACTAGGGATTGATATAGTACAAATTCATAGAATGATTATCTTCTTAGTTTTTGAAAATTAATTTTTTTTTCTGGTTTGTAAAATAGTTGAATTCTTAGTCGAATTTTGAATTTCAAAAATTATTTTTTTAAAATTAGGTTGGGTTTTTTTAGAAGATTGATAACAAAAAAGTAAACAATACAAGAAATTTAGCGGTGGAATGAGGTTAATAGGCTTGAGTTTCAGACTACTAAAAGTTATAAAGCAAATGGTTATCTAACCGGTTTTTGTTTTTTGGTTTTTTTAAGTAATAGAGCATATACAAATCTCACTTCCATCCATTGGTTTCTAATTTTCGTTGGCTCGACATTTCGGTAGTATTTTTTAAAACCAACCAAAATTTGAACACTAATTAAATAAAATCGTTTTTGAAATTTTGTTTTTGAAATTTGTAATTTGGCTAAGAACTTGCCCTATCAGTCATATATGCCTTTTCTCTTTAGCCATTTCTTCGAGGAGTCTAGCTACTTAATCTTCTTCTCAAGCCATACCAGCTTGGCAATATCCATCTTGACCAATACTTTACGTTCTATATTCTACTTCTAGCTTGACCATGTGTCTCTTAGCTAAAGAAAGAAGGAAAGGTAATTGGAGGTCGAAGACCAAAAGGTTCGATTTCTAGCAATCGTTCTTTTGGGGGTTAAAAGAGAGGATTGATGTCCGCTCTTTTCCATTCAAACCAACAGAAAAAGAAGATGCAAAATTATTGTAATAAAATTGAGAGAAAATATACTTAATTTTAATTATTAAAAAACGAAACAGTTACTAAAACAGAACGTAAGTAATAACCTTTGTAAATACATTACTTACCTAGGGTTATTCATTTCACCATCCAATTACTACTAATATTTTCAAATAAAAAATAAAAATAAGTTTTGAAATTGCAAAACTAATTTCCAATTTTTGTTCTAATTATAAATTTAAATAAAATTTCAATTGTTTTCTTAAAATAAAAACAAATATATAGTAACAAATTGGAAAAAAAAATACAAATAGAAAACCATAAATAAAAATCGTTATCAAATGTGTAGGGATATGTTAATGGGTTGGGTTGGATTAAGAACTCTTTAGAGCCAATCCAATTGTTCAGGTTGTAAATTTTATTTAAAAATATACATTTTATAGTTAATAATAAATTTAGATTGAGTTATTTTAGTGAACCCGTATGAACGATGAACCTAATCCATGGGGTTGATCGCTTGTTTCGGATCATCGGATATTGGTGTTCAAATGAGCCCTCAAACCTAGCATTTTAGGTAAGCTTACAAATGAGACTAATATGGCAATGTTATTAAATGGCTCCAATATTTGGGAACTATAATTGGATATAACTTGAGAATTCATTACCCCTACACATATTTACAAAATGATAAAATGTTACCAAAAACATCAAACAAAAAATATAAATTAAAAAAAAACATAAAAGATGAGAAAATCGACATAGATTTACATAGTTTACTAACAATGCATTAGTTATGTCAACGGAATAGAAGAAGAACAATTTTATTTGAGATAATAAAATTATCCATCGAGAGTTAAAGAGTTTATACAATGCACTTCTGTAAACTTTGAACTCATAATTGTAAATAAATGATCAATACTTGGTTGTTCGAAGCATCATACAACATATTAAAGGCATTCCAGTACATATTTTAGTTCCTCGTAATTTTGTTAGGTATTTTTTAAGTCAATACCTAATGTTTGGATAAGTTTTTTAATTTAGTATCGCTCGAGTTAATAGTTTCACTTTACTTACTTTAGTTTTCAATTCGCCAACAAGAGTTTAACTCAATTGGTATTCAAGTGTATTAGAGGTATGTGGTTAGAATATTTTCCTACTCCATTTGTTGTACTTTAGTCTCCAACCATCGAGAATTATCAGACTCATCAATCAATGTAAATATTGTGTGCAATCAATCAAGTATTCAATGATCAATAGGTCCACTTATTTAATTCTCCAAAGTCTATTGATTAAACCCAAAGCATTATAAACCAACTCTTACTATTTAATTAATTTAACTAAGCATGATAGTGTTTCATATCAACTCGACAATAAGCATATGCCACAATAATAAATTAGTAAAAATTAAATAAGATTTAACAGTCATTTCGGTGGTGTGGGTATGACCTATACGTCTCCTCTATCTTTAGAGGTCGAATGATCAATCTTCCACGCTCCAATTGTGACATAGAACTTGTAATATATATATAGACACCTTCATTACTTTAACTAAAGCATTACATCGGTTACGCTCAATATGTGGCACCAGTGGTCTAGTGGTAGAATAGTACCCTGCCACGGTACAGACCCGGGTTCGATTCCCGGCTGGTGCATTTCATTTTGTTTTGTTTTTTTTTTTTTATCCTTTTTCTATCGTGATTTTTTTAAAGAACAATAGTAATAAATATGTTTATATATATATATATATTTACCCTTCGTTACAAAAAAGTCACTATTTTTTTTTTTGCCATTACCCTTTTATTTTTTCCTCACTTTAAATGTTTAAATTTTGGGACTTTTTTTTTTAAAAAAATAGAAAAAAAGAAAAATTGCATTAGATGACAAAAGAATTTTGAAAAAAAAAACAGCTCATAACACCTCTTTTTTTCATATTACAAATTTGGTAAATATGACTAGTAATTGACGGTCATCAGACGATAATCTGCTTTTAAAATTGTCATTTTTGCAATTTAAAAAATGTAGATGACATAGGCTCTCTTATCATAAATGTTTTTGCTATTTTTGCAAACACTCCTAAAAAAAATTTATAAATTATTTACGTTTCATGAAACAAAACCACTAAAAGATAAAATTTGATTTTTTTTATGAACTGTAAATATTTTGTTAAGTGTTCTATTTTTTACAATTTTCCTAAATTTTTTAGCTATATCTAAATTTTTTTAAAAAATAATAATTTAAAAGGTCATTTTTAAAAATAGCAAAATAAATTAAAATATTTACAAGTTATAGCAAAATTTTGGATTCTATCAATTATAGTCTTCTATCACTATAGCAGATCAATGACTATTTGTGATAACATTTGTTATATGTTGTAAATATTTTGTAAAATTTGTTATTTTTAAAAAATTTCCTAATTTAAATTCAATTTTAAAAAGAAAAATTGTTATGAATAGGAAAAAAAAACTATTTACAAAAATTTAGTAAAATTTGTCATTTTTTAAAATAAATTATTATTAAGGACAATAATAATTATAAAAATGGGGATTGAACCTCTCGCCTCTTAGATAGGATGTTATGTCAATTACTAACGAGCTAATCTCACTTTGATAATATCTTTTATGCATGATTCTCATCGTTAATCGATCAAAATTTTAATTTTCTAAAATGACCAACAAATAATTAAAATCTAACTTTTGTTTCTATATCAAATCTAATTTATTTATTTGAAAGAAATCCAAGTTAGTTATGGTAATTTAAATACTATTTTGGATAAAAGTTATGACTAATTTAATTGAATTATTTGTTAATACATATTCTTACAATAATTGATAAAATTTTAATTTTCTACCTTAACCACCCAATAACAAAATCAAATCTTTTTTCTACCATCTATATCAAATACAATTGATTTATGAAAATAAAAAAGTTTTAATTTTATTTTGAACTTAATTACATAAAAATGATTCATTTTCTATTTCTAAATTTTATTTTGGAAATCAAAGTTTCAAGTTTGCAAAATTGAATCAAAATTAAGTATTTAAATCTTTCACCTCAAAATAGACTTAAAATTACTTTTTAGTCCTTAAATTATCGTTTTGTAATCATTTATTTTTTATTTTTAAAAAACTAAAGCATATTTTCTATTTATTCCTTGTCATGGTTTTCATCTTTGGTAACTAAAATAGTTGAATTCTAAAACAAAATTGGGAGAAAAAACCCTAGTTTCTCGAGACTACTTTTTCAGCTTTGAAAAGTTGACTTTATAGTTTTTGAAAACATTGGTTTAAGTAAACAACATAGATTAAAATATAGGAGTGAAATAGATGTTAATTATAAGCTTATTTTCAAAAATCAAATAGTTATCAAGACCTAACTTTTAAAGAATACCTATTTTGATCCTTAGAAACCATCTATGTGTATTTGGTACTCTTTAATCAAGCATTTTCATAATTTATCATGTCCCACGCAACTTCAAAAGTGACAGTTAATCCTTTTAATTTTAGGATTTAAATTTCGTTTTATTTTAAATCGAAAGAAAACCATACCTTTTAAACTCATTGAACACTTTATGTTTCTACTAAAGAGCGCGCGATCTGAAGAAACCTCTACAAAAGTTCAGAAAAACGACGATTTCTAACATTCATAGTCCTTATAAGGGGTATATTATAAAAGATAATTCTATATATTATTTGTATAATTTTTGTCATGTAGTCAACATCCATCTTACTATTCTAAATGAAAACCTAAAGGGAATTGTTTTAGTTGGCACATAGTATTAGAAAAGTTTTCCAAGAATTAGATGGGAAAAGTGGGGAAGAGGCAACAAAGTGGGTTCCAACCCAATTATTGATCAAAGGCAATGATGGAATCTAGTGGACCACTTAGATTAGCCCATTGGTGACCCAATGTACACTAACACAATGCAAAAAGCCAAGAACCAAAGACACCATATTCAATAGGGAGAGTGAACAAAATTATGCCACCAATAACTTCCTACCCACAACCTACTTTAACCATGGTTACTTTAACTAACTTCATGTCTATATCGTAACCCTTTTCTTACGACCATATTAAATACTCTATTCAATTTTAGACATGAGTTAATTACGTATAAATATCTAAATAGATTTGAATATTATTACATCATCGTTTTTTTTTCCTTTCAGACAACCACTTGAGTTTTTTCTTATTATGTATGTCGTTGTCAGCTCAAATCTGATTGGTTGACATTGTAAGCAGCTCATTCGTTCTCGTAGCTCATTCAGAATTTGACACACATACTCCAAAACTGTTTTCTTCTCCAGTAGATACAGACTTCACCATTGTCTACTTCTTGCAGATGAAAGGATTTAGAGTTTTGAAACATGTTATCCAATGGAACCACACGCATCTATAAATAAACATGATTTTGTGAACTCGGTGTATATAAAATGAACTAAAAGAGATTTGGAAGAATCTTTTCTTTTAAAAGATAGCATTTGCATGCATATATCCTTTGAGTGTGAATGAAAAGAAAAAAAAAATGGTCCCCTTTGACACATAAATAAGTCCAAAAACCTCCCAACAACCATTTTAATAAGAGAAATGAGCCAATTTTCCCTTTAAAGACAAGCCAAATCTTTGTATTTTCTTCCTTCCCCATCTCCATATAAGGCATTCATGAATGGACCATTGAACAAACTCATTCTATTAATCCAATGATGTGGAAGGGGATATGTCATTTGTTTGTTATATTGGAATTACTAATTTGCAAATGGAGGCCCCTTCTCTTTGTTACACTTGTCTCTACATTTGTCCCAACAAACATGGCTCTCTTCCCCTTCCTACCCTTTTTAAACCTAGCATTGTTGCCTTTCTTACAATTACTTGTACCATCTAAAAATAAGAAAATTACAACTTTTTCTCTTTTCCTTTTTAACCATATCTCTTATCTCTTATCTCGAACTTGATAATAATGTAAGTTTATTCCAATCGAAGTATGCTCATGTTAGTAGAGATCCAATATTAGAGTTTTCAACGGTAGAGGAAAAATGAATTTGTGTTCTTATGTTGAGTGAGGATCAAACCTCTAACCTTGAAGTTGATAGTACAAGTTTATGTTAATTGAGTTACGTTCATGTTGGTAGTAAATTTTAGTTTTAATTCTTACAATCTAACATTTTTTTTTCAAAGATTGGAAAAAGTGATTTCTATGTAAAGTGGAGAATCAAACTTCTGACCTTGAAATTGATAATACAAGCTTATACAAGTTGAGTTATGTTACATTTAATCTTTTTCGAAAACAAATTTTACAAAAGCGAGAACTTTGTCCATGAACTCTAATTGGCATCGACTTCTTTTTTCTTTTAAAAAGTTAAACTCAGTATTTTTACTTTTAAATTTATAATAATTTAGTCACGGGTCACTATGACAAAAAAATACATTATTAAAATTTAATGAAAATTTTTTGCATATCGATAAATTAATTGAAAATCAAATTTATTTATAAATTACAAAGTCTAAGTTATGTAATAAAACTTAAAGTATAGAAACTAAATTATTAGTTATTAAGTTTAGATACAAAATTAAGGTATTAAATTTTTACAAATTTAAAGACTATTTAGGAAGTTCGAAAGTTTAAAGATCAAAATTCATTACATTGAAGTATTATATGCAAAACTGCCACATCCTTACATCTATCATTAGCTAACAAATTCAACCAAAAAAATTGGTACAAAGTAAATTGTAAACTCACATTGATTATCAAACTACGATTTATCTTTGTACTTTGTACCAAAAAAATTTGTTGAATTTGTTATCTAATGATAGATGTAAGGATGAGGCAGTTTTGCATATAATACTTTTGTATCAAATAATAAACAAAACTTTATTATACCAAAAATTTTATTGATCTAATTATAAAAAAATAGTTAAAACTCCAAAATAAACTAAATAATTACAAATTAAGTCTACAAAGATTATAATGTTACAAACTAAAGTGAAAAGATTAAATTGTTAGGAAATCAAATGTACGTAGACCCGACAAATCAAAATTCAAAGACTAAATCATCACTTTTGTTTCTATGGCATTTTAAGAGCCAAGAAGGGGTTTTCAAATTGGTATCAAATGATTAAAATAAAACATTTAAAATTTTGAAGATCAATATATGGGGAAAGATGAAATAATAATAATAATAATAATAATAATAATAAATCATAAATCAAAATTTAAAAAGAAATAATAAAAAGAAAAAACAGTGGTCCATCAGAAGTTTGATATTTCAACACTTGGTGTGAAGATCCAAAAAGCATTGGTAATAAGAGTACTTTGCATCAATTCAAAGAGCTAAAAATTCTTTCCTAAAGCTGAAGTAGCTAAAGATTTGGGTTGCATCGCTATGCTGTTTTTGGCAAAGAAAAATCCATACAATTCAAAGGAGAAAAACTACTGACAAACATACACATAAACATTTCATCATCTCTTCATAAAATCTTATAGCAAAAAAGTTTCAAAAACTTGTTCTACAGTTCTAGTAATTGTCAACTCCGCTACGCTATCGAGGAAAAAGAATCGACTCAAGAACAGGTACGAATGACCAAAACAGAAAAAGGTTCTAGTGCAAAATGAACAGATTACAATGACCGAGAGTTAAAATAAGCAAACTTTTTCATATATTCTAGAACATATGTATTGACATATAGAATCACAATATCATGGATGTTTCCCCAACCATGTTCTGAAATTAGCTATATATATATATATATATATATATAATATGTCACTAGCAGGAATGAAACCAAGCTACTGAAAAAGTTACCCGTAAACTTGGATCGTCCTCTACGTTGCATTGCAGCAAGTTGCCAGGGCAGGTAATGTTAAACTGGAACTCTGCTGCGCTTAAAAGCTATGCCGCTCTCGTTTACCATAAGAGCCATAGCAAACAGTTAAATCCAAAATCTAGAAGATAGCAACCCGAACCGATCCAGCTAGATGTTGAATCGTTGTACTATTGAGTCTGTCGACCGAGTTTCAGCCATCTTTTACACCAACAAGAACCAGACCCAAAGGAAGAAGACAAATAACATGATAATCAACAAAATGGTAAGTCGTATTACTACACAATCTTATAAAACGACCCCCTCTAATCGCGAGGAGGAATGTTACGGTTCTGTTAGATACGGCTGCCTGTAGATAGTGTCAACTCTATTAACGGTCAGAACTCACGAAATCACTTATCTCGTCCATGACGGTATAGAAGTGCTCGGTATTCGGTAGCAAGTAGAAGCCAATTGTTGCCTGCTCAAGATACAAAAGTTTCACCTCTTGGCCATCATTCTCCAGCCCTCTGGCATAAGCCAATTGCCAATCTTGAACAAGGTCTAAACCAGCCACCACGACAAGGCTTTTCGGGAACTTGACTCCTTCGAGGCTATAGCCCCTCGGACCGAAGGGATTACATGCTGGATGATCTCTATCTTCTCCTTCAGGAAGGAAGGCCCTCCAATACCAATCTCTATCCCGGATGGTTACAAAATACTTTCCATCCAATCGAACCTCAGATTTAGTTCTTTCCTGTCCGCCAAACATTGGATTTAAAAGTATATTACCCAATACTTCGATTCCCGACTTTACTGCTGTTGATGCAACATGGTGTACAATGTTTCCTCCCGAACTATCACCAGCCAAATAAATATATGTTTTCGAGTCTTTACTTTGGAGCCAGGATCTTGAATTTACCCAATTAAGTGCAGCCCATCCATCGTCATAAGCACATGGATACCGATTCTCAGGTGCACGCCGGTAGTTCACAGAGACAACAACTGCCTTGCAAAGGCTAACCAATCGACGACATAGAGTATCATAGATAGCACTGTTAGCAGATGAATGTGCAAAGCTTCCACCATGAAAGAAAACAATAACAGGCACAACAACCTCAGAATCCACAGGCTTCTCAAGATCAACAATGTTAGTAGTCTGAGGTTCCCCTCCATTGGCCGGTCGATAAATTCTACAAAGCAGACTCGTAGCACGATCGATAATGACATCAAACGAGAAAGCCCCGTCAACAGGGTTAGCATTCGCGGGGACTTTTCGGTCGAGAAACTCTGCCAAATGGCGATTGAAGGTCCCATCAGGTCGACGAAGAAGATTGTAAGCTAACTTAAAGTTGGAAATGAGAACCCAGGTATTTAGTGGAACCACCATCTATGAAGCAAACAAGCATATTCAAAACATAATCCCCAAATCAAATAACCAAATACCATTTCTCCAAAGGGTATTTTCAAAAGAGATAAGCACAGAGAAACAGAATTAAATCAACCAAAAACAGAGAAACAACAGAAGATAAATAAACTCAAACCAAACTAAATAAAGCTTAAAAAAAAAAAAACACTTCTCATTTCAGCTTAGACCAACATATAAACACTCAAGAAACCTGTCGGCCAATCCCTAATCAAAATCAAACACTAAATGCTTTCAGATCAACTCGAAAAACCCACATCGAATTAATAAACAAACAGCTACAAAGAAACCCAAAATTTATTTTTTTTTAAAAACCCATAAAAAAGGAATAGAGAGAAGAAAAGAAAAGAAAGGAAACAAAAAAAAAAAAAAAAAAAAGAGGAAGAAGAAGAAGAAGATAAAAAATCAGAGTCAACGATTGATCAGCTAATAATAGAAAGAGACAGAGGGCGAAAGAGAGGAAACCCAAATGGGAAATAACAAAATTAGAAACAAAAAATGAATTAAATCAAAGTAGTAGTACCCTAGCTTCGTTGAGATTGATTTGATTAGTTCCAGCCATCAACAAAGCAGAGAGAAGAAGAAAACGACTTTCAAGAAAAACCCAGTTGAGAAATCGAACAAAGTATCTTCAAGATCTTGAAACAGAAGAGAAATCGGAGTTCAAAGAGAGTAACATATTGGAGGAAGAGACATTTGCCGCGTAACTTCGTGTGTATGAGGCTCTCTAAACTCAGAAGATCAATAAGAGAGGGGGTGGGGGTGGGGGGGGGAGGTGCGAAGGATAAGTCCTACGACGTAAGATAGTGGAGAAGTGAATGGAAAAACTAAGGTGCGCTGTAGGGGAGGGAAAGAACCCAGACGAGAGAGACGACAAATTGAGAGGCCGAAAGAAAAACCTGTTCTGTGGGTCCCCCCCAATCCAATTTCTTTTTTTTTTTTCAGTGTAATTAATTCCTTTTTCTCAACCTAATAAATTCTTTATGACGTAATAAATCCTTCTTCTTTTTTCCTATAGATTTTTTAGGAAAATTAGAAGTTGATGTGTTTAGTTTTTTTTTTTTTTTTAAGTTTTGTGTTTCATTTTGATTTAGTTTTTCGTTTTCAAAATGTTATAATTTTACTTTTTGAGATTTAAGTTTGGTTTTTGTAACGTGTGTCTTAGACTCAAGATTCATAATTTGAATTTAGCTCATTCATCTCTTGCAATTTGGTCGTTGTCCTTAATTACTTGAACTGAATGGTTCTAAGAGAGAAAACTGTTCCCATGAACCAACACGAGTTCATTGAGTGCGAAATTTATTATCAATTGTCAATCGTCACGTCATTTCTGAAATGAGAGAGAATAATCAGAATATCAAATACTAGAGATCAAACTACATCATATCAATTCAACACAAAATCAATATAAATACAAGTTCAACTCCATGAAACACGTTTCTCGAAAAACCTCGTGCGAAGAAATTGGCATGATTAATGAGACGTCTCTACCTCTCATCTCTCTTTTGTCATCAAATCAACATAAACACAAGTTCAACTCCAAGAAATACGTTTATTCGGAAACTTCGTGCAAACAGATACCTTAAAGCAAATATACTTTGTTTCCACTCACGTACTTCGTAGAAAAATTCTCAACAAGTCACCCAATATGGGAGTGTTCAAATCTAAGCACACTTTTAGCCTTGGAATTTTATGCTTCAATCATCAAAAAGGAAAGCACACCTCATTGATACAAGTTGTGACTTTCGATTCATTTATGCATGACTTAACCATACTTTCAATTCTATATATGTAGGGTGACTTCCTACAAATATAGTTAAAAGTCAAGCATACACAAAGCACACTTGTAGGAATACTTAAACAAATGATTAGAAAATATCTAAAAAAAATTGAAAGTTACTAATAACTAACAATGTACACTTTTCTTTTTGGTATCTCAATCATAAAAACTTCATAACTAAGCATGTTGGAGAAATTCTCAGTCGGATAACCTCTTTGAAACTTTCCTATGAACAATGTAAGTAAGGACAAAGCATACTAAAGAGATTAGTATTGGTTTATAAGGATAGTGATGTAAGAATGATGCAGTCAAGTTAGAAAGAAATGTCAAAGTAATTAGGTGTTGAATTCGAATTTTGAACATTGGACCTCAAGCTTTATCCCTAAAGACCAAATTGAAATAAAATTCAAATCTCAAATATAAATCTGCAATATTTTAAAATTTATAGACTAAATTAAAACTAAACTAAAAACTTAAAAATTTAAAATATATCCATTTAAAACTTTAAGACTAAATAGGAAACAAATCTAAAACATTAGGAGAAAAACCATTTGATTTTTGTGGTCATAGGTTTGTAAAATTTCAAATTCAAAATTTAACTATATTATGCCATTTATGTTAATGCCTACCCTTTTAATTACTTGTTGACTAAAATTTCTATTGGGTGATTTGATCTCCTTCCATTTTGAAATATATATTCCTTTATTGATTTTAAATATATTTTTTTATATTAATCTTAGAAAAACCCCTGCTTTATAAGAGTCTAAGACAAACAAAAAATAAATGAATTGAAAAATATTAACTTCTAAAAGTAATGTCCAAGAATTAAACTATTCCTATTGATAAAATATTGATATTGATACATATTATTTTAGGAAAAAAAATTAAAATAGCAAAATAAACTAAAATATTTACAATATATAACAAAATTTTGGATTCTATCAATATTAAAAGTTGGTATACTTTTATCACGGTCTATTATTGATATAATCAGAAATTTTGATATATTTTATAAATATTTTGTCAAATTTGTTATTTTTAACAATTTTTTATTATTTTAAACCAAAAAATTTATAAATTTTATTTAAATTAATAATTAAATTCCTTGAACTCCCTAACTATGTGTATCGGTATAATTATTAGATGTTCTACTAAGTATGGAATATCAATAATAATAATAATAGTAATAACAAAAATTGAAGGAAAGTTTCTTTAGAAAGAAAAGAAAAAGATAAAATGAAGAATAAAATTGGAATTTTCATTTTTTTTTTCTTGAAAAGAAAAAGGAGTTTATTTTTTAAATGATAATTTGTTGTTATTAATATTAGCGGTGAGGACATAGAGCTTTCCCGTGCGCGCGTGCGTGCCTTGTGGCTTGACGAAATGGCACGTGAGGACAGATACTACTCAATTACTCTTCTACCCTTTTCTTCCTTTTTTATTTACCAAAATGCCATTACTTTTTTATAAAATATTTATGATTCACAAATTTTGGGGGAAAAAAAAAAGATAATTACAAAAAGAAAAGGGTTTGTTCTTGCTGAGCTTGCAATGAGTGGACAGTTTTTTTATTATTTTTATTTATTTAATGTAATATATTTAATTTTGAACATTGATTTTTGAAAATTTTAAATATAAAAAAGTTTATTATAATAAACTATTTACACTTTGTGGCAAAAATACCTTAAAGGATAAAAATTCATTACTCTTGAATTTGTCGTAAAGTATAAATAGTTTTTCTATTTTGTTATTTTTTATAATTTTTAAAATTTTTATGTGAAGATAAATTTTTATGGATAGGAAAAGGAAAAATATTATAAATTTTTAGTTGGGTGAATATAGAAAGTTTTTTTAAAAAAAATCTTAGAATTTAAATTGATACATTTATAAAAGTTAAACGTTTAAATTAATATATATCTATATTTTATTGTGAGAAACTTGGTGCAAGAATCAAACTACCAAACAAAAAAAAGACATTCATGTAATTTATTTTAATATTGATTCTTTTTAACTTAAAAAAGAAGTTCATTAGATAAAAAGTATTAAAGCAATTTTTTAAAATTCAAAGATGTTTTAAAAATACACTTCTTGTTGGTAGCATTTTGCATAATAAAATATAGAAGTTTCAAAAGTTTCAATACTCTCTTACTTCTCTATTTTCTTTTTCTTTTTTTTTACTATATCATATTTTTTTAGTTTCACGTAAGTTAACGATCGATCAATTAGTTTTTTCTGGATAAAATTATTGTAGATGGTAAAACTGTTAAAAAATTACGTAATATTTGAAATTAAGTAAATAATCACAATGATGTTCATGCATAAGAAACTGTGAATATAGTTTCAAAATTTACGGTGAAAATATGCTTAACAAAAAAAATAAAATGTAATTAAAAAATTTACTCTAAATAACAGAAACATTAATTTAACTAAAAATTCCTATGGCTTGTTTTTTGTTTTCTAGTTGTAAAGTAATTATTTTTTTGCTAAAAAAATAAATACTTTTCTTTTCTTTAAAAGAAATTGTACGAACGATCCACAATTACACACGTGTTTAAATGAATGAAAGAAAAAGACAATTTGTGTTGAGGAATAAATAACTTTAAATAATTTTGTATATTCTTTTATTTCATTTCAAAGATTTTAAATTAGTATTCTTATGGTTACCCAATGTTATTAATATTTTCTTAATAAAATTACAAATTTAACAAAACATTTACAAAATATAGCAAAATTTTCAGATTCTATTACTGATAGATACGGATATGCATTAGTGACATTGATAATCAGTGTTAGAGATTCTATCAGTTTATATCATTGATAGAATCCAAAATTTTGTTATAACTTGTAAATATTTTAATTTATTTTGCTATTTTCAAAAATGCCCCTAAAAAAACTAATAGAATCGAGGCTATAAAGTGTAGCTTTCAAATATAAGAAAATGACCTGAATTATTTACAAAATATAGATTATGAAATTTTACTATATTTGCAAATAGTTAGGGAAATTTTTTATTTTATTATTATATTTAAAATTAGTTAAGGGTATTTCGAAAGAGTTTTACTATCTCGTACTTGATTTATTATTTCATTAAATTTTTTTAAAATTTCTTTTAAATAAAATTGAGTATTTCAAATGTTTCATCGTTATTAGTAACAAACATGAAAACACATCGAATTTTCACGTCGTTACAATAAGTCTATCACTTTGCTATCTTTGCAATATTTTTTAAAAAAAAGTTCATTTGAGTCCATATACATTAAACTTTAGTTCATTTTAATCAATATAGTCTTAAAATCTTCACTTAGTTATCGTACTTTCAACTAAACAAAAAGAGAAAAAAAATATTTCATTTTAATTCTTATAATTTAAAAAGCAATCTTTTATTTATTTTGGACACTTTTAAAAATAGCAAAATAAATTAAAATATTTACAAGTTATAGTAAAATTTTAGATTTTATTACTGATAGTCTTCTATTACTATAGCATATCAATGACTATCAGTGATAGAATTTGCTATATATTGTAAATATTTTGTAAAATTTACTATTTTTGATATTTCCCCTAAAAATAATCACTTTATAAAAAATTAAAGAACCAAAATGAATCAAAGCCAAAGAACGACGACGAAGACAAACGTTAATAAAAAAAAAATACAAAGATCAAAGTAATAGTATTTAAAACCTAAAAACAAACAACATTAACTAAAAAAAGTACTATTATCATCCTCATACTTTGAAGTTTATTCAATTTCAACTCACCATCTAATTCTAATCCCCATTCATACTTTCAACGAAATCTTAAATTGAATCTCTCAAAATTACTCCAAATCAAATTTTATAAATTTTTTTTTCAAAAAAAATTTATAGACATCAAAAGTCATAATCATTATTATTCTTTATTTTATCATCCAGACTAAATTGTTTTAAAATATAAAATATTTATACTTCGTAGAAAATATATAACTTTATTCTATACAGTGTAAATAGTCTATTAACTTTTTCTATTTTTGAAAAACGTCAAACTTAAATGATATTTTTTTTAGAAAAAGAGATGAAAGAAAAAAATATTGGTGTGAGAGAAAAATAGGCATAGGGAGAGAGAGGGAAAATGTGGCCTACAAAATAGCAAAATGTAGGATTGTGAAATTTCCAGAAGATGTACCAAAGTACATTAGCTGTACTTGGAATCACTTCCCAATGGGACCTTTTCTTTTCTTTTCTTTTCTTTTCTTTAACCAAAATAATAAAACTATTTCTTCTTCTTCTTCATTTTTTTTTCCTTTTAAATCATTTATTTGGTGGACCATCAATTTATTTTGAAAAATATTGCTCATACATAGAAGCAGATGAGAATACAATAGGATGGACAAAATAAAAACAAAAACATTTCATTTATTACTTATCTTATTGAGATTTAATAAACAACAAAAAAAATATGTATGTGTTATATAGACGAATAAGTTTAGTTCGAGATGTGTTTAAAGCTATATAAACGTTAAGGAGTCATTTTATAATGAAAACAATAATTGATGTTGATGAATGACCAAAATATTTACACTTTATGATAAAATCGTTGATGGGTTTTTGTCTTTTACTAATTATTTATTTTTTAAAATATTAACTATTACAAATATGAAAAATATAGAAACTGAACCATGATAATTTATAATTTTATTTAGTTATTGTTTTTAGTACAAATGGAGTGAGAATTTGAATCATGAACCTCTCACTATATACACATACGACTAAGCTTTAAATAAGGGTATAATTGTCCATTTTTAAAATTAATAATAAAGTGGAGAACAACTTTTTTGTTTTAAGAAAAAATAAATATGCTATTTTTTAAAATGAGTTTTTTTTATTATAACACTAATCGTTAAAATTCTCATTGTGAGATTTTTCTAAAGTTTGTGTCTATTTAGTATATGATTTTACTTAACATAAATTATAAGTTTTTTTCCTTCACATAAATCCAAATGCTATATTAATTTTTTCTTTTATATATATAAAGTGATAGACTAATCTAAGCATTCAAAAGTAGCTTATAACTTTTGTTTTAAATTGTCTTAGTTCGAACTTCAAATCACTTAACTTTTAGTTAAGTATGGTTAAAATCTTGTTTTGTGTTCTCTAATTTGAGTGTGTAAAAAAAGTGTGAGCGTTTAAAATTTTGAGATAATTGATATCTGAAATATGAAATTGTGTTTTTTCTTCGATTTAAGAAATTTTCTATCTAAACTTTTGGGTTTTCTGTTTTTTTTTTCTTACTTATTCTTATTTTGTAATTTTTTTTTCTTTTTAAAAACATAACTTTTGGTTTTCTTTTCTCATTTAGTGTTGAAGTGCACTGGAAAAAGATGATTACAACTAAACCCAACTCAACTCTGCAATTCAAACACATGCAATAAAAAATCAACTATGTATCTCAAACACCGTAGTTGAGAATCTGCCAACAGATAACCGTTTCTATTATAGTAATCTTGATGTCATATTCTAATGATCCAAATGCTCCTTAAGTGAAAAATTGTTAGGAAAAAACTTTCAAGTAGGGGATTGATGATGAAAATTTTCTAAAACGACATTTTTTTTTATTTGAGTGTATAACTTATGTATTAAAACAAATCTTTGTTTTTTTTTAATTATTAAAAACGTTTCCTTATTTACAATTGATTTTCTTAACTATGCATTATGACTGTTGAAGCGTTGAGATTGTATAAAGAGCTTCCACACTGTTCTTTTAAGTTGTAGAAAATTAAACACCATTCACAAGAATACATTTCTCAAAAACTTCTCTCCATCTTCTTTCTCTCTAGTCTGTTCCCAAGCTAAAATAAAAAAGTGTTTTGGATTCCAATCCGTTCCAATGCAGCTCCGATTAAGTGATTCTCTGTTTTATCATGGGACACCGTAGCATTATCAGAACTGTTTACACTCCAAACATAACTGCGAAACATCTTAAACATAGCATGATCCGCAACTCAATCTTTCCTAATAAGTTTTTGTTCGGCAGAATTTTGACTACATATCTTAGGCGTTCAAACTCAAGCGACAAGATTTAAACGCATCTTCCACTACGTGTACCACCACTTTACCAGACTATGATGCGTCCGCATTACAAAAAATATCCAGATATCAAGTTTTAGACGTTATGTCTAGGCATCCAGTTTTCGACGCCCAACTCGAGTTCAAACGTTTCGAAGAAAAATCCAAAAGGGCAAAGATGAAAATAAGAAGAATGGTGAAGGGTAGTGTTGAGGGGAGGGAGGGGGGGCTGCCATAATTATTGGAATCCCTCCCAATGGGATGGCTTTGGCAGCATTGGCAATTAGGTCAACAACTAGGAACAGTTTTTGGATCTTTATCACTTTTATTCTCTTTCCATCAATATTATTTTCTATTTTTTTCTATAAAATTAGAAACAAAAGAAATTTGAATTCTAATAATAATATCATCAATCATACTCTTCTTTTTTCTTTTCTTTTTTTTTTCCTCTCACCCCTTGTGTTTTTTTGCTATGTATGGACCAAAAGTTTACACCTCACCATCCTCCTTTCACTATCTTCTTTGTCTCCTTTCTCCTCAAGTTTTGGCTCTCTCCCTCTCATATAATAAAAGTAAAGTTTAAACCCCAACAAAAAAGTCACTTCTTAAATGTGGTAATTACAATTACATCCTCAAATTCCAAGTCGTAATAGTTGATCCCACCGACTTATAAAGTATTAAAATTGAAAACTCCAACTTACGTAATTTCAAAAATTGTAACAATTTTATTAATTTGAGAGTTTAATTCTTATCATTAAAAAGTCTAACTTTTGTGGCTACCCTAATTTGAGAGTTCTATTTTAACAAAGTTTGAGATAAATTTTTTTAATTGAAATTGAAAATTTTGAGGTGTAATTATAATTATCATCATATTTTTTAAGTAAATAAATTCACCCAATCTCATTAAAATGCTTAGTATACCCGCCTTTATATTCGTAATAAGATGTTGATATTACTATTTGGTTTAGATGTAAATAGAAATAATAAGATTTACTAGAGGCAAAGCAAATAAAAATAATAAGATTTACTAGAGACAAACAATATAAGGCAAGAAATCAAGCCAACCGACGATCGAACCAATATCAATCGATCGATCAGTCGAAGAGCTTGGTTTGGTCAAGACCCAACCAATGGATCAGCTTCTAAATCACTTTAATATATACACTTTGCATCTTTACAATATAAATGTATTTGTCAACATTATTTATATGGTATCTTCGAACATGACTTATATTCTATATCATGGGCTCATATGTTTGTGGTAGTGGCCCAATACCTCTTTTGCTTTAGGACCCCTGTTTGTATTTGGGCTCAACAAAACAATTATAGATTTTGAAAGTTTTCATCCATTCCAAGAAACCCTTTCAAAACTTCTATTGCATGCTTCTTTTGAGGTCTAATATTATTATGATTTACACACACCCTATAGCCTCAATTTTCCTTCCTAGAGGAGAACAACAGAGAGTAAGAGCAAGGTTGAGAAAATAAGACAACAAAGAGAGAAGACTGAAGAAAGTGAGCAAAAGAGAAGAGATCAAGAGAAAGCAAAAGAAAAACCCAATAGACACACTATGTTGATTTCACAAAAATGTAACATAAACAAAAAGATTAGGACAACCCCAAGTTAAGGTCTCTACCCTAATTAGCATTTAGGGTATTTTTTTTTTATAGAGAGATAGGCATAAATGGACTTCGTTATTGCAACAATATAAACTAGTTTTGATCTTTCACACAAAAGCATAACCTTCACCTTCGTGAAATTAGGAAATAAGAAAATTTCGAGGATGAAACTAAACATCTTTTCCTTCTAAACCCATTGCCTTTTAGTCATTCTTATCAATCATAACGAACAATAATATAGGTACCTACAATATTGACACACTACTCACCATTCAATATCACCATCCACCTTAGATTGTGTAAATGGTAAATTATCCGCCCAACGAAATTCAAGAAACAAAGACCCGAGAGATAACACAATGCTTAAAAAGTATAAACTTCGTGGAACTTTAATCAAAATTGAATTCTTTCAACAAAAAAAAGTCGTTTCATTTAACTTCTAACTGTAGAAAGGAGTTGGTCATCATCATTCTTGAATCAAATCCACCAACAACCCCATATTGATATAAAATATATGCATCTAAACAAAATCAAAATGACAAAGTACAGAAGAGGAAGCGAATGTCATAGAGGCAAAACCACCCATCCATTTTCACATATCAGAACATTGTCATCTCTAGTAATGAAACAAACCTTACAAAAAAAAAAAACCTTAAAACCCCTAGAATTCTTGTGATGCAGAACCAATGTCACCCTTATCTTTACCAACCTTTTTAGGCAAAAGAGTCTGGTGAATATTAGGCAAAACACCACCATTAGCAATTGTTACAGATCCCAAAAGCTTACTCAATTCCTCATCGTTTCTCACAGCAAGCTGAATATGTCTCGGTACAATACGATTCTTCTTGTTGTCTCTAGCAGCATTACCCGCAAGCTCCAAAACCTAATTCCAATTGAAATCATCAAAAACAAAAAATAAAGACCCATCGAACATGATCAAAAAAGAATTCAATCAAAACCAGTGTGGACATTGACTGTTACCTCAGCAGCGAGATATTCAAGGACGGCAGATAAGTAGACCGGAGCACCAGCGCCGACACGTTCAGCGTATTTACCAGCCTTGAGAAACCTTGCGATTCTACCAACGGGGAACTGGAGTCCGGCTTTGTGCGATCGGGAAACGGATTTGGTAGCTTTGGGCTTTCCTCTACCGCCTTTGGTGGAACCGCCAGTGGAACTCATCGTCGAATCGGGAAAATTCGAGGGACTTTGAGAGAAAAATATGAAAATCAGGAACCCTAAGTTGGGGTTTTTTGGAGAGCGATGAAGGTTTGAGGAAGAGTTTGGAAGGTGAGGAGTGAGGGTTTTGGTATATATAGGATGAGAGAGAGAGATGTGATTGGTTGAGGGTTGCATCACACGGATCGCCAACGTGGCGTTGTGTTTTGACATTCGCGGGAAATTTTTAGGAATTTTGGAATTTTAATGGAAGGAGAATGACGCGAAAAAGCTAAATTTGAAATTTATTAGATGAATGTTATAATAAATATTATATGATAATATCTTTTTTTTTTGTATACATTATAATACTACGAGCCTATCGTTGAGAGGATTTTGAGTTTTCTTGATTTATACTAAATTTGTCGATGATTGTATACAGTTATAATGTTTATACTCCAAAGTAAATTATATGGTATAGTAATGTTTTGAGATAACTAAAAAAACTTGGAGAGATAAGTGTTTAATTGAGAAGCAATTATTTGTTTTGCACTTGATTTAAGATGACCACAATAATTGTATTGGTAGGTTGTAAACGACTGATTTTTGGTAAAATTGCAACGCAAAAGATAAAAAATGACAGTGCACTTCAAATTAGAATGAGATACTTTGAATAAAAATGTTTTAAATTAGTGAAAAGGAAAAGGTGAACCACCTCCATGTAGTTATAGCCTCGATCCAACTAAAAGAACACACTCAAAGTTATTTACGAGCACTCATACCTTACTAGAGTGGTGACAAATAAGGTTTTTATGGATTTACAACGTTCCATTTCCACCAACTTAAGGGAGGAGGGGACCAACCCTCATTTTGATTGGCACGACATGAACAATGTGGTTCACAGTGACCATTTTTCCTTGCCGGTTATAACAAAGCGTAATCTTAGTCGTAGATGTATTTTTCAATTGAGGCACCAACGACATTGAAGTCAATCGGAATGCTTTGAAGCAACAACGTTTTCTCAACCTGTCAAAGTTAATTTACCTCAATGATAACCAACACGATCTTTCATTCTATAAGTGTGAGGTTCAATCCCCCAACTTCACAATTGTTGTGCTAAAAAAATATGTTTCTATTCTCCCAAAATTGCCACGTACAATTATTACAATCTTATCTAGCTTCTTGGTAGAATTATCCTCAATGACACATCGCCGATGGTCTAAATTATCTCATCTTGAAATATTATCACAAAGATAAATCAACATTGGTATAAAGAAACCGAAGTCAAATATCATTTGCAACTTGACATTTCTGTAGAATATGAGTCGATGAATGAGATTTAATTAACATCAATAGTAATTCAACTTTGAAAAGATCAACCATGTTTTTTAAACAATGTGTAACCATTTTCATCATATACTAACTCTAAATGTATTTTCAAACAATGTAACCAAGTTCCAACGTGAAATTCTCAACATCTCAACATGCACGCTCTCAAGATAGTGCTTATTTGAGTTCACCAATCTTGGTTGAATCTCAACATTTTTTAGTAGACCGAATACTCGTTTGAGTTGTACGAGTTATGATGCCATATCTAATAACATGAGGTTCCATACATCTCAAAATCAATTGCCAGTGATATGCATGACTTCTCTATCTTATAAAGATCAAGGAGTGTGAGTTCATTTGACTTTTCTTATACGAGATTCTCAGTACTTCAACAACCTCTCACGCTCTCACCTACTCTCTCTTTCATTCTCACTTTTATGTTCTTTCACACCCTGGTTTCATCGAAGTTGGTTAGAGTTGCACTCCATTTGAAGGGAGCATGATAGACAAAAAATATGAGTCGACCAATAGAAATGAACTCGGTGAAGAAAATTTTCAAATCAAAATTTTTTAAACAAAACCAAGCAAATCGACCAACCAAACCACCAAAATCAACTTTTATTCTTCGACACTCAAAGTTGTTTTGAACAATTACTAAACCGACTACGAGCTAAGTTTAGTGGCAATATAGTTGTAAAACAAACCCATGATCACTCTTGCCCTCGAGCTGGTGTGTGGTTTCGGAGGAAGTTAATCACATCAGTAGGGTTCTCTAGAGTCAAGAGGAGTTGTATAAAAATGGAGATTTCCCCCCAAGGCGGCGAGCAGACACATTTGGTGGAATTGGATTCATCGGCAGCGTTTCTCCCGCTGATCAAGAATGGAGAAGAAGCCGAAAACCAATATTGTCAACAAAAGATCCGAGCTTCCACCCGATGTTCTTCAGTTAATCTTCTCCAAACTCCCCTTCTTCAATTTACCCACTTGCAGGCTCGTCTCTACAACATGGAACAACCTCATTTCATCTTGTAAGTTCGATCCTTCAATCTCCATTTCCCATCTCTTCTTTGCTCGTTTTTATTCCTCTCGTCATCCCAATCTTCATTGTGTTGAGTTCGATCCTCAACATGCGGAAGGAATGAGTACTGTTGCCTCATTCGCTTTTCACCCTGATCTTTCCTCCGGTTCTTGTAGAATCACAATTATTAACTCTTGTTCCGGACTCATTTCTCTTATTATCAATAAAAGAAGAAGACGAGGACATAGACTTGACATTGTTTGTGTATTGAATCCCATTACTAATGAGTATTTCAAACTTCCCCCCTCGAGATCGAAAGGATATAGGGTTCCAAACTACTGTTATGGACTAGGGTTTAGTCCTACAACAAATCAGTACAAATTAGCAAGAACCCACTTTACACATGATGAATTTATTGTTGACATTTTTGCATTTGGTACAAATTGTGAATGGACCCCTGTTGGCTCAGTGCCTAATTTTCTCAATGAATATCATGGTGTTTACTTCAATGGAGGCCTCTACTGGGTTGGAAGTCAGAAGCTACCTAACGGTGGAATAAGTGATTATACTGAAGTTATTTATCGTTTGGATTTAAAAGATGAGAAATTTGAAAAAATTTCTTTTCCCTTAGATGGGGGTGATGAGCCTTACATTGCAGTCTACAATGGAACCCTGTATCTAACTTTTTGTTGTGAGGATTTCGATTACCATGCGTGGAAGATGGAAGAAGATTTTTCGTGGAGTAAGGAGTTTGTTCTTGCTTTGCCAGAAAATGTTCATCACTCTCTCCGTCATCACCCTATAGGATATTATCTCCAACTCATTAAGTTTTGTGAAGATGGGAACATCTTGTGTCTTTATGCTGGAATCCTGTTAATACTCTATGACCCCAGCACTCAGACGGTGGAGATATTGACGTATCAAGATTTTGAAATCAAGGAAGCCATGTGGGTTCATCAAATTGAGTCCTTCAGTTTCAATTCTCTCCATAACATTTTGACAGGAAAGTGTTGAATGATTTTGTTTAATGAGTATTTCTATATGGGACTTGTCCTTTGTAGTTTTGATCCTATGAGTTTTATCTTTTTCTCTCCAGGTCTTATTTTAGCAAAACCAAACACTTGAAACGTGAGGTTTTTTTTCCCTTCTAAAAAGATGAAAGCAATTGTTCTTAGCTATCAGTATTCTTTATAATAGATACTTCTACTTTATAATCTAGCAAGGTTGAAATCATGGTAAGCTTATTTAAACTTTCCTCTAGCTCTACCATCTATGCATTAACTCATCTTAAAGGAGAAATAGTGGTTTTCTTTTTAGGAACTGAGGAGAGGAGAAGGTAGCTTTTCTGTCCAAACACGAATTCAATAAATTTTGGTCACAGCTTTCATAGTTCATTGCTGTTGACTTGTCCCCCCTCCCAGCACACACACACACCTGTTCTGCCGAAAATGGGAGAAAGCTCAGTAGTTACGCTTGCTTGAAGTATGTTATTCTTTTAGATGCAAACAATTATATCGTTGATAGTCATAAAAACTAGAAACTCTTTTCTCTGCCATGATTTTGATGAAGTTTCCATCTTCTATCACTGGGAGATACTCTGCCGATTGCTCATGGTAAGCATGGAGGGATTTCTAGTTTTGTTCCTTTCTTTTGAATTTTAGAATCATAATGATGTAGGTCCCAAATTACACAAACTTATAGTAGGAAGGGTAACAAGGGAAAGAGGGTAGGTTTTTGTGAAAAGTTTCGCAAAGAATTTTGGGTAGAGGGTTTCCCTACTCTCTAGACATGGTTGATGGAGTCTTTATTGCTATCTGATTATCTTTTAGTCAATCTTGATTCTTATCATTTATCAATATAAGAATATGATCGGATTGTTATTAGGATAGAAATATGGATATGAGCAGTTACCATTCCAATAAAATTCATATCTTCATTTTGTATGTTCAATCAATAGATGATAAGTGACAGAGTGTGACACATTTATCACTTAATAATTACAAATACAATCATCTATGATAAGCATAGTAGTTTAGGGTTGAATCTTAAACTTTAAAGTACTACGCTTATCATCACTTAGCATAAGATTGAACCCTAAACTACTGTGCTTTTCATCACTTCTCAACCATGCTGCATTTTTTCTTAATGGTCTGAACCACTTTGTGTGCAACCATCGTTCGAGATGTTCGCTTCAGTCAACTACATTTGATTCTAGAAAACTGGTGGCCATGACTATCTACATGAACTTCATATCATTGCTCCCTCCAAACAGTTCTCGATTGCATCAATACAGAGTCCAATCGGTTTTGCAAGTGCCATGGCCTCTGCGAGTCTCGATCTTGTTTCACAATGTCGTGACATTATGAATGTCGTGTTTGTTGCAGCCCATCTTAAATGAAGATCAGCTTCAGACTTTGGAAGGCCAAGCCATGTAAGAACACTCCACAGCTGTTGCAAATGACACCATGAAATAGATACCAAAAAAGTGGAAAAGAAGAAACTGAACTCTCCGTTTGAATTGACGTCCGTGTTTCAACATGTATTAATCAGCGTTTGTTAAACATTTTAATTTGTTTCAAAATGACTAATTTTCATAATTAAACACATGAAAAGTTAAACTAAACACACCGTTGCTTGTCTTTTACCTTAAGAATATCTGCTAGATGTCCATCGGAATTCCCAGCAACTAAAAGCTCAGCCACTAAACCTCCTAACGTTACACATAAAAACTGGTTCAAAGTCTGGAACAAAAGAGAAAAACAAAATCTTCACAATAATTCTTTTTCATTATCATTGATAAACTCTACGTTAGTTACTTTGAAAGTTCATTCAATTCTAGTCTTCGTAACTTTTAATAAATCTTTAAATTTAACATCGTAAACTTAATTTTTCTCGAATTTGATTAAATAATAGTTGTGATACTTATGTTCCTATGATTTAGAGAAGTTTGAGTTTAATTTGATAGTAGAATGAATTTAATCTTTTGAGTTGGGTTGTAACTTGTTATTATTAGGAATGTCTAAGCTTCAAGATCATTAAAACTCATGAACTTTCAATCAACGATTAAAATATCATGGCTATGTCTTTTATAAATGCTCGTAAAAGAAAATATGTATCTACTTAGTCTAATATGAGTAAAAGTATTAATAACTATACTCATAACTTAGTTTAAGGGTAGAAACAACTTAATTATTAATCTAAATAAATTTTGTGACGTTTAAAAATATCTGTCGATATCGATATTTTAAAATATCTATTGATAATTGATATACCTGCAAAATTGAAATCTCGATATCGACATCAATATTTTAATCCGTGCTTTCAATAGAAAATCTGAAAACAAAAGACTCAATGAAAACATGGTTGTATTTTATATTTTTCGATATGTATTTAGAGACATATTAAAAAATTGGACTCTAATTTTTTTAAAAATGTTTAAATGTGTTTCATAATAAATATATCTATAAACTATAAAACTAGCTAACCTTAATCATCCACTAAAATTTAGTTAAAAATTTTGAGAAACAGATTTTGGATTGAGAAAGTGATCGAAGACATTACCTTTGAGGAAATGGTGCCTTTATTTGCCTGCATGATACAGAATAGATTAAATTTTGGTATTGTTAGTACAATAGCAAGAAATAACATTAAATCATATAATAGAAAGAGATCTTACTCTGTTATTAAAACTTCTGATATCAGCATTTCCCCCCAAAATCTTTACTGAATCAATCTGACATTAAGGGATAAAAAGTAAGAAGTAAAAGCCATATAATTTGCATAGTTGTTGATTACACCTTCATGGGTTTGTGTTATATTTGCTAATGTTTTAGGCCTGAATGCTATATTTGAAACATTTCGTTTCGTTTTATAATCCCACTTACTAAAACAACTATGTAGAAGAAGCAGAAGAAATTGCAAGATTTAACTCTAAACAAACACTGACAATCTATAGGGGTGAGCATGATATAGACCAAAAAACTGAGTCGACCGACCGACCCTAACTTATTGATATTGAGATTGGTTTGAACATTTACTAAACCGACTCTGAAAAAAAAAAAACTGAATTTGACCGACCGATGATCACTCCTAGTAATCTATCTTAACGTTGTTATGGCTTGAGAGGTGTGCACGGTTTTGTGGGTCTTGTGGGGGAGCGAAATAGAAGGATATTTAGAGGTTCGGAAAGGGATCTTTTGGAGATTGGTCTATTTCCATTTTCATGTATCTTTTATGAGTTTCGATTTCGAAGATCTTTTGTAACTACTCTTTAGACAAGACGGTGTTGTGCATGGTTAGAGCCGTTTTCTTGAAAGGATGCTTCTTTTTCAGGAACTTGAAACAGTTAGGCAAAACACAAGAAGCTTATTAAGTAGAAGATCAAATATAGATAGAAAGATGCAAGCAGTTCTCCATGAAGAAACCAAATTTCAATCTTGAAGAAAGCATCTGATAGAAGCAGCAGAGTGAAAAAGGATCTTACTTCCCCAAGAAATTCAAACCCAACAAATGAAACCTTTCCTTCAGCAAATCTGTTTTGCCTCAAAGCTTGAATGCTTGGCACTTGATATGCTTTTGGAAGAACACCCATCAAATATCCAACAAGAAAATGCCCAGCTTCATGCTACAAAAAACCATAATCCCAACTTCCAATCATGATCTATATACATACAAACTCAGTGACAATGGTAGAAACAACCATGGAAGAATCAACATATAGATTTAGATCACTTTACTTGAGCACAAATGAAGTGTTCTTGTTCTTCACATCTTGAAGAATGTCTACCTTCAGCCATTGAACTCTCTAGCTTTTCAGCAGAGAGAATCTGTATAAGAACGAACAGAGAATGTTATTCTTGATGAAACACAAATGGATAGTCATCAAAAGCAGAGCAAATCTGAATGTACCTCCTCAAGCAAAGATATCTGAAGACATTGTTGAACTGAATCCAGAATCGAATCCACTAATGGTTGAAGGGATAAAATGTCCATCCTATTGACCTCAGATTCATCCAGTTCTAAACGTTTCTTGATTATCTACACCATTTTCAACAAGATTTCAAAGGAAAGAATTGCTAATCAATGGATGTTTTGGCAGAAGAATCTCTCGGACTCAAAATACACAAAGAGAAAGAGAGTAAGATGACCTGTTTGGCAGCGCCAAAACCACGAAGTCCATATGGTTTTCCTTGCAATTGCTTAACCAACGAAACAGCTGATTTGTATTGCCGCTTTGAGAGTGCTCGATCCACAAGCTTCAATGCACGACGTCGTTTCGCCGAAGAAACGACGTCTCCGGTCACCGGAACCCTCCGATGAAACTCTAGGTTGAAAGTGAAATCGTAAACAGCAGCAGTGAGGAACATCACATATTACATAACTCTCCCATTTGGCGTTTCTCGAGAAAGAAAAGAACAAGAAGGGTTAATCCACAACCACGAGATGATTTTCGAGAGTTTACGACGTCGTTTTCATATTCAGCTACTGGAATTTCCAAATCATTCATCAATTATCCATAGCTGTGAGTGTGAGGTCGAAAATTTCTTGAAATTTCTTACAATATATTCTCCTTCCCGTGAGATTGCTTCGAATCGGAATTTTTCAATGCAGTATGCAGTTTTACGTTACCGTCCGTGTTTTCGAGCGGCCGGAATCTGGAACTGTTCATCGGAGGTTGGTCTCCGGCGGCGGCAAGTGCTAGAGCAAATTGATAAAGAGTTAGCCAAAGGTGATGATCGAGCGGCTCTCTTCCTCCTCAAGGAATCTCAGGGGAAGCTCGACGGCGTTCGATGCTTCGGCGCAGCTCGTCAGGTCAGTGATTGCAAAGATTTTGATCGGAATTGTTAGCAGTTTCAGTCTTGTTGTTTTGATTCCTTTCAATTTGTTTGTTGAAATGCTTCAACGAGTTGTAGTTTCAAGATTGGGAAGAAACAACGCATAATCTTACAGGGAACCTCAAGCTGTTAGCACTTTCATTTGCATGATTAATTATATATTGAAGGAGAGAAGTTATTCTGCAGATTCCTCAAAGACTTTACACATTGGAAGAGCTGAAGCTAAATGGAATTGAAACTTCATCACTTTTATCACCATTGGATTCAACTCTTGGTTCAATTGAAAGATATATTCAACTTGCTGCTGGTTTGCTTGCTGTTTCTGCTTGGAATCTCTTTGAATTTACTCCCCAACAACTCTTCTACCTTTCTCTTGGATTCCTATTTCTTTGGACTCTCGATTCGGTAAGTATTGTACAATTGTTCTTATACTATGTTTTGAGTATAGTTATATAATTATTAGGGACAGCAAACCTCCACATATCTCTACAACAAATGGTATGTGCATAATAAGCCTTTGTGACATTGCTTTTGTGATCATCTGAATGCCTCATTTGAGATATCGTCACTCACGTGTGTATCTATGATTTTTCCTTTTTTCTTTTACAACTGTGAGTCAAAGCCTTGCTCCCTTATCACAAGGTTTACTCTCTGTTGATGCAAAAAAACGTTGGGAGATACTGAGACGTGCACCATAAGAAACTCCAAACGTTCTTGTAAATGAAGTTTTGCCTATCCCAACTTTCTGCACTGACATTCATTTACGTTGTGTCATAAAGGCTGATATGTCCACACATAGTGAATGCATTGGGAAAGAAATGAGATCTTCTGACGTATTTTGTTGCGTTGACACAGCCTAAAGTTCTTGCAGTGTATAACTAGGGCATCTGCACTAGCTTAAGGCTCGAACTCAAGAGGCATCAAGAGTTTTTGGTATACTCACTAGAAGGTTTAAATTTGAAGGCCTAGCCAATGGAGTTGCACTTGAGTGTCATTTTTTTTATCTAACTAATGAGAGACTTTAGGCCGTCTCTTTGATACCTTAGTTACTGAGCATGATGCTCTAATAAGTTACAAAGTTTTGATCTTTTTCTTTTATGCCTTAAGGTGGCTTTGAATGGGGGAGTTGGAAGTTTGGTTCTTGATACAATTGGTCATACTTTTAGTAAGAAATACCACAACAGAGTTATTCAAGTAAAATTCTCTCTCAATCTATTGCTGCATTTTATGACCTCTTCTTCATATATTTGAAGATAACATGATCTACTAGTCAATGAAAATTAATAGCATGAAGCTGGGCATTTCTTGATTGCCTACTTGCTCGGAGTTCTTCCAAAAGGCTACACGACGTCAAGTTTTGAAGCGTTTCAAAAGGAAGGGTCTCTCAATCTTCAGGCTGGCACTGCTTTTGTTGATTTTGAATTTCTTGAAGAAGTAAGTTTAATTCGATAGTTAACTAATTGTAGTTGAAGTTTGAGATCATTGTCTTTTGGTTAATAAATACCTTCCCTGTTCCCACAGGTTAATGCAGGAAAAGTCTCGGCAACGGTACATTTTCTACTTAAAACCTTCCTGGTTTTCTCTTTTGTGTTTTTTAATTTTATGGAACACTTGAATTTATGATCAGATTCTGAAAACAAAACATTAGTAAAGAGTGGATATTAAAAGATAGAAATCTACGAGTTGCCGACGATCAACTCTGACGACCCCTACCAACCATTAGTTGATTAGATACTGAAAATCCCTCAACTGCAAGAACTAAATTACAATGTTTTGATAGTTTAGAGCTGAAAATCGAATAAAACCCATAAGTTTAAGTACCAAAATGAGAATTTTTTTTTGCCTTAGGGAGATTATCTTTGGTATTGTTTGTTTGTTTATCAGATGTTGAACAGATTTTCATGCATAGCACTTGCTGGTGTGGCTACTGAGTATCTTCTATATGGATGTGCTGAGGGAGGTCTTGCTGATATCAACAAGGTTTGTTTTCTATCATTTATTGGTTGGATTTTAATGACTTTTATTAGTCGATTTCACCAACGAAAAGAATCATCAGATCGGTTCGATAGGTTTCCCTTTGACTCGAAATTGAACCATATTGATGTCATATAACACAAAAAGGTAGATTTAGAAAGAAACGTTTGATAATGTTATTGTTTCTTATTTTGTGATCTCTTTTTTATTAGAATAAAAACCTTTCATATTCAGTCTCCGTCAACAAAATGACCGCTCGAAAAACTGAACCGAACCAAACTAAACCGAACGTTTTGGTTTGATATTGATTTATTGGATGCAGTTGGATGTTTTGTTGAAAGGGTTAGGGTTTACACAAAAGAAGGCAAATTCTCAAGTAAGATGGGCAGTTTTAAACACTGTTTTGATACTCCGACGCCATGAAAGTGCAAGAGCTAAGCTTGCTGATGCTATGTCTTCCGGAAAGTCGGTAGGAAATTGTATTGACGTTGTAGAGAATAGTATTCATCTTCCTGACCTTTGACGTAATTTAGTACTTGTATGTTTTAGAGTGATTTTGAAAAAGTTTATTAATATCACTTTTTTTTTCAATGGTTAGATGTGTTGTTTTGAAAAGAAATTGAACCTTTCTCAAATAGAGAGACTCGATGCTAGTTTAGTATCGTTTTACTTTCAATAAATCTTTAAAATAGTGTTTGATTTTTGTCATTTGGAAATATTCACATGATGTATTTTCTTGCAAAATGGATAAAAAGAAATTGACTTCAAATGACTAGATTAATAAATTTATCAAAAGTACATAAACTAAAGTTAAGATTTATGAATGTACACGTATAAGGAATAAATTTATGGAGATTGAGAATACAGATACCGCTAAAATTGAATGGAAGGAACCATAATGAGATTAAAAAAATTGGAGGAAAGACAAAGCTCATCTCATGCTAAACTAAACCGTTGCAAAGTTGAAAATACTAAATTATTACAATTAAAGTTTCTCATCCTCATCATTTAATCGACTAACAATCTAAGTCCACTAAAATGGAGATAGGGGTAAATGACAAGCATGACTTCACTGCATCATCTCTAATATTCATGAGTTAAAGGATGGAGCATAGAACTCCAAATACTTGCAACTTGCTCCAATAATCATAGGCCACTATGATCTCGAATGACTCACTCAACAAACACATTTTTGCTCGTCTTACGCAAGCCTCACCACTCTTTTGCTGAACAATGCTAGGAGAGCAAGTGTCTCTACAAGAAATCGAAAGAGTTTCGACACCACAAAAAATGTCAGTAAACCGTGCATTGGAGTTGACCATCTAACGCCGACACTACGTTCCTTGCGTTGACGAACGTATAAAATTTAATTTAATATGTACACTTTCCTCGACATGTGACAGAGGAACGTCGGGGAAAGGTTAAATAATAATTAAACATTTAAACTTTCTCTCGATGTCCATCTGCCACACGTCCAGGAAAGTGGAAAATAGTCGTTACAATTTCCTCGACGTGCTGACAACGTGCGCCGGTGAACGTTTTCCCACCGTCGACATGATCTACCTCAGAGATACTTCCCGACGTACCTTCCGACGTCGGGATAACCTTCCCCAACGTGGAACGGCATCAGGAAAGATCCTATTTCTTGTAGTATGTCTTATTTGATGATTATTTGGTTTTGATTTTTTAAAATTAAGGCTATTGGCAGTTGTTCTACCTCTCAGTTTCTTTGTTTATTATTTACTCTCTAATCATGTTCTTAAAAACCAATCTATGTTTTGAAAACTAAAAACAAAAGGTAGTTTTTAAAAACTTGTTAATGTTTTGTAAATATAACTAAGAATGCAAACTTTTTTTTTTTTTATTTAGAGAAGACTGAAAAAATTTGTAAGAAAATAAGAGGAAAAAAAGACATCCTCTTTGAATGATGGGATTTTAGGAGAATCGAAATTTAACTCTTCAAATAGTCGAGGAGAAGGGCATCACCAAACATGACTTGCAAGGCTCTTTCATGAGCATCAACGCTAGACATCTAAAACACATTCTTTCCTACTCTTCAACACCACTTTGAAATTTAAATTGATACGATATGATTTTCATTTGAAAGATGCAACCTCCATGATTAACATAAAATAATAATAATTTTCACAATTCTTCCCACACAATCCATCAACCACACAAATATCATCATAATACTAGCTATTATATTTCTTCCCCCAAACACATACTATCATAACACTATCATTCATAATCTTTCCTCCAAACACATATTATCATAACAATACCAATAATAAACTTTCCCCAAACACATATTATCATAACATAGGATTATCATATTTTTTTTTTCCATAACTCTTTCTCCCCAAACACACCCGAAGACTGAAGTTGAGGGAAAAATACTAAGAGTCATCTTTTCAAATCAAAGGACATCAAAGAACCCTAATAAGATGCCAAAACTATAATGGCATGAACAAGGTCAAAGACTTTAGGGAATGCCCAAACTACGATAGCTCGGTCTAAATTGATCTAAATTTGTTCAATTTGTAAACTCTAGCTGATCTTTTGAAAGTTATGCTGAACTCTGAAGAAAGTTTAAACTGAAAGCAACTTCAAAAACATCATTACCCAAAGAACAAAAACAAAAAGAATAGTAAAACAGACGTGGGTAAACATGGGAAGATCAGAACTCAGGTGAATTTAGTGGTTACATGTAAAAAGGCACTCCATCTTCTCTCCTCCTCTCCATACATGAACATTTTAATCCAGAATCAGCAGCATAGTAACCCTTTTCCAAATGCCAACAGGGCAGATGAAATTCTCTCTGACTCTACTCCTACACTAAAATGTTGGAAAATCAAATTTACAATTTCTGCTTTTGCAGATCAATCTTCAAATTAGAACCAAGATATTAAGCTCCCAAACAGCCTCATTCATCTTCTTGCTTCCCATTTGATCATAGCATTAATCTAATAGGAGATGCCTACCGACCTCTTTCATTTACCTCCCAATATTAGAGGTTTGAGCAAAAAGTTCTCTTCAGCTAGCAACTTCGATGGAACTTGTATGTAGATGGCTTCCTGAAAAAGAGCATGGAACAGCGCTCCAAAGTTTTCTAGAACAAAGTAAAAAGAGAAAGATAAGAAATCAACTGGGGCTGTTCTCATTTCACACTGAGATGAATACTTCCCATTCTGTAAACCAAAATTTGATTTCAACTTCCGAGATTCAGATTGCCTGCTCTCCACATCTTCCATACGTTAACCTGCATTTTTCTTGCTCAAATCTCTAGGTGATTTTCTAATTCTAAGGCATGTTGTTCCTCTCAAACCACTACTCTCACCATGTTTCTTTGGAGTGTTCGTTCCTCCATTTTGATGAATTGCACTACTTTCCTTGTGTGTTGATAGGCCATTTCGACTTCCATCTCTACTTCTATTATCTACTGGCACAAACTTATCTACCTGCGCATCGCTTTCAGTCAGGTTTAACTTTCTTGGAGATTTTCTCACAGTCGTTGGGACCTCACTACTTGGATGACTCTTCTTTAGGTTACTCTTCTGAATTTTTGCAGCCTCATTATTATCAAGAACAATCACTTCCACTTTCTCTTTAGGGGATTTAAAACCATGAGATGGATCGGTTTTTCCAGAAGAAGCAGGAGCATCATTAGTCTCCTCCTTGACATTATTAAGATCAACATGTTCATCATTAATATTAGGGGGAAGAGCAGCAGGATCTAATTCAAATGATCCTTTTGGAACACCTTTTCTTTCCTTTCCCGTCATTCTAACCGAAGGAATTTGATGAGAAAATCTGTACAACTCATTAGGTGGAATCTTAAAGGAGTTTTGTCTATGCTTCTCGGTAGTATGAAACAAGCAGACAAAATCTTTGACCTTGTCCATAAAAGCAACCAATATACCGACACCTTCAACATAATCTGACAAGATCTCAACAAACTCAAATTCAAAAGCTACATGTTTTTCAGGTTCAGAGCTCCATCTAATATCCCAGTCCTTGAAAAGAGCCCAAGTTTCTCCTTTTCTGGGATACAGAAAGTAAGAATTCTTTGATGCCCCCTGCTTGGGGCAATGTACCATATGAGAGAACATGGGAAGCTCAGCAGTTAGCTCAGATCCTCCTAGTGTATACTTGCCACAAGCTATTGGCAATTCTGCATCACACCATTCGATTTCACCTTCGTCATCAGGATGTGGTTCAAACCAGCTAATCTGGAGCTTGAATTCAGGGGAGAACACCTTTCTAATGCGGGCATAAAATCTTGGCATGCCATCAACAGTATCATAAATAGCCCATACCTGATTGACCGCAAAACAATCTTTCCCTTTACCCGTATCAAAATCGCTAAACTCAGGATCAGCACACACCAAAACATGTACTCCTCCTTGCAAGCCATTTTCCTCTGTATCAGCAATCTCAGTTTTGGATTTGTTATCATTTTTATCTGACCTGTTTTCCCCTTCTCTGACTACTTCCTCACATTTGGGTTTTCTGTTGGGCGAGTCTGCTGGATGGGGAGGCAGTACTTCCTGTTTGATGCCCTTGGCAGATGCTTCAACATTTGAAGTTGCATCTTTCATCTCATCTTTCAAGTCCGTAGATGCAGTGCCACTTGACTTCTTTTGACTCTGTAAACTGTCATCATCTTCACTTAAATATTTCCTGTATGAAACATGTTTTTTGTTCCTTGTAGATCTCCTTTGACAATTGTCTTTACTCAGACCAGGATCCTTCTCAGATACATCGTCATCTTCAACTTCATCATCGTCATGTTCCGAATTGTTGCCATGTGCAGTAGCAGATTTCCGTTGTCTCTTCCTATTTTGATTCTTGGTAGCAACTTTTTCCGTGCTTCTAGCTGCATCAGATTTGGCCTTTTCTTTCCCAGTCTTCTCTGCATCTGCTTTGGGCTTAGCATTACTTCCCTGTCCCTTCTGTTTTTTTCCTGCTTTAGCATTCAAATCAACTCCACCAGATCTATCCTGGGATTTCTTATCAGAACCTTGCTTATTTTCTGCAGCAGGTTTTGAGGGTCCTGCCTCAGGAGCTACCTTTTTCTGAGGAACGTGCATTTGGTGAAATGTTGGAGGAATAGTTTGGTTATTCAAATCATGCGAGATAAATCCTCTACCACAATTTTGGCAACGCAGCATTTTACTAAGATAACATTTGAGGTACTGATACCTCACATTACAAAATGGGCAGCAAGTCCAAAAAGCCTGCTGTGCCGGTGGTTGTGGTGGCTTAAAAGGATTCCCTCCAGGGTAATGTGAGAAAGGACCACTTGAGTAACCATTTGCAGTTCCTCTCTCTTGTTTGTTTACAGCCGCGTATCCATTCTGCTGATCATGAGATGACTTGGCAGGTGCAATATTTCTTCTTGCAGCTCCATACTTCAAGTCGTATAACTTTCGTTTCGACTGATCAGAAAGGAGTCTGTTGGCTTCACCAACAAGTTTGAAAGCAGCTTCCGCACCAGCAAACTTGTTCTTATCTGGGTGGAGTAACAGTGCAAGCTTCCTGTATTGCTTTTTAATAATTGTTTCGTCCGCTGATTGTTCAATTTGAAGAATCCCATACCAATCATTTTCGGCACCATACATTCTATTCTGTGCTGAACAGTGAATCTCACATACTGTTAGCAATTGAGTAATATTGTCAAGCGTAGGAAAGAGTCTTTGTGCTGTCTGAGCCATCTTCCTTGCCCCAATAAAATCGCTGATTTCCAGCTTCGTTTCAGCAATTTTCATAGCCTTGATGGCCTCCTCCTTGTTGCACTCCATTACTACCACGTTCAAGCATTAACCACTTAAAATGTCAAACACAGAAGACACAGGATGAATGAGTTTTTCTACTCATGCTGCTGACTGTTCATCAGCACCGAAAGTCCATAGTCTCAATCTGCATTAATGTAACCAAGTACACTTATACTAAAATTCTTTGGACGTTCTAAGAATAAGGTGTATATCTACTTCATGATTTGAAATGCAGACAAAAAATCAAGCTTTGAACAGGGAGAATCTTACCAACATAACAATTGAACAGGCTGAACTAACTTGAAGCAAGTCAGTTAAATAAGCAAATGGAGCATGAACATCGCATCTTAAACAAAGGGATTGAAGCTACAACATCCAGGAGTGCAAAGAATCCTAATCCTTAAAATTAATGTCTGCAAGTACAATTCAAATATCAATATCAAGAAAAGAAAGAAAAAAAAAGAGAAAAATCAGAACAAGCAGGTGAATGGAAAATAAAAGAGCAAGAAGGAGAAAATAGAAATACAAGCAAAAAATGAAATTTGAACTCCCAAACAATCATAAGCATTATCCTTTCCATCTGAATTGGAGGCTATTAATTTGTCTCATTTTGTGGGACTCTTTCTTTTGTAGGCTCTCTTTTGTATGCCCTTGTATTAATTCTTTTATTTCCCAATGGAAGTTTGGTTATTCATAAAGATAAATAAGTAAAAAATAACTAGTACACAAAACATTTTTAAAGGAATAATAGCCCTCTAAGAACAACGATACAAAGAAAAAAGAAGTGAGTTACTTAAGTGAGCGAGGGAAAGTATGCAAGAGAAAATAAAGGATAAATTCAAGGCCTACGTGTTTCTTCCCTAAGAAAACAACAAATTTCTTTTAAAAAAAAAACCTCACTTGTCTTCAAGGAAACTCTTATACATAAAACATTTCATTAATCATAGTTGATAATACTATATTTCTTTCACATTAAAAAGAATTATCTACATTCTTCCATTCTACATTCAAACAAGATGAAGCCCTTGCATTTTTGGACCTTCGTACTTAAGCCCCAGATGGAGAGGGCTATTGTACTTCAGCGTGTCCTGTGTTTTGAAAATACCACTTTCAACAAGTGCACCAAATTATTTTATATACCTTACTGTAAGATAAGTATCCGAGTTCTGATTGAGAAAAATGAAAAGAATGTACATGGCGTACACATTCGCACATATTTAACTCAACAAAAGTAATCAAACTCTACAAGAGGGACTCAAAGTTTGAAACTACCATCATTAAATGGCACTTCACTCTTACTTTTCTCCCCATTAGCATTATTTTTATGCTCAAATACACACACCAAATAGAATGGTGTGAAAGAAACAAACCAAGCCAACTATTCTTTGTTTAAGATGTCCTTTTTCCCCTATTTAATTTAAATCCAAACCCCTAGTTTCCTCTAAAGCAAGCTGCACATAGTTGAAGTTGTTTCAACAATACATTTTACATTCTGAAAATAGTGAATACAATAGAGAAAAAAATTTCCGAAAATTGTACCAAAATGCCTAAAAAACAATTTCGTGTCATTCTTTCTAAATAAGTATGATAAAAAAGAGGAAGGAGAGAAGACGTGAAACCAACTCATATTAATGAAAAAAAACTACCGTCAATTTGATTACAATAAAATCCCTACGTTAAAAAAACTCTTATATACAAAATATGCATTGAAGATTTTAAAATGAAATCCTATTAAAGAATCCAAACCGATTGATTCGCTTTCAAAACTTTAGGGTTTGAATTGATTCAACCCACACAGTTTAGAAGGTATAAACTAACTATTTTCCCCTTTTAGTAGACACACCATTTCCCAGCTTAGAAAATAACAACGTCCTTTACGATGAAGAAACTTTCTATCCACCAGATCAATTTTGTAAAATAATAACCATTAGACTATTAACGTACTTGCTAGCTCTCTACTCAGAATTCAAAAAAAGAAAAAAGCACAATTACACAGCCCAAACATCGTAAAATTCTTAAATATCAATCCCCAACTGATCTGCCTATGTGTGTGGCAGTCATATGATGATCATCCAAAATCAAAGCAATTAAACCAAGACACGATCTGAGAACAAGCAAAACATGCAACATACAACATACAACATCCAACATCTACAAAATTAAGCAGTAAACAAAACCCCAAGTGAGAAAAGCAATAAATAACAAAGATATTAAACAAAAATAAAACAGACCCAGAAACGGAAACTGGAAATGGAGATAGATAAGAGAAGCAAATGAATGAAAGAAAAGTGAAAAGGGGTTTACATGGAAATGAGAGGGAAAACCCTAGAATTGAAACGAAGAGGAAAGAGAAGAAGGTAAGAACATACCGGGTGTATGAAATGGAAAAGGGAGTGAAAGGGCATGAAGAGAGAGGGAGAGAGAGAGAGAGAGAGAGAGAGAGAGAGAGAGAGAGAGAGAGAGAGAGAGAGAGAGAGAGGGAAAGTGCGGCGGGAAAAAGTGAAAAAAATTTAGAGGGAACTTAAATAATGCGTCCCTCCCCTTCTTCCAGTTTTTCTCTACGAAATTCGGCTTCTTCCTCTCTGTGTTTGTGTGCGTTGTGTGTGTGTCTCTTCCTCTGCTTGTCTCTTCGTCCTCAAAAAGTGCTTCCTTCTTTTCCTCTTTTTATACTCTCATTCTTTAGGCCCAAGCCCAATTTCTAGATCTTTACACAAATTGATCTCACTCGGTGTGTGCAAAAACATATAACCGTCCAAATGACAAACTAATAGAGTATAATTTGAAAATTCGCAAATTCTCAAAAATAATTTGATTTTTTAGTAAAATTGCATGAGGTATATTTTCTTTTGACAATTTTTTAATCGATTTTACTCAATAGTTTGAAACTCATTTTTTTTCATATTTGTTCCGAGTAAGATCATGGAATATAACGCAAAATTATGATTATATTGTATTTGGCTCTTGGGAAAGTTGGAGTCAAACTCGTCTAGGAGAGAAAGTCCGTCGCAGAGGTTGTGTCATCCTCTTGTTCTTCGCTCTAGTTCTTCTTGTTGAAGCTTTCCTTTCAGACTCTTCGCCTCGTCCGTTGTATGCTCTTGCAACTGGATTGATTTAGTAGACATTGGCCAGAGTTTTTCTCTGGAAAGGTATTTTACCCCTTGATAGTTTGAAACTCATTTTTTTTCATATTTGTACAGCGGAAAATAGTGGAATATAACACAGAATTATGATTATAGTGTATTTGCATATCATTCAATTTTATAATAATATTAAATAGATATTTATTTTCTGGATTGATCTCATTTAACCAACATATGCTAGATTCATGTCTTCAATTTATAACAAATTATCAGATTTGTACGCTTCAAATCAAATGCTTAACAAATTATTTTTAATAATATCTATTTAATTCACACCATAAAATCATTGATAATATTATTCATTCAAGTACGTTTCATAACATTTGCTTAATTCTTAATAACATGTTATTATATCTTATAAATACATAATTTTTCATATGACGATTCATTATATAATTTATTCATTGTACGTTCCTTAAGGTTTGGTTAATTCTTACTAATATCTAAATATCATACAAATTCACAATTTTTCATATTTATTCTTAATTTTTTTTGGATTATATATATTGAAATAAATATTTATTTTATGCATTTGATTTTAAAAGTCTAGTTGGAAGATGTCCAAAATTTGAATTTAAAACTATATCTTTCCCTAAAATTATGCATTTGATATAATAAAAACCTCGGATTAAGAGTGTGTCATTCCTATAATTATCCATGTAACGAATATTACATAAACGGATGGACCATATTAATAATAATGAATTAGTATTAGTTAACGAGAATAAATGTTAATATAATCATGTCTATGGATGATAACATTTTTATTAAACTAATGATACATACGTTAAATGCATCAAAATTAGGGGAATAAAATTATTTACTATTGTTAAATAAAATATATTTTCCATATATATTATTTACTATTATTTAAAAGTTCGTTTTAAAGTTTTATTTAAAACCACCAAAACACTAAAAAAATATTATTCAAATGTCCATATCCCAAAAAATCCGTGAGAATAATATGATTTTTATGTAAAATTATTTAATTGTATCATTTACCCTACATAGTTTTTTAATTAGACTTTTATTTTGAGGTACAACAGATGAATTTGTTTTCAGTTCGGTGAATAATTTCGCATTTATGGTACGCTTGTTTTGGAATTTTTTCATGACAGCTGTCGACTTTATTGTTCATATGTCTTTTAATTCTTTTACCTTTATCCTCTACCGTTTCTTCTAATGGCAATGCAACGTGTGAAGACTCTTTTTAATGGTAGATGGATGGAATCTTCTCGATATATGCATGTCTAAATCAAGAAGTATAATACGTATTTATACCTTTTTATGTGGGATAATATGTGTTTTACCGATACGGTGTATTTGCATGATACAAATAATGAAACCAAATATCATACAGTTATAATGAAACCAAATATCATATAGTTACATATACAGTGTATTTGCAAACTGCTATCAGTTTTGAAAAATATTAACTAATTTATTATATTTTCAGGATTGACAAGATTTCTCCAATATCTCCTAAATATATGTCTATAATTCATAACCAATTTTCAGATTTTTAGTATTTACACGAAATTAATTAACACTTATTTATTTAATTCATAAAACTTATGTTTAATAAATATTTTTCCTAAAAAATTGAGGGATTTTCAACTATTTCTCAATCTAATCCCTAAATAATGGCAATCACTAATTTGAATTTGAATTTTTTATATTGTAAACAATTTATTATATTTTATTATATACAATATTTTCAAATTTGTTATATTTTAAACCATTTATTAACAATTTATTAAACAATATATCATATATATTTTTAATAACAAGTTGAATTTGAATTTAAATATATATTTTTAATAACAATTTAAATTTAAATTTTATAATTTAATTATGACTCAATGACATTTTTGTAATTATTTGAATCTTTTTCTTTTAGGTTTTATTAGAGAAAATAAAAGAAGAATATTGAGAGAGGGGGCAGTCGGCCAGAGACAAACACAATGAGAGAGATAAAATTCTTCTTGCAAACAAGAGAGGAGAAGAGCTCAAATGAATCTCGAATGCATGAAGACTTAAAAAATTCACTGATTTGAGTGGACGAACTCATCGATGCGTATCTTGCTAAGATGTATATTAGTTTTGAATTCTATGGTATAATTTCATGATTTCATCTTTATTATAATATCAACAATGCTCCCCTTCTGAATTTTTTGATGAATTGATGGTTTGAAATGGTTTTCAAACTTTCTTTAGGGTTTAGAATGAAAGAAGGAAGTAAGCGGCCGAAATCCAAGGAAAAAAATGATCGCTCACAGAGATTTTAAATTTTGAGCTTCCCATTAATGATAACTTTTCTAATCTTTATGTTTTTGGGGAAAATTTTTATGTAGCATATATGTTATTTCAATTACAATGTATTTGAGATTTAGGTGAACAATTGTATTTTACATATTGGTTAGGGGCATTTGAGGGATTGTTTCATTATTTTATTTTTTTAATTTTTATGTTTTGCTATCTTAACAATTTAAATTTATTTTTGTTATTTTTTCAAAGTAAAAGTCATAATTTGCTCTTATTCTTGACAACCCAACTCAAAAATAGCAAATCCTTGAAATATTAAGATCAAAATCGCCGGTTAGAGACATTTTTTTTCTTCTTTTTTAACCAATTACACTCGACAATTTGTTTCTTACATATAGTTGTGAAAGGATGAGGTAGAGTATCACATGATCGCGGATACAATGTACTTGCATGCAACCTTTTGTTTTGGAAAATTTCAACTAAATATCATATTTTCAGACCGTACAAGATTGCACCAATATCTCGAGATATATGATCGTAATTTATACCAGATTTTTGGATTATTAGTACTTAAATAAATAAATTATTAATTAATTTATATAATTCATAATATATATATATATATATATATATATATATATATATATTAATAACAATTTGAATTCAAAACATTTTTCATATCCCTAAAATAATGACTAAGATAATTTATTATATAATATATAATACACGTTTTTTCCATTTCTAATAACAATTTAAAGTTAGATTTTCGGTAAAATCGTCAATTTGAATTATTTCAAACGACCATATCCTAAAATAATGGCAAACATAAATTCAAGATCATTTATATCCTAAAAAATTGAATTTAAAATTTGAATTTCAACACCTCCACAATCGAATTGTTATGACAATTTTAATTTCAAAATTTATTCTTCCCTAAAATGGTGCTAATTAGATTTTTGACTTTTCTTATTAAAAAATTTATCTCCTAAAATCGTGTTATTTGGTTGATATTCTAAGATAATGCCAAACATAAATTCAACATTTTCGGATTATTTACATTCCCAAACATTTATAAAAACTTTGAATTTAAATACCTTCAAAAGTGAAGTGGGTATTGTTAATAACATTTTGAATTTGAAATTATAGCATCCCCTAAAATCATGCCAATTCGTTGATTTTTATTTTAAAAAATTATTTTATTCTGCCAATTATTTTTTTAAAAGTGGCAGTTATATTGATTTAAAAAATAAATAAATAGAATATATATATTGGTGGTTATCTCTCTATTTGCTGGTGGTGCTGAAATATCTCGAATTTGTATTTGCACATTGAAGTATCCAAATCTCAAGATTCACCTCATGAAATAAATATATAATATTTGTTGAAATTTAACACTATTAAATACATTCTCATTATTTGAATAAATATGTGACTGACTACAATCTTGTTATACAAATTATTAATAAATATTTTAATTGATTTACAAGTTGAGAACACCGTGCAGATTTGGGAATCACCGTGACGTAGGTACTTTTCTTACATAATTATCTTATTTTATTAAGATTTTAAAATTTTGGACAAACAACCTTCAACTTTGGTAAATCTTAACTAATTATGATATTTTCTAAATAAGATTGTACAACCATCCCTAAAAATATATATGGCAGTAATTTTTACCGATTTTCAAATTTTTAGAATTTAAATCAATTAATTAACCATTTGTTTATACCAATTTGAAGAGGACCTTCACAAGTAGAAGAGGACTCAGAAGAAGAGTTTCCATTAATATTTTAATATTTTAATATTTTCTAATTCTTATGATTTAAATCAATTAATTAACAATTTGTTTCTATAATTCATAATAGATATGTTTAATAACCATTTGAATTCAAATGTTATATCATTCCCCTAAAATAATAGCAAAAATAAATTGAACAATTTTCAATTATTTATATTTCATATTTATTTATATAAAAAAATTATTAAACAATACATAATTCATATTTTTGATAACAATTTGAATTTAGATTTTATATCATCCTCTAAAATTGTCAATTTGAAGGAGATAGAACGTTTTGCAAAACTTAGGTGAAGCTTTTATGGTGATATGTGTTATTTTTTACTTTTTGGGATAAATTAAAATTTCCATAGGTTTTAACCGTGTGTGTGGGATGTTTTTATTAAATTATAGAGTATTTCGGGTTTATTGAACAATTGTATTTAACATTGTTTTTCACTTATGTGGGGGCATTTAAGACATTGCTCAATCTTTTTTTTTTTCTCCATATTTTTGTTGTTTTGCTATTTTATCAATTTCAAAATAATTTTGCCATTTATCCAAAGTAAACCTCCTATTTTGCCATTATTCTTGTCAGCCCTTTAAAATAACTAAGAGGGGCAGGCGGCGATTTTGCTATAATTCTTACTATTTTGTTTTTGCCATTTTTCAAGTTGCTATATAAAAATTTGTTATTTCCACGGTTATCTCTATAGCCTAAATAGGATCGATTATATCTCATGTTGCTATATAAAAATTTGTTGTTTTCACAGTTATCTCTATAGCCTAAATATGATTGATTATATCTCATCGATTGCATTTTCTACAAATATAGTAGGGACAATTGCAAATATAGCAATTATATTCAAAATAATTAAATATATAAAACATTTAAAAAAATTGCAAATATAACAAAATATGTCAAAGTCTATCAATGATAGATAAGAGTCTATCACTGATAGACTATGTTGCAAATATTGGTAGATCACTGATAAACCATAAGAGTCTATCATTGATAAAATTTTATCACTGATAGATTTTGCTATATTTGCAGTTTTTAAAAATTGTTGCTATGTACTTAATTATTATTCATAAAATTGTTACCCACTATAATTACCCAATATAGTAGGATAATTATATGAGTAGCAGTTTTATGAATAATAATTAAGTATATAGCAATGTTTGAAATAAAATTACAAATATAGCAAGCTTTATCAACTTCTATAATTAATAGACTCTTGTGGTTTGTTACTACAAATTCTTTTTTCAGGATCCTCTGTAATAATGAGAAAGATTTATGGATATATGCAAAAATCGATCAATAATATCAAAATCCAACGAATCGATTCAGGTTAACTTACTAATGGGATGTTCTAAGACATTACACAAATTCGCTTTAGCTAGTGATCCAAGCAGAGTAACAATAGGAACTAGTGTATCGAGTTTCTTCGTAGCGCATTATCTACTATAAATTAATTTTCTAACATGTGAGTCCATACCACTTAGAGATTTAATCGCACACTTGAAATACAACCCAAAAAGTCAAGAGAAGACTTGGGATAATTGGTTTATATAGATCATTTATGGTCGTGATCAACGATAGACCAATATTTGCAACATGATGTATTAATGATAAATTTTCTATCATTAGTAAACTTTAACAAGTTTTGGTATATTTGCAATTTTTTAAAAGAAGTTGTTATATATGCTATTATTTTGAATCTAATTGTTATATTTACGATTATTGAGTAATTGGATTCAAAGTATTAACATACATATCAACATTTTTAAATAATTGTAAATATAGAAAAAATTGTTAGAGTTTGTCAATTATAAGCCCATTTATCATTGATATATTTTACTATATTTGCATTTTTCCAAAAAAAGTTTCTACACACTTGATTATTATCCTTAGAATTGTTACTATTGTAATTACCTTTAAATAATAGACTCGATTATATATTTTCTATTTGGGATTTTTGTAAATATTGTCGAACTAAATAGATTAAATTACGTATTACATGGTTGTATATAGAATCTTTTAAAGAATAATAGTAATAATAACAAAAATATTTATAATTCCAAATCCACTACACATAATATTGTCATGAAGTATAAATATTTTGTCAGTTCGACATTTTTAAAATAGAACACTTGCAAAAATGGCAAAAACAAGTTATAACAATTAAGTCTATAACACACATACTTTATTATCTAATAAAATGACAAAAACAAAACCCAACTCACACATATAAACGTTTGAATTTTTTTTTTTTTTGGCTATATTTGCAAAATCACAAACCTTAAAAGCATTTTGCAAAATACCTAGATTAATTTGCCACCTAGTACAACTTTTCTTTTAAAATTCATATATATATGTGTGTATTATATCGAAAAGTTTCTTGTGGTTATGAACTTTTAAAAATAGTATCTTTTTTCAAAACTTAGTAAAAAGAGATTTATCTGTAAACTTGAAAAGTGTTTTCCTAAAAAACGAAAGCAAGTTTTGCCAAAAGGATTTGAAGGGAAAAACAAGGCATATTTAATATATACAACACAACGTATAGACATGCATTTGACATTGTATCATATATATATTACGATCTTATTTGTGATGCGTTTTTCGTCTCGTTGAAATTGTCGAACAACATGTTTTGGATAACATATATATATATATGTTTATGTTATTCATGTATAACAGCATGATTAATATTCATGTTCAATCTGGAATTAGGGATCAATCCTAATTAATTTAGGTTATTCAAATTAATTATGTGTGTAGGCAAATACCTATAAAACCTTTATGCAAACATTGGTAACATTTTATGTATGCTATTGAACCTAACTCATTTAGTGCGCTTAGTTTAATCAAGGGCTAATCTTAGTTAATAAATTTGGGGCATTTGTTCAAGTCAATTAAATAAGGTGGCCAAGTGTTTGCATCTGTGGAACTCTTTGTACACTTTTTCTTTCACGATCGTTATTCCTTGCATTTTAATTTCACCAGTTGTCTGATCATTTGACTAATCTCGTATTACCTTCAAATTCAAGAATTGAAATTGAAGAAATAACTTTAGGCAATTAAATTTTGACGAAAGTGTGTGATCATTTTTTTTTCTATTTCTTGTTAACTAGCTACCATACCGTTGTCGAGAAGAGGTGTCTCTTTTCTATGAGATTTTTCTCGTTGTGACTTGACTTGCAGGAACAACTCTAGAAACACGAGAAGGAATGATGAAGGATAATTTTCATTAAACTTTGTTCTAGAAATTGAGTGAATTTTCTTGGAGATTGAGAATTATAATGGGTTGCAATTTTAGTGTGTTTCCTGGTTATGTAGAACCCTATTTATATAAAGTAATTAGCACGAGTTGCAATTTTAAGAATAGTAATTAAGTATATAATAATACTTTTAAAAAATTGCAAATATAGCAAATCTATTTTTTAGAATGAGTTGTAATAGTTTATTTTATTTTATTAAAAATTCCAATAGTATTATTGAAACTTTGAAAGAAGTGTGTTAAAAAGACAAGTCTATTATTTATTTTTTCCTTTCGAATTACAAATATGTTACAATTTCATTTTTTTTTTGTATAAACATTCCAATCTCAAATAATGTCTCAAAAAATTGCTTTATATGTATAGATTTTCTTTAAAAAAAAAAAACAATAGGTAAGATGCGAGATCAAACTTTTGGAAGTTTGCCCTTTCGAGAAGTTCATAACAATTATCACTAAATTAAGCTCATTCAGTAGGGGTGAACATCAATTAGCTGAAGTAGGTTCAGTAAATGTACAAACCAACCCCGTCATAAACGAATACAAATATGTCGATGGTCGATCAATCGATCGATTCAAGTTTTTGCAACTTTTTAAAATGTTGTCCATTTGAAAAATTAACATACGATCGACCGAACCTGCCTTATCTTCAACCGAAGTTCTTCAATATTGTCAATCTTACTCAATCGTCTTAGTTTTTCGATCTATTATGTTTACCCTAATTATTTAAACAAATTTTATATAAGTTGAGTTACATCGTTTCGGGAAATAAATTAAATTCTATCTATAGTTCTATATCTTAATTAAAATATGATTTTAGAATTTGTGCCTAATATGAGAATCTCTCATCAAAACGTATACCTAGAATTGGAAGCAAAAATGTCATCTCTAAACTAGCGAGTACCCGCGCCTTCGCATTTCACTTCATATTGTCATCTCAACGTATAATTTCTTTCCTCACCACGCTCAACTTGTAATTTGTAATTTCTTTCGAACTTCTTCTTTTTTCAGTTTTGTTTCATATCAATTCTAATTTCTCGAGGCGTTTTTTTCCAGCATATCTGAAAGCCAATATAGTTGTGATTCATCAATTTGAGGTGACCCAATTAAATTTGGAGTGAGTTTTTGTTCATTAAGCATAATTTTGTTCATGGGTTTCTTCACTAATCTTTGTATATGACAGTTTTATCGTTCTTTGCTATTCCTTAATTCAATTTTAGTTTGTATGAACTACTGGGTATTTCGTTTTGTTCGCTGTTCTGTTGAAATTATCAGTGTATTTACACGTTGAAACTTGAGATTAATTTAAATTTAGAATATGGGTTTCGTGTTTATGGCTGTTGTTGTATTTCTACATTGTTGTCATGGAATTAATAATTTGGAAGTTTCTTACATGAATTGTATTGTTATGATTTTTTTTTTTTTATTGAACGGTTTCTGCTGCTGTGTTGTGTAGTTATGGAGATAAAGACGGATAGTAATGATGACACGCTCATTTTAGTTAAGCAAGGAGCTGAAGCTGTGAGTTAAAATCTCTTCTTATTCTTTGGTCTGGGATGTTTTTTGGAATAGGGATGGTTATGGATAATGGAATATTTTGCTTAGATGTTCATCAACGAGTATGAGATGATTTTTAAAAGAGATCAGCGTGTATTCTCTTTGAAAACTTTTGAAATAAAGCACTAATTAAGCGTTTTGGAATTTTCTAAATTACTTTTCACGAGCCAAATTTGAAGAGTTTAAAAAGTGCTTCTGTTTTTCAAAAGTCATACCAAACTCATCCCAGGAATTTTAGTTGGACAAGTGTTTTGATAGTATTTTTGTGGTTTTCATAAATAGTTTTCCTTCGTTCTGATCTTGCAGAGAGTGTTCGAGTCTACTTTCGTTGGAAGGAGATCAATTATTAAGGAACGGTTCTCAAAGAAATATAGACATCCATTACTGGATTCCAAGCTTACACTCAAGCGATTGAATGCAGTTTGTTTTCTTCTGATGAAACACTCTTTAGTTTTAAAGAAATAACTAGCCAAAAGATTTTCTTGCATATAGTTGACTGGAACTTCATGTTAGGAAGCAAGGTGCATGACAAAAGCTAGGCGACTCGGAGTAGCTACACCAGTGTTGTATGCTGTTGACCCGATATTATATACCCTGACATTTGAGTATGTGGAAGGTTCTCCTGTGAAAGATATATTGCTTGAAATTGGGTCAAGTGGTGGTGATTCAAAACAGTTGAGTGACATTGCGATGCAGATTGGTGTTGCAATTGGGAAGTTACATGACGGTGGTTTAGTTCATGGTGACCTGACCACATCAAACATGTTGATCAGGAGTGGTACCAATGAACTCGTGAGTTACATATTTAGTTATTATAATGTTCAAAGAGAGGTGTTTTAATTAATCTCCGTCATAAGGGCAACTGTCTTTTCAGGTTCTTATTGATTTTGGTCTGAGCTTCACTTCAACTATTCCAGAAGACAAAGCTGTTGATCTATATGTGTTGGAACGAGCGCTGCTATCAATGCATTCTTCATGTGGGAATTTGGTAAGTTGGTTTCCCTTGGCCTTGTTTGTTGTAAAAAAAAATTATTCTCCTCCATGGATAAGGGCGGTATCCTCTAGAGTGCTGGTTATTGTGTTATGTTGTGGGGATATATATCTGGCTTGTGAGAAGTGATAAAATCTTGGGGGATGGGGGAATTGGAAAGGTCTTGAGTGGAGGTCTAGTCCCTTGCTAGGTTTGAAACCTCACTTTTGGCTTTTGTAATTACTTCTTAGGCTTGGCCTTGATTGTTTTGGACGGGAGTCCTTTTTTCTTTGAGTTAAATCTCCTTTGGGCTGTTACTTTGTAAACCCTCTTGTTGGCTTTCTTGTTTTCCTAATATATAAACTTTCCCTCTTAAATCATATGGCTCAAGTGGTCTTTGAAAGTGCTTATCATAGTCATATGAAGAAGCACACGAGGAATGAGGGTCGATGAGGTAATGCATTTAGTTAGGAAGAAGCATTGCAATGTGTGGTAACTGCTTATTGTTTTCGCCTCAAATTGGACATTTATGAGCCGTTATTTTGTGCCCAACTTCAGTCGGGTGGAGTGAGCAGGGATTGAGCCTCCAATTATAATAGTTATGTGTTCAACTACTATAACATACAATTAACTACAACAATACTATTTGAAATCCCTCTTTGTTTTATTGTTTACTATATTCTAACCATCTTCACTCTCCCTTTATCTCAGTTGCAATGTTTACCATTTCCTATATAGACTCAAATAATTTGCACTCGACACAAACTATTATAACCTACAAACTATAACAAACACTGACTAAATAATATGCAACTCACTGCTCCTCCCATATATGTTTTGTCCTTGAAATCTTATGACTACTTATTGGTAAATCGAGTTGAATTGAAACTGAAATTGAATATGCTTTGAATGGCTCTACATTTTCATAGATGGAGTTAATTCTTGCTTCGTACCGGAAGACTTCGAAGCAATGGTCGTCGACCTCGAACAAATTGGCTCAAGGTAGTGACTCTGTCCTTTTCATTTATTTTGTTTCTACTTATATATCAATTTCGTTCCATATGATTCATTACTTCTTTTGTTTTCATTTTGATTTGTGTACAGTGCGTCAGAGAGGCCGAAAACGCACCATGGTTGGTTAAGTAATTTCACTTTTAATCTGTTTTGTTGAATTATCACTTGACTTCTTGTGTAGTAGACTCATTGAGCCTCTTGAACATTGTCTTTAATTAATCTTAATCTTAAAAACAAATCAACAATTTTGTTTTCGTGATTGCAATTTTGTGGGGGAAGAGTTGAGTTTTTTGGTAAATGTAAAATAGTATAAAAAATGAAAAGAACGAATTACTGCGTTTTGTAGTGTTTATTATTGAAGTTGAGTTATTGAGACAAACTTAAGAAGTTGGTGAGCCAAACAGTCTTTGAACTTATCAATATCATACTTATTTTTGTGCATATTCAACTAATGCACTCGACAAATATGAAAGTATGTTATAAGTTTGTTGATCTTATGAAAAACCATCAGTATTTCAATGAAAAACATTTGTATCATTAAATGTAAGAATTTCTATAGGTACTTCAAATCGATGGTTGTTCAGAAGTAATAACGTCGTGATAGTTAAAATATTTTTTCAAAATATACACATTGATGTACACTCCCTTATGAATGCTTTTAAATCTTTCCATTTAAACTTTTGATAAACATTAGTCGATGTTGATATCCAACACAAGACTAGTAGTTGGAACTTTTTTTTTTTAATAATGCTATTTTAAAGACTATTGTGAAAAATGGAGTAGGAAGAAAAATATTGACAAAAATAGAGTATCTACTAAAGTCTGACCTCGTCCATGAGTTGTCCTTCACACTTTTTTTATTTTTTTTCTTTCTTTATATATATATATATATATATTATTAAATTCCAACCTCCTAAAAATATTCCAATTCTAAAAATATTTTTTCTTAATTATTAAATTAACATCACCATTCAAATTTTAATTTGATTATTTTCTTATTAACAAATTTCTTTATTCTTTTTATTTTTTTCTTATATCCCAATCTTCAATTTTCAAATTTTCTTATTAAATTTAACTTTCCTATTTAATTTTGATTATTTACTTATTAACAAAGTTTTATATTCTTTTTCTTTACATATATATATATTGAATATCCTAATTTTGAATTTTGTTAATTTAACAAAGAAATTTTTTTAATAATGTTTTTTTAATTAAACATTATTTTGTAGGAATATATAAGGGGGAATTTTCAAAAATAGCAAATTTTAAAAAATATTTATAATCTATAGCAAATTCTATCACTGATAGTCATTGATATGCTATAGTGATAAAGACTATCAGTGATAGAATCCAAAATTTTGTTATAGCTTGTAAATATTTTAATTTATTTTTTTTATTTTTAAAAATATCCCATATATAATTAGATATTGATTTTTTAAAGCGTTAATTTATGAGTTGATGACAGTGATTTAGTTAACACGTGTATCCATTCAACATTAAATTAATTCACGTTTATTTAGACCAGTTAAATGATTAAATTAATTCAAGTTAATCAATCACGAAAACAATAAGTTCTTTACAAAAAGTGAAAAAAGAAAAAGAAAAAAAAATACACATTAATGCATTATAGTCATTCAGTTAATACGTTAAGCATTGTTTATTTCATATCCATAATTCAAGACGAACTTTTTAAAAAATTCATTATTAATTTTTTTAAAAAAAAATCAAATATGTTAATTTAATAATTAAGGAATGCTATTTTTAAGATGGAAATATTTTTAGGAGATTGGAATTTAATAATGGTGATTATATATATATATAAAAGGAAAAAAAAATTAAAAAAAAGTGTGAATTGACAACTCATGGAAGTTGTGAACGGGGTCCACGATTTTGCTGAGTTGAAATCATGGACTTCGTCTACGACTTTACCTAATTGTGGATCCCGTCTACGACTTTACTACTCCATTTTTGTCGATACTTTCCATTCTTATCCCATTTTTACAATATTTTTTAAAAATAACATTATCAAAAAGAAAGTTATAGTAGTTCAATATGGTATACTGCTGCCCAGTGGAAATTTCATGAAAATGGCATCATCTTTTCACTGAAATTATAATCAAATGGACCAATTCCAAGAAACAGTTTACTTCACTCTGCAACATTTAATTGTACAATGACTAAGAGTAATGCTGTAAGGAAACTTTGGAGTTAATACCCTAAGTAAGTTATCAATGCTTCATGCCAACTTGGTGGACAGCTTCCATTTCATTTCAATATTTGCATATATACCATCAAAATATGAGAATGTACAATAATATAAGGAAACTACTTAGGTGTACTAGGAGATGGCTAATGACAATGATGAGAGTGGGATGCCTAAAAATCTTCATCTCATGTATATTACTCATGATAAAAAATGAAAAGTAATATAATGTTTTTTGTTATCTATAACATTCTAGATAGGTGATCTTTATAGAATCATAGCATATGAACCAATCCTCCCAAATGGTATAACATAAATCAACCTCAATGTATCTCTACAATCAGGAAATTCTGAAAAATAATCACTATTGACTTTCATACATACACAAACGTTTGTCCAACAGATTCTTGTGCTAAGAGTTTCGTGAACTAGGAGATGATGGAGGAATAGAGAAAGCAGAAAAGGAAACAAAACAGAAAGGATTGCAACTGGAGGGTGGTGTTATGGATCTACCAAGTCTTCATATCCCATAGATGAAATCTCTAGTTTTTGATACACTTCTCATCAGGCCTTTATACGAACAACAAATGAACCTATTTCATAAAACAAAGTGATTTCAACGGGTCATTTTCTCAGTTCTGGAACCTAGAAGCAAAGTGGGGATTATGATTGAAGTTTGATTACTTACATGCTGGAAGATTTGAAATATCAGCAGAAACCGCACAAGGAATTCCCAAATTTGAAAGAGCACCTCTTATGATTCCGCATGGGAAATATAGATGCATGCTTGTTGCTTGAGCTACCTTGTTTTCACCATCTGCAGAATTATCTTGTGATTCATTTTGAGGATCCACCGACATGCGAGTAAGCCAGCGGAATCGATTATCTTGCAAGACAAAGGTGCCCTGGGAATCAAAACAATTTTCCATATTTAGGTCGAGTTCATGTAGGATCAAGTACAGTACACAAGAAAAAGAACGGCTGCTTCTAGGTTTGGCTTCTGATCTTACCCTATGATTTGTTTTCAAGTTGTCTATTTGCTTTTTGAAGAGTTCGGACCAGAAGTCCTTGCAGATAAATTTGATTGCTTCAAGATGATCCGTGAACCGAGGCCGCTCCATCGTATACCTAGTGAAAACAAAGCTTAACAGTAAAGTTGCAGTATTTAGTCGTCAAGTACCATGAATAAGAAGCCATAAAACAGGAACGGAAATGGAAGCTAAGCCATAATGTATTGACTCATAATGTATTGAATCTCAGCAGAATATTTTACTACTTAACAGGAAAACAAATGTCTCTGGGAAAGATCAGAGATTCCTGCCCTCCCAGTTTCTACTTTCCTTCCAAAGCACATCCCTCCATTTTAAAAAATAATTTGATCTACGATTTATTGGAACAAAAAAAGTCCGGCTAGGTACTGACCAGGCCACGCCGTGGAACTAAAAATAAAAAGAAAAGGACTTTTCGGATAAAATAAAAAAAGGTACTTTCTTTTTATTTATAAATTTTTTTATGAATCTTTAATTTATTGGTATTATTTATATATTAGGATTGAAGACATCTCTTCTTTTGAGCTGAGCCCTTATCTAATATCTAATCAAATCTAATTTATCTGAATGGAATTCCTAATAAAAAAAAGTTTTATCTTCACATCTAATATACCATATACCATATACCTCTTGTCATGCAAGATTCTTGCATTAACATTATGCCCGTGGCCACTCCCAATTTCACAATTGGCAAAAAAATTTGATAGTATCATACTGGCCTAGAACCCACATAACTCCAAATTATTGGGGTAGATGCCATTGATCCTTGCAGCAATTGTATAAAGGATTAGAAGCAACTTCATTGGTTAAGCTAGCACTACATGGCCAACTACAAGATGTGGGATAATGCAAGCTGACACTTTTTAGTAACTAACTGATGGTCCCGAAGCACTGAAGAACTACTGCAAGAAGCTCAAATGATCCTTCAACTTGACACTACAAACCAGAACAAGACAACCTGTAAGAAGGGCCAAAGGACATTATTCATTACAGATTGCAAAGTTAAGGGAATATTGACTCAACCTTCACGGAATTACTATGGATATCCTCTAGTAAGAGCTTAATCGGGGTACCCTTCAAATTGGTTTTGGAAAAGATATTGCCAGCATACAGTTCATCTAGCAACTCATCTACTACTCAAATGAGATATTTGTTCGGAATCATTACTCAATTTAAAGCTTTATAACCAACAAAAAACGTAAGTATTCTCTGAATCAATAAAATAGGCTTGAAAACAATCTAGTACCCAATTGAACAATCCCAACCCCAGTCAACAGCATTACTTGAATCAACCAATCAATTCCATCCTTTTGAACAATAAGAGTCATATGTTTATCGAAGACCATATCTAGTCAATAACAATGCAATAGGGTGGTACTAGTTTGTTGATAGAGGTAGATCCATAAAAGGCTTAAAAACCGAGGGAAGTTTATCCACTCCTAGTTAGGTTTTCTCCGATGCATCAGCATACAAAAATTCCACTTCTCGTTTCGGCCTCTGATGGAGCCCCTAACCTTTAAAATAGACCTAAACAAGAACTTCAGATTCAATCAACATGGGCAAAAGCCCTTGAACATGATCCAGAGTATCCACCACTCTGCCAACGAGAACCTACCACATAAAAATTTAACCTTCGAAATTTTACCCTTCCAATACAGGGAGAAGATGAGAATTTTTTTTGAGAAGAATCAACTGACACTGAAAGAATGATCTACATGAAAACCCATCATAAGGATTGAAACTCCAAAGAACTTCATTGGACGAATGATAAAGAAAAGGGAACACAGTGCAATGACAAAGAACTTCACTCCTCTTCCCAAAAGTAATCACCTGTCACCTCACCCACAATCCAATGAATAAACTAAGAAAATAAAGGGAAGCAGTCTAAAACAACCTTCCAAGGATTTCTAGCAGCACCTTCCATCATCCCTTGCATGGCCAAATCAAAGGATAGGAACTCTATTTTCTCATAATAGCGCTATGCCACAAACTGTTAACTTACGAGGAAAGCGTCACAACGAAGCCAGCAGATTAGTCACAACTTCCCAATTAACCAGAACCCTTCCCTTCCACCACCCATCCCCACAAAAAGTTAGCATAAGTCATTACCAGGTATCGCAAACCTTCACAGTGATCCTAAATAAAGACAACAAGCAAACAAGGATCCCACTAAGGATGAATTGGATCATGGTAAGTCTCCCTCCCTTACAGAAAGAGCATTTTTTCCTAGAGGATAAAATTTTCTAAATCCTAGAAGAGCCCACTCCTAAGGCTACGACCAAGGTCCAAGTGGTAGACTGAAGTACGATGAAGAGAAAAACCACACCTCACAACGCACCCAAGAAGCCCATCTCTCCAGGTTGGAGGGGCTACCCTGGATACCAATAACTCAACATTTGTCTTTGTTAATCTTTTTTTTTTTTTTTTTTTGGAATATTGTCTGTCTTTGATAATCTTTAAACTTAAGATAGTCTTAGACTCAAAGAACAAAAAGATTCAATTAAAATTGACAAAAGACTCCTCTTTTCCACACAAAAGAATATGGAGTTATCAGCAAATAGAAGATAATCTTCTCCACCCGAAAACCCTCAAGAACCCCTTTCTTCACTCCTCTGGAAAAAATCTTGAATATAAGGGCTTACAGTTATGATAATCCTCAATAGCCTCATTAGCTATAAGAGCCTGATCCAAGATATTCCTTCAAGGAATGAAGGCCCTTTGCAAATCAGAGATAGTCCAGGGGAGGACTTTCCTCAGTCCATTCACCAAGACCATGGCTAAAATCAGAGATACCCAAGCGAGTAAGCTCATGGTTTAAACTCCTAAACCTTCACATTTCTTGGGTCTAAACTCCTAGATCCTTCACATTTTCCTTCTTAGGAAACAGCGAGACAAAAGTTTTGTTCATTGACTTATCCACCACTCCTCACTTGTATAGCTCAAAAGACACTTTCCAAAGACCATAAGCCCCAGTTATCTAGAAAAACGCCATAGTGAAACCATCTGGCTGGGGTTCATTTGAGATGGGAGAGCCCCTCAAGGAAAGGCTTGGAAAGGCTTTGGTGAGATAACCCATAGTCAAACCATAAAGAGAGGAGAAAAAAGAGAGAACTCCCTCTTCAGTCTCCTTATCGTACAGTTTCCCATCTTTGCAAACCAGTGGTTTTTTTTTTTTTTTTTTTAAATTTTAAATTTATGAGAACAACTACTTTCGCTGTGGCCAACCATATGGAGGTAAGCAGTGTTGTTCTGCCCTCCTTAGCCTATGTAAATTTAGCCTTTTGCCTCCAGCAGATAGTTTCACAAATAATCACCTCTTCAAACTCAACTTTCAGAGATAACCTTCCTTCTCTCTGTTTAAAGCACCTCTTCCAATCAACCCATCATGGTATTACAGTTTAGTTAATCTAGTTTCTGGATTTTCAGTCTCCAAAAACTTCACGATTCCGAATTAAGGGACTCTCTCAAACTGTGAGGCTTACCCAAAAACAATAACCTTCCCATTTTCCTAAGACCTCTACCTCTGGCGCACACTTGAAGGGTAAAATAGGCTAGGCTCCAAAAGAGGGACGAAACATGCAATATTCTCAAATCTGAAGGGGGGGTTAGAACCCATTTCAAAATGGCCAAGTCTAAGCACACCAAACGATGATCAGAAGTAACTCTAGAGCCTAGCCATTGTCATGTATACTGTTTTGGTTATTGAGTATCTGTCATATCCCAAAAACTAGTCCATTATATGGTTTTATTAGCCTGCAAAATTCAACTTTTTATCCTCCCGCTTTCATTATAGAATGCTAGATGTTTTCAATTACACAAAATTCCTTTTCCTATGTGGTGGGGTGTTGAGGGAACACTTCTAACCCGCAATTCTAGTCCCAACTATTGTTCTTCACAAGCTCAAATATAAATCTGCCAACATATACATTCAGTAAAACAGAAAAAGTATAAAAGAATTAGGAAACTGAATCAGAGATCCATTAGCCAACATTTGAAATCAAAATCTAAGCAACAAAAAAAGAAGGGTAGAAAGTGAGGTTGGAGGAATACCGTTCGGAGAGCTGATGGCCAACCTGATAACCAATTGCCTCGATGCGACGGGCGGCTAGCTCCGGCTTATTGGCGTAGAATCGATGGGAATAAGTGGAAACCATTTCCGTCAAAAGACTGTCAACGCAACTCTCTGCTACCTCTCTCCCCATGTGTTTTTACCTTCGATCAAAGTGGAATTGTAGAAAGCTGAAGAAACTCACTTCGACGGAATTGGGAAGGAAATCAAGAACAAGATGGAGGATGAGAGAAGATCGATTGGGTCACTGCCTTGATTCCGCCCTCAGTTTAGATTCAACTACTAAATGACGACATGTCGTACGAATGATTAGCAATTCAGCACCAAAATATTAAATTTTATGCAAAATCCACATTTTCACGTTTTCATCACTCAAAATTTAAATGCTTTAAATATGAAAAAAAAATTGTCTAAAAATTAGGACTAGTCATAATAGATTGAAAAACCAAGTCGACCGAAGTCGGTAAAAAAAAAGAGAGAGATTGGTCAGAGTCGGTTTTGAAAAGTTTCAAATAAAAAATTTTCAAAAGTATTTTTAACTGTTTAATTGATATGACTGACAAAAACTTATTCACCGACCCTTACTCATTGAAGATTCTCTAACAATCCTTGTTTGTTATTTGCTAAATTCCATTTTCCGATTGATTTCTATTTCTTCAAGATCAAAGTTATTCCTAAGCGGGTTCTCGTTCATGTCAGGATTGAGTTGTTCAACCTAAGTGACGAGAGCTTTCATTTGAAATGAAAGCGAAAATGAACCATTATAAGACTAAAATGACCCCAAGATCTTTCAGTCCTTCCAACTTTGGTTTTCAAATTTCATTTGTAATTTTTGATCTTCTCCACTCTTAATCATGTTTTGTAATATGATAAACTCTTTTTGTAAAATATATTCTTTTTATCACGAGTAACTAATTCCTCGTTACCATTGACATCTTGACATGCACGATCAATTCAAGAAAGGAAAAAGAGAATCTTTTTACGAATCGCCTTAATTCCTTCTCTACTTTTCGGTATTCGTTTCTGATTCCCAATTCCAATCCTTTACGCCTTTGGGTTCTATGATGAAACTCCGTTCTCTGCTTTTTCTTTTTCTTTTGTTAATCAGAATATTCCCATAACTTTGTGCTATGTACACTGTACTCTGTTTTCTTCATATGGGTTTTGAAATGCTGACCCAATTCATCTAATGAAACCCCACTTTCTCCTTTTCTTCAACTTTTGGGCCAATTCATTGTGTGATCGTTGTCAGAATACTGAAATAAGCATTGTGAGAAATTTCTTGTTGATTGTAATTTGTGAGTTTTTTTTATACATTAAGCTTTATAGAGCTGTATTTCGATTATTATATTAGCGATTGTTTATTGTAGAAGTCGTTGGGATGGGTTTGAATAATTTAATTGGGTTTTTCTTTGTTTGTATATGGATTCATGTCTTCTGTTATTTTGTTTAATCTGGGTTTCTTTGATTACGTTTGATTTGTGTCTTTTCTTTTATGCACTTATCGCCAGAAGTCTCTGCTTCAATCTTTCTTGTTCTCTTTTGTATTTCGATTGTGCAGGACAACTCTTTGATAAAATAGCTGAGTGAATTAGTTTTCAATTTAAGTGAAGTATGGAGACGAGGCTTTTGGAAATTCATCCTCGGGAATTGAAGTTCATTTGTAAGTCAACAGAATGAATTATTCTCTCTTTTAGTCTTTTGTTTTGTTGTTTTCAATGAGCTGTTCATGGATTATCTGTGGAGATATTAGGAGATTAGTTGCTGATCTCATTTCTTCCTATGAACCGTTTGATCTTTTGTGACAAAAGTAAAGTGATTTACTTGTTTGGGTTTTGTTTTAATACTTTTTTTTAGTTTTTGAAATTTATGTTTTAATTCATTCAATCGTACTTTGTATGCTAATTGATCACATATGAAGTGTAAAAAAGTGCCTTTGAATAACTAAAAACATTTTTCAAATTTTTGTTGGTAATTTGGCTGTATAGATAGGACAACATGGTTTTTATAATTTTGAAAAATATTTAAATGGTAGTATTCGGTGGAGCGCTTTGATTTAGGTTTGAAATGTGTTTTGGACCTAATGCTTTTAGGTGAAACACATTTTTATAAGCACTTTTGATAAACAAACTTTTCAGTGTTTTAAAAAAATTTAAAAGCACTTTTGACTTGATCAGTCGCTAGAAGGATTTTTAATTAGTTAAAAGTACTTTTTACTCTTCTAAAAACGATATTAAACTCAACATTTGTGCTTTTCCTGGAAGTGCTTATTAAAATAATGTTCCTTAGAACTTAAAGTTAACCCCAGCTGAAGGTTTGATGTATGATACTTTTCTTATTGCTAGGGATTTTATTTGCTAAGGTACCTAAGTGTCGTATATGCTTTTCTGAATGTATTTTCTCATTTGCTCTTAGGAGATTGTTTACTTTGGATTTATTTTCCACTTCAATGTATCATTCACTTCCTTTTCCAAATTAGAACTAATACTGTTCATAGTTTTCTTGTATGGCCGCCAGTTGAACTAAATAAAGATAGCTTGTGCTCAATTCAGCTAACAAATAAGACAGTAGACCATGTTGCTTTTAAGGTATGGGTTACCAATTTTCCTCTCTGTCCTTGTCTCATTTTTTCTCTCTCTTGTACCTCTCAAAAACAAAAGTCAAACTTATTTATGATTCATTATGTAGAGATAGCAATGTTTTGTTGCATGCAAGGTAATGGACAAAGCTTCTTTTTTCAGGTTAAGATCACATCCCCAAAGAAGTACTTTGTCCGACCAAAGGTTGGAATCATCGAGCCAAACTCAACTCGTGAATTCACGGGTATTTACTTTTGACTAGTTAAGGCTTTATATTTTCTCTCATGTTTGTTTCATGAGGGGAAGAGAGGATGTATTGGTGGTATATTTATTTCTAGATGCTGATAAGTTGTAGTCATGAGTGATTTATCTTAAGTAGCTTTAGTGAGGCCCCTTTGTGGCTACATTCTTCTGCTTCTAGCACCTTGCTTCATTAGCTATATCATCATTTTTCTCTATGCTTTCATTTCATGTTTAGTCTATTTGGTGACCTGTCTTATCTTAATCTATTTATTTTAACATCAATGTGTGAGGCCTTCAATCACGAAACAATATTCTAGAAATGGGAGTAAGAGGAAACTACTCTCTACAAGTTAGTTACTTAATGAAGAATATGAAAGGCCAGAAGAGGTGTCCACTAACAAATATGGGCTATGCATACGTCCGAGAGAGAGGAAATGTTTCATTCTATGCTTGAATTTTCTGTTGCAAGATAGGAGGGAAGGAGAGACTACTCGAACTCTCTAATCGGCTGGGAGATTTTTTATCACCTCAAGAGTTAACTTTCCTCTGTTTATCAATATATAGTAAGGTTGATACCTTACACAATGATTGGCTCAAGTGCTTGCAATAATCATGGACTATCCTCAGTTGTCATATTGCTTTCATTCTTTCATTATCTCTCTCTCTTTCTTTTCATGTCCTGCACTTGCCTATAACATTTCTTGCTTTCCAAATTTTATAGTGTGGTTCTTAATTTAGTTAGGATGCAAGGACAACAGCTGGCCCCACCCGATATGCTATGCAAAGACAAGTTCTTAATCCAGAGCACTGTAGTTCCTGCTGATACAACTGATGGGGATATAATCTCTAGCTTGGTATATGGTTCTACTAGTATTTATTATGCATAATTGGCTATTTGTTTTGGAATTTTACATTTTCTTTTTCTTAAATTTCAGTTTGCCAAAGAAGGTGGGAAATACATAGAAGAACAGAAGTTGGGTGTAATCCTTGTTACCCCATCCATTTCTCCAGTGTTTTCCCCGGCTGATGAAGCACCAAATAATCTATGTGAAGCAGTAGAGGAGATTGTCGACCAGGAACCTTTAAACAAAAACCATGTAGTTTCTCAACACATGTCCTTTCTGTATGCTTGCTTTAAAATACATTTACTTTTATCTCAAGTTGATTATGATACTAAGATAAGCAATCGTGACAGAGTGTTTCTGAGAACACATTGGAAGCTTAGAACATGCAAACTGTGCAACCATAGAAACTTGGCACATGACAATAGCTAAATGTTTTGTTGAATCTGTGATGAAATGCATATCTCTTCCATTCTAGCTATAACCATTTTTCTTTGCTTGTCGAATTCACAAAATTTTGGTTGTCTTGCATATTGACAAGGTTCCTGACAATAATACGGAGCCTAGAGACGTCGTTGAAAAGGAGCCAGAACCAGCAAGTTTGGCTAACGACTTCATAGATAGCAATGAGGACAACGTGGAAATGATTAAGCATCTCGAGGAGTTGAAATTAAAGCTTAGTGAGCTCGAGTTAAAGCTCCGTCAGGTCAGTCTTCCATACAAGTATTGCTCCATTATTATGAACTCTGAGCATAATGATGAAGTGGAAAAACTGTCCAAAAACCTCTTTTTACTGTGAATTAGCTGAGAAAGTTCTACTAAACGGTAATGTGTATCGATAAACTTTATTTACAGGCTCAAAATGCCATTTCAAAGTTAAAGGAGGAGAAGCAAATAAGCATCCAAGAAACCAATTTCTTGCAGGAGAATTTCGTAATTTTCTGTACCATTCTATTTTCTTTGTGAACGTATAATTCTTATCATCTTCACAAGACTGATGACGTCTATTCTTGCCTATGTTTCATCATGAAAGTATATCTGAAGACAGCTTATACCCCTATTTAGGAAACATAAAATTTTTTAGTATTGTATTATCATTAGCAAGGGCATAGTAATAAATAACCAGTAAGTTTGTTAAGGCTCTTAGTCATAAATAAAGGGAGTGGGGTTGAAAGAAAGGTTTGAAAAATTCGAAGTAATTTCCAACGGGGAATTTGGGAGAAAGTAGCTCTCTCGAAAGATTATAATATATTGTAGTTTAGTCAGTGATATTGCAATATATATTTCTATTGTTTAGTGTTCTGGAATGCCTTATTGTTCTAAAGGGTTCTTGCTAGATGTATCCTAACACTTTCTTTCAGTGTTCTTCTATTGAAGAAATCAGATCGGGGGGTTACAAATTTTGTGAAGGACTGATATTTAGTGGATAAAATTTTGGCTGCCATAGCAGAATATGGTACACAAAGGATTAAGGGAGTGTATAATAGGAGAAAATAAGTGTCATACTCTATAAAGGGATTTGATGTTACATTGCTTCAACTAGATAGTACACTAAGCATATTGCTTTATTTTTTTTTCTCTAGATGTGCACTTTTGTCCCTGTCATTTAGCCAAATGGTATTAATATAAAACAATAGTTTCAAAGTCCAGTTCAGATGCATAACTGAAACATTTATAACTTCAAAGACTGAATTAAAAATTGAACTATGAAATACTATGGTAAAATCTGTTACGATTCGAGGACAGTTTGTTTCATCCATGTTGAGATTTTGGAGCCATTTTTTGTTGGATTCTTGCTAAATTAGACATCTGATTGGCAATACGATTATATGTTCTAGTTTTAATTTATATTGCTGCAAATTTGTCGAACTATATGATTTGTTTTTGAATTTTGAAGTCCTAACGTCTATGCATTTTCTAAATTTTCAGTCAGAATTGAGGAAGACAGAGCTCAACAGAGTTCAAGTTGGCTTTCCTGTTTTGTATCTTTACATGGTGGCTCTTGTATGTACTTTCCTAGGACGCCTCTTGAGGTAGTAAAGATTTTGTGTCATTATACGTGTGTCCATCTTTTACAAATTGTCAAAGGAGGGATTGGTATACATAGTATATATCTTTGAAGTTAGAATAATTGTTTAGGTTCTATCCTCCTTGTCTCTCTCGGGTTCGATACCGCTTCTGTTGTAAATTTGAGCATAACTTCAGTAGTTCGACATTAACGTCATTCCCAAGTTGAGTATAGTCTATGTGGCATGTTATCGACGCTCTCATAAGTCTGTATTGAGATATATTTACACATATATTGTTGTATACATCTTTGTCAGTCCTTTACTGTCTTTACATCTCAATTGGATGCTATAGATAGATGTATGAAAATTTAAACATTATTTGAAGCATAGCATTAGATTTCTCTCAAAATGTCAATCGGTTTGACATCGACATTTCCGTTGTATTAGAGAAAGATTCACGAAAAATACAAAACCAAGCAATATGTTGCCAATTTAAATGTAATACAAACGGTAAATATGTTAACTCGTTTAAAATCATCAAATATTTATCTACTAATTTTAATTTTTTTTGTTTTTAGAATTTTTCTAAAAAACAATCACATTTTATTGATATTTCGATCAATACATATTTTTGTCAACATCCCAGTTGAATAAACCTTAATTCGCTACACATGATAGCATTACTTTTCTTTCATTTTACTAATATATAAACTAAAGGTAATTATTGATTAAATTAATTGAAAAATATTTCATCATCTTCTATTTATCTTTGAACAAATTATGACAAATTTAATCCAATTATATTTCTTATTTATGTACATAATTTAATCAAAATATATAACTTCAACATACACCCATTGTAATTTCTTATTTATTTCATTTTACTAATATATTAAGTCGTAAGCTAAAGATGGAAGGAAGGAAGACAAAATAGTTATTTAAAAAAGTGTAGACTATATTCATCTACTCTCTCCCCTTTAATATAGTATAATAGTATAGATATATGGAATTCAAGTCAAATGTAATTCATCAATTACTTTGATATGCATATATACATAATTTGCAATAAAAATGAGAATATGGATATGGAAATGAAAAACAAAGACTAACAATTCCATTAGATTTACTTATAAAAATTGTGAGAATTCCAAAAGAGAAACAATCCAGTTAAAATTCCAAATTGATTAATTAAACTTAGCTTTTAGAGGACAAAATCTTATAATTAATTTATTACACAAGATATATATGAATTTTATATGCAATTATAATATTGTATGAATAACAATATCCCTATAAAAAGAGAGACCCAAATCTCATTAATTTGTATCAACAGATTATAATATACAAATCCAAATGGCAAAGTTAGGAGCAATCTTCAGTTGGGTCTTTGTTGCCTTCCTTGTTCTATATGCAGGTTTAACTTAATTCTCTCTTCTCAATGTATTAACCTTCGAATTACTGTTTTTTTTGTTCAAAGGTAAACTTAATCATCATTATATCATTGTCTAACAACGGTAGAGTACGTATACAATTGGAATTGCAGGGAGTATGAATACAAATGCACAGTTGTGCTGCAACAATCATCGTGAGTGGGGATCATGCGTGCCAGGAGTAGACGATGATTATGATGGGAAGTGTTGGCTTCATTGCATTGTTGGTTGTGAGAGAGGTGGATTTTGTAAAAAACTTTGGTATGGACATGTCTGTCATTGTTACTGCTGATTTTCGTGTACTACTTTGGCTTTTGACCATTTCAACCACCCTTTGTTTCTGTGTATGCATGCAATACCATGCATGCATTATTGCTTTCTACAATAAGAATGAATGAATGATTTTACAATAAGATCAGTACTGAAATCACCACTATCCATAGTTAAAATCTAACTTAATTAATCAATAAATTAACAGTACTGCTCATTAGTATCAATTTTAATTAACTATTAAAAATAAAATCTAAACGTTCAAATTCCACGAAACAAAATTTGCAATTCAAACCGTCTCAAAAGAAAATGATGCAGAAAGAAGTTGCACCAATATTCGCATATAGTACGCGTAAGGACTATGTCGAACTCTTTCAAAATTATATTTCACATTATTCTGCTTTTCATAGATACTCATAAATTATAAAATTAAAGAACGTGGAAATAAGATCCAACCATATCTTTTTCTTATTGTCCTTTTTCGTCTTTTGTCGTTTAGATGATTAAATTTTAACTATGAGACGAGATTCAAACTAATGAGATATTTTTTTTTTATGTAAATTAGAGATTGTTTAGGCATTAAGTTACCCTTTCAATCTTTCGATTCCTAGCCTAAATTGTCGTTCAATTACTTCGATCTTTTCACGTCACGTATACACTTTTAACTTTCATTGATACGATGTTGGTGTGAAATAAAATAATTATTGATTTGAGATCTAAAAGTGTCGGACATTATACTTGTTCATTTTAGTTTTTGGCTTATTTTGTCAGATCGAAATTTAACACTAACAATGTTTATTCCATTCTTTTTAAAAACACTTTAGTTGATGAAAAACGCTTTAGGTTACATTATACAAAATAATTAATCACACCTAGGCAAAAAATTAAATTAAAAAAAAAAGAAACTAATTAACAACACACTATGGTGAAAATTAATTAACATGTTTTAAATTATAAGTAAGTTACATATGAGAATTGAAAAAAATTAAAGGATGGAGTTAAAATTTTAAAGCTAATTTAGTAATAGTTTCGTATTAATTAAGTAATTAAATGTAAGATTTAAATTGTTGTGTTTAATTGTGATATGAGTTATATATATATGTGTTCATGACAATAATCCTATAAATAAGATTGAAATGTTGTAATCTAAATCTTAAGTAGAAAATACACAAAAAGAGTTAAAAGTCTTCCAATAAATTTGTTTTTATTTCCTCACTCAAATATTCATCACAGTACGCTTCGAAGATCGACCATTATAGGATTCATTACACAGTAAGAGTTATTTCTACATTCTCGAAACAATGGATAAAGTGGGAGTTATTTCTTGGGTCGTCTTCATCGTCTTTCTTGCCTTCTATTCAGGTTTAACTTCTCTGTATTTAAGACATTTCAACATATCGTCGTAAAAGTATGTGTTTGAAGAGTTTTGGTTAAAACAAAAATGATTGAGAAAATTAAGAAAACTGTGATCTCTGATTAACAAACTGATCTGATCATATGGGTATTTTTCTCTCAACATTAATGGATTATTGTAATTACAGGGAGTTTGAACACAAATGCACAACTGTGTTGCATCAATCATCCTGAGTGGGGAGCTTGCAGGCCAGGAGTAGACGATGCAACTGATGGAAGATGTTGGCTTAAATGCATTGGTGATTGTGAGAAAGGTGGATTCTGTAAACGAGTTGGGAAGAAACATGTCTGCCATTGTTACTGCTGATGATGATCATTTGATCATGTATTTGCTTTCATTTCAACCCTTTGCAGTTTTCATATATGCAATGCCATCCGGCAATGCTCTCAATAATGAAAATTATTAGTACAATAAGAGTGAAACCACCATTTATAATAATGTTTATCTTCCTCTCTAAGCTAAAATTAATAACCCATTATAGTCACCATAATCAAAATTAATGTAATCCTGAAAAAATTTGATTGATGGATCAATGTTTAATGAACTTTTCAATTTTAAGAATGGTAACAATAACAATAATGATAGTCATAACGGTAAATACATTGATAACGGTTTCAAATAAGAGTCGTGACATTGATGTGAAATAAACAATTATCATTTTGACATCTAAAAATGTCGAGCATTACACTTTTCTTAGCTTTTGGCTTATTTTGTCAACGATATTTATTTCATTCTTTTAGAACAATTTGGTTGTTGACAACAAATTTTAGTTACAACTAAATAGTTAACCCTAAGATAAAAATTTAACAACCACAATAGTTTATCATATAACAAAAAGTTTGTTTTGTGTACATCAAACAAAATTTAACTATAAGAACACCCACCATCAACCATTGTAAATTCATCACATACACTAAGAATTATTTCTACAATTCCACTAAAACAATGGCTAAAGTTGGAGTTATATCTTGTGTCCTCATTGTCTTTGTCGTCTTTTATTCAGGTTTGTTTAACCTTTCTGCTTTGATTGAGTTCCATATCGAAATGATTTTCTTACCATCGTTTCAGTTGTGACATTTTCCTGTAAATATCTTTTGACAAAAGAACTAATCGAGACGATATTGATAAATTCATTTATGATCCAACGAAATTTACAAATAAAAGTTGGCATATTTACGAGTGATCATTACACAAAAAAGGTACATATATGAAGTCCCTATCGACGAATTATGAATGGTCGTTGGGGAAAAGGAAAACCCTTCGGGAATTGATTTCCCGACGGTACAAGGGAAGGCAAGCCGTCAGGAGATACTAAAATCTCCCGGTGGGTGCACGGGGAATATGAATTCCCTACACCTTATACAAGTGCGCAATCACACAATATAAAAAGGAAAAGAATCAAGGTTGAAGATAAAGGTTGAACGGGGAAAACCTTGGCATTTTTCTTATATATTTGAATTGGAAAGATATCCAAATTTATAACAAAAAAGCTGGGAGTAAAAACCCCATTCTAAACTCACCCACACTCTATTACATCTGTTGTAACAAATTAATTCTAGAAGTCTTTAGTGGGCTTTACAATACTGGGCCATATGCGCTTTACAATACTGGGCCATATGCCATTATAAACATAAATCTAATGGGTTGTCTTAACACCCCCTGCAAACCAATGGTTGCGACATCAATAAGAGTGAGCTTGCTCTTTAACTTATGAAAGGATGAAGCAGACAATGGTTTGGTAAGAATATCTGTAACCTGTTGTGATGCTGAAAGATGACATACGAAGATTTTCTTCTTCTAAACTAAATCTCGAACAAAGTAAATATCAAGTTCAACATGATTTGTTTTTTAATGTAGTATGGGATTTGCACTCAAATGAAGTGCACTCAAATTATCACACCACAGAATAGGAGGATGAGATATAGGAATGCATAAGTCAAGTAATAGAGAGCGAATCCATACTAATTCAGTAGCAAGTAAAGCTAGACATCTATATTCAGCTTCTGTACTAGATCTAGATATAATAGACTGTTTCTTTGATCCCCAAGATACCAAATTGTTACCAAAGTAAACACAATAACCTGATGTAGACTTTCTATCATCAGGATCAGAAGCCCAATCAGCATCAGCAAACCCAACAAGAGATAGATTATTACTATGTCTAAGCCATAAACCATGGGATAAAACACCTTTGAGATACCTTAGAATACGTTTCACAAGTTGCCAATGACCAATTTTAGGGGAATGCATAAATTGACATGCTTTGTTCACACTATATGATATCTCAGGATGTGTAAGAGTGGCATATTACAATGCACCAACAGTACTACGATACTTATAGGCATCCTGAAAATCCTCACCATGATAAGCAGAAATTATTGGTCCACTTACCATTGGCGTTGAGATTGATTTGGCCTCAAACATTTCCGTCTTCTGCAACAGATCATTAATGTATTTTGTTTGGGATAGAAACATACCTCCATTTGTAGGATATGATACTTCCACTCCAAGAAAGTAGCTAAGTGTCCCAAGGTCTTTAAGAGCAAAGTTACTGTGTAAAGATTGAATCAACTCATCCAAGATTTTGGCATAATTGTCCATGATAATCAGATCATCAACATAAACCAGAATATAACAACATGAAGTGGATGTTATCCTAATTAACAGAGATGAGTCAGCTTTGGATGTTTTAAAACCTAAGGTATGTAAACTACAACTTAACTTTTCATACCATGCTCAAGGTGCTTGCTTTAGCCCATAGATTGCTTTCTTTAGGTGACAAACAAGAGGATGACATGCTTTTATTTCAAATCCATAAGGTTGGTCCATATACACATTTTCTTCTAATTCACCATGTAAGAAAGCATTATTAACATCAAGTTGTTTTATGTACCAACCTTTCATAATGGCAATAGTGAGAAGCATACGTATTGTAACTGATTTCACAACAGGACTAAATGTCTCATTGTAATCTATGTTTGGTGTTTGATGAAATCCCTTAGCAACTAACCGAGCTTTATACCACCGTTGGGAGTTACTTGCTTCCATCAAACGAACTGTGGGACTTATTTACCGTCTAGAGATATATATTTATTCAAATATGTACCTATATATATATACTTTTTTTATTTTAATTCTATTAAAATTGTGGTACTATTATATTATGATGATCACAGGAAATTTAAATGCAAATGCTGCTGTGTGCTGCAACAATCATCCAAGTTTAGGGATCTGTAAGCCTGGAGTAGATGACAGTCCAGAACATAATGGAAAGTGTTGGAGGTTCTGCGCTTCTGGATGTACAAAGGGAGGATTTTGCAAGCGAGTTGGGAGTAATGGCCATGTCTGCCATTGTTATTGTTGATTAACTTCACCAATATATATAATTACCCTCTTATATAATATGCAAATTTCCATGCATTTCTCCTTCAACAATGTTGTGTTGATCAGTTCTAAAAAATATGTATCTAATATGAAAGAAACGTAACATTATTTGTGTCAATATATACTAATATCAGTAACAACTTTCAATGAAATAAAAGAAGCTGCACACAGTACCAACAATTTATTTTCAGGTTGCAACGCTTTTGAGTTGATTGGTGATGATCTAAAGATGGTATCTTCTATGAAATTTGAAATTACTTTGAGATATGCATAATATTACCATTTATATATACAAATTAAAATGGAATTAAATTAATAATATCATAATAAAACAACAATTACCAACTTAATAATATATAATACATGGAATTATTAAGTCAAATCTAATTCAAAATTTTCACTTACTTTGATAATTTATACAATAAAAATGGAAATGATATATAAGTCTAACCTAATATATGATACTTCCCATTTAAATTTTGATAATTTTGTAATTATATGTTTAATGCATGCAAGCATTTAAAGAAAAATATTCTATTCTAATTTACTTACAAAAATATGTATTATAATTTAATGTTTTTTTTTTTTTTTTTTTGCATATAATTGTGCCTATAAAAATAGACCTTATGATCTTCTTTTGTATTCACAATAATATACATTATTATTACTATTCCAACAAATATTATAATTTTGTATTACACACACAAGTGAAAGGAAAATGGCGAAATTAGGAGCAATTTTTGGTTTGGTCTTCATTGCCTTCCTCGTCTTATACTCAGGTCGATCTCTCTTTACTTACTCTCTTTCTCGATTAAGTTTCCTCTTTCTCGATTAAGTTTCCAATGATTGTTTTTAATAAAAGTACTTTTTAGATGACAATCTTTTCACAAGAAATTGCAATTAATAACAAAGTTAGAGTACCATCAAACTTATGATAAATCACAACTACGTTATATTATATTTTCTCGATGGTTTTTAAATGTAACGCCTGAGTTTAGGAGGGGAGACGTGAATAAACCGATATTATTACATCGAAATGAAAGTAATCACGAGGACATGAAAGTAAGTTAATAAAGACTTTTAAAAAAATTAAAAGTTACTACATATACCAACATGCACTTCGATGAGCTTCAATCATAGAACTCTAAAATTAAGCATGTTTGGGCTTGAAACATTCCTATGTTTGGGTGACCTCCCGAGGAATTTTTCTAGAAAAAGGATGATGGAGCTAGGTCGTAGGAGATGCATGAGAATGTCAGGGATCCAAGTGTTACATATATGAGTGTTACATTAAGGGTTTAGTTTTTTATCTTTTATTTTTAAAAGAGAAAACTTCTGAAAATATTTACAAATATAGCAAAATTATGTGATATATATAGATCACAATAGACTACTTATTTATGTATGTCTATCATGATAAAATATATACATATATTAGTTTATCGAGTTCGTGTTGGTTTGAAAATAGCGTAACCCTAAAATGAACGGATCATTGATATAATTACAGGGAGTATGAAAACAAATGCACAATTATGTTGCAACAATCATCCGGAGTTGGGAGAATGCGAGGCAGGAGTAGACGATGCAAATGATGGGAAGTGTTGGCTTCATTGCATTGCTGGTTGTGAGAAAGGTGGATTCTGTAAACAACTCAGTGATAAAAATGTCTGTCATTGTTATTGTTGATCATTATGTAATTTCCAACCTTTGTTTCCATATTGTATGCATGCATGCATGCAATGTGATACATTAGTGCTCTCTGATATAATAAAAATATCAATAACATAACGAGAGTTTTGAAATGTGACCATTTTAATGATTATGTTATCTTTCCTCTATATGCTAAAATAACGAATGATAAGATTGTCGCATGAAAATGATGAAAAATAATATGTTTAATTATTGAAAATTGTTGTTCGAGCTGAATGAGTTTAGCATTACAGTCTGCATTTTAAACGTTCAATTCAAATTTGAATTTCAGATTACACATTTTCAATAGATTTCAATTCTATTCCGAGTGTCCAAACACCCCTTAGGCGCCCTTAAACGAAACAATGGAAGAATTGGTTGCATCAATAATATTCATTGAAATGGATAATTATAATGTTATCTTCCATATCTCTATGTTAAAATGAATAATTTGGAAGCCCGAAATTGCATTGAAATATAACAAAAAAAATTATGTTTGGGTTAAATATTTTGAGATCGAATTTATTATTTCAATAAAAATTCATCTTTATTTAGTAGATTAAACCAAGTTTGGCTCTTGAGTTTTACTTGATTTTGGCATGTAGGGAGATTATGTGAGATTTTTAACGAATAAACAGATGTGATTGGGTTTTCTAAGCTCTTGTTTGGTGACCGTTTGATTTTTAGTTTTTGAAAATGAAGTCGACAGATATTACATCAATCTATATGTTTTGTCGTCTCCCGTTTATAATTGTTTTCTAAATGACGATTTTTTTAAAAAATATTTACAAATAATAGCAAATACCACAATCTATATGTGATAATAGATCAAAATAGACTATCATCATCGTCATACTCTATGTTGATCTATCACGATATATCATAGATAGATAATAATATTTTGTTATATTTAAAAAATGTTGTAGTTCATTTTGGCTATATTTAAAAATAGTATATATATATTCAACATTTTATTTGTTTAGACCAATTCAACCCAATGTGTACACTAAAACAATATTTGTTTATTTTTTTAAATAAGAAATAATTTTAATTCTCAAGTCAAAAATTCTAAAGGAGAGAAAATTATAAAAAAAAAAATTATGAAATTGCAAAGAAATTCTTCTTCTTCTTCTTCCTCTTCTTCTTCTTATTATTATTTTGGAAATCCATGGATGATTTACATATGAAACGTTTTACTTTTCTTTTTCAACAAAAATGGGAATAACTCGAAGAATAATTAGATTGAGTTCATTATTTAATAAAAAAAAATGAGAGAATTTTACTATTCGAAAAATTCAATAAGTTAGAAAATATCTCAACTCAACTCATGGTGATTTCGAATTAAATTTTATTTTTATTTGTGGCGTCAGATATCAATTTACACCTTCAAACGATACGAGGTTGTATATTAATTTAGATCATGAACTAATAATTATATTGATTTAAAGCTAAACTTTGGGTTGTATCAATTTAAACCTCAAACTAATAGTTGTATCAATTCAAACTCTAAACTTTTACAAACATATATGATATTTTCATTTAAACCCTCAACTTTCGAAAGGGTGTCCAAATAAAACACAGTCTAGATGGTTTAAATTGATACAATTATTAGTTTGAGATTTAAAATTGGATACAACTCTCGATATTTAGAATTTAAATTCATATAATTATTAGTTTATAGTCTATATAAACACAACCTTGTAGTTCGGAATGTAAATTAATATTTTTCCTAACTTTTAATTTATTTTTTTAAGGAATGTTAATCTCTAAGTCTTCCTCTTGAAAACACCAACAACAAAAAAATATATAAGAGATTTAATTAAAAAATGAAATGTTTGGAGAGACCCTAACTTTTTTTTACACATTATATTAATTTCTTTGTGTTTGTAAGAATGAAAGCAACATTAATCATTTTTTTAATACAAAAGCAACATTAATCATTGTTGTTTGTTTGTTAAATTAATCCTTCTAAAACATATAATTTTAATACTACACTTTAATTAGCTAATTAATCTAAGTTAGATAGTTACTAAGCAATAATTAATTCAACATAACTTCCAAAGATATATAATAAATAATGTCAAAGTTTTGTTTAATACAATTAATTACTATAGGTTAGTACAATAACTATGAAAATGGAGAATCGAATCTTCTACCTCTAGAAGAGAATATCGTATCAATTATCGTTGAACTAAACTCACGTTAATCCTTATATGTACCTTTAAATGTTATCTAAGTTATAATAATAAAAACATGAGCACCAATTAATTGTTAAACATAATGTAACTAAATAAATTTGTAATTTAATTAGAAAAATTAACAGATGTCAACAATTGTTTGGTGTAGAAGTATTTAATAATATAATGTGATGTATTTAATTTGAATAGTTCAAAGATTAGCTTATTTTATTCACATTGTGGATAGAAACTATACTCATTTTCAATAGTCAATCTCCCAACGAAGTCTCTCTCTAATTTTCATATTTTTCTTGTTTTTCAATTTGGGGAACTAAGGAGAAAGCCTTCATGGATAAGCAACTTCTTGAAGTTCATCCCAAGGAATTAAAGTTTATTTGTAAGTACTCTGTGATATATCCACGCAAAACATTCATCAATACTTTCTTTCTAAAGCAATAATATTGCTCAAAATTATTTTTGCTTTCTATCTTCCATCTAGCAAAAGCTAAATGATGTTTTTGATCTTGATCGAATCTTTCATTTATCTTTTACTTCTTCGAGAGTAAGATTCGAGTAGGTGTCACGCGTAGGTATGGTCTTGTCAACGTAACCTAGTTGAGATAACTTGATGCACCTATTCATTCAATTGATCGATCTTTAGTATTTTGTTAAAGAAAAATATAGTAGCTAATTAGGTTGTTTTTCTTTATAATGTTTCTAATTAGGTTTAGAAGATTATATTGACTATATGAAACATTGAGATAATCCTTGACTTTTGTATGGCCCATGAGCTAGCTTTGGTATATTTGACAATCTAATTTGCAAAAGTGATATGGGTTTTATATATTACTGCATAGTCTTCTTCTCTTTTTTAATTATAATGATGATTTAGTAAAATGTTTTATTGTTGTTCATATTATATATAAATATATTAAGATATTGAATTATGTTTGAATTTAATATTTAAAATTTAGGTTTGATTGATAATTAATTAGTTCATCTACTTGAAAATTTTAATTAGTTTTTCTTTAAATTAAAACTATTGATCATGGGCTAAACTAATCATATAAAAAAAACAAATAGTGATGAATTTGACTATTTATTAGTGATTTATGAAGTTAATTGGAAAGAAAAAAAAACAAATGAGAAAAAGCATTCACTTGGGAATGAGGAATGAAAATGGATAGTGAGGGATAGGAACAGAGAGAAGTACTCATCTCTGACCTCATGCTGCCCTCGTGAACATCTTTAACTTTCACCTAAACGACCCACAACGTGAAACACGTACAAGCGTCAACTTGTTAGGAACGACAAAACTCCATATATATTTGAAAAATGAGTGAGACGATCAATAATATTTTTCAATTATATCAAAAGTAATTAACTGAGAGAATAGCTAAAGAAACAGAAAGAACGACAAATAACACATATTGTTAATCTAGTTTGATAAATATCACCTACGTCTGGGGAGCTTTCTCTACTCATATACAAAAATATTAGTAAGATTCAAATGAGTAATCAACAACACTCTTAAGTTATAACAGAAACTTAATAAAAAAACAAGCTCCCCTGAATTTGTGTTTAAATCTACTTGAATATAAACGCAGCCTCTCTCCTTGAATTCATTAACCACATGCACACCATTCATAATTCTACTTGAATATTAACTGCGCAGTTCAACTATTTCAGTCTTCTTTCATATTTCTTATCAACTGATACTAAGTAAAATCATTGATCGATCTTCAATAATTCGACATAACCCAGAAGGTAACTAAAGTACCTTCGACAACACGAATTTCTTCGAATAAAAATCCAGTAATCCGTACGCTTAAACTTGCATGAAGCTTCATAATTTAAAGACCCCGCAAATCTTCTTGATCTTCTTGTTTAAAAAGATATAGATAAGGATCCTTATAAAAGAGGAAAATCTTTTATCTTTAACATAAATAATATCCCTGCTTATTTAAATAACTAACATTATTAAATAAAAAGAACTATTATTAATTATTTTTGACAAAAATCACAACAACATTCATAATGTTATGATATTGTTCACTTGAACGTACACCCTTCTGACTTTGCTTTTGATTTCACCTCAAAAAATCTCACATCCTCATAGATATATAGTTGTCCTCTCATAGTCATATATTCTTGAAACTTTGATCGTATTCCCGACCCTCTGGATATATGAGTATACTTCTACTTCTACTTCTGCTTTTGTATGAGTTGAGTTAATTTTAGTTACTTGATATGATGTAACGAAAAATATACATGTATCTCAACATTCATAACAATACAAATTTTATATTTGCTTTAATCTTTCCTCCAGTTGAAGTACGAAAACAAAGCTCATGTTCAATTCAACTAACAAATAATGAACTCCACTATGTTGCTTTTAAGGTATGAATATTAATTAAGATCAAACCTATGTCATTATCTCTTTTAATTATCTTTAATTCTTTTTATCAATTTAATTTACACTAATTATCAATTTAAACGTTGAACTTTTGTAAGTATATCAATTTAATACTGTATACGTTTATCACATTTTTTTTTGCTCGAATAAACATTGTGCGAGACTTCTAATTTTAACAATCAAGACCTTGTTGATATTTTTTTCCAGAAATTAATTGAAATGACTGATGATATATATTATATGGTCATAAGAATAATATCAAATATATGAGTATCGTTTTCAGGTCAAAACCACAAATGCTCAGAAATATTGTGTACGACCAAATAAGGGTGTCATCAACCCGTTATCAAATTGCGAAGTTACATGTATGAACTCTCTCACATTACATTTTCTTTTTATTTATGAAAATTGTTTGAAATAACAATACTGTCGAAAATATTATAAATATAGCAATAAACTACTAATCTGGATCTATCGAGACACAAAATAGTAGTCGATCAATAGAAAGTAAAAATTTACCTTATTTATAAATATTTTAGTCCATTTTACTATATTTAAAAATTTCTCTTTTAAATAAGTATTTGATGTAACTTTTTTGAGATGGTGTTTAAATGAAATTAATTAATGTTAATGTGTGTATAGTTACTATGCAAGCACAGAAAATGGCTCCACCTGATATGAAATGCAAAGACAAGTTCTTAATCCAAAGCACAATAGTTCCCTTTGAGGCAAATCTTCATGAAGATTTGACTTCCACTTATAACTTGGTAAATTGGCTTTGGCAATCACTTTGTTGTATTTTACATTTTTGTGAATTTCAATTTTCTATTGCTCATCTATCTGTTCTGTTTGAGCATATGCCCTAGCTAGCTAGTTTAGGGATATAAAACTTAATTTCCTGTGAATGTTATGACAGTTGATAGTTTGAATATATTGTTATCAATTAGTGCTCAATCGTTTGAGAAACGTTCTCGTAAATAGTTGCCAAACATGTTCGTGTTTTTAGTTTCTAGAAAATTAGCAACGAAAACGAAAACGTTAACAAACGAATTTTTATTGGGATCTAACCTTCCCAATAACTTTTTTCTTTCTTGTTGTGTCTTTTATCAGTTTGAGAAAAATGGTAGCAAGAACATAGAAGAGAGGAGATTGGGTACAATCCTTGTTAAGGCCGAATCTACTTCTCCAACTATTGAAACATTGAGGGTTGAAGTTTCAAACCAAAGTAAAGATAAGGAAATAGAAGAGTTGAAGATAAAGATCACTCAACTTGATCGAAAACTCCACGAGGTTAGTCTTTCATACAACTTTATATTCTTATTCTTGACGTGGTTTTGATAAAATCTCATAAACAACTCACCATTGTGACTATAACGGAGCATTCGTGGCACTGAGTTAATCGTTATAGTATATGAGTTAATGGGTTATAGGGTGCACGGTGCAATGACTATTTTAGTCTTGTGTTTGGAGTGAAAACTAATACTTTTGTTTGATAATCGGTAGGAAATAGTAAATTAAATACGTACTTTAACAAAGAGAGTGAGAAAATAACAGTGAATACTACATAGAAAAATGGGGTTTTGAAATAGTACTTATTAAACTGAATTGTAAACATACACACGTCACTTTTATAACTGGTGCGACAAACGATCCCTAAATTCTAATTATGCACTTTCCCTAAATTCTAATTATAAACTATAGAAACTACCCTCTAATTATATAGATTATCGAGGGCCTATTTGTTATTGTCTTAATTATTCAAAGTACTTTTATCTCAGGCTGAAATTTCCATTTCAAAGCTAGAGGAGGAGAAAGCTAGAATTCGAAAGTTCAAATCCCAACAAAAGAATTGCTTGGTTTCATGTTCAATTCTTTGAAACAACCATATATTAATGCAAGTTCATGATTATGAGGCATAGTTTTAATTTAAATTGTTGAAGATAAATTTCAAAATTGGTACATAAATACTTCATTGGTTGCTGTAAATGTCTTAAACATTTTGAATTGGTAAATAATATCCTTTGAAAGTAATTTTTAAATTTTCCTAAAAATTTAAATGCTTTTTAAAGCAAAATTAATCGTTGTTGTTGTTTAATTTGTTTGTTAAACTAATCTTTCTAATACTACACTTTAGCCAATTAATCTAAGATAGTTAATTACTATGCAATTAATTCAAACTAACTTTCAAAAGATATATATATAATAAATGTAAAAGTTTTGTTTAATACAATTACTACAAAAATTGTGGAGATAATTGGAGAATCGAATTTTCTACCTGAAAGATTCTATCAATTATTGTTGAACTAAACTCGCTTTAAGCTTTATATATATATATATATATATATATATATATATATATATACCGTTAAATTTAAAGGTTTTTAATATATATATTATTTCTAAGTTACAATAATGAAAACATGAGCACCTATTAGGAATTTTTAAAGTTGAGTGAATTATTAAACACAAGGTCACTCATTAAAATTGTAATTTAATTAAGAAATTTTTTAGAAAATAAAAAAATTGATAAACTATCTACATTCTACCGGACAAAATCACTAAAAGATAAAATTTATTACACAATAAAGTGTAAATATTTTGTGAAATGTTATATTTTTGACAATTTTTTTTTAATTAAAAAAATTTACAAATGTCAACAATTATTTGGTGTAGAAGTATTTAATAATAATAAATGATGTATTTAATTTGAATAATTCAAATATTAGCTTATTTCATATATTCACATTGTGTATAGAAACTATACTCCTTTTCAATAGTCAATACCTCCAACAAAGTCTCCCTCTAATTTTCATATATCACTTCTTGTTTTTCAATTTGGGGAGGAGAAAGCCTTCATGGATAAGCAACTTCTTGAAGTTCATCCCAAGGAATTAAAGTTCATTTGTAAGTACTCTTTGATCCACAAACAAAACATTCATCAATACTTTCTTTTCTAAAGAGTAATATAGCTCAGAATTATTTTGCTCTTTTCCTCTTGTTTTCTATCTTCCATCTAGCTAAATGATATATGTTTTTTCTGATAAGATCGTTCATTTATCTTTTACTTCTCCGAGAGTTAAAGATCCGAGTACATATTACACATACGTATGGTATGGTCGTGCCAATCTAGTTGCGATGACTTGATGCACCTACCCATTAATCTCATTGATCTTTAGTATATATTATATGTTAAAGAAAATAGTAGTTACGTCGTTTTTCTTTACAACGTTTGTAATTAATTAGGTTCAGAGAGGATTATATTGACTATGAAAAATTGAGATAATCCTTGATCTTTGTATGCCCCATGAGCTTTGGTTTTATATATATACAGTCTCTTCTCTTTTTTATTTATTATAAATGATGATTTAGTAATAATAATGTTTTGTTGTTGTTCATATTTATATAAATATATCATGTTTAAATATCAGATATGTGTTGTTCTTCTACCATTAAGATATTGAATTATGTTTGAATTTAATGTTTAAAATTTAGGTTTGATTGATAATTACTTAGTTCATCTACTTGAAAATTTTAATTAGTTTTTTCTTTAAATTAAAACTATTGATCATGGGCTAAACTAATCATATAAAAAAAAAACAAATGAGAAAGCATTCAACTTGGGGATGATGAATGGAAATGGATAGTGAGGGATGAGAAGTACTCATCTCTGACCTCATCCTGCCTCATGAACATCTTTAGATTTCACCTAAACGACTCACAACAAGAGAATACGTACAAACATCAATTTGTTAGGGATAACGAAACTCCATATATATTTATAATGGTATGATATTGTTTACTTTCAACGTACACCCCTCGTGATTTTGCTTTTAATTTCACCCTAAAGATCCCATGTCATTAGAGATAGTTGTCCTCTCTTATATATTCATAATCATTATTCTTGAAACTTTTTGATCATATTTCCAACACTTTGGCCACTATATGGGTATCCTTCTACTTCTACTTTTGTATGAGTTGAGTTATTTATAGCTACTTTTCAATTCGAGAACTAATATGATCATCTAATGAAAAATATATATACATATATCTCAACATTATTCATAATAGTAAAAAAAATTATATTTACTTTAAATTTTCCTCCTCAGTTGAAGTACAGAAACAAAGCTCATGCTCAATTCAACTAATGAATAATAAACTCAACTATGTTGCTTTTAAGGTATGAATATTAATTAATATCAAACCTTTCTCATAATTATCTCTTTTAAATTTTTTGCTTTTTTGTTTTAAACATCAAACTTTTATTCGTAAGTGTATCGATTTGACATTGTACGTTCATCATTTTCTTTTTGAATAAACATTGTACGAAACTTCTAATTTTATCAATCAAAACCCTATTGATATTTTTTCTAGAAATTAATTGAAAAGACTAACGAAATATTATATGGTCATATATAAGAATAATATCAAATATATGAGTATTGTTTTCAGGTCAAAACCACAAATGTTCAGAAATATTATGTACGACCAAATTTGGGTATCATCAACCCGTTATCAAATTGCGAAGTTACAAGTATGAACTCTCTCCACATTACATTTTTTTATTTACGGAAAATTGTTTCCTAAAAATACTTATTAATATATATAACATTTATAAGTTTTGACATGATGTTTAAATGAAATTAATTTATGTTAATTGTGTATATAAAGTTACTATGCAAGCACAGCAAATGGCTCCACCTGATATGAAATGCAAAGACAAGTTCTTAATCCAAAGCACAATAGTTCCCATTGAGACAAATCTTCATGAAGATTATGTAACTTCCACTTATAACTTGGTAAATTGGCTTTGTCAATAACTTTGTTGTATTAATTTACATTTTTTGGTGTGAATTTGCATTATCTATAACTCATATCTATCTGTTCTGTATGAGCATGCCTTAGATTTGTTTAAGAGTATAAAACTTAGGAACGTTATCAAATGAACTTTTATTGGAATTTGTTAGATTTTTTCAAGGGGTCATGATCGTATACCTATGTTCGTAAATTAAATTATCAAACTAATTGTGCATTTCTTCATAGGTAGTGTAAGTAACATTAATTAGTTGGAGCAGCTTTTCACAATAACATTTTTCTTTCTTGTACTGTCTTCTTCACAGTTTGAGAAAAATGGTAGCAAGAACAATATAGAAGAAAGGAGATTGAGTACAATTCTTGTTAAGGACGAATCTTCTTCTCCAACTATTGAAACATTGAGTGTTGGAGTTTCAAACCAAAGTAAAGATAAGGAAATAGAAGAGTTGAAGTTAAAGATCTCTCAACTTGATCAAAAACTCCATGTGGTTAGTTTTTCTATAATCCTATCGTTGACGTAATTTGATAAAATCTCATAAATAGCTCACTATTGCAATATAAGAGAACGTTAGTGGCACTGAGTTAATCGTTATGGTATATGAATTAATTAGTTATAGGGTGTACGGTGCAAAGACTATTTTAGTCTAAGTTATAATAATTTGTGTTCGAATCAGTGTTATTGTCTTAATTTTTCAAAATACTTTTGTCTCAGGCTGAAATTTCCATTTCAAAGCTAGAAGAGGAGAGAGCTAGAATTCAAAAGGCCAAATTCCAACAAAAGAATTGCTTGGTTTCATGTTCAATTCTTTGAAACAACCACATCTTAATGCAAGTTTATGATTATGAGGCATAGTTTTAATTTAAATTGTTAGATAAATTTCAAAATCGGTATAAACTTCATTGGTTGTTGCAGATGTCTTGAACATTTTGAATGGTAAATAATATCCTTTGAAATTTTCCTAATTATTGTAATTTCCTAGTTAAGTGGATGCTTACACTATAAGAAATTATGGATCTTCACGGCGTCGAGAGATAGACCTAGTAGTAATTTTCTTGACCTTTCCTCTTGGATCCCCTACTCTAAATTAAAAAAAGAAAAGAAAAGAAAACCTCCTAACATTACACTCAAGAGGGATAACTGTCGAAAGAGTTCTTCAATCTTTTCCATCGATTATTAAGATAGACCAAAGAGAGATTATGACTATGGTAAAGTCATAAAAAAAAACTAAACTAAAACCTCGTTTGATAACCATTAGATTTTTTATTGATCAAAACAGTGTTTATTTTCTACAACTTCCTTACCATTATGACGGTAAAATTTTAGCAAATTCTAAGAACAAAAACAAGTTCTCAAGAACTATGATCAAAATTTAGTTATTTTCTTTAATGCTCTAAAAGAATAGATAACAAAAAAGAAAACAAGCCAATACTTTCAAATGTATATATGAAAGTAGTATCTGAAAGCCAAATTTACATAGCAAAATATAATATGTTACCAAACCGAACATAGATAATTGTTCAAGAAGACCATAGAAATCGTGTCACATATTCAATATAGTAATACCTTGCAAAAGCATAGGCAATTTTTTTATAGGCTTGGCCAAATCATGACAACGTAACTAAGACGTTGTTAAATTGGAACTCAACCCTAATTGAAAAAAGAACCAAATTGAAGCTTTTAAAAAGTAGAAAACTATAGGATTTCGTATAAACCAAATTGGAAATTTAACGTAAATAATGAGATTCCAATTCCACTTGTTTACTTCTTTTCCTACCAAACATTAGTTTATTTACAGATTGAGCATAAAAGAATTCTCTGATAAACCACAAACACACACATCTTTGTAAAGAAAGAGGCAGGATTTCAAAGAACATTAAAGATTAGCTTCATCACTAGACATTACCATGAACATATATTTGAGTAAATTTACATAAGTAGCGAACCTCGGAATCGCCATCTTCACTCCCAATCGGTGTCAAAGAAACCAGCGTCCTTCATCTCCGAATAGTATACATTCTCCAAATGCAAATCGTCCTCCTGAGAAAAATGATAAGAACCTCAAGATTACAAACAGCCATATGGTCGAGAAATAGACAATTCTTCCAAAAGGAAACGACAACAGAGGTAGAATGATATGATGAAACAACCTGGAAGAAGTCGGCAAGAAAATTTTCGTATAGAAGGGGAAGATAGAAGGCATGATAACAGATGAGAGTGGCACCATACAACCTGAGACAGAAACAAAACATGATATAGATCCAAAACAACAAGCTCTAAGTTGGTAGATATTAAAGAGTGGTCAAACCACCATTGGAGTGCTTGTCGTTCTGTTTTATTATGTCAATTTGGTCCCTCTAACTTGAATCTATTAAATTTAGATCCCAATATTTTGGTTAAATCTTGCCATACATTTCTGCCATTGCCAACATGTAGGGGTGTCAAACTTCTTAATATATTGATTATATTTCTTAAACAACTGAATTAATCGCAAGGTGACACACAAACATGTGGTATCGTTCATTTTACCTCTAAACAAACCAAATATTGAATTGAAAACTAAAAAAAGTAGTTTTGAAAGCTTTTATTTGTTTTGAAATCTTGCTAAGAAATTGAGTGAAAATAGGCTTAATTTTCAAAAACAGTAAACCAAATAGTTATCATTATCAAACTGAGACTAAGGTTTTCAAAATTGTGGAAGTTAATTATTAAGATCACATAGAGGTTGGCTTTAAGAAGTTACTTTCGCATCCAATCCTTCCAACAATGTAGGGAGATTTAACCAAAATAGTAGAGACCAAATTAAATTTTTTTTTTAAAAAAAAGGAGATTTAGCCTTTCAGTTTAGGATTACCAATAACCAAAACCAGCTCCACTTCCAGCGAGCCCACAAGCAAACAGTGCCAATGCGTTCAAAGAGGACATGATAACTACGTATCTGTAGAAAGCAGGTCTTGCTGCACAAGAATTGGAAAAATTGTAACTGATCACTTCAACATAACACCCTCATTGAAGCATATACGAATAAAAGATATTATACCTGGTAATTTCTCTCTATGGCTTGAATGGTACATGAACAATATAAAACCATAAGCCGCAGTAATCAACAGACGGTGGACTACCCACAAGTTCCACTTTGTTCGATGTGTACTGTCGTCGCTTAATATGAATAATGGAACTCCAAACCCAAACAAATAAATTGCCTAATAAAAAAGGAAAGAACAAAAGAAGACAAAGCAAGAACTGATCAATCACATAAGAAGAATTGTTCAACATATTAAACAGACCCCAAAAAAGTTGTTACTCAAAACATTAAAGGTGAATTAAGATTGTTGGAAGTGTGTGATGGACACTCAAAAAGCATAATCAAACCAAAATTCAGTTAAGAAGAAACAAAGTCACTTGTACTAAAGCTTTACAACAAACTACGAACTTGGTTTCTTTCTCTCAAGCTCCCTTTAATTCTCTTGACAAAACCCTTCAAACGTAGCAAAGAAATCCTATTTATATATATAACTCAAAATGAAAAATCTAGACCATGTGAGTCAAGAAAATTTAATGTGCCTACAATAATATCCTTCTTTAAAAATTTAAAAAGTGAACACTTTATTCAAAATTACACCTTGTATACGTACTTTAGAACCTAAAGAAAAAGTAGTATAACATACAGAACAGATCTTGTTCAAGTAGGTCCTAGGGCTTGTACACGTACTAAGCGTAATGTATCTGACCTAAATAACATGACTAATTTTCAACGTTGATAACTTCTTGAATGGTGAAAGATGCAATTAACCAAATAAAAATGCTTTTTCAAATTTTTAATGGTGTTTAGTTACATAATCAAAAATGATTTTGAAAATTGTAAAAATATTTAAGAAGTGTTTCATTTAAAACACAACATGATTTTCAATAGACATCCCACACAAGTTAAAGTTTAGCATAATTGACAAGGACCGATCTACTACTATTTCTACCAACAATCATAAACAGAAGAGAACCGATATCACAATGTTGTTATTTTCTGTTTTCTTTTGTAAAAAACAGAACTTGTTATTTTCAATACAATGTTCTCCAGAGCCAGACTAGAGGCAACCTGAAAGGACATCTAGGGAGTAATTTCATAGATATACCTTCAAAACCAAGTCCAGGCCAACAAAAATTCCTGACACGATGAACGTTCGTGCAAGTGCTTCTACACTGCCCACATTATTTCCTTGAAATAAAAACGCCAACAAACTCACTTCTAAGAATAGCATTCCAGATGTCGTGGCTAAGGACAGGACATTCCATGCTAATTCTTTTCCAGAGGTGCACTCCCACCCCTGTCACAATCCAAGTTAGTAATAATTATTAGAACAATCATAGCACAGTATTGAATTAATTGGTAACTGTGATCCAATGTGTGATATTGGAACCTGGCTCCTAAGTATTAAGGCACCGTAATAGCAAACACTATGCTCCCAGACAGCTTACATCATAGAGAGAATCAGAGACTGACATGGAAATGTATATAATAGTATGATAGAGAATTAGAACACAACACAAGAATCAAGCAACAAGAGAAAATAAGATACGGCAGATTCACGCTAGAATGTTGACAATAACATGGTATCAAGGGCAGAGGAGTCAAGCATTTAAACCCTAAATATAGAAGGCATATTGGTTGAGAGTTACCATATATCATATCATCTATCCTATAATTGATGGATAATATAGGTAATAACATTGGAAGTTCAAAAGGCACAGGAACAATGAAACGTTTTCGGATCATTGTGTATCCTTACATACTAAAATGTTGGAGAGAGAGAGAGAATTATATGCCAGTACCCAGATGAACTGATACAAATGTAGTAACTTTTAACGATATGCATAAATTCATGATGGATAAGCATTTCAAAACCACATATTACGCTTCTACCTATATATATCTATGTATATTATACTCTCAAGATGGATTAGGAGCCCTTCCTGGAACATTCTGATCACAACACCGACATGCAAACCCAAAGCAGTATGAATGTCCAAGAATAGATATTTCTTTCCTTTCTATTGTATGCCTTGAATGCTTTAGTTTGACATACAAAAGAGGCCTGACACCCATCCCCAAAATTAAAAGTGGGCAAGATTTTGATAGAACCAGAAGAATGGAATTAGTTCTGTATCGAAAATAGAGTATTACAAACTTACAAGCTAAGGGAGATTTTGCATGCTCCCGCCTATCTAGAACCCACTAATCGATTGTCAAAAAGATGCCCCCTTTACACTCTTTGCATGCATATATACTACAAAAACTACCAACGCACCCCTGCTGACTAACACATATTTCCATGGGTCCCTCTACTATCAGCAATCACATATTTGCTCGCTCATTTTTTAGCATCTTCAGCACCTCACGCTAGCTTTCTACAGATATACATTTATAATCGGGGTTCTAGCAAGATTTAAGAAATTGAAATTCTCAAAATGATACAATAAGTTTCATATGATATAGCCATTTCCCCCAAAATACAGTTCACCTGCCCATCCTAAGAGAAATGAAAAGAACCATCCGTCCACTCCAATTTGAAGCAATCACCGAAAGGAGGTAAGTTTCAAATACATCGTCTAATAAAGCCGACGGAAAACGATTACATCCACATACTTCCACAAAACCTTAACTGTTCCTTCAAAGAAATCATGAAGCACGCAATTGCAGAACCGGATTCCAAATTGTCTACATACGTCTAAAGAAGAAGAAAACTCCCCAGTAACCATTACAGAAACCAATATAAAATCATTAAAAAAGATCTTCTACCCCCAAGTAAAAGAAAGACCAGAAACAGAAAAAACACTGATAAACAACTAGCATTTAAAAGAATGATTCGAGAAACGAACCTGAAACAAGCACCAAGCGAAGTTAAGCAAGGTGACAATCCAAAGAGTCCCATAATATGCGACAATGATATAAGAACGACCATTGGAGAGCTTGGACAAACTCTTTTTGGCTCGAAATGCCAAGTAGAGAACGAAAAGAAGACTAGGAAGAATCAGAAACAGTTTGTACCAAAATCCATGGCACTGGAAAAGCCAGCTGTAGGAACTTGAAGTAGAATCCCCATGGTCTAGGGTTGAATTCGAGCTGGTGGAAACAGGAATCGGGAGCAAGGGTTCTGAACCTTGACCTCTCTCAATTTCCATAAGAAGATCGTCGATTCAATATTTGAAAATGAAGAAATGAATTGGAAAATTCTTTCCACCAGCGAAATCGATTGTTGAGAGTTGCGCCTTTTTGTGGGGTTTATATATACCACACGCCCACGGAAAGTTTGTTCAAATATGACTCCAAACTCCAACCTTTCTATATATCTTATAGTATATAATCGTTGGATTTATTTTTTCTTATCTAAGGATGTGACAAATTTGGAAAATGTTATTAAGATTATCTTTTCAATGAACCTACAATCATTAGTTAAGACGGTTTTAACCTTCATAATCACGACACAATTCATTCAAACCCTCTCGAACATTAGCTTCATCTAGCAACTCAATTTTGAAAGGATCTGTCATCGAACGAAACTAGGACCTTTCACACCTCTCTCAGCATTAGATTAGATATGACTTCAATCAATTTTTTTAAAGAGAGAATGTAAATAATTAAAATAAACCCAATATTTCTATGTTTTTCCTCTCTTTTTATTTTGTTGCATTTCTTCTATAATCTCCTATTGATCCTCTTCCTTGGTTTCTCAGACCATGATTCCCCTCTTGTTACTCACGGACAATGAACGTTTTAACAAAGATATATTAGTAGCTAAGTGAGTGTTAATGAGTTCTTTTAGTTTGATGCACAAAAAAAGACAATTCATAATTGATAACACGTTGATAATAATGTTAACAACAACTAATAGAAGAAGAGAGAAAACTTGTATTGTTAATTTGTTACAACATTGTTGATTTGTATAACAATGTTAAGAACAACTAATTAAGTTATTGTGCGTTTCCTTTCTATTAAATAATTAAATTAATAAGATTCTAAATTGAATTAATCAGTGAACATTTGAAGTATATAATTCATTTGTATTATATATTGTCTTTGATTTGAACTTGTATTACATAAAATACCCTAAACACTTTGTAATAGTCTAATATTTGCTTTAGCAATATTATATGTATTTAGGTTTAAGTCTTTCTACAAAGATGACACGTTTCTATTAGGTGTTAGCCAAACTGCACAAGAAAGATGAAATTAAGCCTTTAAAGAAGTGAATTTGAACTAAATTTTCGGAAGTCTAAACTTGATAAATATAAAAATAGTGATCAACAAGAAAGATATCACAAGTCAAAAATTGCAAAATTATAGCATCCATGTGAATGAGACCTTGAAACCAAAAGCCAAAAGCTAGAGAGTAAAGAAGCTAATTCATGGCAAACTCAAAAGACTAATGAAAGGGAAATTAGGTATTGGTAGCCCTTGTGTAGATCTCCTGACTGGCATGAGAAGACACCATTCTGATGAGACCTCTGGCCATCAAATCCTTGATTGCTCTTCTTGCAAGAGATCCATTGATCTGATAATTCAAATGCCATAAAATCATTTGTCAACATACAACTTGCAGTTCAATCAAATCATGTTCCCAAACAATATAAAAGAATACCGAAGACCAAGAATCAAATAATCATTCTGATCTATCTATAAAGCACAAACACTTGAATTTAAATGACGTGTTTGACACATATCAGCCACAACTCTTGGTACACTTATTGGACATGTATCGCATACTTTTTAGGACTACAAATGTGTTAGACATGTATAGAATACTTGTACTGAAACACATGACAAGAATAGTAAATTTAAGTATGAAATAGTTCAAACTGAATTTTTAAACATATAATTCACCAACCCATTTACTTTGAGTTTATGGTAGGTATAAAAATGATATATGTTCTTAAACATCCTTTTTTAAAAAGTGTCAAGTCGACTAGGAGATCCTTCATGTATTGGTGCTTCTTAGATTTTGATTCTAGAATTCATATCACAATTGTAGAAATGATATTTGGAGTAGGAAGAATGCAGTATTCATTGTGTCATAGATAACTAGGTATTTGATACTAACCTAATGTTGTCCAAATGAATTTGGATCTCATGTCTAACATAAGTTTGGGTAGGAGTAGTATTGAATGAATCAAACATTTTAAACATAGTTTTCAATGAAAAAGTATGAACATTGTTCAAATCGTGAACTTGAAAAAAATCATTGTGATGGAATATACGAGCAAGAAAAATCAGAAAGCATAATCCACGTTATGGATAAGAAGACTGAAAAACGTACCCTCAACCTATCGGACAAGATTGAAGAAGTGACAAGCTTGTACTTGGGAACTTCAACAAGAAGCTTGTCATAAGTTCCTTGATCAAACAAAACCATGTTGTTGACCTTCTCCTTTTGCTTTCCCTTACTCCACTTCTGTTGTATGAACACAAACAGAATTAGAAACAAGAAAACTTCATAATCTTAAAATTTACAAAAATAAAGGAAACCAAAACAAAAGATTGTAAGTTCATGGTGACCATACATTTTCATCTTATTTATCAGCCTAATCCTCATAAAGCTTGAAAGAAAACAAATTTTAGTAAAAGGGGCAGAAACCCATCTCATAAAGGACATCATACTATCATAGACAAACTAAAACAAACAATATAACAAATATTTTCAAAACCCTTCCAGCCTAGACGATATAACACTCGCAAAAGTAACCTCAGCATGATATAACGAAATCTTAACATAATTCAAAACAAAGTTCGGCTATGAATCTAAATATAGTTGGGAACGTCACCTTCTTCTTCTGCTTTCCTCCGCCAGATTTGGCAGGCTTGGAAGACGGTGGAGGAGCCTTATCCTTCTTTGGCGCCTAAAATAATCATCAAAGCGAGAAGAGTAAATAGGTGAGCTGAAGATTCCGATTCACGAAAAGGGAAGAGAGTAGACAAGAGTTTTACCATGGAATCGAAGTTGCACGGCCGGAGTTGGATGTGCTGATGAAGATGCAGAAGAGAAGAGAGGAACGCCAAACGAATTCAGAGAAGGTTGAGACTTAGGTCAATAAAAACCCTCAAAGTAGGGTTTCGAAATTTACTAAATGGGCTGAATAGTGGCCCAATTTTGATTTATCTCTCCTGGGCTTTTTATGTCGGCCCAACTATTTTATTTTCTCCCTAATATTACATTTATACATATACAAAATTTACATAAATATAAGAGCTAAATATTCAGGGACCATATAACAAAATAAGAAAAGCCCACGTGCAATTATTTTTTCATAAATTTCACATATACCCTTGCAATTTATAAATTTTTTTTTCCTTTAGAAGTCTTTCATCCTAGGGCATTTTGAGGCAATGTGTGCCCAAGATCGAACAAAATAAATGCATAACTCTTTCATCTTGAACCATCTCAGTGCCACTAAGGCCCAATATCCAATAATTAAATAAATATTTTTTTCATCTCGGAGCTTATTGGGACATTGTATACCCGAGATCGAATGAATTAAAGACATAATTCCTTCACCTTGGGCATCTCAATGCAACTAGGCCGGTCTGATATTGTGTGTCATGATCTACACTATTTGAAAGTCATAGTTTAGAATGAAATAGATAATGTAGATCTACACTTCTATCTTTCATCTCGAGCAATCTTAGTGCATTGCATGCATGAGATCGTGTATCGTTGTTGACTGAGATAACTTTGTTATTTACATCGTCGGTCTGTCGGTTTTTTTTTCATTTTCAAAATTGTTTTATACATAATAAACATTTTGCCGAATTGTTATGTTTTTGACAACAAATTATTCAATTTGAAAGACAACGAATAATGCAAATCTCCAAACATAAAAAAACAATTTAATAACATTAATAATTAGATGATTTTATTAATTATAAGACTATCGTATGAAACTAAAAGAAAGAAATCAAATAAATCGAACATTTTGTTAAACAAATATAATAAACATACACTCATATACTTTTTAGTTAATAAGCTTAAACGATAAATCTAATGTAACTCTGAAACTCGATTGGAATGTAACACTTAAAACGGATAATATTTTTTCTCAAATTACAAATTTCGCTCGAAAATTAAGTAGCCACGTGCTTCACGTGCGTACGGACCTTCTGTTACAAAATTACGAAATCGAACTTCACCGACCAACCCATTCATTTCACTATTGAAGTATTAACGCATGGAGTCCTCTATATAAATTTCCAAAAGCCCTAAACTTTCTTCATTTCTAGACTCTTCCTTCCATTCAATCTCACCTCTGCCTTCTCTTTCTTCTGTCCAAGGGGTGTTCTGAGGTCAGCTCTCTCTCTTTTCCATCATTTTTTGCCTTTCATATCCCTTGTTTTTCTTCAATTTGATCTGGGTTTAGCTGTTTTAGCTCCTTCTAATTAATGATGTTTTTCTCGAAATTTTACATGTATTCAGCTTAAATTATTGGTTACATGCTTCCCGATGATGTGATTCCGCCTTCTATTAGTGGCAATTGTACTGTTCATTGCGCATCAAGACTGTGTTGGTTGTTTTTGCTCATTATTCGATGTCGTTGACTGATTTTAGATTGAATTGAACTTGTGGGTACTCTTAATAATCGGTCTAATTTTATATCCACCTTGCAGAATTTTGAGCTTGGTCTTGTTTTTTCGTATTTTTCTTTGAAGTGATGTGCTTTTTTTTTTGTTGAGCTTGTTTTGTTGTGTGTTCTCTTGTATATTCTTTCATTTCTCTCAATGAAAGAGGTTTTTTTTTTTTTTTTTTTTTTTTTGTAAAAATATATTGCTCGACTAATTATTTTGGTCCTTTCTGCACATGAGTTGAAGTTATGAATTGCCAAAATGATGTTTCGTGTGAAGGATATCGTAATTGGGTGGTGTCGTATTCTTAATTCGTTGGTTTCTTTTGTTGATCTCATGTTTTTGTTGGTTTTATTCTAATTATGTTGAAGTGTGTTAGATCACAGGAAAGATGGTGAAGGCTGTGGCTGTTCTTGGAAGTAGTGAGGGTGTTACTGGAACTATCTTTTTCACCCAAGAAGGAGATGGTAATTTGGTTAATAGTTTCGTCTACACGGTCTATGTTCATTTCTTTTCTATCTTGTACTTAGTCCAAAGAGTTTTCAGGTCCAACCACTGTTACGGGTAATGTTTCTGGTCTCAAGCCCGGGCTTCATGGATTCCATGTTCACGCCTTAGGTGACACAACCAATGGCTGCATGTCGACTGGTATCGTTTTAGACATTTAAGATCTTTTATTTGGCCTTTCTATTTTGAAGGAACGTAGATGTTTGTTAAAAAATTGAATATAGATCCTTTCGTTTATCTTAACATTAAAATTTCTCAAAATATTTACAGGGCCACATTTCAACCCTGCTGGAAAACAACATGGTGCTCCCGAGGATGACAACCGCCATGCCGGTGATTTAGGGAACATTATCGTTGGTGAAGATGGTATATTTCACATTCTTTTACAATTCATTGAATAAGTTTTATTCTTGGCGTGTTATGCTCCATTTCCTTTTTTGTGAATCTTTTACATTATAATGGCTTAGGGTATATTTGTAAAAGTATGTTATTTTGTGTTGTTTTAGATTTTTCCTTTATAGCTAATTTGATGTTGGATTTCATACCTTATTCAAACATTGTTCTATTGATTTACTGGTTAAATGCTAATACTTTGAATATTTTGTACAGGCACGGCTAACTTCACCATTACTGACTGCCAGGTTTGTCCCTATTTAATTTATCGTGTTAGGGCATCCAATAGTAAGGGTCTTACTCCTTTTTCTGACCTTTAGATCATATATGCAGATTCCTCTCTGTGGACATGAATCCATTATCGGAAGGGCTGTTGTGGTTCATGGAGACCCTGATGATCTTGGCAAGGGTAATTTCTCTAACCATTTGCTACTTGATAGTTCTTTGAGCTTTTATAAATAGTATATTTCTGGGCTATATCTACCATATTCGAACCCAAAAGAAAAGTACTATCAATTAGCTAGGCTGTACCATAGAGAAGTGACTGTTTTTGCAATATTTTGTAGTGAGAATCTCCCTTGTTTTGCATTTTTTTTTACATCTATAATGCTTATGAACATGCTTGTAGAACGGTAGTATGGCTAGAGTAATTATGTAACAGAGTTCAAATGATTAAATGGGGCAATCAGAACACACAAAACATACAAGATGATTGGTTGGTTGACGATTATTGATAGATAGTACGGAGGATATCAGAACCAACTTTAAGAGAGCAATAAAAAGAATACTGCATTTAAATGCTTTCTTGAGGTTGTATTCCCTTTATGGAGATATTGGGTGTTCCATGCTTTCTGATATTTGGCATAAGGTCGAGGTGATAGTTTGTGAATATTAATACTTTCATACATATTCACTCTTCAGCTGTTGGGTTTGGAAACTTGAAAAAGCAATTATCAATATTTAAAAGGGGGAAATAACATGGTAGGGATCAGATTTAGGACTGACAACCATGTTCAGCTATCACTGCCGTCTAAAATGCTTAAGCTAATATGATAGCTAATGGGAAGTATAAGTTTAAGTATTATTCACTCTAAACTTTCAAGTTTGAAGTAATACTATGTAGCTTCTGAAAAAAAGTTATGTCATCCAGAAGAGCTTTGTGAGAAAGCTTTTGTAGAGTGATCAATTGACTCAGGTGCACCCAAATGTGCTTTTACGATTGCAAAGTATTAATTATTCTTAATATTAAACACATTTTATTATTGTATTTTTGCTCAAAGTACCCTAAAGCATTCTGAAATTGTACCTTTTTATGCATATTCTTATCAGTGGTCATTTTTGACATACAGGTGGACACGAACTCAGCTTAAGTACAGGAAATGCTGGTGCTAGAGTAGCCTGTGGTATGCGAGTTCAATTCCTAAGAAATATTACTTTTTCTTCCATTCTACAATTCCCTTTTCAAAGTTATCTGCCGTTCTCCATATTTCTTGATCGCATTTGTTGTCGTTTTATTTCCAGGCATTATTGGTCTGCAAGGTTAAAATTTGTTGCCTTCGTTGCCGTTGCTGTTGAAGCATTGAACCCAAGTGCTCTCTAGTGCTTCCAGGAATATTCCTAAACTCTCGTGAATGAATAAAAACACATCACTGTACTTTTTCTTTTTCTTTTTTTGTGACGATTAGATCTTTTACTTATCCATACTTGTCTGCTGTTTTATTAATATATTTCTGGAAATTTGGTTTCTTCTTTTTCTTTTTAAATCACACATACATACACGTATAATCTAAACTAGAAGCCTCACAGGTTACACGAAAGGAAAAACCATTCAGAGTGGAAACCTACTCGTTGACCCTATGAGAGTTAGCTGTGTCAGAAGCTAGTTTCTGTTTGATTTCATTTCCAACTCCTTTTAGTATATGGTTCAACTAAGCAGTTTCTATCAGTGGTTGCTAGGAGAGACCCTGATTTGACTAGGACTTTATTTAAAATACACAAGATAAATCTACTCTGCCTAGGCTGATTCCCATTTGTTTCCAAGTTTGACCATCTGTCAAGGAAGCTCGAATTGGATAACCAATGTACGTATACCGACCACGGAGAATGATATTCCATATTCGTTTAGTTCTCTTTTTGGAAGGTCCAACAATAGGGAGGATTTGTTTGATTTTATTTGATAGGAATTGAAGGAATATATTAAAGGAGAAGTGAGAAAAAAGTTCTCAATAAAGGTCAAATGGTTGAAAACATGAAGACTACTAGCACTAAAGGTTTAAGAAGGAAGAATAACGTAGATTAGAAGGAATTTTAATGGCCTTTTTAACTACACAGATATGAGAGGAATATTTTGGCTGGGGTTTACTAATTTGGAAAATGGGCATTTTTTATGGTGGCCTCGATGCTTTGATGCTTGATACTCGCACTTGCTACTTAATCCTAATTACTTTTCCTAGCTCTTGACGGTTGCTACTCGATCCTAACTACAACTTTTCACTTCCTTTTAATTAAAATTGAATGAAAAGTTTTGTTATGTTTAGTTTAACCATCAAATAAATTTTCACACATCAAGTAAGCAAATATGGATATATTTGTATTGTTGGTTTTGGTTGTGAGGTTGTGTCAAATAATACATCGAGGGTTGAGGGAGCGTCGTGATCACGAATGACTCGTTGAGTATTAGGGAATTTCTTGAAGTACACCACCTTGTTCCCTTGATCAAGACAATAAGACTTTTCTAAGACTTGAAATGAAGCATTGGGAGTAGCTTGCCCAATTCCCTTAACTAAAACACTAACTACTTGCGTATAAATAGCAAAGAAACATTTTCATTACTTCAAACGTACATTTCGGGCATGCAAAAATGTTCATAAAAGAATTCATTTTTATATAAATTCTTTTTATAAAATCTGTTTCAAAATAAACACTTAGAGAGGATATGTTTGAGACGCACAATTACACTATAAATTACGTAGAGGTGTTCATAAAATATTTGAAAACAAATCGAAGTCGATTGTGCGAGTTTCTATTTTGTTCAAAATCGATTTCAAAATCGAACCAAATCGCATAAGAATTAAATAAATTTAAAGTAATGTTTATAAAGGTTTTTACAGAACTCGCTTTTGGAGGTTCGAGATTGTCTAGGGTTTAGAATAGGAAGGTAACTTTTTTGGTGGTTCAAGATTGTCTAGGATTTAAAATAGGAAGATCACTTTTATTGGACTCGGTGCTTTGGTAGTTTGAGATTACTTGAATTGAACCTCATATACGTTTCAATTTGACACAGACATATAGTTCAATTCGATTTTGTTTGAGATTTTTTTTTCATTTCACGGTTTGGTGCAGTTTCAGCTTGAAGCCAAATCGTAAACCCCTCTAGTGATGATGATTGAGTTAAAGATCTTATGATATTTTTTTATAAACAACCTAAATCTGAAAATAAGGAATTAAATAAAACGTTAAGTTACAAAATATGTTTTGCGTCCAAAGTATCTCTAAATAAAAGTTTAAGTTGAAGGAGTTCAAAATATTTGTATCATATCTTAAACAAAAACAGAGAAAAAAAAGAGGCACTAAGGTGGGACAATCCTATAACCAACTTCACACATTTTTCTCTCTTAAAAAAAGAATGAGAATACAAAAATTTAACCCATTTCCATATTGTCCTTCGCACTATACTAATCAATCTCATATTACCAAAACAAATACTCACAACGAAATACAAAAAACAAACCATAACGATTTGTACCAAAAATAAGAGGGCAGCAAACAGGCAAGAGAGAATCAACAAATTCCGTCAGCTCCGCATCACGCCATTCCTAGCAAACATGCGATACACACCACCTGCCCTTGTCTGCTCGAAAACTTGACATGGCAAAGTAAATTATCCATCTAGATTTACATATCTTACATTGTTTAAAGCATCCTGAGCGGGGGTTTGTTCTCAGTGTCGACCCCTTTCGGTTGGCGATCCTGGAACAAAAGGAACAAAACCCCGACCCCCAAACATTGGACGCATGAAGGCATCGTCGAACTTTCGCCAGTAGCGGTGAACAGTATGTGTAGGAGTCGCAAGGAGTGCACGTATACTGCTTGGACGAGGAAGATCCAGCTCTGACTCCTGTGCACTTCCAAGTAGTGGAACTGAGAATGACTTTGGAGTCCCAGGGTCCGATAGCATGCTGGTGGTGTGTTTTGGTTGAGGTATGAAACAGTTAATAAGAGGCTTGGTCAATAATCCAAACACCTGTTGACAATCATCCCCATATACAAGAAAAATTATGAACAAAGCTAATATAACATGAAAAACGACACGTAGATTCTTCAGGCTCAACTACCATATATAACACAAAAAGAAAAGGAAAAAAGAAAGATCCATTGACCCAAAAACTCAAGTTAATAGGTGATGGTAAATTGATATTATATCATCCTAACACTTGTGGCTTGAAATATGTAGAAGAAATAACATTTGAGAGATTTGAAAAAATTTTATGAATCATTTGCTTTGATACTAAGTAATCCAAAAGCATAAACTAACAGGCAAATGTAATATCAACTAACAAAATATAAGCCAATTACTAGGATTTAATATGAAGGAATTAAAAGGGAAGAAGAATGGCACCATACCATCGTGCTGAAGAGGACAACAGTGATGGTACTGGTGATCATCATTGCATTCCCTCGAAGTTGAGTGTGCCCAGCTCTAGTGAACTGTATTTACAAAGAGACATAGAATGATCCATCAGCAATGGATTTAGTGATAACGGGTTTTAATGAAAAGTAAACAATGATAAACGAGCTGGATCGAAGTACTGTAAAGTTGAGAAGAGAGAAAGAAGACAAACTAAAAATTTCGAAATCAGATAGAAAATTTCAAGAATTGCTTTTTCACTTTTTCGACTTTTCGAAGCTCAAACATCCATGGTACAAGAATATGTAGATATCCATACCACAGAATTACATCTTCATAACAATAAATTGGAACAATACAACATAAGAGTTTATTGTTGCCCACAAACTACCTGATGATAAGCTAAAGCAATAGAGACAGCCCCTCTCATGAGACCAGCCCACCAAATGATAACCTACAGTAGCAAAAAGTTGATGGTTCAAAAGCGGGAACTTAATCGCACAAGTAAAACCAAGGTCAAAGCATGCATACTTGTTCCCGGAAGGTAATTTTCTCGCTGGACGATTTTTTAGCCAAGTTTGATATAAATGACAATGGAAAAACAAAAGCAGCTCTTCCAACCATAACAAGGCCTAGTAATATTGCGCTCACAGCAACTGATGTCCCCGGACTGCAATATCAGATAAGAAGTTGGTGAAAGACAGCAAATTCTGAAATGGTTAATGAAAAGCAAGCAAAGGATAGCTAATATGTGATGCATTCAGTTAACTAACTTATAAGTTATACGTCAACCTGATATAGCTCAACTTGTTAAGGCTATTCCCTCAACCAAGAGGCTAGAGTTCGAATACTCTACTCTGCACATGATTGAACTAAGGAAAAAGAAAACTTGCCATACCTATCACTAACAAAGCTCCACTTCTCAATGTCCAATGCATCCATGCCGACATAGACGAAGATAAACGTCTCAGAAATGAAGGATAAGGTGGCAAAAGCATGCCTGTTATAGCAGATAAAAAGATGCTTTAGTTAACAAGTATCACTTTGAGAGAATTACAAGAGTTTGAAGAATTTCATACTTGGTGGTAACTCTTGAGCCCTCAGTCACATTATGCCAGGTATAATGTGACATTACAATTCCACAAAAGAACACCGTGAGAATGCCACTCAAATCTAGTAACTGCAAAATATCCACCAAGTAAAAGCAAAGATGGTCATTGACAATGTATATATAAGCAAGTAGAGTTCGATCTAGTAATACCAAATACGTACTTCAGCCAGCATATAAGAAAGATATGCCATGAGTATCATAAGAGCAACCTCACGATCTGTCGAGTGCCTGAATTTTATCAGTACATTAAATAATGAAAGTTATTTCATTCCATCAAACTCCTTGTGAAACGAGATACAATAATACTTCCTGAACACATGGTTGGCAAAAAGAAACGGAAAGGTGTATCTTTACAGATAAGGGGAAATCAGATCAGCATACTAAATTGTTGCTTGGGTTTCTTTCTTTTTCTCATTTGGGTATAATAATAGAAAGAGTTTACAGAAACAACGTCAAATATAATGTTTAACCAGTATAAGACTTATCCGCATGCATGCCACTACTAGATGAAGGGTTTCAATGAATATTCTTTGGTTTCATAAATGGATATCTTTTGCCAGCATAGGTTTAACTACTATTACAGCTCCCATGCCATCTCCACTCCCTAGGTGTATCTTTTCAGATCTATGAGAGTCATCGTACATAATCAACCATTAATAACAGATTAAAATCATAGAAACACCATTAATCGTCAATATTTTTGAGATTATTGATAACAAAAAGGATTTTAAATTTTTTTTTGATATCTGTGAGTGTCTGAGTCAACTTATGTGCACCTCGACTAATCTTACCAGGCACCCTCCTACCCTACAACATTTGGGTGTCAAGGAAACTCGTAGGAAATTAATTCCTAGGTAGGTAGCCACTATGGATTGAACTCATGACCTCTTAGTTAGTTATTGATAACAAAACGGATCTTTAAGTATTAGGAATTATGAAAGCACAAATAATTCTTGCACTGCCACCAGTTACTTGTTGGTCACCCAATCATGCATTAAGAATAGTTCAAGAGAGTCTAAACGAAGAATAATTTTAAAAACTTTAGTTCGAAAAGATATATACCTGCCAAAATATAACTTTTTGATTACATAAGCACTCAGCAAGCCAACCTGTAAGCGTACACGTATGTGATTTGTTGTTAATATTACATCAAACAGTTTACTTGCATCCATACAGAACGGTAGAGAGAGATTGATGAAGAGGGAGAGGACTCACAAATACTCCGAGTAAAGTGCTTGTTGAAAATAAATAAAAGAAGCTCCCAATAAAATGTAAACCAACTGTTGCATCAACTTTACTGAAATCTAAGCTCTGAATAGCATTGAAAAGCACCACAGATGTGGCGTCATTCACTACACCCTCCCCAAATACTAGACTGTAAAGTAGAGGGGTTTCATCCTGGTTTAATATCTGCACCATCAAATGTATAAAGTTCCTTTAGATGCCCAGCTAGACTACAATATAAATGAACAAAGTATATCATTGCTACATCTCACACCTGCAACGTGCATACAGAATCTGTTGCGGCAAATATGGCTCCAATTGCTGCAGTTGAATATTAAGGCAAGTCTTAAAAGGGAAGATCAACGACAGAGATAACAGAAAAGGAGATACGTAAAAAATGAGGATGTACCTAAAATATCAGCCATATCTAGAGATCCAACATCCATTTTCTTAAATAACTGAAAAGCTCCTGTACCAGGCACCACAATTGTATCAGGCACTGATTGGCAGAAAAAGAAAATTTTCTGGTTGCTTTTGTTTAACTTTTCTTTTAAAAGGAAATTTTAGACCATCAAGACTTTGGAGAAATTGTAAGGTTCCGGTGTAGTATTAAGCATCAGCCTCAAGCAAAAAATAATTGATAATTAACTACAGAAAATTATTGACAATGAATGAATAATATGAGAAGGATTTTCTCATCATTGTTCAACTGACTACCAAAATTAAGTATTCACACTATGGAAGAATATAAGATGAAAAACAGAAGTATAGTCTGAAGATATACCTAACGAGATGATTGCACAAGAGACTAATGTACCAATTGCGCCAAACATCATAATGGTCATAAAGTTAACAAAGAACTGCTTCTTTTTCACCTGAAACCTGATGCAGAAGGTGGAGATCAGCCAAGACAACAGCACAAGGACAGAGTAGTATCATATGCTACACTAAAAGTAGCCTTTATCCAGAACGTCGTTGCTCGCTAGATGAGCTTTTTTACAAAAGAGGACTATTAGGAAAAAAAACAATTAAATCACAATAATGACATGAAATTTCAGCCCTCCATACATCTAATTGTTTTAATAGTTCTTTAGTTCCTATTCCCAGATCAAGAATAGTAAAACACTCCTTTTTCAAAAAAACGACAAACAAGAGAATAAGAAAATGAAAAGGATTCTGGTCATCTTTGTTGAATAAAAGTAACTGGATTACAATTTTTATTGTGATTTACCACAAATTCAAAGCATGTAAGATTGTTATTGAAGATGATCATGAATAAACTTCAAAAAAATTCTGTCGAAGTACACAACAATCATTGATACACTAGACATGTGTAGAGTAGTCAATGTTATAGTTGCTGACTGCAGTAAGGCAATTCATATTGACTTCTTCCAAAATCCATATAATTCTTATACCACCAAATTATAACTTGTATGGAAGAGTCTATTTTCTTCTATTGAATTCAATTCACCAGTAATAGAGTCAATAAACAGTAACTACAAGAATAGTACAGAAATATCTACAAGGGAATAACAAAGCAGTAGAATACAAGAACACCAGTATCTCTAAATTGTATTGAATTGAATACAAGAAAACAACTCAATAAGGTCCTAAGAAAGCTTTGAGAAGAAATTATTTTTGAAGATTGAAGAACGAAAGCCAAAGGTGGTCCAAATCATTAGTGTTATTGTACTACGTTCAACTACAACTTTATTAGCCTAAACACATCATGAAAAACAATGAATTGGCTAAAATCTAAATCAACCTCAATAGAAGATGTATGCTTCAACTTCTAGAACAACATACTGGATCAGAATTTTAGGTTACCAGGCACAGCACAAATGACAACAAGTTCAATTCTACGATCTGAATTCTTTCTAAATAAACCAACGTACAGCAACAAGTACAGAACAAGTGTACTTGTGGTCATGGTCAACAATTATGCATGAAGAAAAACAAGTCACCCATTGCTTATGATTTATAAAAGGACCACTACTAGTATTAATTTGTTCCAGGCATCATGAATTATATGGTGCAGAAACTTTACCCGGCGTTGAATATAATCGGAGGCAGAAGATAAATGAAGAACGTGTCTTCGCTAAAGAGCAATAGATGCGAACTTTTCCCACCACTAACTAGTAAAATGATGACTCCAGTAAACAAACCCTGAAACAAAAAGGTGAAACAGTAATTTAACTAATACCATCAAGATCCATGATAGCAAAGTTAATCTTTTATTTATCCTTTTTTTCCTTTTTTATTTTTTACGATCAAAAGACATAAGATGAGAATAACAAACTCACAATAAAGAGTGCGGTGATGGACTCATTCATCCACCGGGTCTCCTCAAGAAGATGACCAATGACAATACAAGCACAGAGAAGTGCCACAAACAAGTTAATGGAAACAACAGAGGCGTGGTCAGAAGTGGACAACGCTTGCCATTTAGACACAACATAACTCAAAATGGGAGTCATTTTATCAGCCACTTCGATGAAAGAATCGTAATGTCCCACAAAACGAATCCAAAACCAAAATATTCCCACTTCCTTTATACAACAGAATATACAGAATCTAGGTCTCCGAACTGTCCATCTCAACAACTATTCATCCTCATAAACAATGAAATCCCTGCATTCCAACACCATTTAAAATAAACTGTTTAGATTGGATCAAAAGAACATTAAATCCTACTGAAACATTAAATGAATATTAAACCAAGATAAATCACCCAACCCCAAATATAAATTAACTAATACAGAAACAAGATATCCTCGCCACTGCATAAAATTCAACGATTCAATCCAAATTTCCTTTATTATTCCTCTTTGCTCTGTTCTCTTAACCACAAGAAATCCAATAAGAACACACAAAAACTCTCACGCATTGAAATGGATAGGCAGAAAAACACAATCAAACACTCACCTACAAAGTTGGAATCGACACAACATTCACAAAACAAAGCTCAGGAATCTTCCTCGATTCAAAGGACCACGAAACCCAGTGAACAAAATTCAAAAGAGCATCAGAAAATTTAATAAAAACCAATCCCCAGTTGGAATTTCAAGAAATCAGGAAGCTTCCAGCCCCTGTATTCAATCAAGACGAAGCGTCTCGAAGAGAATCAAGAGCCCGAGAGCTTCAACCAAAAGGACACAAAAAGATTAGAACCTAACGAATTGGAAATGAATCATGAAACACAAACACAGAGAAATAAGTGAAATTGTGGCCCAAAATCAACTGATGTTCAAATCAAATCAACGGAGAGAGATAAAAAAGAGAAAAAAAACTTTTGGGTGTGAAAATTCTAGAAAGATTAGAGAAAATGGGAAGAATTAGAATGGAAAAAAAGAAACAAAAAACAGATTTTTAGAGAGAGAAAGCAGAGACAGGCGTATGATGCGGAAGAACAGAGTGGAAGAGAGAGAGATAGGGGACATAAACGGCTCATATGAGTTCTTTTATATACTACATCTCACATGAACTACACACAATACACATCTCCCATCTTCACCCTTCATCATAACCTCCAACATTTCAAACAAATTATTGGACACCGTCATTCATGGTAGAATAATACAAAAATTTATTATTCATTGCAACGATCTCATGCAATAATGTATCAAATTTGAGTTAGTTTTGATACCATTTTTTGTTTAATGGTATCCACCTAGAAATATCCCTCATCCCTCATGTTATAGTCATCGTTTGTAATATTCTTTTCAAACATTAACTATTACATCTAATACGTTAACTCTTTGAACTTAAGAAAAACGAATAATAAGTTCGATTTTCATTGACATATCGAATAATACTTTAAAAAGTGTTTAAGATTCTTTTTAACGGTAAATTTTGTGTATATTTAATTGTAGGTAAGAAACTCGATTTTAAATTTTCATGAATTATTAACACATAGAATTTTCTTTTTAATCTAATCTAAAAATATTCTCCACCTCACATGTTATAGATCTAAAAGAATATTAATTACAAATTTAACTATATGAACTTTGATCATGTCTTTATTTAATCTCTTAACTTTCAAAATTACAAAATTTAGTCTAAGCAAATTAAAAGATAAAAATTTCACAACTTATCAAACATAAAATTAGAACTAAAAATTAAAAACATAAGACAAATTGCAAAAACCACTCTCGAAGTGAAGTAGGAGCAGTTGCAATTACACCTTCAACTTTTAAATGAAAAAAAGAAATCGAGTCCTCAAACTTACAACAATTATAGAAATCGACCCAAAATAACAAAAATCGAATTCTCAAACTTATTGTATACTTTTTAGTACAACAATTGTAAGGTGGAAGATCGAACCTCTCATCTTTCACTTCAAATGCAATTACACCTTCAACTTTCAAATGAAAAAAAAAAATTGAGTCATCAACCTTACAACAATGGTAGAAATCGACCCAAAATAACAAAAACCGAATTCTCAAACTTACGATATACTTTTTAGTACAACAATTGTCGGATGAAAGATCGAACCTCTCATCTTAAGAATGAAAAAGTTACCTTTCATATACATACATACAACTCTGAAAAACTCACTTCTTACAAATGAACATTTGAGCGTATAATTGCAACTCTCACCCTACTTCAGAGGCGAGTCTCGTAATTTATCGAAAAATATATAGAGAGAGATACGAGAGATATTTAATAGAGTATGGCAAAGTCGATTAAATGAATACATTACATAACATTACATATTAATGTGATCACATCACATGTAAAAGGGCCCCACGAGAGTCGTACATTTCTTCTTTTTACTCTTCCCCACATTTGTTATTGTAGGTCCGATCGTACCGTAGGGAAACCAATCTCAAGAAGCATAAAACTATAAATAAAAATTTCATTATTTATTTATTTATATTTTTCTCCACAAAAGAAAAGTAAATAAATAAATAGAAAATGTTTTTTCAATTTTTGTTTATTTTAGTAAAGGTTGTCAAAATCATCACTATCTCTTAATAGTTTGATTATTAAACTTCATTACTGTCAAATTCATCATTATTCATTCTTTTGTGGTTTACAATTTATGTATTATTTTTTCTTTTTCCTTTGAATTTTCAATGTAGTTTTCCTTTTCCATTGTTATTTAAATATTTTTTGCAATGCTATATGCTATGGATTTTCATGAAATATTTTTTAAAGTGTTTAAGATCAAATCTCAGTTCTACAAAAGAAAAAAAAATTGGGTTTTATAAAAAACACTTGTCTTTGTGCAATTGAGAGTTGTTCGATTAAAAACAGTGATGGATGTAAGAAAATCGAAGAATATGAGATTAGGTGTAACCTTAATTCTCTGTTTGAGGATTATTTTAAAATCCAAAATGATTTCACATCATGTTTTAACTTAAAAACTTTTTTGGCCAAAATGGTCGAATTTTACAGAATTTTATAGGAATTCAAAGTAATTAAATTACGTAATTGGTCTTTATCGTTTTCTAATTTTCAATTAACACATTAGTAGATAAAAGATTATATTAATAAATTCTTAATGCCTTTTTTCTTTTCAATTATCATCTAAACATGACATATTTTTCTTGTTTCAAACAAAATAAATAATTTAAAATCAATTATTGGTCTTCAAAATTCTAAAATTCTAAAATCGTTTTCAACTTTCAGGAATCGAAATGAAGGATAAACATCAATAAAATCATTGTTCTAAATATCAATAAAATGTCAATGTTAGTGAATATTTTTTAACGGACAAAATTGATGCATTAAATTGCTTTACTTTTTAGAAAAGTTATGTTAAAAAAAATGAATTAGTAAATACACATTTATAATTAAAAAAAAACAGTTCTTTTCTACAGTATTTATATTAGTTACATTTTGTTGATTAATTTATATATTTCACAACGTTTTTAATGATATAATAAAATTGATCAATTATCTATGACAATGTCAGGTCGATCAACGTCAATGAAAATATAAAACTATAAATTTATAATAAGACAACGAAAAAAAACTACTTGAACGCATTTGAGTTGCATCCATTTCAGTCCAATCATAGATTAAGTTGATGAAGACGAAGTAAGTATTGTTTTATTCAATTATTACCGGATTAGGCATGAGATAGTATCAATATTAAAAGTGAGAGACCTAATTTTTTTTAATTAAATTGAAGAATGAAGATCTAAACAAATGATTTAAAAAAGTTTCAATCAAATAGCATCAAAATTGGATTTGTGTAAAACAAAATTTAAGGGAGAAAACAAAATTAAAAGTTTTCTTTTCTTTTCTTCTTTTTTTTTTCTTGGTGAAAATGGAGTCCACTTGGCAAGAAATTAGTGAATGATCTAGTTAAATATTTTATTATTATTATTATTATTATTATTATTAAGATTTAGAAAAAAAAATCTAACAAAACGACCAAATATTTATTATATATAACAATTTCAAAAATGATAAATGTCGTTTCATAATATATTTGATAAAAGTAAACTTTTATTTCAAGATTATTTGTGGTAGCCAAATCTAAACAATTTTTTTTTCATTTTGGATAGATCATTTAGATTTGACTATTTTTTTGTATATGGTCAGTTTAGATTTGATGATCTTTTATATTTGACCGATCTTGACAACCAAATGACAGTTTGAAAAGAATTTTAAAAAATCATAACTATTTTGATGTTTTGTTATATTTATGAAAATTAACTTATTATTATTATTATTATTATTATTATTATTATATATTAAAAAAAGAAAAAGAAAAAGAAAAAGAAAAAAACAAAAGAAAACAAAACAAAAAGAAAGATGAAAAGAAAGATGAAAAGAAAGAGGAAAAGAAAGAGATAGATGAGAATCACATGAAGGATTGTATGAAACTTTTATTTTTGATTTTGCTGGGGAATCACGGACCTTACTTTCAAACTTACCTTTCTCTTTTTCACCTTTTTCTTTTTCAAATATCCATCTTTTCAAATATAGCAAAATAAATTTAAAATATTTACAAAAATATAGTAAAAAATATAATAAAAAATTTCATATTATAACACCTACATAGATATCTGGTTGAATTTAAAAGTTTAATATATTTTGTAAATATTTTTAGCGCTTCTCAAAATCACATCATCAATTTAAACACTTTTTTTTTTAAAAAAATAATCACCATTAGACTACTAAAACATCACTTTATCTATGGTCATTTTTATTGTTTTTTAATAAACTTAAAAAAATATTTTTGGAAATTCAAACGAAAATTTTAAACCGATCTTAAAGTATTATAATAGTTACAATTACCCTTTGAATTTTCGATGGTAAAAGTTGATATAAAGTTGGACTTTCAAACTTAGTAGAAAATAGGTTCTCGAGTGATAATAAGTATCTTTTTTTCCTTTTTGTAATCTTCATCTTTTTATGAAAAGAAAATTTTGTTTTAGAATTACATTTTTAAATACCATATTTACTTGTAAGGTTTATTAGTTTGTCATTAACTACTTTAGGGTATGATTGTATTTTGAAAATGCAAAAAATTAGAATATTTAGATGCTCAAATTTATAAATATTAGAAGTTTTAGATCATAATAATGTAAGTCTAATTGATTGCCATTTTAGAAATAATAATTAAGGGTAGAGTAATATTTTAAAAAAATTGAAAATATAGCAAAACTATCGCTAGACTTGTATCACTCATAGACTCGTATGACCTATCACAATATTTACAACATGGTCTATCGATGATAGACTTCTATCATGGATAGAATTTGACAAATTTTGCTATATTTGCAAATTTTTTAAAATGTTTCTATATACTTAATTATTTTGAATCTAATTGCTAAATTTGCAACTATCCCTAATAATAATATGTTCGTTTTGTAGTAATATTTTTTTAGATATATGAGAATATTTGGACAATTGTGTTTGTTTAGTAGGATTTTTATTGAGAAATGTCTTAGATTTACCAAGCGTACGACTATTTAATTATTATTATTTTTATTAAAATTAAAATTTATTTTTAATTAATATATTTTCCTTTTATTTAGAAAATTGTAAAAAATAGAACATTTGACAAAATATTTACACTTCATAGAAAAATCAAATGTAATAAATTTTGTCTTTTAGTGATTTTGTTCCAAGGTAAATAGTTTGTTAATTTCTTTTATTTTTGAAAAAACCCTTGCTATTTTTCAACAAAATAAGATATATTTATTTGGAGTTCTTTTTTTTCTTTCAAAAATAGAACAAAGCTAAAAAATATTTACATCGTATAGAAATAATTTTAAAAAAGAAAAAAGCCCACAACATGAAATAACAAAAAATACCCCGCAATCAATCGCATGAAAGAATGATTTTGTACTTAATCTAAATGATCTCATATCCAGTATAAATGATCTTTTAGTAAGTTTAAACGATCTTATACATTTGTACCAAGTTTAAACGATCTTGTACCAAATCTAAATGATCTATTCGTGATAGTAGTCTACATTTGTCTATTTGGGATAGACAACTGATTATTTAGATATGGGTACACGATCGTTTAGATCCTGTACCAATATCATTTAAATATCTTTTACCAAGAAGAAAAAAAATATGAAAAATGAAGAAGGAAGAAATTTTGAAAGATGCCGGAATGAAGAAATTGGTAAATATTTACATAAATAATCATAATATTGTAAATTGAAGAATAAGTAAATATGAAGAAATTAAAAATTTGAAAAGGAAAAGAATACGTAAAGAAGAATAAAAAGAAGTGAAAAATTGTCTGCATTATTCAAGAACAAACCTGAAATTTATCAAAATATCATTGCGTTTTTTATTTTGTTATACAGGCCGTAAATATTTTGGTATTTTGTTATATTTATAAAAATTAACCTATTTATTTTATAAAAATAAATATTAACGTGAATATATTTCTAATAGAATAAAAACAAAGTTTAAATCTTATTTTGATCTCTAAACTTTCTATCTCGTGTTCTATTTTGGTTTCTAAACTTTTAAAATCGTCTATTTTAGTCTTCGTCATTAAGATTCCATGAACTCTCTAACATAAGGATGAGTTGACTTCTATATTTGGATAATTAGGGCGTGACAAATAAGATAATCACTCTTAATAATCTAAGGGTTAGATGATAAATATTTATGTTTTATCGAAAAACTCAAAGGGTCACTTTGACTTCAAGATTTTAATTCTCAACGTTTTGGCGCATTGTTATTCTATTTCACTTCCTCAACTCAGATGCTAGGATATAATTCTAACGACAGGGACCCAAAGTTAAAGGATCAAAATAAACATTTTTAAAAGTTTAGAGACTAAAATAAAACAAGATTCAAAGTTTAAAAACCAAAATAGCATTTTAACCTAAAAGTTTAAGGGTTTTATTGCTTTTTTGTGTCATGTTTTCGTCGCTTTTTTTTTTTTTATGATATAATAAAATATCGAATTGTTTTTCATATCACTAATATCTAACCCACAAAAACCTGGAAATATCGAATTTAACCATTGTTGAGTAAATATCTCTTCAATCAACTAGAAGTGTTTTTTTTTTTATAAAAAAAAACAATTATAAAGTCAAAGTTACGTAGGAATTTATTTTCTATTTCTATCTATTGATTATTTATTCCCAAGTAGTGGCTCTTAATGATTGATAAATATATATGATGACACTCCATGTATGTAAGGTTGTGCTTTCTTCAATAATTGAAGGGAGAAAATATCTCATATTGCTTTCCCACCAACTTTTTCTTCCTATTTTTCTCATTATTTTAACATCGTCATTACTGTTATTTTACTTCAAATCATTCATTTTCCAAACATATTAAATTATAATAAAATGAAGGTGGCGTTTGCAAAAATAGCAAAAAAAAGAAAAACCATGATAATAAGACTCATGTCACTCAATTTTCTAAATTGCAAAAATAATAAATTTAAAAGCGAATAGCTCCCTGATAGCATTTTGATAGCTCTCTGCTAACCATATGACATATCTAATTACTTGTCATATTTGTCATATTTACAATATGAAAAAAAGAAGTTCTATGGACTGCTTTTTACTAAATCTTTTTGTTATTTGATGCAATTTTCCTAAAAGAAACACAACATCGTAACTCACTGAGAAAAAAGAAGAAAAAAATGTTCAAATTAATATAAAATTAGTATAAATCTTGAAATTTAAGAACCAAATAACAACAAAATTAATGAAACAATTAAATAAAAATTAAATTAAAACTAAATAAAAAATTCATAAATGATTATATATAAAAATGTAGTGTTTGAAAGCTTTAACTTTCATTAATCAACTTCCTTTGCTTTCTAATTTTGGAAATTAATTGTTAAGTTATTTATCAAACATTTCCAAAGCTTTAAAATTTGCATTTGTGTATGTAAAAAAACAAAAAACAAAATCAAATTTATCCAATAATAATTGCAAGTGGTCACTATCATTCTCATAAAAGAAAAGAACAACATAGAAAGAGAGATGACCCCATGATAGAAATGCTTAATTTTGATAGATATTAAATGAATGTACGTCGTTTCTTAATTCTTAGTTCATGAACCCTTGAAAAGTATCTAAATTTTAACTAGTTTTTCAACACGTCTGTTGTATTTAAATTTTGCGTTTCCTCGATTTCTAAACACTTTGAAAATCATGTTTCGATCAATTTCTCAACTTTTAATTTCATATCTAATCTACAGATTCATTTCTAGATGATTCGTTTTAAAGTTTCAAAATGAATAAAGCATATATGCTTTACCCTAGGCGTTCTATAAGGCTTGACAAGTCGAGGTCGGGAATACTTACCAGATCAGTCCATCCCTTTTTTTTTTCTAGATTTCATTTTGGTCATAAGTTGTCACTTTCAGCGTGTATCATGCAAGACTTTAGCATGCTTTCCTTGTCGTTGTTCTCATTTACTCTAAACGTTAATTTTACACCGTTAAATAATTGTAATTAGAGCACTTTGGCTTAAAACCAACTATTGAATTGCAGCCTTTTCAAAGATACCTTTAAAACCCAAATCTTCCCAAAAGTACTTCTCTTAAAATGATTTGTAAAGAAAAGTTAGGATTCACATGACAAAGCTAACTTCTTCTAAGACTATGTGTCATTGTCATCCACTTAGTTAGCTATAGGCAGGTGAATTGAGCAGATATTATTTGTAAAGTAAAGGTATGTGGACACATTTTCACCCAAGTTGGCATTATTTGGAGGCCTTCCATCAATTCATAAACTAAAATTTATTTTGATGATAAGCACATCTAAATGGGCAAAGATGACGATGTTGGAACTGGTTTAAATAGTTGAAATCGCTTTTGTCATATTCAAAACCATTTTAAAAGAAAATTCGAACATTGAAAAAGAAGTCGATTTTATTAGAATTATATATTATGTTCAAATCACTTCAAAACTTATTTTTAATCCTTCATAATCATTGCAAAATTTGTGTTTAGTCTAGAAGATAGTATACGTTAACCTTAGTGGTACTTCGAACAAAAATCAAACCTTCGAATGTAAGGATTCTCAAAACCCTAATTTTAAATTATTTACGGTTTAGAGTTTCTTGTTAATTAAGTGCAATTAGGGTAGAATTTCAATATGGACTTCGCTGTGCATGTTTTAATTCTATCACGTGGTAGGTTCTTAAATTTCAAAATATTACACTTATTTATCCTTGGGTTTTGAGTCAATTTTTTTCCATTATTTGATTGATGAGACCGTTTTAGTCACCCACTAGAAATTAGTGATGTGTACATATAACTATTTGTAACCTACAACAAAGTATAAAGTCGTAAATACTATTTCGGAACTCTTTTTACTGCAACATTTACTATTTGTTAGAGTATTCTCTAGCTTTCTCTCCTCTTTCTTATTTTGTTGCAAAGTTTACTATTTTCTACCTAAACAAAAATAGTTTGCACTTCGAACACAAAGTATTATTATATTCTAGATTAAAATAGTTCGTAACATAAGACGATTATACCCCAAAATATTGGTATTCTTTATTATTATTCTTTCCATCTCACACTCTGTCCTTTTTGTTTTTTTTTCTTTAAAGATTCCATATCTTTTTGTGTCTCTTTGTAATTGGCTTTTGATATTATTTATCTCAGAAAAGAAAGAAGAAAGAAACAAGAAAAAAGATAAGACAATATGTCCAAATGCCACATGAGGATAAGCTCTAAACCTTCAATTTCCAAAAATTCATTTCTAAAACACTTAATATATATATATATATATATATATATATATTTCATGTTCCTTATCATTTGATTTTTCTCACCTAAATATCATACTTCATGTTATCACATGAACACAACTTTAAAATGTATAAAAAATATTTTAAAACATCTTCATAGATAAATTATTTTAAACATGACACAACATATTATATTTCTAAATGTTTAATATAGTTATGCATTTTAAAATTTAAAATTTAAAGTTAATTTGATCGGTATAATGAATATATTAAAATATTTTAAAATTTTGTACAATTTGGATTAATATAATTTGGTTAGTTACTTGATAGGAATGGAATTCATTAGGTGAAATAGTATATCGTACTAAGCAAACTTCTAAATGTTTTTTTTTATAACTATTTTCTTCAATGTTTCTAACATTTATAGTAAAATTTCTAAAACAAAATAAATTTTTTGAAATCTATTGCTTTTAGTTTCTATCATGGTTTGGTTTCTTAAAACATTGATGATAAAACCTAAAACGGCCTAAAAACCTATGGTAGGCTTTTGTCATTATAAATTTAACATTTTAAAAAATTTATATATATATATAAAAAAAAAACTATTTTGGTCCATATATTCTATCACGATTTGATTAATTTTATGCTCTATACTTTCGATAAATCTTAAACATAATCTTCCGTGTAAGTTTCTTATAATTATTCCTTTTTTAAAAAAAAAACATTTTGTTATCTATATAATTACTATAAAATTTGAAAATATATTCACATATTGTATTTCTTTACCTGAAAGTAAGTATAAAATACTTTTGATATATATATACACCATTTAAATAAATTAAGCTATTTTAGTTCATATATACCATCGAGATTTGATTAATTTTATTTCTATATTTTCAATTTTCTAATTTTAATTTCTATACTCTAGACAAATCTTAAACGCAATCTCCAATGTTAGTTTTTTTTTTATATATAACTTTTCCTTTAAAAAAAAACCCTTTTGTTATCTAAATAATTACTATAAAATTTAAAAATATATTTTTATATTGTATTTCTTTACGTGAAAGTAATTATCACTAATCAATCAATCTTAGTAAAAATCAACTTCAACGAGAGATTAAAATCACCACGACTAAAATTAAACAATTAAAAACATACAACGAAAAACAATATTTTAATAGAGAAATTAAAATCAAATCATAAATTTATTTTTGCAAATTTTGTTCAAAGTTGAAAGTTCTAATAGCCTAATAGGACTATGAAAGTAAGTAGTCGGCCACGTTTTTTAAAGCTTTTGGTTGGCTCTAAAATATAAATAGTTGGCCACGTTTTAAGATGGTGACAATTCCAACTATATATTAAATACACATTTTTAACCCAAAAAAAAAAAAAATCAACTCTCACATTATTCAAATTATTAATTCACAAAAAATATAGAATGATATATATTTTTTAATATTATCCACCATTTTTTAGACTTCAAATTTCTACCTATTTTAATATATCATTTCCAATAATAATGTGACATTTAGGTCTTTTTCATAATTGACTTTATTTTCATTTTTAATAGAAAAAAAAAGTTTATTAGGGTTTGAAATTGCTTCACTTTTTTTAGAGCACTTATTAAGGTCTTAGTCAAATTGATATAAATGAAAGTCTATTTGAAAATAATAATATTAATTAATTAAAGTATTTTGTTTTTATTATTTGAGTGGAAATTTTAAAAATTTTAATTTAAAAATATGTTAAGCATGGTTCTTGAAAATAGGACTTGAAAATTGAATAGTTATTTTGTTTTACATTTTTTTTAAAAAAAGCTATAGAGTTGTTGACTTAATTAAGCATAAGAAATTTATTTATTTCCTAAAGTTTTTATTTAGAGATTAAGAAATATTATGCATCCATTTATTGGTTAAATTAAAATTTTGAGTTTAGTGCATCAATTTGATAGGGTAATTGGTTAAAGTGCATTGAAATAATTAGTTATTAGTATTGTTGTTGAAAATTTTAATGGGAAAGTTGGTGGCAACATTTGGTTGTTTGATGTCGAAATTTGAACTATGATTCTCATGTAACAATAACGGTAAATTTATTTGATTTGAGAAGAAAGTGAGCTACAAAATGTTAGTAAATTTTTTACATACGAAAAAACTAGATTGCGGCAGATTTTTAAAATGGAAAAAGCACGTGACCACAAACGAGCATTCATGATTAGATTACAACACATTGTTGTAATAAAAAGCATTCATGATGGATCACAATGCACTTTCGTAATTGCATAGAGATCCCAAACATTCATGATGGATAAAATTCGATATCGTGAGTTATGAAATGTGTGCAAAATGTTTATGAACTCAAATGTGTGCAAAATGTTTGTTTTCATAATTTTCAAAATCCAAATCATTTACCGCAACCGCAGCTCATACGACAGAGTAACTTAGGAGGGCAGCAGATTATTCAAAGATTTAAGAATGATTTTTTACTCTATTGGTCACTATTCTGTAGAATGTCTCACTATAACTTCAACAAGGAAAATTTGGGATAAAACAAATCAACATATACATAACTTTGTTAAATTCCTCATCACTTCAAAAGCAAACTTATCTATAAAATTTTCGTACCCTTTTTGAGGGGGAAAAAATCTGGTCAACGCGACTATGAGTACCGAAAAATCAATGCTACACGACCTCAATTCATGATCTTCTCAGCTGAGACCAGGCCAGGCTGATTTGATTACCAATTTGGATGAACCGTGGGAAGAATTTGATGATACACCTATCAGCAAACCGGCAATACAACCACAATCTTATCAAAATTTTAGACCATGATTTTCTTGCCTTTACCTCCAACATGCTTCTTCTGTCTATGAGGAGCATCAGTGCCAGCACCCGGGACTAGTGGACCAGACCAAGCTTGGATTGGTTCCTTAGAATAAGTGAATAACGTCGAGCTGAACGGTATGTCAGGAGGAACACCAGCTGGGTCGATATGACGTGAATATCCTAGAGTAAAGCCAAGCGCTCCATCTTGGTGTGGTGGGGGGAACTTTTCACTTTTGCTTTTTGCATTAGCATGTGTAATTAAGCGCCTTCTCTGCTTGAAGATAAAACAATTTCAACAGCTTAACACTTTATGAATCAATGAAAATGATATAATCAGCTGTGTATAGCTGATTGTCTATGATCTTGAACTTAGCAAAGTAATATTTACGTCAATATTTGTTTGTATTTCAGCATTGGCTTCGGGAGCTGGAATAGCCCTAACACGTGTGCGTGTTTTCTTCGCTCCATCTCCTTGGGCTTTACTAGCTGCTCTTAATCTGCAAAATGGATACAGAATGATGATCAACAAAAACGCAAAAAACACTCACAAAGCAAACCCACAGAGGAGTAAGAATAATAACAACCACCAATCCGAGCTTCGTCAAAACAAAAATTAATAGACCTCTTAGTAGTCCTATATACAATTGAACAGAATTTGAGTACAGATGTTCAAATGCCACTCAAGTAATCAACCCAGTACACGTTCTTCTGCAATGGAATCTTCATTTTTGTTTTCCTTTTCCCAATTGTGGTAACAGCGCCGATAGATAAAATTATAAAACTATAAAATGGACTGTCTGGTCGTAAACATATCTTTCATGTAACACCCATCACCCATGTACAGGCATTTAGAAAAGTTGGTTTCCACATTACAGTTTGACAAAATTTGTAAACCAAAACTGCCTTGGTTGAACTCTATTTTGGTGAGTTTAGTTGATTTCCATTTAAAAAGAAAAGAAAAATCAGATGATCAGTTGGGTTCCTTTGGATCTTAGCTCTAAGTCCCCTTTCTAAATTATTTTTCCTAATGTGCATACAAATTATAATAAGTTCTCATAGTTTAAAAAAAAATGATCTGCCTAGTGAATAGTTATGTATTAGAGGGAGAGGGAGAGTGAACTCTTAACTTTAAAAAAAAGTAACAAAAATTTTCGATCTCTAACATTTGATGGTTAAATCAATTTAATACTTGAGCTTTCAGTTTTAAAATGGCCCACCCACCCAACCAAATCTTTTAACCCACTTGCTTTTGTTCTTAGCGGGAGCTCTTGCGCCAACTCTTACCAATTTCAAACTAAATCATCTAATGAGCACCACATCAGTATCTAACCTTCCAAAACTAAATAAACACAATTCTCAAAATTCAGATTATATTTGTAAATTCAAAACTAAAACAGAGAAAACAGGTATCTTCAGCTCCTTTACCGGTAACAAATCAAAATTAAGAATTCAAGAACATAACAGAAAACTTTAAAACTTCAAGCAGTAAATAAACAGAATCCTCAAAGTTAAGGCATTATACTTGTAAATTTAACTAAAACTAAAAACAGAAAAAACAGGTCTCTTCAGCTCAATTACCATTGCAACAGCCAATTGTATTCTAATGATCAAGTATTTTAAAAGATAAAAACATATGTTTGGAAATCAACCTCAACCTCATGAAAATAGCTTGCGCAAATGTCTCAGTGCCTCTCAAAATAAATCAGGCATATACTGAACAGAAACTGAAATTAAGGCATTCATACCTTCGAGCTTCGTCATCCCGTCTTCTAGCATCCATCTCCTTACTGGGAGGATATTTTGGAAGGTTGGAGGGTTTGCAGGCTAAAGGTTCTGTCATGAAGAACTGTATTGCAGTGGACAAAGTTTCAAAAATATACAGAAAGAAATGTGACATAATGCCCATTATAGTAGTCAAAGAAAGTGAGAATGTAAAATCTGTTATAACCCAAATGGTTATAATTTCCCTGATTAAAACTACCTTAGAAGTTGGCAAAAATAAGCTTAGACGATTGCATTGCAAAGAATAAAAAACCTACCAGATTTGTAATGGTTAAGAAATACCAAACTAAAACAGATATAGGTTATAGACCAAGTAGTAAGTGGTTCAGATAAAAGTTGAGACACCAACCAGATGAGTTGCAATACTACCCAACCGAGCAGTATGACCCAAGAGGAGACTAAAGTAAGCAGAAAGCAAAATGAAGACAAAAGGAGAGAGGGTCAACATGACAAATTCCACAAGATGGAATGGTTTTGCCTTTAGGTACCATTACTAATGATAGAATAATTAGCACTATAGATGCACTCCCGAATCCATTTCCATCAAGTAGTACTAAAGCCTTTAGCTTTAAGAATTGCACTTAAAGCCTCTTCAAGATCTAATTTGAGAACCACCCCTCACTCTCATTTTCCACAAGGAGGCATCCAGAATTTATATTAGCAACAATAGCAAGTTGGATTTTTGCAATTATAGAAAGTAGCACAAGTTTCAGCCAACTAGATAGGACTCAAGCAATAATCTTATATGCACATGGAATGAAACTGATAAGGCGGTAATCAACAACTGATAAGGAAATATGGAACCAGGGGGTGACGGTGAGTCAATGGTAGGGTAGCAAGCAAAGAAGGGTGATGATCGATTAGGAGAGGCGAGATAATGCCCAAGGCTTGGTGGACAACAAAAGGTTCTTCACTAAGGTTGACAGTATTGGATGGCTGGCCAGTGAGTTCCTCACAAAAGGTGAATGAGGCAAAAGAAGATTAAGCTCTGGTGAAAGTGAATGGTGGATGGGATGAAGAGATAAGCTCAAGTATCAGAGCCAACATGGGCGGAGGTGGAGCCTTTGGATCCAATTTGGAGGTTTGTGAAACCTCGTGTAAAGTAATATGGAAGAGAGAAAACAGAGGAAGGAAAGTCTAGTGTAGAAGATTTGGTGGGGTCGTAAGCTATTTCATATTATTGCAGTTATATTATTGTAAATATATTAGTCATGTTGTCCTTTATGTGTGTGTGTGTGTGTGTGTTTGGCTCTCTCTTACTTAGTTTCTTTTTGTTTGAAAAAAAGCAAAAACAACATTTCTTATTAATGAAATGAAAAGAGACTAGTGCTTGAAAACAACTATTTTTTCTCTTTTTTCTTCTCTCTCTTCTTTCTCCTCTTCCATCTTCCTCTTTCCCTTCTTCCCCACACTGTGTCGCCACACTTCTTCCTCTTTTAGGAGAAAGAAGGGAACCAACAGTGGAGAATAAGAAAGAAAAGAAGGGGATAGAGGGAGATGAATAGAGAGAGAGGAGAAAAAAAAGGAAAACAAATATTTTAGTTTAAAAATTAATTAAAAATATGTAATGCTACCGTAAAAAAAAAAAAAAAAAAACTAATGAAAATAATCAAATAAACCATATCTTCATACCTTAGAAGTTAAAATGCTGAGTTTGAAAACTCGTAAGTCTACACCTAGATGCTTGCCAAACAAAACCTCAAGGACTGAATAATTGTTATATATATATTTTTTAAAGGATACGAGTCTCACTATCATTAATATATAGAAAAATAGAGAGACAAACCTCAATGGACTGAATAAGTGTTATAAATAAAGCAGTTTACTAAGGGTATATTGAATTAGAAAACCTCGCTCATTTGACCCAAAAGAACCCTCTTTCAAGAAGGAAGCTGGTTTTGTACCATTCTGCAATAGTATTAGTCTAGGATTTTATGACCCAAAGGAAGATCTAACTAAGTCATTAACAAGAGAACGGTATCACACCCCACACCAAATAAGTCCATCCACCTTTTCAGTACTGCAGTCACACTTACTCTCAGTTGACTCTACGACTAATGACAAACTCAGACATGTAAAATATTGCTTGAATAGATCGTTTATGTTCCAACATCATGCAAACGGTCTTCCCTACTAAAGAACGGATGTAATAATCCTCCCTCAAAAGACTTAAGAAGATAGTGTCTGTATGTCAGAAGGACAACAAGTCTCATCGCATGAAAAGACATTCAAATAAACCTTTCACTAGTAAGAAGAATACCCACCACCATAAGAAAGGAAAATGAGAAAAAAGGTCACTTGGCCTAATGCCGACGTGAGTTAAAATCTCTTACACCAATCAAATGTGTGTTCGTCTATAAAAAACGAACTTTCATCAAGAAAAAATGAAAGAATACAAGGATATAAAAAAATAAATTTTTTGCTAAGAAACCCCACAAAAGGGAGCACCATAGAGAGGGGTCTCCGACCTAACAAATAATTTAAAAAAGTACCTGTCATTAACGCCCAGAGAAAAACATTAAAACTGACAAGGGACCAAACATTAAAAGGTTCTGCCTTAACCCCCTCCTCCCCCTCAATAAAAAAACCCTCCCTCAAACAAGGAATGGAGGAGTAATTCCTTGATCGATGATCATATCACTAAGAGCTCTATGAAATGAAACCCTACTTGAATATCAAACATCTCAAAAACTTTACCTTCTTCAGGACTTCACCATCCAAAGAACTGAAAAACCCAACTCTATAAAAGGAAAAATCCAACAAGTAATGAAAGAAAGATTCGCAAGAGATCCCATCAGAAAGGTTAAGACTACAAAAATGGATATCCCTTCTCCTTTGCCTAAACTTAACATCTCCAAATAAAGAAAGGAGGGTCATGACCTTCATCATTTCCCTATTGGACAGGCAATGGAAACCAAACGAAAAAAGGTGCAAGCTCCCCAAAAAGTAACATAAAATCAGAAACATGGAAAGATGATAAAAGATGACAAAATGCATTTTTTTTTATAACAAAACTTTTATTAAGATTGGAAAAATACAGAGGCATACGAAAAAAGCAAGCCCATAAAGGAGGCCCAACTAAAAGAATGGGCTCTAGCTATACAAACTAGATCCTATAGTTACAAGAACAACGAAAAGAAAATCCACAAAAAGAGCATTGATCCAATAAGGGGGCTCCAATCCTAAAGAAAACACCTAACTAATAATTACAAAAGGATTTCGAAGCAAACACCTATAAAGATGTGTTGTATCTAATGTTATCCCCATTTACTTTTCCAAGTCCTCACAGCCTCTCTAGAAGGTCTAATGTTTTTTTAAAGCCAAATAACCCATAACACCACGAAGAAACAAGCCTGCCAAAGAACTCTACCCGTATGGAAAGGGAGGGAGCAACACAACCTCCTTAATCATCATCTAACAATCTTTGCTACAAGCCAAAGAAACCCCAAAGGACACCAGAAAGCACACCCAAATCGGCTGCACATACTGGGAAGGGGAACACGCTTCATTAATAGGAATCATTTTAAAGAAAATCTTCTTCATGCTATCGATAATTTAGATTATCAAAATAAAACAATAGTAGTAAAATTAGACTGGTAAGTATATTGAATTCAACAAAGCTTCATATTCGATTAGAATGCAGCAATAAATGATAAAAAAAAAAAACAAGTGAATGTGACACTTGCTTGTGCTTTTTATAGTTGGTCAAAAGTTTGTTTACAGAAGAATATATATATCTAATAAGCCATGGAAATTTCACATCAAACATTAATTTCATTTGAAAAGATAGAAATATTTTATAACTTAAACTTATGCACTTGATATGTGTCTTAATGTTTAAAATAAAAAGACTATATACCCTGTCTTAATGTTTATAATAAAAGGACTTAATACCCTGACTTAATGAACGAAAAGGATTTTCATTCTACATGAAAGAAATGACTTAATCACCGCCCTATTAAAACCAAACAAGATGAGGCACAGGAAGCAACAACATTCGGTCTGATTGGTAGGTATAGAGTGGAAGATTGAGATTTATAATAAATGAAACCATATCATTTGAAACAGATTATTGAAAGAAGTGAAAGTCATAACAGAGATGAGAAATGTATTATGATAAATTTTTAGCTCACCTCGCTATTTAATGCATCTGTTGCTGTCTTTCGTTCTGCTGGATCAATTGCAAGAAGCGTTTCTATAAGGGGCAGAGAAGATGGGGGAAAATCTTTAAATGTCTCTTTTATACATCTCTTATAAGGGTCTCTGGGCTTAAATAAGGTTGCATTTGGAAGTTTTGCTCTTTTCCAATATTCATCTGAAGGGGAGCCACAAAGCTTGTATATCTTGTGTAGTTGCTCTACCTGGGTGAGCAGAAGTGTGATTAGCACACACAGCCGATAGAGAAGGTTAGAAAGAATTTTCTTTTCAAATAAGAAACAACTTCACAGATGGTATGACATTAAAAGAGGAGGATAACCTAAAAGGCTAGAAATATTAAAGTTAATGAAAACGAGAACGACCTAGATTATAGTTAAAAGTTAAAACCATGCCAAGGATCCTGAACTATTTTGAAATGTTTTAACTCTCACGAAAATAGATGAAAGCTGTTTAAAAATTGAAATATTTACACAGTGATTAAAAGATAGTACAGAAGAATCTAGTAGAAGCAGCAAGACAATCGGTGAGACATATATACGTTAACTAACCACATTCATCAATTTGACAAAAGATACCTATAAAAGACTGAAAGGCTCATGCAATATACAAGGGACCCGACCACTAAAACCAAAGCCAATATGGTGATAGTAACGTAAAGATACCATGCACCTTAAAGCAAGGTACACAAACAGAGAAGAATTCCTACCACTAAAATGAAAACTGGAGATAAAATGACCCATGAAAGGCATAACTTTTCATATTTTGCCTGATATTACATCATGCTTTCCCATGATGATCCATAAGGGATAATACAGTAATTCAGGCTCTCAACACCTTTACATAATGCAATTTCGTATGGTCACTGAAAGTCATAATGGTGCTAAAGACAATTTAACAAAACAACAGGTAATGGTATGATGCATAAATTCCTAAAATTGTTGCTTGTTTTCAATTGTAAAAAGTGATTAATAATTATTTCATCTTAATAGTGGTTAGAGAGGTAGTAATTCAGTAAAGGTGCATCTCTTAGGAAAGCAGTAGTTGAACGGAGAACACAATCTTTAAACTGTGATCTTTCATCCTTTAAATTCTGATTTATGCTAGTTTTGAACTTTACAGACATTCAGTTATCTAAAGTTGGAGTGTTAATATAATAGAGCTGCCAAAGACTGCCTTTCTTTGTTACGAGTCCTGTGATTCTTTAGTTTAAATTAATCACAATAGAGCTGCCAAAACAAACTTTTTCCATCATGATTCTCCTACAGAAAGAAAGCAATTACCTCTGTACGACCGGGCATAATAGGCCTCCCAGCTAATAACTCTGCCAGTATACACCCAGCACTCCAGAGGTCTACACCTACTCCATAATCAGTTGCTCCAAGAAGAAGTTCAGGAGGTCGATACCATAAGGTAACCACCCGACTAGTCATAGGGTGCTTGTGATTTGGATCAAAGAAAGAAGCCAATCCAAAGTCAGCAATCTTAAGCACTCCTCCACTATCAATGAGAAGATTAGATCCTTTAATGTCACGGTGAAGCACCCGGCGATTATGACAGTGTTCCAATCCAGATAACAGTTGTTGCATAAAACATTTAACCTATAAATAGGCACGTTTTCACCAAAAGAATTATTGTTCAGTTTTTTTCCAATATTCAGTTAGGATATGAAAAACTGAAAGACACAATATGCTAACCTGAGATTCCGTAAATTTGATTGATGGATTCGCAGCAAGACCTGCTAAATCATGTTCCATGTACTCAAACACCAAGTATAAACTACATGACATCCGTGATGTAACCAACCCTTCTAATTTCACAACATTGTTATGATTTAATCTCCTAAGGATGAGAATCTCTCTAGCCATAAATTTCACACTTTCAGGTTCCAGATTGTCAAATCGAACCTTCTTCAGTGCAACAATTTTACCTGTAAGTATATCTTTAGCTTTATACACATTGCTATACGTTCCTTGTCCAATCTAACACCAAAACAATTACGTTAGAAGCATGTAAGCTGGTGAAGTGTAGAAAGTTAAAGAACAAACACAAGAATGCATTACAGGTGAATCCTATTATACAACAAATCAAACTGAAACTACATCGAATCTTACTTAGTCGAGTGCCCCACCTTATCAATCTTTTCAAATGTATCAGCCTTCCGAGGAATCCAACCATTGAGAGCCTCTCCGCAAACAGCTGTGAGCCAAGAAGGCCATCCAGCAGCAACTTGCTCTCCCTGGGAATGGTTTGGCAAGTTAGTTGGCCTCGGAACCTTCCTCGACTTTCTCCGTTCAGCTCGTGGGCGATCCTGAACCACATCAGCCTTCTGTTCCTCTTCCTTGTTCACGTTTACATGCTCCTCTACATTAGCACTCACACGTTCTACTTCTTTCTCCTGAACAATCTCGCCTTGAACACGAGACTCAGTAATTTGATTCCTCTTCCCCTTATCTACAGGGGCTTCTACACTTCTAGAAGACGCCTCTCGGCTAACCAAACACCCCATTTCTCAATTCTAAACGTCATCTCCCACCATAGCAACCAACAGAAGCAGTTCACTCATAGATTTTCTCACTACAAATCCAGCAAAAAAAAAAAAAACAGTAGACGTAAATTTCCAAGTAAATTAACAAAATAAAAATAAAAACCCACCAAAACCAAAGCCCCCACAAATCAATCAGACTCAAGAACCCCATATGATAATCAAAACCCAATACTCAAAACTCAAAACAAAACACGAAATCGGCATAAAACTTACCCAGAACAAGGAAGCGTGAAAAACCCATCAAAGAAAACGATCGAAGGGAAAGCAAAAGAGGGAAATTGGGGTGAAATCAAAGTTGAAAAGGAGCAGAAAAAAAGGGAAATGTTGGGAATGAAATGAAGTGATGAATCATCATCATAATTGTAGGATTGTTTGCGGTTGAGTGTCGTGGTGGTTGTGGGCTCTGTTGGGCTGTCTACGAGTAAGTTGAAAGAGCCAATAAGAAGAGTGAAGATCTGCTTCCGCGATTCAGAAAGTCAGCCTCAAATCCAAATCTGGAATTTCTCTCTCTCTCCCTCTCTCTTCTCTCTCTACTGTCAATTGAGAAAGAAAAAAGCTTTGAGATCCTTAAGCTCCAAAATGTTGCATTTTATTATTATTATTTCCTTTTTCCTTAGTTTAGAGTTCTTCTTGCCCTTCAAATATCAACAGTTTAACTTTACTTCGCACTTTTGGAATCAATCCTTCTTCATGTGTCATGTAATCTTTTCAGAAAAATTAATTTCTAACAGTCTCAATTTGGTAACCTGTCTGGAACTTTTTTTTTTTTTTCATTTTACAATAGATAGAGTGGGGATCATTAGTCCTATGACCTATGGTTTGATTGTACATATTTAATACCTTTTGTTTAAGTATATATATACTTTTTTATTAGTTTTTTCAATACAACTAAAAGGTAAGAGATTGAATCTTCAACCGTATGAATGAAGACTATGACTATACCATCAAGTCATGTTCATTTTGGTTAATGGTTGTTGAACTATGCTCATTTAGACTAAATTGATATGTATTTTGAAGTCGTATTCTATATATATTTTTTTTAACTATATTTGTTTTCTCGTAACTTTGATTATAAATTTTTTTTATTTGATTTTTATGCCTAAACTTGAAAACATTAAAAAATTTACTAATTCTTTTTAAGTTTTCAGACTTGAATTAATTTTTTAAAAATACTTTTTTCGAGTAGATAATAAAGCAAGAAAACTATAGATGCAATTTGTGTTAAAGATGTTGGCTTTTTTCTATTTTGTAAACCATGTGTTGTTGGCAAAATCCAAAAAAGAAGACTCAACTAGAGATGTTTTTATGATATTTTTGGAAGTTATTATTCTTTCAACATTCTGTTTTACAAATTACAAGTCATTACCTTCTCTATATTGTTTGAAAATGATATCAAGCAAGTTTTATTTATGACTATAGATCATTATAGTATGTTTTAGTTATGTAAATTTTAATTATACCTTTCCTGCATTGAAATTTTCATTTTAACCTTTATCTATTGAAATTGTTTTAAGACAATTATTTCACCAACTTTCCAATCGAAAAGGAAGTTAAAAATGTGAAAGAATATGAAGTTTTTATTAGACAAAGTGTGAGTGAGGAAGTAGAAGTTAGAAAATATGGAGTTATAAACTCAACTCCTTGTTTGGTTTGATTAGTTTGTGGCTTTCATTACTAACTACATGAAAAGAAAAAAAAAAAAAAAAAAGAGTGCACAAGGCTATTGAGAAGTTAATCCGTATTAAGTTAGTAATGAACAAAATATCTCCCAAGCATTTGCTTGATGACAACCAACATGGCTGCAAATTCTCCCAATTGCACAAAAGATATAGACTAAATATTTACTTCAATTGAGCTATATCCTGGAATCTTTTTAATCTCTTGCTCCATCATGAGACCTCGAACGTACTTTACCGAATCCCATCGACTTGCTTTGGCATATATATTCGACAAAGTAATGTAGATACTCGGATTTCTAGACTCTAAGGAGAGTAATCTGTCAGCAAGTTTTACCCCTAATTCAATGTCCTTGTGCAGAAGACATCCATTCAGTAGAGTTTCAAGTATGCCACTGGTTGGTGTGAAAGGCATTTGATTGATTAATTCTTCAGCTTGCCGAAGGCGACCTGCTCGACTTAGAAGATCGACAATACAAGCGTAAAGTTTATCAGTAGGTGTGGTGTTATGATCTTTCACCATGTTTTGAAACAAAGCAATCCCCTCTTCCACTAGTCCTGAGTGGCTACAAGCCGATAGCAGAGAAACAAAGGTGCTCTCATTTGGTTGAAGTCCTTCTCGATTCATCTGATGGAAAACACACAGTGCTTTATGCCCGAGACCGTGCATTCCATAGCCCGAAATCATAGAGTTATACAATATCACATCCTTCGGCGTAAGACCATACTTGAATAACATCTCAGCTGAGTTTATTTTGCTGCATTTTGCATACATATCAATTAGGGCTGTCATAACGACGACTTCAGAAGCAAAATGAAATCGAGTTAAGGTAGCATGTACGCTTCTCCCTTCACGTAACAAGCCTAGGAGTGTACAACAATAGACTAAACTAACTAAGGTGAGAACATTGAAAGTAACCCTTTCATTTTGCATCTGATCAAATAACTTCAAAGCATCTCTAGCATGCCCATTCTGTGCCAATCCCACAAGCATGGCAGTCCATGAAATCACATTCTTATTTTTCATTCTTTCAAAAACAGAAGATGCATAGGCCAGGGATCCACATTTAGCATATAAATCAGCAATAGCAGTAGGTAAAACCAAATTCAAATCAAGTCCCCTTCGATAGATGTAACCATGAAGAATCTTGCCACCATCCAAATCAGCCGTGCGAGAACAAAGCTGGATGAGGCTAACAACGGTACCTGAATCGAAACCTACATCATCCATAATCAACTTCTGAAAGAGACGTAAAGTTTCAACAAGCAAACCATTTTGGACGTAACCCGAAATCATAACATTCCAAGAGACCAAATTCCTAGAGGGCATGTTCTCAAAAATCCATCGAGCACTTTCGACGTCACCTGATTTACAATACATATCAATCAACGTGGTAAGCACTCTTGTATCACTACTCATTCCAAATCCAAGAACAAAGCTATGCATACATTTTCCAAACTTTAAATTCCTCATCTCCCCACAAGACTGAATCAAGCTAATCATGGTCACAGCACTAGGCTCAATTTTATTATAAAGCATATCAAGAAAAAGATTATAGCCTTCACGAAACAAGCCTTCCTGCATAAACCCACCAATCATCACATTCCAACAAACAACATCTTTCTCAACCATTTGATGAAAAAAAAACTGTGCACACATAATATCACCAGTTTTCACCAAAAAATTCAAAATAGAACTCCCCAAAAACCGACCTCTAGCCAACCCCTTACACACAGCTAATCCAATCACTTCCATCCCCATTTCATAATCCAATAAGAACATGCATGCCTTAAGAGCAAAATTACAAGTATAACTATCAAATTCCAAATGACATCGACTCATCATCTTAAGCAGCTCGATACAGTCATTATAACGCTCATTTTGCAGATACCCATTAACCATGGCATTGCAAAGAACAGTTTTTGGTTGAGGAATTTCATCAAACACTTTCCGAGCATTTTCCAAACAACCCAAACCCGAGTACGCCGCAACAAGCTTTGCAACCAAAAAGTGGTCCCCATATATGGCGTTTGTGATAATAATCTGGGCGTGTATGGATTTGACGGAAAGAACGTTATGGGGAAAATCTTGGAGAAATGAGAGGAATAGTTGAAGATTGGGTTGTGGGTTGAAGAGGGCATTTTGTAGGTAGGATTTTGAGGTGTGTGAAATTAACCTTTTGAGAGGAAAACAAGGAAAGTGAAGGAAAGGCTGCATCAAAAGAAGGAAGAAGAAGGAGAGTGGTGGAGAAAAGCCATAGCCAAAAGGAAACGATCAAAGGAAGGGAAGTTCGCATGGATGGCCTAAACCAAGAGGCCCAAATGAAAATTTGTAAATTTAGAAACGTGAACTCTTGTTTTCACTTAGAAAACATACATTTTAATTGGGAAAATATGGAAGGGTCGACCCAATCCAACTTAACTCAACAAATTCGAGTGGATTTAAATTGAATTTTTTTTACTCTATATAATTTATTTAGACAAAATTTTATATTGTCTTTTAATATGTTATGTGAATAAATTATTATTCATTGATATATATTATACATTCAAATTTCATGTATACAATATTCATTCAATATGAGGTTTACTTTTAGGTTTATATATATAATCGGGTTGGTTGGATCAACCTAACCCCTTCCTTGCAACTAACTTTTTTTTTTCTTCAATATTCTAAACTAACACAAAATTTAACCTAACCCAACTCTTACAATTTGGGTTGGGTAATCTACTTTTTTTAACACTCCTAGTTTCTACCCAAATTTTCAAACTTTTTTTTCTTGATTTGAATTTTCAAACTAAAATTAAACTGGTTTTGTTTAATTAAAAATAATTATATTCAAATTGAGTTTAGTTAATTGATAGTTAGTATATGATTTAAAGGTTGGATTCTCTATTTCTATAACTATCGTTGTAAAAAAATCAAATATCATAATAAACTAATCTGTCTTTGAAACTTTGCATCAAACATTTTGATTCACTCAAAAAAGGTGAACATGAAAATAAAGGAAAGTGAGAGGTAGAGATATAAAATCCAAAATTTGCAATAACAGAGTGTTGCAATTATCATTATTTATTACTACTAATGCCAAGAGAGTAAAGAGGTTGTATTAACATTATTTGCAAATGAACCATAAAAATAAGAAATTAAATCAATTGCAAATTTCATTTTGAAAATGTCTCATTAAGTACTACTTGGGGTGGGGATTCGAACTCATGACCTTTTATTCTTTATAAGATATAAATGTCAATTGAGCTAAACTTACGTCAGTATTCAAATGCAAATTAGTTCTCAAAATAGAAAAAGATTGACCTTCTGCACAAGGGACAAGAATCACTATTATCCAACCACTTCAAAATACATGACTCATGATACACATGTCCACATGAAATCTTTAACACTACCTCCCTATTACTACAAGATAATTCCTCCAAACAAATACTACAATCGCCTAAATCATTCCCAATCTCTTCCTGTCCCACCATGCTCACCTCGTTTCCCGTCGATGGTAGTGTCGAAAACGATAACGGATGCATCCAGGTGAAGTTGACAAAGTCGATGATGGCAACAATGTGAAAGCTCGCATTTGAGTTTTCATTAGCGACTTGGTTGGCAATTAGGACAATCTTCCTAGCTATAGCTTCGGAAGCAACGGGGTTAATGTTGAGAGAGGAAAACAATTGGGCGACGTAGAAGGGAAAGGCACTTGGTTCACAGTAGCTATGGAAAAAGTTAAAATGGAGAGAAAAAAAATTATTATTATTATCGAGTGAAATCGGCAACGTTTGATGGATGATTTGGGGGGGAAAGTTGAACATGAGAGAGTGGCTAATACGTCTTTGAATTTCCAAAACTTGATGATGAAATCGATGATTGGAAGGCCCAATATGCCTAACGCAAAACTCGATTTGATGAAAGGTGGAGAAAGCCATGAGAGATTATTGTTGGGATTTTTGGGAGGGAGCATTGGCTTATTTATAAGCTAAGGGGAGAATCCAATTTGATTTTGGAAAATGTGATGTCATTCCAATTTGATTTAGGAAAATATGATTATCATTTCATAAAAGGATTAGGAAATAGTAATGACGAGATTAGCGAAGTTTATTGTTTTCTTTTATTATTATTATTTGTTGATTATTGTTTTTTCAATTTGAAGTTTAATAATTTTTGTTAAATTGCAATAATAATAAAGGATCGTGAGAATTAATAAATGATTTTGATTCAATTTAATTTTTTAAATTATGGAGTTTAAATTATAATTGTCTTTAAATCATAGAATTCAAAACAAACACTTTCCGTGCATTTTGCAGATACCCATTAACCATGACATTGCAAAGAACAGTTTTTGGTTGAGGAATTTCATCAAACACCTTCGGCGCATTTTCCAAACAATCCAAACCCGAGTACGCCGCAACAAGCTTTGCAACCAAAAATTGATCCCCATATTTGGCGTTTGTGATAATAATCTGGGCGTGTACGGATTCGACGGACAGAACGTTATGGGGAAATTCTTGGAGAAATGAGAGAAATGGTTGATGAAGATTGGGTTGTGGGTTGAAGAGGGCATTTTGTAGGGAGGGTTTTGAGGTGTGTGAAATGAACCTTTTGAGAGGAAAACAAAGAAAGTGAAGGGAAGACGGCATCAAAAGAAGGAAGAAGAAGGAGAGTGGTGGAGAAAAGCCATTGCCAAAAGGAAACGATCAGAGGAAGGGAAGTTCGCATGTATGGCCTAAACCAAGAGGCTCAAATGAAAATTTGTAATTTTTGAAAAGGGATAGTTGTAAATTTAGTAATCAGATTCAAAATAAAATAAATTAGCAACATTTTAAGAAATTTGTAAATATAGCAAAATTTGTCAAATTCTAGAAGTCTATCACCTCTCATGATACAAGTCTATCAGCGACAATTTGTTATATTTGCAGTTTTTTTTAAAATGTTGCTATCAAATGGCCAACCATTACATTTACCCTTTAGAAAATATACATTTTAACTGTAGTTTCTATTAGAGGTGTGCATCGTTCGATTGGATAGAATTGAATAAAAATTATGGATCAACTAAAATATACAGATTGAAAAAGAACGAACCTTCGATATACAAAGATCAACCCAAAAAAATTGAGTTGGGTTCGCGGGTTAGTGTTTTTTTTTTTTTAATCTCTCCCTAATTTATTTAGACAAAATTTGATATTACTTTCAATATGCAAGATGAACAAATTATTATTCAAGGTGCAAGATTGTTATACATTCACATTTCATGTATACAATGTCCATTCAAAACAAGATTTACTTTGTGTATATATATAAAATCGAGTTGGGTTGAGTTAACCCAACCTCTTACTTGCACAACCGAGCAACTCGACTCAAATTTTTTTTCTAATTCTCTAACCTAACACAAAATTTAACCCAACACAACCCTAGTTTCTATGTAAAATTTCAATTTCTTTTTCTTAATTTGAATTTTCAAGCAAAAGTTAGAATTAGTTTTGTTTAGAATTTTCAAATGAATTTCAAATCGAAGAGTATGAGATTTTAACATTATTCAAATATTTGAGATATAAAAATCTTTTTAAATAAAAATAATTCTATTATGATAAGTCAAATTGAGTTTAGTTTATTGATAATTAATATGACTCAAATGTTCGATTCTCTGTTTCTATAATTATTATCCTTAAAAAAATCAAATATTATAATAAACTAATTTGTCTTTGAAACTTTGCATCAAAGTACATTTTGATTAATTTAAAAAAGATCATGACGTGAAAATGAAAATAAATGAAAGTGAGAGATACAATATAGTAATTGATCCAAAATCTGCAATAACATAGTGTTGCAATTATCATTATCTATTACTACTAATGACGAGAGAGTAAATAGGTTGTATTAACATTATTTGCAAATGAATCCATAAAAACTGATAAATTAACTCAAGTGTAAATTTTCTTTTATGAAAATATCTCATTAAATACTATTGAAGTGGGGGATTTGAACTCATGACTTCAGATGTCAGTTGAGTTGAGCTTATATTGACAATCAAATGCAAATTAGTTCTCAAAATGGAAAAATATTGACCTTCTACATAAGGGGCAAGAATCAATATTATCCAACCACTTCAAAATACATGACTCGTGATACACATGTCCACATGGAATCCTTGACACTACCTTCCTATTACTACAAGATAATTCCTCCAAACAAATACTACAATCGCCCAAATCATTCCCAATCTCTTCCTGTCCCACCATCACCACCTCGTTTTCCATCGATTGTCGTGTCGAAAACGATAACCGATGCATCCAGGTGAATTTGATGAAGTCGACGATGACAACAATGTGAAAGCTCACATTTGAGTTTTCATTAGCAACTTGGTTGGCAATTAGGACGATCTTTCTAGCGATAGCTTCAGAAGCAACGGAGTTAATGTTGAGAGAAGAAAGCAATTGGGCGACGTAGAAGAGGAAGGAACTTGGTTCACAGTAGCTATGGAAAAAGTTGAAATTGAGAGGGAAAAAATTATTATTATCGTCGAGTGAAATCGGTGACGTTTGATAGATGATTTCGGGGGGAAAATCGAACATGAGAGAGTGACTAACACGTCTTTGAATTTCCAAAACTTGATGATGAAATTGATGATTGGAAGGTCCGACATGCTTGGCGCGAAACTTGATTACATGAAAAGTGGGGAAAGCCATGAGAGATTATTGTTGTGATTTTTGGGAGGGAGCATTGGCTTATTTATAAGCTATGGGGAGAATCCAATTTGATTTAGGAAAATGTGATACCATTTCATAAACGGATTAGGAAATAGTAATGATGAGATTAGCGAAGTTTATTGTTTTCTTTTATTATTATTATTTGTTGATTATTGTTTTTTCAATTTGAAGTTTAATTTTTTTTGTTAAATTGCAATAATAATAAGGATAGTGAGAATTAATAAATGATTTTGATTCAATTTAAATTTTAAAATTATGGAGTTTAAATTCTAATTTTCTTTATATGATAGAAATTAAAAATAATTAAAATTATTTAAATTGAATTTACTTTAAAATTTATCATGAATTTCTAGGTAGATGATTGGTAGATAATTTGAATTATGTTTTTAAATTAAGTGAGTTAAGTAAATATATAAGGCAGACAATAATCTTGATTCTGTTTTTTTTTAACTGTTTTTTAGATTTTGTGATCTAAACGTATGGATTCTAAAAATTATTTCTATTGATTTCCTCTTCCTCTTTCTTTTCCTTTTTTTTTTCTCAATTTTTTCTATGTGTTCTCTTTTCTTTTTTCTCCCTCTTTTTATTGATTTCCTTTTTTTTAATTCTTTTTATTAGTTTTCTTTTTTTTCAATTCTTTTCTATTTCTTTTTTTTTTCCATTTTCCACTCGTGATTTCTTTTTTCTTCCTCTTATTATCCCAAATAACCACTCTCGACGTGGTTTACTTTTTCTTCTCTTTGATGGATTTGGGTTTTCTTCTCAATTTCTTTATTGATTTCCTTTTTCTTAATTCTTTTTATTGGTTTTCTTTTCTTTTTTTTTTTTCTATTTCATTTTTCTTTTCCATTTTCCTCTAGTGATTTCTTTTTCCTTCCTTTTATTTTGGGTTTTCGCCGAATTTGTGGATTTTTTTTGCCAGATCTGTGTTTTAGCCGTAAGTTTTTGTCTTCCTCCTTGCCATGGCTCTATCTTTTAGGTCCCAATCTTCATCTCGTTCTCCATAAAATTACAAGAAGACCTTCCTATCTAGGTTTGATAATTTTTTTTTTTTTATGTTTGATGGAGGACATATATTTCAAAGAAAACAATTGTCAAACACATTTTCTGTTTCTGTTTTTTTTTCTTCAAGAAACAAGAAACATAAACGGTTATCAAACACATTTTTATTTCTCCTTCTAAAAAAGAAGGAACATGAAACCGAGAACAAGGAATAAGAAACAGGGAACAACGTTACCAAACAGACCCATACATTTTTACGTTTTTTTTTTCTTTGTATCCATATCTTGAATTTTAAAACTTAAAATGTATTGTCGTATTGAATAAATATTAAAGCATTTAGAAATATAATAAGTTAAGCGGACTATTTTTTTTAAATATTCCAAGTTTGTCCTTCATTTTTTAAATATTCCAGGTTTGTCTTTCTTTTCCATCTTCATTCTTTTGCAATTTTTTTTTTCATTTCCATCGTCTTTTTTTCTTCTTCTTCAATTTTTTTTTCTTAAACTATTATTTGGTTGTTCAAGATTGTGTGCCAAATACAAAAAATTGAAAAAGAAATATTTGGTAGTCAAATCTAAATACCAAAAATAGCCAAATCTAAAAGATACTATACTTTTAAAAAAAATCGTTTAGATTTGACTACCTAAATTTGAATATAAGATCGTGTAGCAAAGAATAACTCAATCAAAACGATCAAATGTAAAAGATCGTTTACCAAATATATTTGTGAATATGCAGCCTTTTTTCTATTTTCGAAATTGTTCTAATCTAAATATTTCGGTTGTTATGTTTTTTAAAAATTCCTAAATTTAGCCACTTTTATTTAAAATTTAATAAAAGAAAATTAAAAAAAGAAAAAGAAAAAGAAAAAGAAAAGAAAAGAAACTGAGAAAACACCATGGAGAAAAAAGTGGACAAAACAAATTGCACCAGCCGGGAATCGAACCCGGGTCTGTACCGTGGCAGGGTACTATTCTACCACTAGACCACTGGTGCCACATGTACATTTACAAGCCAATATTATTACTTCTTCTTATTTCTCTTTGTGCTTGATGATCTTAACCCTAATTTAGTGATTTACCCCTACTTTAACCCTAAGATTTTTAATTAGACAACTTACAAAGGAAGCAGATGTTTCCATGTGCATAGACGGATTTCGTATAGGTCTAGAGAGTGCTTTTCAAATCTATTTAACTTTATCCTCAACTTAATATATATATGAAGAAAACTATTTAATTTTTAATATTTGTAGATAGCTTAGTGATTACTTTGTTTGTCAGCCCTTTTTCCAACCCAGTTGAAATATTACACATTCTTCTCCACCTAAACTTAGCCTCATCTTCAATTTTATCTCCTAATTTATGAGTAAGTTTTGTATTTTTTTTTTTTATGTGTGTATTAGTTCATTTGTTTTATTCATACTTGTTTTTATTAATTCTTGAAATAATTTGTGGATCTTAAGTAAACTTGTTATGATATTGTTGTTATATGTCAAGATATTCTTCATTTATTCTCGTTACAATATTATGTGATTGTAGATTTAATTTGAAATCTAAATTGAGAAATTCTTCATTTATATCGATTGAAGTTACTCTCTAATGATTAACTCAAACAAAGCGAATTTTCAAAGAAAAAAAAATTAAAGAATGTAAATAAATGAACAAGCTAACGAATTGAAGGAAAATAATAGACTTACTTTTGATTGAGTCATGATAATGTATTTATAAGATATTTAGCACTGGACTTCAAGTTCGAGTTCGAGTTTTCATATTTAAACTAGAATCGACTTTCTCTCGAGTCATAGGAAAATTCATATATTTTCATCGTAATATCCAACCAAATTGTAAGCACATTATATTATTAGAGAAGAATATTTTTTTTATTGTTCTAAAAATATAATTAGATATATAAATGGTTTACAATTTTTTTTTTAATTGTGGATGCAATGTAAGGGTAGAATTGGAAATTTTAGGGAATGCTTTGAGATTAATTTAATTTAGTAGGAGAAATCATAAATGCAATTAATAACAAAGCTATTGTGGAAATAAGATAAGATTAGATGTCATATAATAAAAAATTATAGATAATGCTTTATTTGATCCTATCTCTTTGATTGACTATTTAACTAATATAAAATATAATCAAAAGCAAAATATATTTTTTCATCTTTTGTGAATTATATTTTTATTTTAAGGGGAGTTGGAAACCTAATGGATGATATCAAAATTATTTATTAATCGAGCCTCTAAATTTTAATTAATTAAATGATGAGATAATTAAGATTTGTTTGTTTGGTATTGAGATTTTGATAAATAGCTAAAGAAGCAAACTCTAACATTTAGATAATATCATTTTAGTTTAGTTGAATTTTAATTTATTTATTTTCAATAAATTAGTTGGTTAAATAATAATAATAACATTTTTACGTGGATATAGTTTCGTACGTTATAGTAAAAATATTAATAGATAATAAAACAAATTAAGTCAACTGTAAACTAACCTTACGACTAAATTTAAGATTCATTAACAATGCAAGACTAAAGTCCTATGGTTGAGAGTATAGATAAATGACTATAATTGAACAAACTTTAAAGTATAGAGACCAAAACAGTATCTTAACAAAAATTAAAGACGTACTATATCCTGGTTAGATGGAAAATGATATTATTATTATTTGATGTTTCTCCAATAACTTGCTAATGTAGTGACTCGTGAATTAGTATTAAGTTTATATTGATTTTTATATATATTGTGATAATCTTTTCATCAACCATTGTTGGTTGGTCTTAATTAGATCATTTGATTTGTCCAATCACTCTATAAAAAGGAATATGATGGATGAGTCGAGATACCATGTGAGATCTCATTTATAATAAAGTTGTTAAGGCACAAACAAATCATATGTAATGGATTTAGTTACGTTGGAACTAAGAATCTTAACTATTTAGAGTATGGGGTTACACAAATTATGAAGAAACCTTGATCTTCATCAAATGGGAAATTCTCCATTCTTAAATCTCATATTCTTTCTAGTTACATACAACGACTATTTTTAAAAATAGTAATAATAATAATTATTATTATTATTAATTACATACAACGACTATTTTTAAAAGTAGTAAAATAAATCAAAATATTTATAAGCTATAGAAATTTTTTGGATTCTATTAATGATATAAAACTGATAGACTTCTACCAATAGCTATCAATATTACTAATAAAAGCATATCAATGACTGATAGAATCTGAAAATTTTATTATATGTTATAATTATTTTGTCAAATTTATTATTTTTTACAGTATTAGAAGACAAAAAAAAATCCACTTTAAATGAAATGGCTTAAAAAAGGAATGACTGGAAATGAGAGGCCCTACATGAATACGTGGAGAGGGTCCCATGCTTCAAGTTTATCCACAAATATGAGTCTCCAAATCTATGCTTCTCTTTCTATGACCCACTTCACAAACTTGACAAATATATATATATTACATATAAGTATAATGATAATAGAAAGATCCTTTTCAAATATTAGTCAATATTCGATAGATATTAACAAAAGTTTATTAGTATTTATCGAAGTCTATAATATAGTCGATAGAGTTTAAAACTTTTTTTTAATATTTTAAATAATTTTACAATTTATAATAATTCTCCTAGTAATAATTTTAATAAGAGAAATTATAAAAGAAAAATAGAATAAGTGTAATAAATTTTGTCTTTTAGTAGTTCGGTCACGTGGAGTATAAATATTTTACCAAATTTTTATATTTAAAAAAACAATAATACTTTTCATGAAAAAAATATTTTCAAAATTTATATTAAGATGTTAATAGATCATTTTAAAAAAAAAATCAACAAAAATAATAACATGGACTAAATTTAAAGTTTGTTAAAGATATGATGAACGAAAATAAGACAATTGGAAAACTATATGGATTTAAAGTTAAACAAAATTCAAACTATAGGATACAAAATTATTATTATTTTCCAATAATGGTTGTTGGATATTTATAAATTACGGCAAAAAAAAAAAAAAATTAAAGCAAAAATTAGGGATTTTCTTTAATCTAAAAAATAATCGATTTTGGATTTCTGTATTTTCTTTTCTTTCTTTAATCTAAATGAGAGATTTTTGGATTTTTTTTTAATAACGGAAATTTAATTAAGATAATATCATTACACAATATAAGAAAAATCACATTTTTGAAAATAGTAAAATAAATTAAAATATTTACTACAAAATTTTGGATTCTATCGTGATAGTCATTCATAGCTTTTATCAGTGGAGTAAATCAGTGATTATCCGTGATAGATTTTAAAATTTTGTTTTAGGTTAGTAAATATTTTGTAAAATTTGCTATTTTTGAAAATTCTCTTTAAAAAAGTAGCAAAATCGACATATTTACCCTTCTACTTGTAGCATTTGAACATAAATTTAAAATAGAATTTTAACTTAAAATTTTACTTTTTATTTTGGGCAAAAAAAATTGTATAAAAATTGAATTACAAGAGTAGTTTTTAATATTTTTTTATAAAACTTTAACGATTTTCGTCCAAAACTAACGATAAGAATATTTTTGAATCCTTATCAAAAGTTTTCGAAAGTTTAAAAAAACTATAAAGTTGAAAGTGTTTTTTATACTTTGGATTTATTTTTGAAAACATTGGATGAAGTAGAATATAGAGCAAGAAATTCATAGATAGAATTGATGTTTATAAGTTTAATTTTAAAAAACTAGAAGCAAAGTTACGTGATCACCAAACGATCGAGATCTTAATACTTAAAAAGACGTAAGTTAATTAAAATATATATATATAGTTATTGGTTTGAAATATTTATATATACAAGTAATTTCATAAATTGGTAATTGGATCATTTATATATATATAAAGAAATAAAGAAAGGTTTGAATATTTTATGAGGAGGAAAAGGGTTTGAGGAAAGAGTCCTCTCTTCCTATCAACAAACACTAAGCAACAACTCGACAATGTTGATAAACTTGAATAATGTGGATCCTACGTGTCATTCTTTCTTTTTTTAAATAATATGATTCCTTTTTTCTTTTAAAGTTTGAAAAACATTTTCAAGGTCAAAACTCTAAAGTCCCATTTTCTTTTTGTTGGATTACTATTTTAATTTTTGTTTTGAGTTTGAAATTGGTGATGAAAAAAACTAGAGATTTCAAAAATAGAAAACTAGAAGCAAAATCGAAAAGTTATATCAATTATCGATCAACTAAACTCTATATTTGAGCTACTTTTTATTTTCATTGAAATATTTGATATTCACTTTTTTTTTCTTGTGATAATGTGATATTTTGTTTTTATTCAACAAGCTTGATTTTTCTCAAATTTAAAAAATTTACAAGGGTTGTATTAATTTAGACCATGAACTAATAATCATATATCAATTTAAACCCATCAATTTTGGAGTTTATTGATTTAAACTTCAAACTATAATAGTTGTATCAATTTAAACTTTGAACTTTTATAAGTATGTCAATTTAAACCTTGAACCTATATAATTGTATCGGTTTAAACTTTTTATTATGTTTTATTTGAATACACTTATGAAAGTTGCGTGTTTAAATTGATATATACCCATGTAAATTCAAAATTTAATTTTTTTTTCGTAAATATATCAAAATTTAGCTCCAACTCTTAACGTTCTTAAGTGATCAACATATCTTTGATAGAGTTTATCGTGAATAAAAATATATATCAAACAAATTTGGTTATATTTTATAAAGTTAATTATTAGGTTGAACATTACAATTAGCTTATATTTAACGAATTTACCACACAAATCAAACTAATAATTAAATTTAAAACTTATTAAAAGAAAAATAAAAATTAGAGATATAAAAATAAAAATAAAAATAAAAATGCTATTTTAATTTTTAACCAATAAAAAGGGGAAAGGAAACATCAGGTTGAGAAGTTATATTCAAAGATGATGGACAGAGTCTTATTCTCCGTCGACGGAATCTCCGACCAATTCTGGCCCTCGCCGGACCCGCCCGAGGAATCATCTAAACTGAATAGGAGCGCATCCGAGTGGTCTTTTCGGAGGTTTCTTCAAGAAGCTGCCTCCGTATCGGATTCCTCCGTTTCTCCGCCTCCTGCTTCACCTTCAAACGCCGTAGAAATCAAGGAATCTGGAGAGAAATTGAAGCAGAGTAATCGGAATAATGGTGGAATTGAGAAAGAAAGGAAGAAAAGTAGCGGCGGAGATTCGGAGGAGTATCGCGCGTTTCTGAAAAGTAAACTGAATCTGGCGTGTGCGGCGGTGGCTATGTGTAGAGTAAGATTTTTCTAATTACCCTCTCTCTCTCTTCTCTCTCTCTCTCTCTCTCTGTTTGATCTGTTCTACATTTTATGAAGATCGATGAAGATCAAGCACTGTTTCTTTTTCTTTTTGGTGGTGGGTTGTCCAACCCCACCATACATAATCCATCGAGAAACCTCATCTTTTTTCTTACTTCCTCTCCAACCATTTTTCCACTTACAAGTCGCCATTGATGTCTTGGGTAACCACCATTGTAAGCAACTACCGTAGCTTTACAATAGCAATGATCATTACAACTACTTTCGATGAAGATCAGACCCATAGGTAACGATGAATTTGAATGACCACCTTGGAAGCCAAACTCAGCTAGCAATTTACTTTCGATAGACGAGTTCGACGATCAATGTATACATTCATAATAAACTATAATCTTACAATTTAACAAGATACCATTTTCAAAATAAATAATATAACCCCTTTAATGATCTACTTGTTTTGTTTTGTATTTTTTAAAACATATTTTACTTATATATTTCACATATTTTAGATACCTCAAGTAGTAGGTTACATGCACAAAGTGGTTAAATTTATGTGAAAATTCAAATTAACGCTGGGAAACATGTGTGTAATTAAATAATTTAGAGAAAAAAATGGATATAACTAAAAATATTTACAGAGATAACTTTCTCATCATGCGGTAGAATATGAAATTTTATTATATTTAGTCAAATTTATCATTTTTAACCATTATAAAAAAACCCAACAAAATACTATGCTTATTTAAAATACCAAAAATTGCATTAAATCTTATTGATTTAATATATTTGTTTTATGTTTTTTAAACTTGACCACATGGAATAAAAATTAAAAAACAAATAAGCCAAAATAATTATCAAATTGAGTATCTATTATTTTTTTGTTGGTATGTTGTTTGGTAACGCTTTTGATTTTTTGATTTAGTTTTTTAAAATTAGATTCATAGACATCATTTCTACCTTCCAAATTTTTGTTTTTTTGTTTTTTTTTTTTTTATCTATTTTCTACCAATGTTTTAAAAAACTAACCAAAGTTTTGAAATTCAAAGAATGTTTTTGAAATTCTGGTAAGAATTCAACTCCATTACTTAAAAAAAATTGTAAAATATTATAAGAAAATACACTTTAACTTTAGAAACAAAAAATCAAATAGTTATCCAACGTACTTAAATATACTAGATTGATTTTAGATGGGATGGAGAATTCGTACCTTCTACTATTACACCTTTATTTGAATACCCTCGTTTGGTTGTTGCTTGGTATTGATGCTTCATTCAAGTGACGAGTTTAGATTACAACTACACTGCGTTTATACATACATAGGTTTGAAAGTAGCTTTATTTTATCTAACATATGATTGGAGGATCAAACTTCTAATTGTACAAACATTATATTAGTTGAACTATGATCGTTCTTACGAATTCATGTCACAACAGGGATCTTTTAGGAAGAGTCGAGATTCTTGTGCAAGTTCCACTCTAGCTCAAAATGTCTCACACTTGCCATCCCAATCCCCTTCAAAAGGTTTGCCCTACTCCATCATATACTGATATTGAATTTTACTTATATCAATGTAGATAGATTTCAAAAATAAAAAATATTGACAAACTATTTACACTCCAAAGAATAAAACCGACAAAAGACAAAACTCATTATATTTGTTTTTTCTTGGGAAGGGTAAATATTTTGTCAAAGGTTCTATTTTTGACAATTTTCCTTTTGAAAAAAAAATTATAAAAACAAAATTTTCAAAAAATAAATTTCAATTAGTAAATAGCTATTTTTATGATTTTTAAACAAAATTGAAATGTATATTATTCCTTATATTATATTTACACTAATGACATTTCATTGCTTATAATTTTATGTTTTGTGGTTTTTTTCTACGATATAATCAAAATATTGACTCACCTCTTATGTCAATATTGAACCCATGAAACCATGAAAATATCAATTGAAATATCAACATGTCGACTGAAATTTAATACTATGTTGCTACCTATATTTTTGCAATAATATATAAGTTAGAGGATAAAATCCCATACTTTGATATTGATGGTATAAGTTCATGTCAGTTGAACGTGGAGTATATATTTTAACCTATGACATAGTTAGAAAAGATAAAAACTCCTTGACCTCTAAATTATTACTTAGGCCAACAAGTTGAAGACATGGACATGCTATTTTGATAATATTTATTTCAACAAAACATTATTTTGAGAAACAAAAGATCATGAATAAATGATAGAAAAAACATGACATATTAGAAGTTGAATATAACAGTATAAAAATGAAATCTAGTTTAAGAAAATTAAAATCTACTTTTTGAACATTTCACTAACTTATTACCTAGAAATTTAATATCAATTATTAGTCCAACACTTATAAGAAGAACAATAATCTCCAATAATAGGTGGCTGAAAAAAGTTATATTTATTTTCAGTTCAGGAGGTTAAAATAAATTATGAAGGTCACAAGATAATGACATTAATGAACCTTTAGGGATTTGTTGCTCACCTTGTGTGCAAAAGAGGGATGGAATTCAAGTCAGCTCAGCAAACATATCATCCTCCAGAGAGCAAACTGATGAAGAAGATGATGTTGAAGGAGAAAATGATATGAATGAGCAAATGGATCCTGCATCCGCTAAACGTATTAGAAGGTAGCATTTCTAGCATTTCGATAAAATTATAAAATTTTACGTTGATGCCTATTAGACACATGTTAACTGCATCGTGACAAATTAGCACACTTGTCCAATGGACTTTGATAATGCTATCAGTGAGGACTACATAAGAACATAATTCAAAATTCAGAGATTTAAGACTAGTTATACATAATTGTTGTGGTTGTGGGCACTAAAGAAACTTTGAGAAAAAATTTGTTATGTAGACACTAACATGGTTGTTTTCATCAGAATGCTTTCTAATAGAGAATCAGCTAGACGCTCAAGAAAAAGAAAGCAAGCACATTTGACAGAGCTTGAGACACAGGTGATCATATAAACTGATCTTTGTCTCAGAATATATTCATATAATATTATTGTTATCAACCAGTGATGAGCCGACACGGTTCATATTAATTATAGGTTGCTGAATTAAGACATGAAAATTCAACACTACTGAAGCGTTTCAGTGATATAAGCCAAAAGTACAATGAAGCAGCGGTTAATAACAGAGTTCTGAAAGCTGACCTTGAAACTTTGAGAGCTAAGGTAAGTCAATGGCTGATTTGATTTGAGGGAGTTGAGATAGCAATATAAAATTAAAGCCTCATCTTCGTTTGTTCTAACTTCTCTCTTGATATGACATTGCCAATGATTCCATTTTCAGGTACAAATGGCTGAAGAAACCGTAAAGCGAATCACTGGTACGAAATCTATGTTCCATGCCATGTCGGAAGTATCCTCAATTAGCATCCAATCATTTGAGGGAAGCCCTTCAGAGATATCAACAGATGCACATAACAGTCATATTGCAGACATTTCTTCTGCAAATATTCAGAAGAATTCTCTGGAAATGGCAACCGTACCGAGGAACAAGATGGCAAGAACAGCTTCCTTGCGGCGAGTGGCAAGCTTGGAGCATCTTCAGAAGCGCATCCGAGGGAGTTCAAGCACCTGTCATCCATCAGTAAAGGGTGATCAGCAGTAACAGTTGTGATCTTGTTCCAAATGTATGAAAGATATCCTGTAATATTCTTTAAACGAACAGCTTTCCAATTTTAAATGAAACTTACTTTTAAGAATGAGGTGACATTTCGAGAATAGTCTGTTACCTTTTCTATTTAAGTGCTTTGGCACAGTGTTTCCTCCAAAAATACTTCCAAATGTTAGAATTTTTTAAGTTGCTTTTTGACAACATAAAATAAAAAGAGCTCCTTTTAGAGTGTAAAGTGTTTTAAATTGAGTTAAATATTTTCCACAGTTTCCTCTAAAAATACTTTCAAATGATATGTTCAATAGCATTTTTAGTCTTTCAACTTTCATGTCTGGGTCAAAAAGTTTGATCTGTCGAAAATCGGGTGTTTGGCAAAAGGTGCTGGTGTCCCTACCAAAAAGAGGTGGAGAGTTATACATTTCTGTATTTTTTTTTTAGATGAGACAAACTTCTTTATTATTAATAAACTCAAAGTACAAGAGATCTATACAATGAGAATAATAGGGAAGCCAAGAAATGGGAAAGAGAGAGAGAGGATAAGTAGGTGTACCTGGACATACTGTATTTGAAACTCATGAACCTATTAGACACAAAATTGAAAGTTTAATTTTTTATTTGACAATTTTATGTCTAATAGATTCACCCATGTTAAAAAAAATGTTGACGATGTTAGGAACCTATTAGACACAAAATTGAAAATTTAGAGACCCATTTGACATTTTCTAAGTTCTATGGACCTATGAGACACAAATATGAAGGTAAGACTGAGCTTGTAATTTAAGTTTTTTTTTTTCTAATTATACTTATATTTTCTTTGTATAGGTTTCCTAAAAACACCAAGCAAACAGGTTTTTGAAAAAAGCTTTTGTTGTGCTTTTGAAAGTTTGGCTATGATGTTTTCTTTAAAATATAGATAGAAGTAAATTAGAAACAAAGAAAAATAGTCATAAAAAAATTTAGAAACAGAAAACAAAAATGCTATTCAACATATCATAAACAACTTTCTACCGTTCACATTAACAGTTTTATAAATTGAAACTAATTGTGCAATACCTATAATAAAGCCTCCACCAAGCCTTGAGATAGTTTGTACTGAACTACACCCAGCTTGGTTTTCAATCCCTTTGATCTTCATTTCCTCTCTCAAAGCCTCTACATCGTCCCACCTTTCAGCAGAAGCATAAACATTTGACAAAGCTACAAAGTCCTCACTTCCAACACACCATTCGTCATCAAAACTCTCCCCTCCCTGTCTCTCAACAAGCAACTTACCCACTCTCTCTCCCATTTCAACATCACCATGGAGCATACAAGAACTCAGCAAACTCCTCCATAAAACACCATCAGGTTCCATTGGCATTTCGAGTATCAATTCATATGCCTCTCTCAAGTGCCCAGAGCGCCCAAGAAGGTCAACAATGCAGCCATAATGCTGCATTTGAGGCACAACACCAAACTTCCTCTCCATGACACGAAACAAATGGAGCCCCTCTTCAATAAGCCCTCCATGACAGCAAGCAGAAAGCAAACTCGTGAAAGTTACTGCGTTTGGCTTTACACCATGAGCTCCCATTGCATCCAATAGCTCCAATGCTTCTTTACCCATTCCATGAACAGCCAGTCCTGTCGCCATGGATGTCCATGTCAAAACGTTTCTCTGCTTCATCTGCTTAAAAACTGACGAGGCACTGTTAAGAAGCCCACATTTTGAGTACATATTAACCAAGCCAGTGCCAATAAACACATCTTTTTCAGGGGAATCAATTGTCTTCTTGATATAAGCATGAACACAAGAACCGGTTTCAAGCATACCCAGTTGAGATGCAGCTGAAAGAATGCAAACCATTGTAGTATCCGTTGGTTTCACCTCAAAATTCGTTGATTCAACCAACATCCCCCGAAATAATTCCAACGCATCTCGGGCATATTTCTGAGAAACCTTACCACCTTGTGAGCAGTACCCTGCAATCATCGCGTTCCAAGTAACACTATTTCTCAAAGACATTTCATCAAACACCTTCCGCGCACTGCCCACATCTTTATTAATCGAATAAAAATGTATCATAGTAGTCCGCACCCAAATGTTCGAAACACTCCCACGTTTAAGAATATGAGTATGAATTTGCCTACCGATCATTAACGTAGAAACCGATGGGGCTCGCGCGCAAGATCCAAGCACGAAAATGAAAGTGAAATCATCAAATTCGAAGTGGGAGGTGGAGACCCAAGTGGCGAAAATGGAGATGGAATGATGAGGTGGAGCGCATCTTATGAGAGTGTTGAAGAGGAAGAGATTTGGAGAGTGTTGGTGGTGCCGGAAGATCAAATGGGCGTTGGCGATGGATTCTGAGGAAGATTTCTTGCATAAATGGGTGATTAGCTTGGCGTAGGGGGAGGGAGATTTGAAGCCATTGGTTATCAATTGGGCATGAATTTGTAGAAGTTGAAGGGAAGAAATTCTTGCGTTACTTAGGTGGTGGATGCAGCTCAGTCTTGGGGCCAGGTGCATTTGCGAGGTTGCATTTGTATCCAATCTTTGTGCCACATTTATACCGTCATAGTATCCAATCTTTGATTGCTTAAGTAAGCTTCTAATTCTATGTTAGTTTAATCCCAATTTGTCTTGAAGTACTTTGAAGAACATCTATATTTGATTGTGGATGCACAATACTCTTTATTTTACGAGAAATTTTATAGTGGTAGTATGAAAAGATTTTTCATATTACCTTCATTCGTTTCTTGCTAAAAAAGTAACATTTAAGAATTACATGAGACTAACACAATAAATGAATAGTGAATGACACGAATATGTGTCATAAATGATTTTGGATCATGAAGATAAATTTAATCAACAGAAACAAAAGAAACAAGATCAAAACCAAGATAAAGGTCATAAGGAGCTAAGGTGAAAAGGTTGGATGTTGCAGTTGGCCACGACCTTAGAAGTTGAGGTCAACCCCAATTCCTTCCACTCAAGAGTCGAGGTTAACTCAGTCATTGGGCTTGCATTGAACCCTTGGCCCATTTTTCTATGGCACTTTACTTTTTTTCTCGTCTAAATGAATGAAGACATTTGATAGAATATTTGGATTCTATTTTATGTTATATATTTTTCAGAATACAAATATGTGTTTGACAGATTATCGATATTTTGTTTTTAAAAATTGTTTTCGGATTCATTCAACATTATAGATTCTAATAACTTTTGTATGTTTCTAACTTTAGTATGTTTTTAACTTTTTTATGTTTCTATTGTATATAAAAGTTTACATTCTAAAAAGCAAATTTATATTCAATTTATATAAAACATTTAAAAATACAATATATCTTATAAAATCAATTCATTTTTTTTTAACATGTAATGTAATATAAATTATATAATAGTATAAAATAATGATTATATAAATTTGTATGTTAAATTACAAATTTGATTCCTATGTTAAACAGATAAAATTTAGTTTCTAGTTTTTTTAGTTTCATGAAACATAGAAAATAGTCTTCATGAATGTTTTCAAATCATAAGCAGATTTTATTAAACTAATGTCCATAAATCTTAAGAAAAATTATCAAAAATAGTAAATTTGATAAAATATTTAGAACAAAAATTTCGAATTACATCATAGAGATGATCTAAGTTGTTACCTTTGGTTTGAATTGAAAGTTGCAAATGGCAAATCTCAAAACATAGATGAAGAAGATTATTGTAATTTGTACAAACCCTACGTGAAAAAGATTGATACATAAAATTCAAAACCTCCAAAATAAAATTAATCAAAATGAGATGAGAAGAAGCATTTCCTAAACCGATAAAGATTTCCAAATTTCCAATCAAAGATTTTTCCGCTCAACGACGAAGGCGACCATGGTGATTTCATCTCCAACTTTATCCTTTACTTCTTCCATTCCAAAGCTTCCTCCATCTCTTTCACCTTCACTTTCCTCTTCTAAATCCGCCTTCTTCGCCAACAATGCCACCACCAGTTTCTTCACCTACGGCGACCATAACCATTCTTCGCTACTGCGTTTGACCAGCTTCAGAACCACCACTAAAACAACTCATAAAAGTTTCACTTGTAATGCTTTGTTTGGTCTTGGCGTGCCTGAACTTGTTGTAATCGCTGGTGTTGCAGCTTTGGTTTTTGGACCTAAGAAGTTGCCTGAAGTTGGGAAGAGTATTGGGAAAACAGTCAAAAGCTTCCAACAGGTATGTTTGTAGTTTTAGTTGATTGGGTCAGATTGAATGCCCTGGAATTGTTTAATTCTCTGGGATTTGAAATGGGGATCCGGGGAAATGAAAAAAAAAATTATTTTATTGAATTTAGATTGTGTGCACGATGTTTGAGTTTCATTTGGCTTTTCCGCTAATACAGAAAAGTAATTGATAATTGTTGTTTTGGGTTTATTTTGACTAACTAGTTAGAAAAAATAACCCTTCTTTTCGTGGCTACATGAGCAGCAACAATCTTGAATTAGTTGAATTGTCGATTTATTAGCTTTGTCCAAAGTATTATTGAAAGTATTCCCTAAGATTGAACTGTCTGAATTTATTTTTCTGGCTGGGCGACTGTGTTAGAGAATGGACGTTATTAAAGTTCAAATTTTAGTATTTTACGTCATCCTGATCCTGATAGGTAAAATCTTCCAGTTTTGTGAGTTCTGTTCTTTGTCCTTGATTCTTTGTGGTAGTTTTCTTCAACTAATGCAATCTGAAAGTACTTTTGTTGCTTGAAATTTTGCGAAGTTTTGGATGTTTTGCATTTGGATCATGAATAATCCGATCTATGTCATCACTCATGTTAGACTAAATGGTATATGTAATGTAATACTTCCAGGATCCTTACTGGATATCTTTCTGTTGAATATTGTTTCTTATGTTTTTACGAATGCTTTTCAATTCATTTATTCTTAGTAGGTGGTGTTTTTAATGGATGTGAAATCCTGTTTCCTTTTCCTTTGTCCTTAAACTACGCGGGAGTCTTTTGCTGATATTTCCAGAGTGGAAAAATGGGATATGCATTCTCCAATTAAGAGACGTCAACAAACTCTTAATCTTGAGAAAATTCCTTTTATACCTTCTCCTTTTCTTTAGTACTGCAAATGGTAGCAGAGATCTTCATGGGGCGGGGCCCCATCCCTGTCCCCAGGGAATAGATGCTTTGGATGGAATGTCAAAAAGTCATGATTGTAGTCCCTGCGTCTTCTCATTGATGTCGTTCGAGGGCTTCTCCCTCCAAACATAGAACTGTAAAGTCGAGCTTATTCACGACAAAATATCTCTCTATTTGATGTAGCTACCCGTATGGGTAATGAGTCTTCTCGTCTTCCCCCTCAAAGATTAGTACCTCAGGTTTCCTCAATTGTATATTGCATAACAGCACCTCACAAGTGCTAGGAGCGTTCTCTGTTTCATTGGTATGTTCTTTCTCTCTCGTTGCACTTTTAGCCAGTCGTTTGCCTCTATTTGTGTGTGTCCGTTCAAGGGAGCCCAAACTACCTCCATCTCTGGTTTCCTCCTTCCTTCTAGGCTACGCCTTTTATCCTCACATTATTACTGTTTCAACGTCTAGCCTAACTCTTCCTGGATTCAGGTGAATTCATTTGCAATCGTGGCTTTGGCTTCTACTCCATGTTTGATTTGAATAAACTTTTGATCCATCTTTTTCTATACTGAATTCTGGAAGCTGAAATAAAAATTTCGATTAACTGAAGCAGCAATGTGTATAATTCAAACGAACTAATTGAGTTTGTTCAAGCAGTTTCCTCGAATCTTCGCAATCTACCTAGGCCTGGTAGCATGTGTGGTACTTACCACATGAACATTAACGTTCTTTGATTTTGCTATTGTTATGGTATGATTTCCCACCGCATTCAGTACAATTTAATCTCTTTGTTAATTTCCATTTTCTTTGATGAGAAATCAAGCTGGATGGAAATATGAAAAGAATACTGAAAAAGAAAAAAGAAAAGAAGTACATAAAAAAGACAACCCAACTAACAAAAGAGGAGCATCAAATTCAAAGTATATAGAATGGGCTTGAGCCCGACTAAAGGTTATTGTGAATTTCATTAATTCATCTATGTTTAGGAGTGACAAACTTTTTTATCTTTCTAATTGAACAATGTTTGGGGCCTTGGGGCTGACCTCTCAATCGAGTGTATATATCTAAACTAGTTGATAAGTTGGCGACGACCACTTTTCTCATAGAAAAAAATACCTCCTACATAATATTATCATGTTTGGGAGCATGTAAAAATGTTCTTAGAAAAAAGCGAAGCACCTTAAAGTAGGTTGTTATAGAGTGCTTTTAGCTAAACGGGTGAATGCGAAGTACTTTTAAGAATGTAGAACAAAACATTTAACTGATTTATTTTAAACAATTTTAAAGTAATGTAGCTAAAAGTACTTTAAAAGAACTCTGAAACATAACTTGAGAGTCTAAGACTGTCACATTTGTTAGTTTTGAGTTAGAAAAAGTTATTGTCGAATGAGGATACAGTAACCTTCAGTTCATACTTCATAGTTCGTTATAGATAAGTAATTAATGTATGGGTCTATTTCTAAGAAATCAACAACTCCCTCAATTATACACCCTTAAAACAGCTACCTAGTATTTTGTTGATGAAGCATGTTTTCAGTCTTCTTTCATGAATAGAGTCAAGTATGAGGAAAACTTCAATTGCTCAATTTGTTAAAGGAATCAGCAAAGCGACGCTTCATTAATTAGCTGCTTTTCAATGATGGTAGTTGGAGGAATAATGTTGCTAATATTATTGCAGGCAGCCAAGGAGTTCGAGTCCGAGCTGAAGAAAGAACCTGAGCCAACTGAAGAGACTTCAGTAGAAAAGCCTACATCAACGGAAGCAGAGGAGAGACAAGATTTGAAGGTATCAAACCAAAAAGAGACTGTATGAAGCGGTAGGTAGTCCATCATTTCCACATCTACATTTATCATTGTGTTTTATGTATTATGAGAATCAGTTACTGGAATCTGAAGATCACTTAATGAAGAAAATTAGTTTTCCAGTGCTGGACTCTGATGGATACCATAATCCACTCTAATTAGATCAAAAAGGAAATATAAGCTATAACCTCAACTAGGCCGATCTGAGAGGGCAACTTCTCTCCCTACCAACAACATAATATCTGAACTTTCCTTTACAACATCCTTTTTTCCCTTCATTTTTCTCTTTTTCACCACCGATGCAAATTTCATTTTCATTAATACTGCACGTTCTGATATATTACATAGGATACCATCAACAGAGAATTTGTATGCTTGTTGAATACTTGAATTCAAAACTCTTGCTCCCTGCTTATTAGCTTTTAGAATTTTCATGCCAAGTCTGAATTCTGCTATCACAGATAGAATATATATAAAGTTCTGAGCTATCCATTTTTTGGATGGTGGAGATGATTTGGTTATTGATTTGAATTCCTGACTTGGTTGGAGATTTGGAAAATACCAATTTCATTTCAAAGTTGAAAGCTGTGAGGCAAATTTGTTTTGATTTAAACTGTTACCTGATTTTATGGGCTTATGATTATAGGTCCATTGATTCATGATTGTGACAGATCCTTCTTTTATGCTTTCAGTTTTATAATGATGAACTTTTCTTAACCTCCAACTACAAGTACTTATTTAAATTACTTTTGGTTGGGCAAAGAATTTGGTCCAAAGTTTGTTGATGATTATGGTCTTCCTAGGTGGCCCACTAGTGTGAACCATTCTATGTGTAGCTTGGCATAAATATCACTCTTCTTTAAGTCTTTCATTTCATATAATAAAAACAATGGGTGAGTTGGGAAATAGTAAATTAGATTTAACTGAATTTTCACTAAGTTATTGTAATATGCTCATGTAGATTTTTTTTTTCTTTCTTTTAATTGATTTGAACTTCTCACCATAGGAGGTGGATGGTAATAGGTAGATGTGTTAATTACCGTTGAGGTATGTTCATTATAACTCGAAACAGTATTTGGACTATACAACATTATTTGTTATCATACCAAAACTATATTTCCATTGAGTTTGTGACCACCACAGTAATTGATTTGCATCTTGCTTGTTTTGAACATGGAGTCGATTTGTAGCGGTTATAGTATGTAGTACTAATAATATGTTGATTGTTGTTGAGTTATGCTCATTTTGATTCTAGACGGTAATTGGATTACATAACATTATTTGTTATAAGACACTAGTTTCTATCGAGTTGGTGACTACCATGGTAATTAACTCCATCTTGCTCGGTTTGACCATGGAGTCAATCCGTAGTGGCTATAGTATACAATACTAATAATACATATGAATATGATATAGAGAATTGATAAGGATTGTTATTTTACTTGAACATTTCTATATATTCAGGATTATCAACAGATAAAAGATCTTTCACAATTTTTTTTTTCAAGATTCCTCATAAAGGTCTCTCAATTAATCTTTTTAGAAAAGACATGGTGAGTAATGCTATTTTTTCAAAAAAGAAAATAATTTAATCTTACTATTTTGTTTTTTGTTTTTGTTTTCTAAAATTAAACTTATTGACACCGCACCCACCTTTAAATTTCTTCTTTTGTTATCCACCTTTGATCGATGGTTTAAAAACAAAACCAAATTTGAAAACTAAAAAATGTAGTTTTTGATAGTTTGTTTTTATTTTTGAAATTTGGTTAAGAATTCAACCTTTGTACTAAAAAAGTATGCAAATTATTGTAAAAAATTAGGAGGAAATATACTTAATCTTCAACAATAAAAAACAAAAGAAGAAATTATTATCAAACGGAGCCTTGATGATTAGAGTTCATAAATATATGGAACGAAATGCTGATAAAATTAAAATTTGAGTTTAGTGTCTATTTGATTTCTGAAATTTTAAAATGACGTTTTATTTTCTAAAATTTGAAACATAATTATAAATTATCATTCGCAATGCTAATGAGTGTCATATGTATATAGAATTGGGACAAATAACGTGGCACTCTCCTTTGCTCCTCTCGTCTTCCCCTCTATCGTTGTTATTCATCAGTTGCTCACCATTGCTTCAGCCGTCATTGCCCAAAGCTTGTCAATTGTTGCACGAGTTGATGGCTAGAGAAAAGTAGTCCTTGTGAAGGAATAGACTTCTTGGCCAAGGTCGGAGGCCAAACCGGAAATTTGGTTCACTTTTCCATTAGAAATGATAGGTTATATTCGATCCATTTGGTAATGTTTTCTGTTCCTTTTCTTTATTTGCTCTTTTTAATGAATTTTTTCTTTTTAGAAAAAAAAAGTGACAACTTTATACATACACTCAAGATAAACCAACAAAATCCATACGTCGTTCGACAACTATTTGGTTTCTAATTTTACTTTTTGAAAATTAAACATAAACAACCCCATTCCACCTTTAAATTTCTCCTAATGTTTCCAAAAACCAACCCGCTCTGAAAACTAAAAACAAAACTTTTTTTTTATATAAAATATTAGTTAAGAATTCAACTCGTTTACTTAGTACAGATAAAAACAATAGTAAAAAATTCAGATAAAATAGACTTACTTTTCAAAAACCAATCCGTTATCGAGTATGTTTTTAGAAATTATCTCTTTGATCCTCGAAATATCTTATATTAAAGTTGACCTTTCTTTGAAAGAAAAAAAAAGGTACTCTTAAAGAGCACTCCAACCATACATTACCCATATGATTTGGTTAGGAAATTTCACAATTAAAAGAAGAATGAAAAGAAGAATTTGAGAGAGATTTTTATCCTTTTTTTTAATAACAAAACTTTAAAATTTTTATATATTTTTAAACCCACCAAGTTGATACATTATCATCTAAGCTTTCATGAACCATTAAGCATTAAACTTTATAGAAAAAGACAATGAGCTCTTAAAATTTTTCCAATAGCTTACAAGAAGAAGGGATATTGATGACGAATGAAAAGTACTATTCCTTCTACCTTTCTTCATGAATAAGTGGATATAATTTAATTTAGAAAACTTTTCAAAAAATAATTCATCTTTTTTCTTTTTATGTTTAAATATTTATTTCATAGCTCCGGTTTTAAAATGTTCGTTTTGCTTCATATACATTCATTTTCGGTTCAATTTTGGTAATTGTACTTTCAAAACATTCATCTTAGTTCTCCTACTTTCAATTTTGATTAATTTTGATCATGTTTCCTTTAAAATAAAGTAAAAAAAAAAAAAAAACCAATATATGATATTGTCACTTTGTAAAAGTACACAGACTAAAATAAACTAAAGTTCAAAGTATAAAAGAAAAAGAAATAGAATCTAGGAAACTTTTTCAAATATAACAAACTAGCAAAATATTTATAACTCGTATAACAAAATAAAAAAGTTCATGAAGTTGACAATTATTTTAAAAATATTACAGGTTTGATCTTTCTTTTTATCCTCTTTCCTCTCTTCCACTTCTCCAGTTTTTTTTTTTCTTTCCATTGTATTTTTCTCTTCTTCTTTTGCAATTTTTTTTTTTTAAAGCTATTATTTAGTTCAAGATCGTGTAACAAATATAAAATATCTATTTTCTTAAAAAAAAAAATTCAAACTGTTATTTGGTTGTTTAAGATCGTTACCAAATATAAAAGATCATAAAAAAAATCATAAAATAGTTCGGACATTGGATAACCAAATCTAAATGATCATGTAAAAAAAAAGTCAAATCTAAACGATCACCAAAAGAACCAAATCTAAACGACGTAGGAAATAATAGCGAAATCTAAATGATCATTTACCAAATATATTAGGCACCTTGACTGCCAATTAATCATGAGACCTTTTTTGTATTTTCAATTATGAACTTGTGAGCTTTTTTCGTTTTCAAAATTATTCTATACAGTTTAAATATTTTTAAGTTTTGTTATATTTTTTAAAATACCTCAAGTATCTATCTAATTATTTCAATTATATATAAAAAATAAACAAAATAAAAAGTTGGTGATTTAATATTATTGTTTAGGACCATTATAAAAATGAAGGTGGGAAAATGGAGATGAAAGCTTTCCATACAAAGACAAAACCCATGTTTTGCCTTTGCCTTTGTTTAATTATTCCACTATCTATTATGGCTCGTAGCCTTAACAAATTATAGTTGGATGAGGATTTTTCTATTCTTCAAACTTTAAAATCAATTCTATTTTAATTCCTTTCAATTATGATAACAGAATTCATGTTATTACATTTTTTAAATTACAAAAATATCAAATTTAAAATCGATAACCCTATGATAATCCTCTGATAGTCGTCTGATAATCATTGATGTTACTAATTACTTGTCATATTTATCATATTTGCAATACGAAAAAAAATATGTTATGAGTTGTTTTTTTTCTAAATACAATTTTCTAAAAAAAGTAACTATTTATGTCATCATCATAATTGGTTTGTTGTTTAATGAATAAATAATGTAACTATGAATATTATGGCTCTTTCAATTTTGGATGTGTGTGTGTTATCATATTGGTATTGAGTATTTATTGAAGTCACTCAAGTCAATTGAAATAATAATTAGTATTTATTTAGGTGAGGATATGTTTTATTATATCAAAATATAATTGATAATGACACAATAAATAAATAAAATATATTTTTTGAAAAATTTTAAAGTATAGGCATTACATTGAAATATCTTTAAATATGAAATGTGATTATGATTTATCATCCAATAATACCATATGAGTTTTTGTTCCAACCTTTGTTGCATAATTTTACTATTTTTTTTAAAAAAATGTTATTATATTCAGGTTTTTTCAAAAATAGAAAAAATTTATAACTATTTAAATTATATATAACAAAACTACTAAAAGACAAAATTTATTACACTTTATTTTTCTATAAATGATAAATATTCTATTTTTGACAATTAGATAGACTAAATTGTTACAAATATTTAGTACGAAAACAAAATTATTAAGTAGTAAAGTTTAGATATACTAAATTGCCATATACCAGAGTTTAAAGACTATATGGTTACTGAAGTTTAAGAACCGGACATTATTTTTAACCAAAAAATATCCACTCTAAAGTAAATTGATTACTACTAATACTTTGTTCTTTCTTTTTACACCAATGTACAACTACAAGTGACAAAATTTCAAAACCGATCATAGGAACAACCAAACAGATTTCTCTCAGCCAACAATAACGGAACTCAACCGACATAATCCAATACTCTAATGTACTTAAAGAAAAAGATATCTATCATTAAATTCATCCTAACATTAGGAAAATACTAATTATAACTAATAACAATAATTAATAATCATAAGGTAATAAAGTTTTAATTTTTTTTTTTTTTTTAAAATGCAATTTCCTTTTTCCTAAATTTATTTATTTAAATTCCAAACAAACCCTCTCTTCTCTCTCTCTCTCACAAAGCCATAATATAAAAAAAGTCATTAAACCCAAAAAAAGCTGAAACCAAAAAGAAAACACACAAACACAAAAGCTCCATTTTCCCATTACAATTTCTCTCCTCAAAAACCACTTTCTTCAAAATCGCTTCTCCCCATCCATTATCGCCTTTCCGATTCTGCCACCCATTTCTCCGACACCTTCTCTCTTCCCCAAAAACAAAACCCACTTCCATTCTGTTAATCTCTTCTATTTTTTATGGCCGGAATCCCCTCTGAGGGGTTGGGCGATGATTTTTTTGAGCAGATGCTCGCTGTTCCACCGTCTTACGGCGGCGCTGGTGGCGGTGACATGGTTTCTTTGCCTATGGGACTTCAACTTGGGTCCGGTGGTGGTGGTGGCGGTAACGGTGGAGGAATGGGTATGCCGTTAGGGTTGAATTTAGAACAGGGGTTTTTGAGACAAGAGAGGTTTAGAGAAGAGGTTGATGGAGGGCATAATAGTAATTCTAATAATAATGCTTCTTCTTCTTCAACTGCTTCTTCAGGAATCACTGTAAAAATCTCTTTCTCTCACTCGCTTTGATTTTACGTTTGTTTTGATAATATTTCAATCCTAGTGCTTTTTTAATAACTTCTTCAATTGTTTTCTGTGATTTAGCATTATTTGGAAATGAGGCTTTTCTAAAAGGTTCCTTGTTCAAATCTTCATTTCTGTTTATACTTTTTTTTTTCCTCCTTAAGACAAGTTTCATGAAATGTGGATTTCTTGTATTTGAGATAATATATTGAGTTACTTTGAGTTCTATAATAAGTTTCACAAAATCAATGAGCAACGATATGAATATGAAGTGTTCAAGAATTTTTTGACAATACGTGGGATGAGAGAATCGAATTAGTGAGCTAAGAAAAACACTATGTTATGTTCGTTGAATTGTCTAAGTTTCGCAAATATAGGACAAAAGATCGAACTTCTGACCGCAAGTCGATACCCTTTCTAGCTGTTTTTGCTTCTAACATGAGACTTTCAAATCCCTCAAGAATGATTTTGAGATGGAAAAGTAAGATTAGAAGAGACTAAACTTTGCCATTTTGGGCAAGTTTGAGCTTCTTCTTCTAATCAACTTATTTATTTAATTTTGTCTATTTTTCATATAGAAAGTAAGCCTTAGGGATGGAAAAAAAAAATTAATCTCAAATGATTTTCTTTTCTTCATGAAGGAATAGAATTAGAATGCTGTCTCAGAATCTCAATCTTTATTATTATTTTTCTTCTTTTCTTTTTCTTTTTCCTCCTTTTTTGTCAAATCTTTGGCTTCAGAATCACATCCTATAAACTTTTCTTTTTAATTTTTTTTAAAAAAGTTATGATTGAAATTGTTTGTTCTTCTCTTGAGTTAGGAGCAGTCTATTTTGGCTATAGAGAATATTGGAATGCCATATAAAAATTTATTCCCATTCTGACATCTGTGTAGTTGCAATATTAATATATTTGGTTCTTTTTTCTGCTATTTTTTTTTTAAAAATGTATTTTGGCATGATTCCAAGGGGTTTTTTCGTCATTTGACACGTTCTTGTTGCGTTTACAGGAGAGAGATTCTTCAATGCAGCATATGACAAGCTTGTTTCCGACCTTTGGACATTTGCAAACTCAACAGCTCCGACCACCGCCGCCGTTGCATCTCCACCAGGTGAAATTACACTTTTGCCCCTCCTATCTCTTCATTCTTCTTTTCTTTTCTTTTTAAAGAAAATAAAGTTATTGGTGGAAGTTGGTTGATGTTGATATTTAACTTTTTCACTTGAAGAGAATAACTAAAGTCAATAGTAATTAATACAGAGATCAAATGTTAAATTGGTAGTAAAAAAAGGAACAGGATTCGTACCAAAAAAACTAATGTATTTTTTTAATATGGGTGAGTACTAATTTTACGAGACAAACTCGCTTAACCCTAAAACATTTGGATGTAAAAGAAACTCTTAGAATATTAATTCATAGGTAGTTGCTACGATGGAATAAAACAAAAAATTTAGTAATGGAATAAGTGTATTTAATTTTTCAAAACTAAAAAGTGAAAATCAAATGGTTGGACTTAACTATCCCTAGTTTACTGTTATTTTACTTCTCAAATTGGGAGTAAAACAAACTCATATTTCTTTAAAAAGATTTGAGGGTCATTTTGTTTTTAAAAAATCTAATTCACATTGACCTCTAGATTTAAATCATTATCTCCAAATTTCCAAATTTCCCGGAGTTTACTTTTCTCCATTTTCTTCAAGAAAATAAAATTGTCTTTATCGCTAGTTTTCATATACATTTTCCTTCTTCATACTTAATTAAGCAATGTAGAAGCACAAATTTTAAAGATTAGTTCAACCGATATAAAATCTGTAATAATAATTTCATGATTAGAAATTTTAATTCTCTCACCTCACATATTTTCAAACAATAATAATAATAGTTTACTAACTTTTTATTTTAAAAAAAAAAATCTAGAAGCATAAATATTGTCATATTGCCATTCTTAAAGTTGTCTCTTTTTTCTTTTACATTCCTTACATTTGATCTAAGTATATATATCAAGAGTAGTTATTAACATATAAATAGCCATTTTTATGTGTATGATTTTTTTCTTACAATCTCAAGATGAGTAGTTTAATTTAATATTTTTGTTTTAAGTGTTAGATATAATTATATTTACCATTATCTATCAATTCAAACCTTTAAGTCAATAGATGATTTAAAATGATATTACAAGGAGATGACTAGTGAACATAAGACTGAAAAATCGAGGTGACTAAACCCGTCATCCAGCCAGTTGGGGGAAGTGAGCACGATGGTTAGTATCAGTTTGCAATTTTTGCAACTGTCGGTCTTATATATATTAGAAATAAATCCTATGACAGCCATTTGTCAGACGGATAATGCATAATTCATAAATGAAAAAAAAAAAACTATACCGAGACAAATTTGTTATTTATTAATTATTATTATTGTTTTGATGTTAGCGTTAGTCAAATAATTATATTTGCTGGGGTATATGTAGATTTTCTTTTAATGTAAATAAGGGTTTTTTTTTTTTTTTTTTCTTCACTAGAAAATAAGAAAAAATCACATGTGATGCTTTGGTACTAAATTTCAAAAGAAGTACAAAACGCGTTTTCTTTAAATAAAAGACCAAATTTTTTTTCCTTTTAGCCAAAACAGTCCTCATACTATCTTTATTTCCAAACGAGCCCTTTAAAAGTTGAATTTTTGTTTTCACTTAGGTGGTAGTGCGGCAAACGTGTCAGATCTTGAGTGGTGCTTGCTTTTTTCAATTATTGATTTATGATATAATTTCACGGTACAAGACAAACACGACATCTTAGACACGTGTGAATGCCTTCGTACATGCAAGTAATATATGCCGTTGGATTTTAGAAAACCTAAGCATGATCACTCACTTACGTCATCAGTTAAGACACGTTCCTTTTATGTTTTTTAAAGATCTTTGTGTTTATTCACGTGGCTGGATTTTATTGGCTAAAAGCAAGAACCATGTTTTTATTCCTTTTAAATTAATTTTTATGCTTGTGCTGTTTTTTAACGGATGTTAATTTTTAATTAAGAAAAATATATTCATAATGGTCTGTTACCCCACAATAATTTTATTCCTTTTTTATTTTTTTATTCTATTTATTATTCGTTGATCTATAAATTTAAATGTGGTCAGTAGAACAGTGTTTTCTTTTAATATATATATATAATTTTTATATTATGGTAACATTTTACTTTTTGTCCCATTACTATAAGTTGGTTTTGGGAACCTTCTGGCTATCTTTAGCTAGATGCCAATATATATATAAACAAATGAAGAACTTAGATTTTAATTTTTCATTATAGTAGTGGAATACTTGCAAAATGTGGTGCGTACAAATGGAAGAAGACAAATAAGAAATTCCCTAATTTATTCATTATATTCTTTTTAGTTAATCTCTTGAAATATTTTGGAAGTGCCTCCATATAAATAAGACAAAAAGAAAGAACAAATCTTTTTACTTTTTTTTTTATGGGTGTGTGATGGATTAAAGTATAATGTCGAAGCCAATAGTACAAGTTTTATGTCAGTGAATTATACTCATTTTGGTGTTTGTTCTTTTTTTGTAGTTTCGTTTGTACTTTTTAAGATCTAGAGTTTCTCATGATGTTGGATTTTGGTATTTGGCATTGTCTAACTTTGACATATGATGATTTATCTTCTTTTGAACACTCATGTTCAGCCCTTCCACAATCAGACGAATACCGGGACGGTTGCTGCCATACCACAACCACCTCAAGTTCGTCCTAGAGTTCGAGCAAGACGAGGGCAAGCAACCGATCCTCACAGTATTGCAGAAAGGGTAATCTCACATCTTTGGACTCAGAATAATATAATCTTGATTGTAAAAGACTGATTTTTGTTATCATAGAATATCACTTGTTTATGATGCCCACATACTTTTTAGGTCCATACTATGAAACAATGATCTTTTATCACTTGTATGTATTTAGGAGTCCTTGATGAAGTCTGTGTTTTTTAATTTCATCATACTTCCTCGTTTGATAATCATTTGGTATGATATTGTTTGATTGTATTATCACCGGTTTCACTCAAGTGACCTTATACGAATGGGGATATTGTCCCTTAATTATATATTCATGATTTTTCTTATCAGCCAATGTGGAACTTTGGTTGCATAGTTTCATTGATTCAATTTAGAAAATAGAAGATCTTTCCTAGGGACTTAACCTGAGTGAATCGAGCTCTTTAAGAGGAAATATTAATGAGTGAGGGGCAGGCTACTAAAATGCTTATTAAAGAGGGAGATGTCTTTTTTGCAAAAAAAAAAAAAAATCCTTTTGCTTCTCCCAAGACCATGCAGAAAAATTAGAAAGCTTTTGAGAAGCCCTTAGCAAGGTTATAGATAGTAGGATAGCCATAAAGAAAGCCATGAGCTATAAATTAGGATGATATTTCCATGGAATATTGTCTTTGATTTCAAGCTTTTTCATGCACAACCAAGATTGAAGTTCTTGAAGATTAAATACCAAACGAAGAAGTTTTGGCTTTATATCCGTTATCAACCCCCCTTGAAGAGTGAATTACCTTCTCTTTGAGAAAAACTTTATTGTTCAAGTGCAAAGTTGGAAGGAACACATTATGTGCCGTCCAATTTGATAGGATATTGCTTCATCACTGTGTATTTGGAATGATTTGTATTGTTTTTAAGCACTTAAAAAGTCAATCAAAACAAACTCTTATTCGATTGAAACTAACTGATTGAGCGACAACTTGTGAAGCTTGAGTTCAACTATTTTGTGATTTAATGTGATGCATGGAGACGGTACAGCTTAGATTGCACCCAAGTATTGTTCATTTTGAAATTGTTACAAATAGAACAAACTCAAATACTTTAATCTATGTGTTATCTCCAACTCTCTAAATCTTAGATCTGTTCGTCTGTCATGAATGCAGTTGCGTCGAGAAAGAATTGCAGAAAGAATGAAGGCCTTGCAAGAGTTAGTTCCTAGTTGCAATAAGGTTGGTTCTTCTCAAATACTTTAGTTTTAGTAATCTATGAACTTCAAATTATCTGAACCTTTTCTCCTTGAAGTTTGCATTATTCTGATTTCCCAAACATGAATCAATGGAGTTTCAGCCTTAACCGGTTCATTAATTTTTGCAGACTGATCGAGCGGCAATGCTCGATGAAATTGTGGATTACGTAAAGTTTCTTAGGCTTCAAGTTAAGGTACTAAATTTAAATCATATAAAAGTTAAGCTTTGCAGTAAAATTTCTGTCATTGAAATGAAAGTATTGAGTTCCATCTTTTTAATCACAGTATGAAGACTATTATATTCCTATGCAACTCTCCTTCCTTGTGTTTATGACATTATTGAAGATCTTAAACTCATTCTTTATTGGTGTTAATTACAATGTCAAACTTGAAATGATT
>CM046884.1:8033077-8158970 GCA_025688845.1 Cucumis hystrix
AACAAGTATTCTTCTTTTTTTTCTTAAAGATACGAACAAGTATTCTTCTTTAATAATAGCCCATTTGCTGATGAATTAAAATTTACAAAACGCTTTAAAATCACTCAGATGAACAGCTATCCTTACAATGAATAAACAATATACAAGAATGAAGAATATGAGATCCATACCCTTAAAGCACTAGGATGAACGGCTATCCTTACAACACGTGCACCTGAGAGACTTGGAAAATCCGTATCCCTAAATACTTGACAAAATTTCCAGGGAATTTGATCCCCAGGTGGCTGACGACCCATTTGCAAGCTCTGTAATGCAGAATTACGAGAAATTTGTCCTTCCAAACAAACCTGCATACATCCAAATATACTTGACATATTAAAAAGGAGTTGTATCCATGAAGCTAATAACTACTACAAACTACTAACTGCAGGCACATATATTCATATTTGAATGGACACGAACGAAAGACTGCACTTTGATCTTTCAAAAAATGATATTGTAAAACTAATCAAACCTATATGAAAAAAATTGACTATAACAATCACACATAATTTATACTCAAATACAAAAGAATGGAAGGATGGGAGTCATAATTCACATTTTGAGCATATGTGAAGGAAACTGTGAACTAATGTTAAAGATATTAGAGTTTGGCTTGGACAAGAAACACATTTTTTACTGACCTGTATAACACATAAGATATCTGGGAGAACATTTTGTAACTCATCAACAGGACCTACAAATAGAGTCGAGAATAATCTTTTCAAATGTCAATAAAATGTAAAAATCACAATATCTAAATATAAGAACATACCTAACAACACAAAGAGATGATGAGCTGGAGCATCAGCCATTAATTGAAGATCGTTAGGAGAATTTTTGTAGTGAGATGCAACATAAAGAGCCATCATCCGCTAAATAAAGAAATAAGACAACAAGTTAAGATCAAAACCTAACGCCGCTTATAGTGGCTTAAAGACCAAATTGGAGAATGAAATAAACCTGAAGAAAAATTTCACTATCTTTGTGAAAGGAGAAGAGAGTGTCTCGATTCACATAATATAAGTTGCAACTCACTAGGTAGGGGAAGCCTAAGCAAGGGGGAAAAAAGTACCAAGGATTAACAACCAGCTATTTACTTGGCCATCAAAATTAGAGAACAAAAAATCTGTGCTAACCTCGAGATGGGTGGCACGGAACTTGTAACATCCAAGCAAAGTAAACTATTAAGCCAACTCTCTAAATGATCGCCAGAAGCATATCTAATAGGTTCTTGCAATTCTAACATACAAAATTTTCTCCCTGCAGCCAAAAACAAAAGGCATTGCCACTAAAATTCCAAACTAGAATACATTGAACCAAAGCATGAGATGATTATTTTAGAATGTCACGCCAAAAGCTAAAAATCAAAAAGGTCAGCTAGAATACATTCACAGTATTTTTTTCATTTTGAAAATGATACGACTTTTCATTTTTTGGAACAGAGACAAGCTTCTTTATTAAAAATAAATGAAACTAATGCTCAAAGTACAAGAGTATTATACTAAGAGCAAAATCAAAAAAAGACAAAGTCATCCAAACAAATTAAACAAAGATGAACCCAAACAATACAAAAGGGAAAACTACCAACGATCACAAAGGAGAAACTACAAAAGAACCAAAGCAGCATAGAGTTAAGACATTATTAAAGAGCTGAATACAAAGAAAATATAAACACTTTGATGAAAAGCACCCTCTTCAGACTGAAATTTTGAATTCCACATGCTTCAATTTGAAAGGAGAAGGGAAAACCAAGAAGAGGCAATCGGTTGCTTCAAAACTATCCAACTCAAATTAAATTTTCTAGAGATCTTTGCCCTCCACTGAAAATCATGATGATGAAGACAAAACATCCAAAAAGCTAAAACTTTTAAGCTAACAGCGTCAAATAGAAAATTTTGCTCTTTCTTGAAAATGAGAGAACTAGTTCTGATTTAAGTATCCAAGAGACTTGAATCCCAACACTTTATCTGCAGCCTTCAAACCTTACAAAGTACCTAATTATTGGACCAAAAGGTGGCTGAAATCAGATCTCAAACGAAAACTAATTTGCATTTTTCTACTATTGACTTTAAATGGGCTAGAATTTGCGAAGCTTAGGTTGAGAGGGGTTTCCACAGGTCTGGTTTCCATCATTCAAATCTTCTTCATCCTCAAACAAGTCATTGAGATCAGTTTCTAAGGGGTCCTTCAAAGAAAGGTCCTCTAACTCATTTAGCTTCCCCAAATGGTCATCTTTGATGCTGCTCACACTAAAAGGACAGTCAAAATCTGAATCACATTTCTTTTTAGATGGAGGGCTCCGAGATTGGCAGCCTCACAACAATTTTACTTTTGAGGAAGGTAGGGAAAAGACATAATATTTAAAATGTGGAATGGATCTATGAGGAGCTGATGCGGTTGAAAGAGAAGGAGCTTGGATTTGTGTACAATTAACCTCCAAAGAATCGGGGCTTTGATCTAAAACCAAACCTGCCCTTGAGGAACTTTTTTTTTTTTAATTCAGGATATCTCCTCTAATTGAAGATGAAGAAGATTGGCCTTGAGTGTCTTTTAACAACGAAAAAATAAAAATTGAGGAATTTGGTATGACACCATCTTTGTCTCTACAAGTGTTTTTTTAAGTGAACCTTCGGCCTCCATCTTCTAACAAAATGCTTGGGAAACGTCTTAAAGGGAGGCAGAGGTTTCTTTGATTTTTTATGCGTTTTGGAAGTACCTCTTGGACCAGAACTATCCGAAGACACTTGAGATGAAGAAGGTAAAAACGCATATGAAGAGGAGAGGCTTGAGGCTTTTTTAGAAGGAAGACTTGTCTTTAATATAATGAGAGGAGCCTAATGCTAAAAAATACAAGATACCAAAACAAATGAAAATACATTAAAAGTAACACAAAAAAAAAAAAGGTAAATAAACATCTTTGAAGCACTAAGAAGCGCCAAAATCCTCCATGAACTAATACCTGAAAGGCTAGCAGAGTCATTGCCTTCTGGTGTTTGACTTTTCTTTTCCAAATGCCTTAGAAGCTTTAAAGATAAAGAGCGGCCAGTACCTTCATAACTATACAATAATAAAGCATTGAAACAAATTAGTAACTAAGAAATATGCTCCGCAAATTTCCTAATGATAAATTCCAAAAGCTGAGATATAAGTAATACAAAGTAAAATGTATACTATTACCCATTTACAGTTGAAGATAAGAAAACCATATGAGATCCTAGCAATGACCGAATGACAGGCAGAGGTATCGCAGCTGCTTCATCAATTACTAGTAGCTCAGCCTGGGAGAGCTTTTGATACTCATTGGGTAGAATATACTGCAACAGTGTTCACATAAAATATTTTCTAAAATATCCAATTTTAAAACAATGCATAGTAAGGCAAATTTTATGTATTTAATATTGTTTATGGAAAATGAGCCTCTGTTAGGAACTAAGTAAGTAATCCCAATAAGGGAGAATCCAAAACTTGTGGTTTAATAAATGTAGTAACTAACATTTATGTGTAAACCAAGTTCTTGCTTTCTTTTATTACATAATGTTGCACGCACTTTTTAAGTTTTAAAGATTGGTTCTTCATTAATATGGTCTGATGACCAATTGGTTGATTTCAAGGCCTTAATAACACGACTAATTCCCACAAACAACAAACCACATTTCGTTCTCTTTTAAAATTATATAAACCACAACTAAATAACAGCCAACGATGTGATAATGAATTAACCATCAATCTGCATCTCTGTATAAGTAGTTTAAACCAGGATTTTGGATAAATGATAAATATAATAAACAAGAGAATGTATACACCCTCTATTTGAAGTCATCTATTATTTAATTACATTTCCTTTTCCTGTAATTCTCCCTCAATAAGAAAAATAAATAACAATCAAAAAGAAGAAAAAAGAAAAAAGCTACAAAACCTAAGAAAATATTTTATCCCAGGGTTTGGGATGAACAATTAAGAATTTCAACTGTAAATCTCCTCGTTCAAACATGCAAAAGGACAAAAAAAAAACATACCTGTATGGTTTGCCAATGTTGCTTGTAGATGTTCACTTGTACAATTGTCTTCCGTGTCTCTGAGCTAGAACTTCACACCAAATTGTAATGCAAATGTTCCTTATAAAATAGAGGAACTTTCAATAAAATCTTCCAATCATTTTACGACAACTTAGGGAAAAAATATCTTTTTGAAAAATGTATATCTAAATAAGATTGACAAGACCTATCTATTCAACTTAATGATTTGTTCTATAAATGACAGATGGTAGCTAAAAATGAATATTAAATCATTACCTAGGGGAATGAATAAAAATGTCATATGATAAGAACAACGACACAGTACCTCATATTGAAGAGTCTTTAGTGCCTTGCAAATAAACTCAAATAATGATTTCAAGTTCTCCGGCGTAGGAGCAGTTACAAAAATATTAGAGTACCTATACAACAAAGCCACAACCAAAGTAAGCAATACATTTATGGACAAAAAACAAAACCGTGTAAGCTTATGGACAATAAACAATATTGTGAAAACCTTAAACTTAACTTACCCGGATGCAATGGCTCCAACTATTGCTATACCAAGTGCTGCAGATTTGCCTCTTCCTCTAGGAGCAATTAGTGCAACAATGCTATCAGGTGTTTATCAAGGATGGTATCAAGGAAAATTGAAACTGCTTTTCCCTGATCATCGAACAAAAAAATTTAAATAAAAACTCTTAATAGCAGGAAGGCCAACAGTTAAAGAGATGTAATCATTACTTGCCTGGTCTAATGTTGTGCAAAGCCTAACCAACGAACCAATTGGGAAAACATCGTGCAATTGGTCTTTTAGATTTTTCAATTCTTGTTCCGTTTCAGACCTACATTCCTGACAAACCCCAATAGAAAATATATAGCTTATGTTATAGAAAATAATATTAAAAAGTATAAAATCATCCAACTAAGAATTGAAAAGAACCTATTAAATCAAGCTTGGTCCAGCATAAGCAAAAAATGCACACTTCTAATGAAAAGCAAAAGAAGGGTAGAGAGAAAATTTTCAGATACTCGATCAATGTTCATCCAGCGTGACAAAATTATTTTATGGCCATTACTTTAACAACTAGTGTGTATAAACTTCTAGTAAAGAGTTTAGGTCCATTCCTTTAACTACTTGTGTGTATAAACTTATGGTCAAGGTCTTGGTAATAAACTTGGAAAAGTCCTAGTGAAGATGGAGCAGCACCGCAAGCTCACTTGGACAGACCCATGGGTGACAACTTTGCAACTAGCCTCTCGTTATCCTCAGTTATACAGGCTTTCTCATTGCAAGAAGGCCACAATCAAAGAAGTGTGGTCTACCGAAAATTCTTTTTGGGATTTTAAGCTTGGCCCAAACTTAAAGGATGGAGAGGCACTATTGAATGGGCAGAGCTTACCCTAGACCTTCCACTGATAGTTCTCTCACTTCGAAGGAATTCCAGGAGATGGTGGATGTCACAGCTTAATGGTTCTTTCACAATCAAATCTTTATTCAGTAACATGTGGGATACTACACATACAAAACTCTTGGAGTAGACATAATCTAATTGAATCTACCATATTTTCATTCATGGCTCCTTTGCTAGTAAATACTAGAACACGATTCTCAAAACTTTTGTGCAGCTGTGAAGGATATCCTCACTTTTGAGTCATTTGGAAAAAGTGTAATCAAAGGGCTATCTGGGGCAAACAGCACAGCTGCACAATTTAGAAGTATTGATTGATCTCATTATCTACTATCCTAGTTACTATCTCTTGGTGTATAGATTATCTACCATCTTTGCTCCATATAGTCATGCCTCCCTTCTATACAAATGTTAAAGCCTTTTATAACCATCATGGATTATCCATCCCTTCTGTAAATTTCATATATCAGTGAGATTGTTTCTTATCAAAAGCCCTTCAAAGATAATTTCTGGTTTTCAAGGGGACTTCATTGTCAGAAGACAAATCCTAGACGAGACTCTTTTAACCAATGAAAGCCATAAAAAAAAATCACATGCACTTTCACAATAATAGAAGCTAATAGGCTGGTAAAGTAAGATATTCTTTATATAAATAGGCTGACCTCATTAACGGATGAGGATGTTAGTGCCCTCACACGAGAAGAGAGAGGCAAAATATTGAGTTCATCATCCATGACCATGCATGCTTTGCATGATGCAAGAGATAATAGGAATCTTTCATTATAACGAGAAACAATCTCGCCATGTGCCTCTGTCCGATAACGCTCATGAATGTCCTAATATAAGAAACACAAGGAACTCTCATAAGTCATAGTCAAGAAACGAGCATGAAAATTTAGAAAGTTAGGTGACCAAAAAAAATAACGATATAAGATTGTATAGAGGTAAAAGGAGATTAGATCATACCATAACCAAGGTACAAAGTGTTGTAAGTGAAGATAGCGTGTTAAGAAGCATAACCACTAAGCCACCACCTTCAACAGTCTCAATGGTTCTAGCAAGTATGTTAGGTGTCAAAGCCTCAAAATCCTATAAAAAAAAGTAAATCAAAGAGAATAATTATGCGGTATAAATAAGATAATTCTAATAACAAGTAAAAAAGAATCGAGGCACAAACCTGTAGAACACACATCGCATAAGTATTCCCAAGGATACGATCAGAGTCCTTGTATTGACAATAGGACAAACCACCACTTTCACTAAAAAGTAGAAATGGATCTACTTTTTCAGGATCAAGAAGTCCTCTTTCCATCAACTTTTTTACTTGTTTCCCTCTTTTTCTTTTATGGCTGTAACCCACACAAAATTATCCTAATTAGTAAAATTTCTATAAGCAATAATATCAAGAAGTTTCATAACAAGAAATTAAAAAAATATTATAAACTTAGTTGTTGTCTCAGCCCTAATCTTCGTCAATCTTCAAGGTTGATTTTCTAGTTTTGACTCGTACTCCAATAGTTGCAAAAAAAATCATTAGTTGTGTAAAACTTATCGTTTATTTCAAAATCTTAATGTGAATAACATCGATAGTTAATAATGGAATCAAGCATCAACTCTTTGATGTAATCCAAATAGCTAAGACCTACCGTCCTAGCTTAAATCTATTGCTTATTATTTTCTGTTTTAGTTTTCTGTTATAATAGTTAGAACTGCTTAGTTAGTTACTACATAACTAAGTTGTATTACATTTTCCTCAATAAATAAACATCTTCTCTCACATTGAGAGGCAAGATTCATTCAAAATAAAGATTAGGCTTTGGTTTTACACCAATTGGTATCAGAGCACCATAAAGCTCCTGGGTCCATGACTATTCCACGAGTAAATCCGGCAGCAATAGAGCATCCTGCTCAAAACCAAGAGGCAGATATAACTCTTGTCCTCTCTCCAAGAACCACCTGGTGACACTTGTTGTCCTTGGAGGCTTCGATGGTGGGAATGCAAGCAATACTTCAAAAAGTTTTACAGAGGCTGGAAACCTTAGCTCCTCCTCAAATTGTACATGAAGAACGTCAAGAATTTGTTCAAGAATGGGGACAGTGAGGTATTCGAGGGGCTAGACTTGAAAGAGGTAAGCAAAATCTTCAAGAAAGAAGATTTGAAGTGCAAGAAAGAAGAAGACCGGTTCAAGATTATCAAGAACTCCCTCCAAGAATCCAAAATTACTACCAAGAACCACAAGAATGATGATGAACCTCAAGAAAGGGCAGTAAGTGACCAAAATAGAAGATTATGGCCACGTTTCAGTGATAGAAGGAGCCGGCCAAATATAAAATGAAGATAAACTTGACTAGCTATGATGGTAAGAGAAACCTAGAGATTTTTCTTGATTGGCTCAAAAGTACTGAACTTTTTTAATTACATGAACACACGCGAGACAAAGAAGGTGCATTTAGTGGCTTTGAAGTTGAAAGTTGGAGCCTCAACTTGGTGGAAGCAAATTGAAGTCAATAGGAGAAGAAATGGTAAAAGACCTGTTGCGTTTTGGGAGAAAATGAAGAAGTTGATGAAAGCCCGTTTCCTTCCACCCAACTACAAACAAACCCTTTATAACCAATACCAAAACAGCCGGCAAGGAACAAGAACTATAGCTGATTACGTAGAGGAATTCTATGTATTAGGGGCTAGAACGAATTTGATGGAGAATGAACAACACTTCATCGCTCGGTTTGTTGGAGGATTGAGGTTTGATATCAAAGAAAAGGTAAAACTTCGGCCTTTTCTAACATTTTCTGATGCCATCACTTATGCAGAATCTGTAGAGGAGATTAATGAATTAAGCTCAAGAAAGAATATAAGAAGAAGCCTGTGGAATGTCAATACTAGCAATAAAGCTACTGCTGCACGCTCTTCTCTTACTTAATCCACTAAGGAGCAAGAGAAAGACAAGACAAGTGATCCAAATGGGAAGAAGACTTAAGTAATTCCCAAGAAACATGTATCAAAGGCCTAATCTGAGTAAATGCTTCCGTTGTGGACAAACTGGCCATCTCTCTAACTCTTGCCCTAAAAGAAAGACCGTCATCCTAGAAGAAAATGAAGACCTTGTTGGAGAGCAAGAAGAAGATTATGTTCAAGATGAAGAGGTTCTAGAACCTGATGAAGGGGAAAGATTGTCTTGTGTACTTCAAAGAGTAGTAATTGCTCCAAATTGCTCCTAAAAACATCAAATCGTGTGTGACAGTGGCAGCAATGAGAATTTCATTTCTAAAAAGCTAGTTACTGCACTTAAATTGAAAACAGAGCCTCATTCTAATCCCTACAAGATAGGATGGATCAAGAAAGGTGGAGATACTTAAACTAATGAAATTTGCTCGATTCCTTTGTCAATTGGGGGAAGTTATAAAGATCAAATCGTGTGTGATGTATTAGATATGGATGTTTACCATATCTTACTTGGGAGGTCGTGGCAGTACGATGTTCAAGCAGTCCATAGAGGAAGGGAGAATACCTATAAATTCCCGTGGATGAATAAGAAGATTGTCCTAATGCTTAGTAAGAAAAATGAAGATGGCATTAACTCGAAGCAGTCCAATAACCATATCTTCATCACTGATCTTGATCAACTGTGGATGATGCCAATGAAGTAGGGGAATTCCATGCAACAAACAATCTGCCAAATACATATGCCGAAGTTGCTGAAAATTCTTTCATATAGAATAATGGATTTCAATTGGGAAACTTAAGTTCAAAGAGTAAATCTCAAGGACAGCAGGACTGATATTGATGCTTTTGAAATATCAGAATTATCAACAACAATGGTCATGGAGGCTGAATTCAATAATACACCTGTTGAGTGGGGTTTAACTCATGAGTTGTTCCCTGGTCTGGGGACCAAGGGTAGGTGTGGAACACCACTTGAAGGCACCATTTGTGGTAGAATACTTGATAACAGAAGTATCCATAAGTTCAATACTAATGAAAACTATTTTTGGCGATTTATCTGATGAAAATGTGAAGGTGATATTGTGGCAAACAAACTTTCCAATTATCCAAGGGAGAGGAGATTGCATATACCTACACCACACATACAACATAATATTTTTGTTCAAAAACGTAGGAGGTTGGTTTGGTCATACACCCACCATGCACATGATGGATTCCAGCTTACATAGCAAGCCCAACTCGAGAACGAGTTTGATGATCAAGGGGTGGAATGATGTAATCCAAATAGCTAAAACCTACTGTCCTAGCTTAAATCTACTGTCTTATTATTTTCTGTTTTAGTTTTCTCGTTACAACTGCTTAGTTAGTTACTACATGACTAACTTGTATTACATTTTCCTCAATAAATAAACATCTTCTCTCTCATTGAGAGGCAAGATTCATTCAAACAAAAAGATTAGGTTTTGGTTTTACACCACTTTTACTTACTCTTTATACACATTTTACCCTGACAGTATTCACGTTATTAACAATCCAAATAAGTTATTAATTTGATATTGTGATTTCTCATAAATTTAACTTGATATAGATGCAAATGACAATTGCATAACGTAAAGCATTTTAAGGGAAACGTATACACGTGACAACTTAAAGTGTTATTTTGCAAGTTTCATGTGCAACTATTACTGGCTATATTTATTATCAAAACACCTAAGAATTAGCAGGAAATTTCGTTTATGTGCAAAAAATGTCCATTGGCATCAAAATAAAAATTCGAAAAACCTGCTAATCTCTAGTTTGTTCTTGTAACACCACAGGACACTTGGGCGAGATTTCATTAGTTCCTTACTCAACAAATAATGTAGATTAACCACCTGAAAAAGAATCCTTAATTAAAAAAAATATAAACATTGAGAATTATGACTATACTTCACTAATAAAGACATATAAGGATAATAACCTGATCACGAGCCTTATCACCAATTATAACAAACAAAGAACGATATTTCATCTTCACTCCATTTTGAATCATGGAGCGAATTCGATCATCAACCTTCTTTCTCATGTTTACACCTAACAAGGAAGATGCAGTCAAAACCATGATCAAAAAGCTTTAAACCATATTTATTTAATTCCAGTTTGGTTTGTAGTTTACATTCAGATTATCAGATAACATCGATTCTATCTAGAACCAATTGACAGCGAGAGAAGCATTTTATGTAAGTTTTAGTGAAGTCGAATTGGCAAGAAGTAGTTGAAAAGGATTGGACTTTGCAAGATGGTCTCCCCCAACATAAATAAGAACAAATTAAAACAGAAATATAAAAACAAAACCAAACATTTTATGGACATTAAATATTGTATAGATATCAAGTGGACATTAAAATAATTATCCCGAGGCCAAAAGCTATCATCCCTGACAACGACATACAAGATTCAATTAGCTACAACGTGCTAATAAAATAATAAGTTATATATTTCAGTCTATAAATCGTAACTTGCATAAAAGGGAGGCACTACAGAGGTATGTTCTAGTGGTAAACACAGCTGGTTCGAGTTCTAAGGAGTCTAAACATGGGATTTGAAGCCATTAGAGAGTGAGTGAAATTAAACTAAAGCCGAAAAAGAGAAGGTCAAGGTCAAACCTCGCCGGAATGTGGAAAACAATGCTCAAAGTAAAGTGGGACAAAGGGAAACAAAAAATCAATAGGTCGCCGTTTTGGGGTGGCGAATGGGTGTGGGCTAGGGTGCAACCTTCCCCCAATATATAACTTTCCAAACTCGATTGACCAATTGTAAGGAAATAGTTTTTAAAAACATTATACTATATTATATTATAAGAAATCGTCTATAATATAATATTTGGCAAAATATTTATCTTTTATAAAAAAATAAAATGTTTACCTTTTATAAAAGAAATAAGCATAATAAATTTTGTTTTTAATGGTTTTGTTTGTAAATGGTTTATCAATTATTTATATTTAAAAATATATATCTTGTATTATTATATGGGATCAAATGAAATGAATACAACTAAACTCCTTTTGATGAAAATTTCGTTATTGTTGTTGTGTTTTTTAAGTTTATATTTGATTACTATTTCTTTGGTATAATTTTTAAATACAAGAAACAAAAATAGACCTTTGAAAACTAAAGAAAAAAAATTCATTTTTCATTTTTTTTTCTTTTTGATATTTGGTTAAGAATTCAAATATTTGTTGACGAAATGAAAATTGTGGTAGAAAGATGAAGTATAAGAAAACAATTAAGATTTTCAAAGACAAAAAATTAATGGACAATTTTTGTTTTTTGTTTTTAAAAAGTAATCATATTTTTCATTAATTTATTACAATGATTTGTTTTTTTAATACAAGAGTTAAAGTTCTTACTCAAAATCTAAATTTCAACCCTAAGTTTTCAAAAACTTGACTTTTGTTTTTTAAAACGTTAGTAAAAAAAACCATGACTACTCAAGAAATTTAAATTTAGAGGATGGAATGTGTTCTTATGCAAATTTAATTTTGACATATTAAAAACTCAATACTTATCTACAAAGCTTGAATGCTTGTCAATATGTAACCTTAGTACACACTTTATTATATCATTTTCTAATTTCAAATTTTTTATTTTCATCCATAAATTATTATAGTTTTAAAACTACGATCCTCGTAGTTTGAAAATGTTCAATTTAGATTAACTTAATTTTGTTCCCCGTATCTATATTTTTAAAAAGTTCGACCATTTTTTTATCTTCATAAAAAAAATGTTTGTTTCGTTTATTTTGATCACTTTTTGAAAGTTTATGAACTAAGATGAACCAAAATAAAAAAATACACGGTTCCAAGATCAAAATAAACCCTAATTATGTTGGAAATAAACTCAACAAATGAGTGAACAAATCAACCCTTGAGTAGTCGCATTAAAAAATATGAATAGATAGGAAAAAACAATATGTTAAAACGCATATAATATAAAAAAAAAAACAATTAGAGTGGTTGTTACAATTTGAACATATGAATTACAATTACAGTGGGTTTTTTTTTAAAAAAAAAACAAATTTTTTAGAGGGACAACAAAAATTGAACAATAGATTTTTCGATGTTCAATTAGATCTCGAGTATCCTATGAAAACGAAAAATCGAACCAAACCATTCGGTTCAACTTTTTTGCCCAACTTCAACTTAACACAACCAAATTTTATAGTAAAAATATTATTCAGAGTCCCTTCATAAGGTATTGCCCAAACACATTGGTAAGAAATATACTAATCTTATGGAAACTGATCATACCAACAAAGCATACAAGTAAAAGTATTTGAAAGTTATCATCCTTGTATGAGTTACAAATATCATCTTAACAAAAAGTTAACCAAACCAAAACAAACCTAAGCAAATGGCCAGATACTCAAGGATCATGTAAAAATATCAACAGATCCCCAAAGCCAAACAAACACAGCTAATGACCCAATTAGTCAAATTAAGAAACCTCCTCCCTAAAATCTATTTCCTTTTATGTTCTTTTCTTTTTGCTAACTCTATTTTCACACAGCAAGTCACCAATGAAACCACCACTCCAAATCACCACAAACCAGAAAAAGGGGGGAAAGCTTGATAAGAATCAAATACCAACAAGTTTCTTTCCATCTTTTGACGGTTAGATTAGATCAGACATCCTTCTTCGGTGACGAGAAAGCGTAACTCTCAAGTTTGAATCAGATGAAGTTACCATTTTGCTTTGTGGCAATGGCAATGGCAATGACAATGGCAATGGATCCTTTTTCGGTTCTGAGCCATTGACTTGAGGAGTTTCGGTTGAGAGGGTGTCGGGTTCTACATACCGCGATTTCTTGTTAGATAATTGTAGGCTTGCTCTTATACGAAAATCTGAGTAACTTATGGATTGGGAACTCGAGAATTGGACAGAGCTTCTTGCTCCAAATCTCAAACTTTTCACCCTCCCCATCACTATTTTGTTTTCCGCTGCACTTTGTCGTTGGCGACTCGCCATTGTAGAAGTCATGAAACGCGGCAATGAATTGGAAATGATACTTTTACTTGGAACTTTAGATTTTCTTGGAGTGCTAGTGACTTCTTTCCGATCTTCCACGGGCACCATATGGTTTGCTTCTGGAGTTTCGACACGTGGATTACGATCGCTGGAAAATAGTTTCTTGTTTTCACATAATAGAAACTCAGCCTTCTGTATTTGGTTCTTCACTTTTTGGCATTCCTCTTGAGCTTCCTTCATGCTTTCATCCAACTCTGCAATCCTTTTCTCTCTTTGTTTCTTCAAGTCCTAATTGAAAAAGGCGAAAGGACTCACTTTCCAATAATATCAAGCAGAACTATATATATATACACATATGTATATAATTTTCTATTTTTATAATTGTAATTGTTTCCTCACAATTTCATGGTTTTCGAATCTCTTAAGATAGGTTTGCATTCTTAGCCAAATTTCAAATATAAGAACAGGTGGTAGAAACTACTTTTTATAGTTTTCAAATTTGGTTTTTATTTTGAAAACCATTTTTAAAAGATAGATAACAAAAGAAATAAGCTCATAGATGAAAGTATTGGGTCTAAGAAAATCTACCTCCTGTAGTTCTCGACTTGTCTCGATTGCTCGTGCTCTCTTCGCAAAACTTAATGAGCAGATCGTCTCTGCAACATCTTCTTCACATGGACTTAAATGCACAAGCATTAACACCTTTGAACCATCACCTATACGATTCGTTCAAAAGTCACTTGAGAGAATATATATAAAAAGGGTTCGGCAAAAATCACATGAAAGGAAAATGTGTTTGTATTCTCATTTAAAAATAAAATGGATGATCTTGATTCTTTTCATACTTTAAATTAGCTTGAGATCATGGATTCATAATTAGATCACAAAAAGATTCAACTTTTCCCTTTATTTCCTTCAACAGTTTCACAAGCTGAAGTAATATGTAAGGAACAATGTCATAAAGAAGATACCTAAGGAATCTTTGAGTATTTGAGTTAGCTTGCTATTTCTGCAACCAGAGTAACAAAAACAGAACTCAGAAGAAAAACAAGTTTTATTGGTTGAAGGGACACACGTAAATTTTCCGAACACTATACGATGAACTCACGTCACTAACACAAGACTTGCCTGTAAGGGACATGACCTCTCTTTCTCCTTAAAGCTGCAATAACATCACCCAAAGCTGAAAGCGAAAGATTTATCGCTCTTCCCTCGTCGAGAGTTAGACCACAAGCACCAGTTTTCAACAATCTCTCACTTCCCCCAAGATCCACCATCCATAGTTTGCTTACTTCGGTTTTAGCTTTCGAAGCATCCACGCAGCGATAAATGGTGACCTTCGTTAAGCTAGATATATGAAGCTAAGAAGATAACGTAACTATCAAGCCAAAATAATCCAGGAAATAAGTTAGGGAGTACTGATTCGATGAGAAACACACCAGTGGGATCGGCTAGATGTTTCATTCACATTAGTCCACGAAGTAGATCGGACTCGCCTTCCCTTATTATACCACCATCTGGCTTTTTCAAAGTCAGGAATCGGGACTTCTGTTAGGCCCTCGATCTCAACGAATCCTTTTTGATCTGTTTGAATGTTGAGATTGCTGTAGTAGAGTTAGCCAATCATAGTAAGCAAATGAAGAATTGGGTCACCAGTTGAATGCATTATGGATCAATCTTGGCATTTACCATTTTTCATACATTCTTGAGGCTGCTTTTGGGGCCAGCAGATCTCTAAGACTTCCCATGTAAACCTCCAACATACTCATGGAAAATGTCACAGTAGATGAAGCACCAACAGAAGTTTGACGAAAGAGCATCTCGAGAGCACGGGGAACTATACCTGGCTGCTCCATTTTCCCATCCTGTTCGATTGTCACGTTTTATCAATTGCCAACACTAGAGCAACACAATTTCCTCAACATTATAGCAATCTTTCATTACTGACCATGGTATATGTCTTGCCGGTACCCGTTTGACCATAAGCTATTATACAAACATTTCGACCGTCGAGAGCAGATTGGATTATTGGTTCCACCTCAGAGTAGATTTCCTCTGCCCAGTTTTTCAAGAATGAAGATCTAACATTAACTACAATTCAAAACTCAATCAAAACACACATCGATAGTAGATTAGAGCTAACCTTGGGATGTTTCTTTGGAGAAAATCTTATCAAATTCAAATTCCTTTTTAGTTCCTGAGGACCGAACCCTAACCTTATCTTGTTCCACCAAAATGGGATCACAAATTCTTCTCCGATCTGTCAGTAGGAACGGGCGAACTCGACAAAACACACGAATGCTGCCTGAAATAGAGTCGAATTATCATGTTCGAGTTCATGATCTAACAAACAACTACATTCTAGAGTTCAACACTAATTTCTTAACTACCTTTAATATCTAAAATCTTATTCAATGCTTCTCTCCGTTTTTCGTCCGATGCCCTCAGCTTCAATCGCAATTGCTCAATTTCACCTAGAGATAAGTAGATCAATCCAGCCATTTATACAATGAATAACCAACATTAATTACAATAACTCTCTTACAAAAAACCTTACCTTCTAGATTCAGCATTGATTGATGGAGCTCAGCATTTTTATGCTCAGGTACAACATCCACATCTGTATAAACAGATATAAGCGGGGGTGAATCCGAAAACATCGAAGTTGAATGGATTCCATTAGAGGAATCTAAGTTAGATTCCACAGGAGATAGCGATTTCATTGACTCCATAACAGTAGCAGGACACAATAAGATCTATTCTTTTTCTCCACAAATGAACATTACTAAAGAAAAAAAAAGGAAGATCAACAAAAACAAAAACAAAAAGAACAGCTGATCCTCTAATGGAGAAATGCAGTAAAAAACAAAGAACAACCCAACTTTCCTTCCAAACAGCACAGAGAAATGAGAAAATCAACAGAAATGAACTAAAACCAAGAATGATTCTTCAAATAAAAAAAGAAAATGACAATGAGAACAGTTCATTCTTTAGAAAGACAAACATTAATCATCAAAACAAAATTTCCAAATACAGAGAAAGAAGGAAGGCAAGTGAAGTGAAAATGGGCAAAAGGGAAAATAGATTCAAATCCAAGGAAATGGGGCAGTTCTTCACAAAACCCAAGATAAAAAAAGGTTAGAAGAACTAAGATTAAAAAGGGTTTGGGACAGAAGTACAAATAGAATAAGAAAAGGGAGAAGAAGAAAAAAAAAAAAAAAAGAGCCCTAGAATAAACCCATCAAAGAGAAGAATGATAAAATCAACGAGAACAAAAATTTCAAAATAACTGGAAAAAAAAAACCAAGAAATATAGGGAGTTAGAAGAAAAAAAGGTAGGTGGGTGGTGTGAGAAATTTTGAAAAGCTTCAATAATTGAACACTCCACAAGAAGTTTGATTGAGAGGTTGTGTGAAAACTCTTAACAGCTGGGGGGACAAGAATGACCACCAAGAAAAATATAATTTTTATTCCTTAAATTTCCCCCCAAAAAAAAATTGTTTTGTTGGAGTCTGAAAGAATCTTTTCAGTTGGTCAAGATCTATCCATTCAAGTACTGAACTGTAAAGTTTTATTTTTTATCATTATTATCAATAATTTGTAATAATTGTTATTAATAGTTTACTTACTCTTTCTTTCTTTGATGTTTAAGACGAGGAGTGGATGGGCAAAAAGTTAAATAAAGTAAAATAATGTCCTTTTCGGTTATAATGCTTTTTTTGCTTCCTTCCCTTTCAAGATTTTTTCATATATATATATAACAAAATTTTGTATGTTTAATAATAGAAACGGATAGACTTCTGTCAATGTTACGAAACATATTAATGTCTATCAATATCTATTATTGATAGAAATGTAAATTTTTGCTATATTTTGTCTATTTTACTATTTTTTACCATTATTTGTTTATAATTAATGTTAATAGAAGAAAGTTCCAATCGATGAATGATATTATACTGTCAATTTCGAGAACTCACATGTTATTAAAAGAAATAAGAAGAAGAAGAAAAGCAACTATATAATGTTACAACAAGAAAATAATTTGACTATTGAGATATAAGTAAGTCGTTCTTTTTTTTTTTTTTTTTGAAAATTGAGGACTTCAAATTTTGAGGTCGAAAGTAAACATTTATGTAGGTAAAATTATGTTTGTATTAACATGTTGTATATTTGAGTGTTCAATTATTCAATACGGTAAATTATTGTGGTTGTTCCCATCATATTAGATACATATATAACTAAAAATGCTTCAAATATTATATCGTAATATTAAAATTATTTGGAATATATATAATGTATCGAGCATGGTATGTGATGTAACGATAAAAGCAACATATACTAACTATATTAAATAACATCTCAAAGGAAAGGTTTTTTTCTTCAAGTATAGGGGTATTTTTGGCATTTTAATAATAATTATTTTTAAAAAAAAATAACTTTTGAAGTCTATTTTAATTAGTTTTTATTAAAATAAATGACCCATAAAATATATCAACCAATCATAAATATTCGTCTATTTTAAATAAATATTTGAAAATGGAAAAGCTTAATTATGAAAAGAGAGTTCTTATCGAAGGAACGCTTAAACATTTTTCATGTAAATCTAAGTACATAAAAGCGAAATAATTATACTATTTAATCAAATGTTTTTTTATTGCTTAAAGCAAAAGTTGGAAAGGATTATTTTGCTTAATAATTAATTACCACTTCCTTAATTTATCATCTCACAAATTCTTTTAGGGAAATAGTAAAAAAAAAAATTGAAAATATTGACAAGACATTTATAAATCATTTTTAAAATTTAGTGATACTTTGTCGTAAATATTTTATTATATTTGGAAAGCTTTAGTTTTGGTTAAATTATAGAAAAGTACTCTTTCAATCAAAATTTCAATAGATTTGATAATACTTTTAAACTTAAAAATTAATTTTTTTAGAAAAAAAAAACTATTGCCCTTGAACCTTATTAGAAATCATGAATACTCTATTTGAAGATATCTACAACCTTTCAAAGTTTCATTAACATTTTTACAAAACGTTAGTATGATCAATTATACAAATTAATGTAGAAGCTAGACGTGTGTGTCCTCAAATTATGTCATTTATATTTTTAATATAAGTCACAGATGATATTCAATAATATATACGTCGTTTGTAATTTTGAACCAATGTGCAAAATCATCTCACGAAGGTTAGATAGGCCATAAAATGTCACTAAGGTCAGAGAGAAGCTCTAGAGAAAGAGGACGTGATAGTTTGAAGTTCATTTTGAGCTCCTCGACATAGGGTGATGCAAGTATATACGATGAATAGAATATTGGCTAATTATATATTGTTGATATTTTAAGTGTTAATTTTTGACAAATTTAAATATAATTCACAACTTGGTCAAGATGTAGCATTTAATTAAGATATCAGAGCTCTCAATTCTTTCATTTCAAACCATGGTTGAACTCAAAATAAATAAATCATTTTTGTATTTATGAATAGAATAATGATTACTTTTATTGCATCAAGAAGTGAATTTCCATTTATATTAAGGATTGAAATTTAAAATTCAAATTGAATGTGATTATTTCACCTATTTCTATGTGTGTAATTAAACAAATTACATTGAAATCCAAAATGATTTTAAAAATATTAGAAATTTAAGAGAATAAAATATTATTATTGAAAAAAAATTAGTTTATGAGATTAAAAATTAAAAATAAGTTTAAAAATGAATAAAGTAAAAGAGAAATGTAATTAATGAGTTCGTTTGGAAGAAGAGATTGATTGGTCATCACATCTAATCTTTGCTGGACTTTGACTCCAAGCAAAATAAATTACTTTCTTCATTCTCTACAATGCTCATATCTTCTTTACCATACACCCTTAAAGGTGGGCCTTACACGTGTCGTAGGAATACAAGTGGCACTATATAATTAGGTAAGATAATCACGACTCGAGTGCATATGGAAAGTATACGATTTATGATTCTATAGTTTTACGTTTAGTTCATTTGGTTATTATATTCGTCTTCAACATATATATTTAAAAATAACCGTTTAATCCATTTATTTGTATTTATTTAAAATTGTAAAATGCAATAATTTTTTTTAAGTTTTAAAGACCAGGTGAACTAAAAATGAAAGTACAAAGATGTAAATGAACATTGTTAAGAAAAAACACGGGCAGATATAGTAATCACAGTTGAAGTATTTGCATATAATTTTTGTTGTAAATATAGCAAAATTTAGATTTAGCTCTCATTGTCTAACCTTGTTTGTAACATAGACAACATAATCAATCACTAATAGATGTTTGTCAACGATAAAGATTATCATTACTAATAGATTTTACTAAATTTACAATTGATTGAAAGTATTATTATACAGTTAAATATTTATTCCAAAAGTCGTACCACATTCCAATCATCCTTAACTAAAGGTCAAAACAATACTTTAAAAGCTTGAAAATTAACGAAATCAAAGTCGAGAAAAAGAACAAAAATTAAAACGAGATAGAAAAATCGACAAACTATTTATACTTCATATAACAAAAAACCACTAAAAGACAAACATTTTTAGAGTTAATTTTTATATGAAGTATAAATATTTTTGTCAAAGATTTATCCGTTCTTTTATACCTTTAAAATAATATTCAAACAATTTTAGCGTGGAGAATTTAAGGGTGGGGTAATTCGGAGGGTAAATAAACTGACAAAGGATTCACATCACATGCAAAGATGCTGAAATTCATAACACAAAAAGAGGAAGAATTTCCAAAAACGTGGGTTCCACTCTCCCATCAAAGCTGCACCCAACACAACCTTCCAATAGTACCTCTCTGAAAAATACAATTATTTGTTGAATATTTTGTTTGTGTATCCCTACATGGGTAGGAAAAGTTATTGAGTAGAGTCGGGTCGGATCAAATTTAACTTTTTTTTTAACCTCTTTTTTTTTAACCTCTTTTTTTTTCTTTCTTCATATTGATACGATATTGTAGAATGTGCTTATTTATGGACAATAAAAAAAACAATAAATAATAAAGATGAAAAATTCGAGGATGCTTTGTTTATAGTATCGATTTCTGTTTTTTTAGATTTTTATTTGTGATTACGTAGGTAGAAGGATTTTTGTCGTGAGTATGAAATTATGTTACTCACTTTAGATTGAATTGAATATTTGTTCTTTGTGATGCAGTTTGATAACTAAACATGACTCTTTGTTTTTTCTTAGAGATTGTAATTTTTTATGTTAACAATGTTGATTGATTTGACTTGAAAAAATTTAGATTTGTTGAAAATTTTATATGATTGGAATTTAGAAATTCGTATAAATTATAAATTTAGGTTTTTCAATACTAACCACTATTGCATAAATTGAGTTTATGTGACCATTTTTCAATGTCGAGTAATATTACACTTGACATTTTTTAAAATGTTGACTGATCAACAGTCAAGTATGATGTGAGGATAAAAAAATGTAACACATCTTATTATACGCAAAAAAAAAATCAAGTTTGTGAATCCGACCAAAGTCTCATATCGGTTAGATAAGAACATGATATTGAGTATATAAGTGAGGACAATTATCTCTATTGATAGGAAACATTTTGAGATGGTATCAAAAGTAAAGTCACGAGGTTGTATACCAAAAGTGAACATCATCATACCATTGTGGAGACTATCTATGAGTGCATTTAATAGATATTAACTCAACCCGTAAATATTAAAGGAGAATCGTTAAAAATATAAAATTTTATAAAATATTTAAGAAAACGTGTAAAATATTTTGTATTTTAGTTTGTAAATTTTTCTCTATTTTTTAAAAACCCAATATTAAAACACAAAATTGTATCGGTCGCCGGCCCAGCCCGAATATTCGCCGTCATAAACCTCCGGACAGACTAAAACCCTAAGATAGCAACCGGGAGAAGAAGCCGATATTCAAAATGCGTTCATCCTCTCGAGCTCTGATAAATTTTTCCAAGAGAACCACTTGGAACCCAAATTTGTTCTTCCCCTTCTCTTCTTCCGATCACAATCCTCATAATTGTTATTTGACTCTGTTACAATCCCGATCCATATTCTATACGACTCAGCTTCATGGTTCATGGATGGACAAGATCAAGGGAGTTATCACTGGGAAGAAAACTCCTACTGAAGGAACCGACATCAGCTCCGAGTCCTTTACTCTCCTCAGTACGCCTCATTTCCCATCACTTGCCGTTCCATTTCTTCAGTTACACGATTTTATTCCTAAACATGGCGACAGATTGGCCATTTTTTAGAAAACTATTTATTTTTCTTAGGGTTTGCTGATGAGTTGAAAAATGCCCGGAGAGTGGGAGCACTCAAGCATTATATAGTGGGAAGAAGTAGTGAAGCAACTTTTGCAGATGCTTTTGAGAAGCAGGAAGCAATTATTCGCTATTTGGGAGGTTTTGATTCCACTGGAGAGGTTGGTTTGTTTTTCTTCACTTTGTTCGAGTTTTTGTGGGGAATTCAATCTGTCCGATCGTAATGTAATCGTTCAGTCCATGTTTGGAGTATTTTCGTTAGTTTAGGAAAAAAATTGGATTGCTTATCAATTTCACCTGCCTCTTTTTTTCATTCTGCGAATTAAAAACATCTGAATGGGGGTCTCTCTTTTTTAATTTTCTACATACTGTTTTTCTTTTCTCAAGCTCCCGATACTTCCAAAAAAAAAAGTTACTGACTCTGCATTTTCTTTTTGGATGAAACCCAATTTCATTAATTCAACGGAACATAGGAAAGGGGAATGAAAGCTTTCATTCAGCCTATAATGCGGTTTACTAAAAAGACCTCCGTCTAGCAACAAGTATCTGTTAAAGAATAAATTGCATAGCATATTGTTAAACAGACCAAGAAGCCACTGGAAGAAAAGATATGATTGATAATTAGGTAAAGGTAGTTTCTTTCCAATCCAAAACTTTGATGGTTTCTCACCATCCAAGTCTTCCATAAGAAGCTTCTGATGATGTTGAAAAGGGCCTGAATGATCTCTGGTCTTTGGTGAAGTTTCATGTTTCTTTTTGTGCTACGTTTTCGAAGACTTTTATAATTTCATAGACTTTTTGGTGAAGTTTCATGTTTCTATATATAAGAAAGTTGATGTGTAACTTGTCTTCCTCTAAAAATCTTTAGGTGTCCAATTTTTTAGTTTGGTTGAGGAGCTCACTGTCCTTTTTGTTTGGTTTTTATTGCTCTTTGTTTGATAGGGAAGCAAGGGATGTGACCTGTAGTTTGACCTTGCTTGAAGAGGGTGTCTATCTTTAGATAAGGGAGAAAGGATGTTAGGTTGTGGAGAAATCCTTCAAAGGGATTCTCGTGTAACTCTTTCTTTCATAGCCTTCTTGATTCGTCTCCCTTAGGCGAGTCAGTTTTACAGGTCTATGAAGGATCAAGATTCCTACGAAGGTGAAGTTCTTTATATTGCAAGTTTTACATGGAAGAGTTAACACCTAGAATTGGCTTTTGAGGAAGATTTCATCTTTTGTTGGTCCTTTTTGCAATATTTTTGTTGGAAGACGGATGATGACTTGGATCGGATCCTTTGGAGTTGCGAGACCCGAGTGATGTTTGGTCCCTTGTTTGATTTTCGAGGACCTTGTGAATTATTCTATATGTTTTTTTTTTGCATAGTGGGCCCTTTCTTTCAATAGGATTCAAGTTTTTATTTGGGGCATTTTTAAAAATAGCAAAATAAATTAAAATATTTACAAGCTATAGTAAAATTTTGGATTCTATCACTATAGCATATCAATGACTATCAGTGATAGAATTTGCTATAGGTTGTAAATATTTTGTAAAATTTGTTATTTTTGAAAATCTCTTTTTATTTTATATATATAAAAAAGAAAATCATACCGAGGTTCATTAGGAGTTTGAGGGTCTATGTGATGCAATTTTGAAAACGTTTTTTTTTCTCTTTGGTAGTTTTGTTTTGTTTGAGATGATTAGGGTTACATTCCTTCGAGGAAAAATGTGTTTTTCTCTTTGCCTGGGTCCATCTCTCCTTTTAGAATTTGTATTCTTTGAGAAAATGTATCTTCCTTCCGACATTTCTTTTGTAATTACTTGGCTAAAAATGTATTTTCCTTTCAACACTTCTTTTGTAAATACTTGGCTAAAATTCTAGGTACTTAGACCCTCCCCTTTTGAGATCTATCTCAAGCCCTGTTACACTCACCAAAATATCGCATCCCTCCTTTTTCATTCACCTTAACTAATTACTAAAATACACTGAATGTAATACCTACTAACATCTCAAATTCTATCCTACATTCCTACTAGCATTCCTATTTGAGTTTAAGCAAAAACTAGCTAGGTTCCTTTTAGTGTTCTTTCATCTTCAAAAAATAACGAACTTGAAAGAAGGAGAAAAAAAAAGAAAGAATTGTGTTCTGCATTCTGCACTCTCTAACCGTTGTTTATTTCCAACAGTTCCCATATTAATATTAATTTATATTTCTGGATAAGTTCTCTGATTGTGATCTTAGGCTTCCTGATCTTTAGAACATCCAAACCAGCCAAAAGCAAGAAGCAGCAAAAAATTGTAACTGCACGATCGCTGAGGTTGAGAATGCGTTGTCAAAGTTTTTGTGGGCTAAAGAAGCACAAAAGAAGATCGAGAAGCTAAAGGAAGAAGGAAAACCTTTGCCAACAAACATTGCCGAGGTAGAAATTTAAAATGTAGCCCCCTGTTGTTAAGAGTTGAAGTTTATTATCGTGATTACTTTATCAAGCCAAAAAAAGTTTATTATTTTATGGATTCATTCAATGTCTTTTCTTTATTATTGGCTAAGACTCAGTTCCTATTGCTTTTCTACCCTCGTGAGGACTGGGAAGAAGGGCTTGGAGCTTATTTTCTCCTGTCTCCTGCTTCTTGTATACTCTTATAGTTTTATAAATATATAATATAATTGTTTCTTTCTCACACAAATTTGACCACGCTCAACTAATAATATTTTCTACAAACCATGCGTTTATTAGGTCCAGAAACTGGTGGGTTCTAATCCATTGGATCTAGCTAGGTCAAATTTGGCCAAGAGTGGCCAAATAAGCCGGAATGCTCTCTGTCCTTGCGGATCAAAGAAGAGATATAAACGGTATTTAATTTAGAACACTTACTAGTTTCCCATTGATTATTCACTGAATTTTAGTAGTACCTAAAATGTTTCTTTGTTGAACTTGCTATTAGTCCTCAATTCATAGGTAAAAACAGACCAAATCAGAAAGAAGAATCTGTTAGCAATAGAAGACTTTGTAAATTATGAAATATTCCCCAAGAGTTGCTATGCTTTAGATGGAGTACAAGCAAGTTTTGTTGTTTGATGCGAAACTAATCTCAGGAATGTTAATTCTTTTTCAATAGGCGTTTATTTATTATTTTTTTAAGAAACAGATTCTATTGATGTATGAAATTTACAAAAGAGAGAATATATGCTCGGACCAAAAGAGTCACAAAAGTCTTTTCTAATTGGTCAAAAGATATGAAAGATCATAAGAACTGTAGGAAGGTGTACATTTGCACCAATACTTTGCCAGATAGATAATGTTTTCAAAAAGTCGAAAACATTTTTGTCATCATCCAGCATCTGATTTGTTTAACTGAAAATTCTATTTATTGAAACTTATCCCTTTCATGTTATCTTATTCTCTCAGAGCTTGTTACGCTTAAAAGATGTTTGATTAGTTCAATTGTTTTTGTTGTTTTGAAGGTGCTGCGGGAAGGATCAAACTGTATAAGAAGAGAACTTGCATGTGCCATTTTTTTGCATGAATGATTGACAATGTATAAGAATTTTTTCTATTCGTCATTCCATTTTGTCTTTTTTGGTTTTCTGGATTATGATATGTTGAGTCTTCTTCTTTCAATGCATCAAATCCACGCTCTTTATTATGAAGGGATCTTCCATAACTTCTTCAAGGTTATGCGATTTTCAAACTAGTGTGTATTTGTACTGTGAAAGAGAAGGAATATGAATAACAAAAAAGATTCACCAGAAATAATACAGGAGAAGACAATACACGAAATTACTTAGATTCATTTTTACGAGTAAGCTAGGGTAGGAACCACGGTGTACTTGCTTTTCGAACTTAGTCTACAAACGTATTGAACTCATAGTTACTTGGTGGTTATGTTTTCTTTATTAAAATGGTGATCGTTGATGTGTTTGGTATGATTATGAAGAACAGGGTCCTTTATTCATGTGTTTGCATTGGATGTAATTGTCACATAGAGATTGTATTTTACATAAATGGGAAGTGGAATAGCGAATAGCTAAAGCAATTGCATAAAGCTTCAACCACTTACAATTTGTCAAGGTATAACAAGACACCAAATCACCAATAATTATGATTTGGATAAGGGCAAACATCTTTTTAATAGTTTAATCTTCACTTAATTAACCCACATTACAAAAAAAGTTTTAATTATTGAATCCAAACAATTTGTGTACATCTACACTCTCCTCACTAGAGAGATCCTTAATTATTGTCTTTGCACCAAACATTTTTTAAACTAGAAAACTATTAATGCATTTAACTATATATCTATGTATGAGTCAAGAATGTGAAGTTGTGGAAAAATAGAAAAAGGTAAACTCACTTTTGTGGAAAGAAAAAAAAAATCTATCTAATTGACTAATAAATTTATAAGGTATTTTACAATGATTCTTCCTTAGGATAAAAAATAATAATAATAATAATAATAATTCGATGTAGAAAAATACATGGGTGTAACGGTGACTACACCTATATCCATTTAGTCCACTAAGTACTCAATTAAACCTTGCCATGTGGCTAAAAAAATGAAACTATGCCTAATTATTACTCTACAAAAACTACAGTATATTTAAACAAAGGGCAAATTGGGATTAGGTTTAGAAACTAAGTGAAAGTTGAACCACTCCACTTTTTCTTCTAAGAGAATATATAGTACATACTCTCATCAAATAATAAATGAAAAATTTCTTCATTTGCAATAAAAGAAATCAATTTAGATTGTTTGTTGTCTTGGCACACTAAGGATCCAAAATGGCCTCAAAATTGCTTAGAGTTGAGCTCCAAAAAAAGACATGGCAATCAAAAATGGCAAGACTTCTTCTTTTCATTTGCTTGCTAATGAGCTACTTCTTCTTCTATGGTAATATGCTTCATCCTGCTTTTGTTGAAATCATTTCTATAGTGTATTTATTCAACAAAAGAGTTTTACAAATTAGAGAAAAAAGAATACTCCGAGTTTTCTCTATGTGGGTAAAATCGAATTCATCACTAACCGGTCAAAATTCAACCGTCGTTTTTGTTATTAACTCCTTAATTCTTCAAAAGTTGTCATATATTACTTTTTGACATTTCATAAATGCTATAAAATTTTCTTTAGAGTAGAACTATAAAGTTAGAATGTTAGACAAAGATTGAGATCTAGAATAGTATCCTAATGACATGTAATGAAAATTAAGACTTTAATAAATATTGTTCTAGTTCTAGGTCTTAGCTTAAGTTCAAAATTCTTATAAAATTACTCCAATTATTGTTCTTAAACATTTCTAAAAGGTTGGTATAATAGTAAAAGTACCATTATTATGAATAGTAATATTTTAAAAACAAACGAACCTATGTTGTTGAAGAGCATTTTTTTACAACATCCCATTACCACATCTTAAGATCTTTGAAACAATAGAAAAACGGTGATATTCAAAGTACATGGACCAAGTAGATCATTTAAAAAAGTATGTCATAATTTATTTGGAGTTGATTTTTGTGTTTGTGTGAGTGATGATATAGCACAAGCGAGGAATTGTCATAGAGTGTGGAGTTGCAAAGGAGACATTAGGTGTTGGGAAGATTGTAAGAATCAACACAATGGAAAGGGACTTTGTGATTTGTACACTGCACCTTCGGTTCCTAAACAATGCTTTTGTGCCTATAAATGTTGATAACATTTCATCTTTTGTATTTACTTTCTTGGCCAAAAGAGGAGTCCACTTAATAATAATTACTATTTATGCTCTTATATTTGTTTTTTCTCAATGACTTAGAATCCTTTTTTGTTTCTTTAATTTGCTAAACTTTATGTTATAAACAACTTTAGTGCATATAAATTTAGATTTAGATTTTCCAGCTTCGAGTCTTTAAATTTCTTTTTTTTTTTTATTGGAAGGAGTTAAGTTAGTTAGAGCAGTGCTTAGATTAAATCCGAATAACATCTATATGTATGCATTCCATCGCTTACAAAAAAAAAAAAAAAGAATTAAAACATGAGCATATTTTTAAATAACAAAATAAATTAAAATATTTACAAGCTATAGCAAAATTTTGAATTTTATCAGTGATAGAAACTTATAGACTTTTACAACTTTCTATCAATGCCACTTATAGAAATATATCAGCGTCTAATATTGATAAAATATGGAAATTTTGCCATATGTTGTAAATATTTCGTCAAATTTACTATTTTTGATAATTCTCCAGTCAAATATTATAAAAAAATAAATAAGAAGAAATTGTCATGCATTAAATATTTGTTCGTCAATTTTGTGGAACGCACAAATATTTGGATGCACCGAATATTCTTCCATTAGTTAGGATAATGTTTGATGAGGATAGACAAGTACCACTAGTCATGTCAAGAGTTGAATACTAAATTTTTCATATGAACTAATTGTCCATTAGCATAACTTGTCTCTTTTGTTGATAACCGAATGACCGATGCATGTTTTTTCTTTTACAAATATTGCCTTTATGTCAAACAATTCCACTTCTAAACATATGTAAAATAGAAATAACATCAGTAACACCAAGTAGCATAATGTTAACACGAGAGTCATTCTCACTTTCTCTAACGTAATTATGAGAGTTTGGTCATTCATCATCATTGACCAACATCTTGAAACTAACTACGTTTTCATTTAACTTATTTTATGATTCATTCGAAAAACGATATATATATAAAAACGGATTACATCTCAACTTAATATAATTATACAATAATAATGTTATAGGTTAAAACGTGTAATCAAACATTTGGTAATGCTTGAAAAAAACCAATCACAAATAAACATATAGATGATGATCCCATCTGAAGAGAGAAAAAAATTGGTTAAATGAAGTATAATATGGGATTATAGTCCCACATCGGAATATATTACAGGATGGGAGGGATAGGGTGACTATAAGAAGGGGGTAAGGCTTAGTAAGGAAATTACTTACCTGGATGGAGCCTATGGCCGATCAAGAATAGCCATGGCTTAGGCGCGTGACTTCCATTGCACGTGGGAAGGGTGCGCGCTTAAGGTCTGTCTGAAATGGGCAGAGCCTACATCATCATTTGTGGCAGTGGGGGCTTGCGTGCGCGCAGCCCCTTCCTAATCCTCAACCACCAACATTTGATAGAACATGTTCTTGACCATCAAATTTTTTAATCTTGCGCTAATTTTGATCACGATCTCTATGTAATAATGTTCAAAATGGCTTGAAAATGCACTAAACATCTGTAGAAAATTTTGAAGGTTATGAAAATCTGTATAATTAATATTAAATTTAGAGGAGTCCAATTTTTCCTTAAATTAACAAAACTAAGTTTTCAGTTATTAAGTAATTAATTAAATTTGCGATTTTTTATAACTTTTCTAATTTTTGAAACTAAGCTAAAAATTCTTGATGAAATATATTAGTCTTTTAAGTTGATTAACTTAAATCAATTGGGGAACTTAAATTTTAGGAACTGTTGACTCTGTTGGAAAGTGATTCAATGCAACCTTAAAAGCATCTAACTCACCTTCTTTTAACGTAATGTCAAATGCTTTTAATTCACATTCTTTTAACGTAATGTCAGAAGTGAATTGTTACTTGATCCTGTCATGAGAGACTCTAACTCATGTTTCTATCCCGTAAAGCTAAATAGGAACTTACACAAAATGAAGTTGAATATGAAGTTGAATACTGTGTAAGATGAAGTTGAATGTATCTAAGTCAGTCTCGCCTCAAAGTTAATTCTTTCTAGCACTATTCATACAGTGTTATTTCAACTACATAAGTAAAACAAACTACAAATACATACACGATCTCTCTCATTCATGCTTAAAAGTAAAAGTAAAACCATTTTAAATAACTGAGTATTTTTTCATTGTTTTTTCTTGTGGGGAAAGAAAAAATTTTGGAGAGAAAAAACGAACCGGACCAAATTGAGAAACCGAACCGGTGTGAACCTGTACGTGGACTTTAAATACAAAGCGTGGATTAGGGTTTAGAATTCAACTGCTGAAGTTGAGACATTCACCGGGAACGGACCAATGGCAGAGCATTCCGCGCCACCCACTGACCAACTCGCCGCCGTCACCTTGAACAACGATGCTCCCGCTTACGAATCTCTCAAAGCTGAATTCTCTGACCGTGTTACGATCCGTACAATTGTCTCCCGGCCCGACGGCGGCGCAGGCCTCGCCGGCCAGAAAGTACGCGTCGGTGGTTGGGTCAAAACTGGAAGAAAGGCTGATAAGGACGCTTTTGCTTTTCTCGAGTTGAACGACGGGTCTTGCCCACAGAATCTTCAAGTGATCATCGAAGCGTCTGTGGCGGATCTTGGCCAGATTGTTCCCACTGGAACCTGCGTTGTTGTTGACGGCGTCTTCAAGCTTCCTCCTCCGGGTAAGCACCAGAAAGTTGAACTTCGGGCTGATGCTGTCGTTCATGTCGGTCCTGTTGATCCCGCTCGGTATCCTTTGCCGAAGACGAAACTCACTCTCGAGTTTCTCAGAGATGTTGTTCATCTCCGCCCTAGAACTAACACGGTAAGAGAAATCAAAATCGTCTCTCGGAAATGAATTTAGTAATTGAATCAAATATCTCCATTGGGTATTTTCATATTTTTAGATTTCATTTCTTATATTGTTCTGTAACTTAGCATTTGAACGGGAAAGGCACAATTTTTGTTCACGAGTTTATGTTTCTTCTATGATTACAGATATCTGCAGTTGCTAGAATTCGAAATGCACTTGCATATGCCACTCATACATTTTTTAACAACCATGGATTTCTGTATATTCACACACCAATTGTTACCACAAGCGATTGTGAAGGTGCTGGTGAAATGTTTCAAGTTACCACTCTATTGAGTGAGGCTGAAAGGTTAGAAAAGGAGTTGATTAAAAACCCACCTCCATCAGAAGCAGAGGTAGATGAAGCAAGGAAAATTGTCAAGGAGAAAGGAGAAGCCGTTGCCAGTCTGAAGGCTGCTAAAGCCAGCAAGGAGGAAATTTGTGTTTCTGTTTTGGAACTGAAGAAGGCAAAGGAGAATGTTGCTAGATTGGAAGAGAGAGCAAAGCTTAAACCAGGCATTCCAGAGAAAGATGGGAAAGTTGATTATACTAAGGATTTCTTCGCTCGGCAAGCGTTCTTGACTGTTTCGGGTCAGCTGCAAGTTGAAACTTATGCCTGTGCCCTAAGTAGTGTATACACCTTTGGACCAACCTTCCGTGCTGAAAACTCTCACACTTCAAGACATCTTGCAGAGTTCTGGATGGTTGAGCCTGAAATTGCATTTGCTGATTTGCAGGTTTGTTACTTTGCTGAAATTTTGTTCCAAGTTGTATTTTTTGCTCTGCGTACTCAGTTGGAATTGCTTAGAAGATTAATCAGTTATTATAACCATCATTAGATACAATATCTCTGACATTTATCTTGTAGTGTGGGCTTTGTGTTCTAGGATAAGTTCATCTTCATTTTTAGAGGCCACTTAGTTCATCTTCATTTTTAGAGGCCACTTACTCACGGTTCTGAAAGCGAAAAACAAAGAAAAGGTCTTCTAATTTATTAGTTAGGGTCGTACTTGATATATTTTTCATATAAACTCTAATTGAGAAGAAACTGCTAGAAGGCTAGGTTTAAGTTTTCTGTTTTATCTGTACTACAAAGCAAAATGGCAATCAAACATGTTTAAGAGAGCTTGGTTTGGAAATTCTGGGATGAATAAGAAAACAATAGAACTTTGCAAATAGGGTTTTTGTTCTCTTTGGTTGATTGTATTCTCTTCTTCTATAATTTTAAATTAATTAACTGAAAATGAGATCTGTTTCTTCAATTGTTGAAGGACGATATGAATTGTGCGGAAGCCTATGTGAGATTTATGTGTCAATGGTTACTTGACAACTGCCTAGATGACATGAAATTTATGGCTGAAAAGTATGACCGAACATGTATTGATCGTCTCAAAATGGTTTCTTCAACCCCTTTCGTTCGAGTCTCCTATACAGAAGCAGTTGAACTACTTGAGGAAGCCGTAAAGAAGGGCAAGGAATTCGAGAACAAAGTGGAATGGGGGATTGATTTAGCTTCAGAGCATGAAAGGTTTGTGACCTACCTATCATTCTTTTCATTTACATTCCACTTGAACAATGGTGATTAATCTCCTTACTTTTTCCTGCGTGCTTTCTCAGATACTTGACTGAGGTTGTATTTAAAAAGCCTGTCATTGTCTATAACTATCCAAAAGGAATCAAAGCATTTTATATGAGACTCAATGACGACTTGAAAACGGTAGCTGCAATGGATGTTCTTGTACCTAAGGTAGTAGCCAGCTTATTTGGTTTTCACTATTTTTTTATGTCTTTGATTGTTTCACCATTTTGATATTTTCGTAAAAATTGAAAATTTTCCTCTGTTGAAGGTTGGGGAATTGATTGGTGGAAGCCAAAGGGAGGAGCGGTACGAGGTTATTCGTGACAGGTAGAAGAACAATACATAGTTGTGTTTTCTGATTGGTTCTCCTCATTCTCTTTTGAACTATGAAATTCAAATTCTCACTTCCTGCAGGATCAAGGAGATGGGTCTGCCACTTGAACCATATGAATGGTATCTTGATCTGAGACGATACGGGACAGTCAAGCACTGTGGTTTTGGTCTGGGCTTCGAGCGGATGCTCCTTTTCGCCACCGGCATTGACAACATCAGAGACGTTATTCCCTTCCCCAGATATCCAGGACGAGCAGACCTATAATTACACAACACAAGATCTTAAGTTCCCTTTCTACCTGATGAAACTAGAGACCTTCGAATGAGAAGATTTGATTGTTTGTATTATACTTATCTTTCAAATTGTTGGGTTTTAATTTATCCTCAGAAATTTTGGATTGGTGGGTTTGTTTTATATATAGCATAATACTTTTGCATTTGAAATGACTTCAATTGGTTTCATTTCTTAGATCTTTTGGTACTAACAGGTTTTAATTTGTTCTATGAAGAGAATACTGTAAATCCTCAAAATTAGAAAACTTTAAATACTACAATAGTATTTAGTGATTAAGTTTGGGATTGTGGGTTTATTTCAATTTAGCTAAAATTATACCAAACGCTTATAATTTATGCTTTAATGCTTCAAATTTTATGTCTTTATATTTCTAAATGTTTCATTTCTAGTTTAGACGTTTCTTCTCTTTTGAGTACATATATATTTTTAGTACAAAGTAAATATAGTTTAAACGTTTAGAGATTGAGAATAATATAATATTTAGCAATGTAGATTAAAATCTATTATTATTCTTATATGATAAAAAACTACCTTTAATGGTTCAACAATAATTTAGGTTTCAAGGATGATCTTTTTGTTAAATGGATTATATTATGACCTTCTTCATTTGGAATTATAATGTTAGTAAATTATATATAAACCCATTTAATAAAGGGACAACTTTCCATAATTTTTGTTGTGATTTTTTGCCATAATTATATAATTTTTTTTGTGGTTTTTTCCATATTTAAATCCTACGTAATAATGTTAATTCAACTCATTTTTTAAAATTCAACATTTGAAAAAAAAAACTTTATTGTTTTTTTGAAAGAAAAATTGTTGGTACAACCCAACTGGTCAAAGCCATAATATTTTGGTCAAAAGCTTGGACTCTTCCATCATTTTGTTATGTTGTTTTAACTTTGAAGAGAAAAGGAAAAAGGAAAACTACTTTTTAACAAATTTGAGTTTTTGTTTTTAAGGAAAAATATAATTGGGATTCAATTTATTTTGAAGAGTTTTGCATTTGATGGCCACAATTGAATCTATAGTCGGTCAAAGTTTGACTTTGACTTAAATGATCAAATTACCATTTTATTCATAGACTAAAGTTAGTGTAAAAATTCAACATGCCATAAAAGCAAAATTTGGTTGGATAATTCCATTAACTCTTAATGGACTAGATGGAGGCTGATGGTGATGACATCAAACCCACTAAGAATAAGTGATTTATGAGGTGTTGAACTAAAGTAAAATACTTTTGAAATTTTAGTTTAAGAAAGTTTTGGAATTTTTGCTAATTTTTTTTCTAATTTCTCTTTTATTAAAAATAAAATCACCACCTCTCTCTCACACCAAACGAAAAAATTTACCTTTCAATTAAATTTTTTTCTCAATTCCTTCATCAATCGAATCCCACAACCTGATTATGAGTTCGAAGAATAGTAAATGACTACTAGTAGTGATTCATTTGGATTCACGAGAGGAGTAGACATTTTTATTTGAAAAGCTACAAACATAATTTCTATTTAAACTCTAAACCTTTTAATTAGTTTTAATAAGAAGTTTGTTGGTTCTCAAATAGGTGTCAGTTGAGCCTATTGAACTCAATTAACATCCTATTTTTTTCTTCTAAAAATTAGTAAACCAGCATATTTGGTAATAAAATTATGTAACTTTCAAAAGCATTCTAAGTTAGAGCCCAATAATGGAAGTTTGTTTGTTTTTTTTTTTCAGAAAAAGGTTTTGAATAAACTATCTGCCAATAGTGTATGTCACAATGACACGCCTAAATAAAATTTATTTGTTCAACTACTCCCTTTCAACTTTGTATTTATTACCATTACTCTCATGAATATTTAATTTTATCAATTTTGTTTAATTTTTTTTTTTGTTGAAGTAACATCTTGTGACATTTAAAATTTATAAATAAAATTAACAAAAGAAATAGAATAGAATTTAAAAATAAAACTAAATGTTTTCTAGTTAAATATGAATTTTAAAACACTTAGAAGCTAGGATCAAAGTTTTACCCAATACATATTATACTTTGATACTATTACTTAAAATAAGATGAAATGTGTTTATTAACATAACATAATTGTATTTTCTAAATGCTTTTCTCTCTTTATTATATATAATTTTGCATTTTAAAATTTGAAGTTAAATTTTTTTAAGAAATAGAATCTCTTTCTATGCTTAAATTACTTTTATAACGTAATATAAGATTACACTACCTAAAACAATAACAATAACAAAAAAAAATTATTTATTGAATAACCTTTTTAACTTAACTGAAAAATTCCAAGACTAAAAATACAAAACACAAATATTCTTAAATACTAAACATTCACTTAAAATAAAAATTAAATAAAATTCCCAAAAGAGACATTATATTATATATAAATTAAAAAAGAAATAAGGGTCGGCGTGAAATGGATGAGAAAGCCATTTATTTAAGTCCCACATCGGAGAATCCAAAACCGTGAAAGAGTAAGGTTAGTATAAAATAAAGATGAAGTGTCATTTGAAAGGTACATACCTGGACGGGGTCGTTGGCCGATCAGGAATAGCCATGGCCTAGACATCGTGACTTCCCTTGCACTTTGGAAGGGTGCGCGTCTAAGGTCTGCCCTTTGCAGGCAGAGCCTACGTCATAATTTGTGGTAGTTGGGGCTTGCGCCAACGCGCAGCCCCTCCCCAATTTTTCATCTCTATAAACCATTGTACTCTCTTCTACGTTTATTTATTCGTTACGAAGACACCTTACTATTCTCTCTTTGCGCATTACATCGATCGCTCTAATGGCTAAGAAAATGGAACTCTCACGAATTACACTTCGCCCATTCAAGCTCTCTGATGTTGATGATTTCATGGTTTGGGCTGGGGATGATCGAGTCATGAAGTTTATAAGATGGAATGTATTTACGTCCAAGGAACAGGCTCATGATTTCATTAGGGATGTTTGTATTCCGCATCCATGGCGTAGGTCGATTTGTGTCGGTGGGCGGTCGGTTGGGTTTGTTTCGGTTTATCCGTGGTCTGGTGAGGATCGGTGTAAGGCGGATGTTGGGTATGCTGTGGCAAGAGAGTATTGGGGTCGAGGAATTGCAACGGAGGCGTTGAGAATGGCTGTTCCTGAAGTGTTTGAGAGGTTTCCTGATGTGGTTAGATTGCAGGCTTTTGTGTCTACTGAGAATAGGGCGTCTCAAAGAGTTGTTGAGAAAGTTGGGTTTCAGAAAGAGGGGATTTTGAGGAAGTATTGTTATATTAAGGGTGAAATTATGGATTTGATTGTTTATAGTTTTTTGTCATCTGATTGTAAATATGATGAGGAAGATCGAGTGGTCTTCTGATTCATGTGCCCTTTTTCAACTTTGTTTTGTTGTGTTTACTGCTCTTTATGACCTCTTTGCAGTTGTGAAGATTACTGTATTTGATTTGAAGTTCGAATATCAATTGACTTTACAGTAAACCTTCAGATCAAATCAGAGCAGAGTACAATCTGACACACTTGTTACAAAAGTGGGATTCAATTCAAACATTTTTGGGAAGTTGGGCAGTTTTCAAATTGATTTTATGGTTGAACAAGAGTACTTCAATATTTGTGTTTTGACACAAGATTTTTGTCACAAAAATGAAGTTATGATTATATGAGTGAACACAACTGTCTTCTATTAGAGTATGAGACCCTTGGAATGGTTCTAAAACTGAAACCCGAGATTTTGTCCAAAGTTGACACAATTAAAGAAATATGTGAGATTCTAGGAGTGTTCAGTTAATTGAATAATGTAACTTTTATTTAAATTCCAGTTCTAAGTTAAATTCCTGAACTTTTTTGTGAACTCTGCAAGAAGAATAGACATACTAAAGACGTGCCCTTGAAGTAAAATGAATCTTGAGTTCAAACACAGAGGACGCCGAGTACATCAAAGCTCAAACAAATTGAGAGTTCCTTCTCTATAAATCAATCTCAGAGCCTCAGAGAACTGACATGAATGGAAACAGTCATGAAATCACTAAAAGTACAAACAATACAAAATCAGCCTGACAGGAAAAGATTTCATTTACTTTTTTTTCTTTTCTTTTTTTGGTTTTTGAAATTGATCTTTGTTTCCTCTTATCCCATATCTTAAGCAAGCACTTGAATTTCCAAAATCTAAAAAAAAAAAGAAAAAAGTTTGGGTTGATCAAATATGAGGTTGAAAAAGAATAACAGAACATACGAACTATCATTCCATCCTCATTCCACAAAGCTGAGTTAATTGGGCCTTCTTTGTTCAGAAGAGATTTCGATTCTCTGAAGTTCCATTTGTCAAATCATTTAGAAAAAAACTAGCAGTTTCGAGAAGGTTATGAACATGAAGACTATTTGAAACCCAACATGAAACTTCACCTTTTAGAAAATATGGAACTACTCTTACACCCTAACCCATGTTCCAGCTGAGAACAAACATAACAGGATTCGAGAACCCTATTATATCTTTCACCTTCCTTCCAGAGAACCAGAAAGTCAGACAAAGAGCGAATGTAAACTGGGATTTTGGGTTTGCCGCACCACGAATTGGAATTCTACTAGCTTTCAACCATTCATCAATCAGCGTCAATTGAATCATTTTCCCTCAAATTTAACCGCATCAATTGTTCATACCATTCACCAACAAGTACAACACAAACATGCGCACTTTCTTATACTTAGCAACTTATTCCTATAAATCTTTGTACTCTGATACTACTTATGTAATAGAAATTGATAGAAGCACACATCTGAAATATTATAAAGTGTAAAAGTTGACACTGGAGAATTGGGAAGGGGCCGCGCGAACGCAGGCCCCCACTACCACAAATTATGACGTAGGCTCTGCCACTTTGGGCAGACCTTAGGCGGGCACCCCTCCGTTATGTGCAATGGAGGTCACCAACCTAGGCCATAGACCTTTCTGATCGCCCATTGACCCCGTCCAGGTAAGTATGTATGAATGGTAGCCATTGTCTTGTATTTAAAACGCTTTGTGAGGTTCCTTCTGCTTGTTCCTCCGATGTGGGACTTGCTCAATTATCTTTCCCCCCTAACCTTTTGGCTTTCATTGATATATTTATCTTTCAAAGACAATTGGTTTTGTTTCCGTACTCTTTTCTAATTTTCATTCTAACATTTGAATTTCTATTCAAATTACAAACAAAAACATATGTTTTAAAAAATTATTGAGGATGTTTATCTCACTAAGTTGAGTCAAATGTGAGAAAAAAAAATTGTTTAAAAATTGTTTTGCTAAGTTCTATTGAACAACCGTCATACCAACTTAATCATAAGCCATTATAAACTCAACCTAACTTTGAAAACTTGTCACCTATACTTGTCATTACCTAACTTCGACAATAATTATTATCATTTTTAAATTTTTTTACTCATAGTTGATAGCAAATTATAGAAATTTACTAATAGAATGTTTATCAAAGGAATATGTTAATTAAAAGTATTTTACTTTAAAGCTCAATCGCTTGATATAAATATTTAAACCCATACTTGTTAATTACAATTTCTTATAATAGATTTGATTTGTGCATCGATACACTACTTTTTATTACTTTATCATTTTATTACTATATCATTTTCACAACTTGGACCCATTCCAATAATTTCCATTATCTCTCTCTCTTATCTCTTTTTGAATTTCTCTCAGTTGGTTGTCAAAGGACCTCAGCAGCGATGTGAAGAGGGGACACTAGTGAGAAAACTTTGGAGTCGATTTGGTCGTAATTGAAAATGAAAAGAAAAGGCTCTGAAGTCTGTAATAGAATCTTTGTAAAGATTATTGGATTGATGCCTAAAATTGGATTTAAACAAGAATAATCATTGTGGCTTCTTGGTGGCTAGGAGGGTCCTGACGTTAGAACACAAGTACTCGGAAACATTCATAGATTTGGTTTCACTTGAGAGCATTGAGTCTCAATAGACAAAACAAGACTATTGGAGTCACAAAGTAAATTTATGGACATTAAAAACGGACCCTAACTTTGTGGCAACAAATTATCTACACCAAAATAAAAATTTGATATGAACTTTATATTTTAAGCCTTTAACTTACTTACAAAAAAATTATTTTCTGATTTACTTTTTAAATCACTGGAACATTTTATTGATACTTCCATTTACATTTTCGTAAAATTGAATATAACTGAATACTGATACTTCTATTGGCGTTTTCGTAAAAGTGAGACTCAAGAACATTTTCATTGACATTGAGAATTTTAAAAATTCCCACAAATAGAATATAGAACTTCCACAGCCACTAGAATATCAAGTCTTTCATATTTTCCACTTCACCTGCTATATGATTTTGGGGAAAATAGATTCCATCTCAATCAAGGATCAGAAGTTCGATAACCACAAAGAAGAATCACTCGGCCTGAATAAAGCAACCATACTACTGGTGTCAACCTAAATGCAGAAAGTTATGCTATGAAGGATCTGGCTCTTGGCTTAAGGGGATGTGGACATCCTGTACTGCCCCTCTTTTACAAAGTAAAAATTAAAACAATAATAAACTGAGTACAACCCAAAAAACACCTAGATCTTAAAATGGGTGTTTAACACCAAATGGGAGCCTTCCAAATTTATGAATCAGTCTCAAAGCCCCGAACTTTCACATGAATGGAAATTATCGTTCGTGCTTGGACTTTGAGCTTCAGAATACATGAATAAAATTGCATCAAACCAAAACATCCAGAATGTAACTTACCAATTTCAGGTTCAGTTGATTTCTAAGAAATTCAGCAGTTCTGGGAAATGTTGAACTACCCATCAAAGGCCCAACAACCATAAAGACCACGAAATCAAACAGACCACAATTAGTTAACATTTACCATTCATCTATAACTAATGTATTTATCTACTTCTCAATTCTAAACTTATCAAGGAATACTGGAAGTGAAAGAAATACCTGGAACGTAGAAGAGTTGAAACTGAAGAATTGTGAAGGGGCCGCGCGAACGCAGGCCCCCGCAACCACAAATTATGACGTAGGTTCTGCCACTTTGGGCAGACCTTAGGCGGGCACCCCTCCTGTATGTGCAATGGAGGTCACCAACCTAGGCCATGGATCTTCTTGATCGCCCATTGACCCCGTCCAGGTAAGTATGTTTAAACGTAAGCCATCGTTCATATTTATAGTACAGTTTGAGTTCCCTGCCAATAGCTTCCCCGATGTGGGAATCTCAATCATCACCTCATCATTGGTTGTCACCCGTTATTGTATGCTCGTGAGGTAAAAAAAATAATTAATTTTTTGTTTTTAGTCTTTTATCACTGTGTATATACTTTAAAGGTATATATATATATAGCTAAATAGTAAAAGTATATAATAAAACAAATAATTTCTTTTAGACGAAATCAGTGATATTAGTTCAACTTGAAGATCGAAATATCATTTTGATTACAAGTGACGTGCTTGTTTCTTAAGTATAAAAAAAAGGGGAAATAAAACATCTTTCCAAACTAAATAGATTTTGAAAACACTTCTAAAATGTAAGATAACAAAAATCAATGGATAAAGTCACCTACAAAGGAAACCTTTGAATGACTCAATTGAATAAAAATAAAATGGCTTAGAAAGGGAGCCTAAATGGTTATCATGCTTTGTAGACATCTAGAATTGATTACATCTATTTTTAAAAAAATATGTATCATTTCAATATACAAATCTTGTGTAGGACATAAACTTTTAGGAAAATACCAATTTACACACCTAAAAGCTAACTATGAGAGTTGTATCTATTTACATTCTTCAATACGTTATACACATTGGATAATCATGTGTGATTTGTAATTTAATTGATTAAACCTAAACTTTCATGATAGAATCAGTTTAATCTTCTAATTATCCATTTTATTGATTTAACATTTGAAGAAGTTTACTATGTATAAAAATTGAATGCATGAATGACTTCCAAATTAAAATGTTCAAATTGATCCACTTAAAACAATTAATGGAGTGTTTTGCCCTAGGACTATGAGTGGAGTGAGTTATGTTAGCTCACTCCACGTTTAGGAAATGATTAGGTTTTCCATAATTCTTCATTTATCTCTTTTTCACTATTCGACTTCTTCTCCGATTCTTCTCACTTCTTCTCCGATTCTTCTCACTTCTTCCCCAATCCTCTCAAACACATACTGTCATAACTCTATTATCATAATCCTTTCTCCAAATATATACTATCATAACACTACCTAATCATAATCTTTCCTCCAAACACATGCCTAATCATAATTTTTCCGTCAAATGTATACTATCATAACACTACCTAATCATAATCTTTCTTTCCTCCAAACACATGCCTAATCATAATTTTTCCTCCAAATGTATACTATCAGAACACTACCTAATCATAATCTTTCCTCCAAACACATACTATCATCATTAACACTAAGACAATTATAATACTAGGAATATCATAACATTAACCCTTCTCCAAACACTTATAGAGTTTTAATTTGAAACAACATATGTTTCATGTTGTAGTTTTTTTAATTGTGCATACAAAATAATGTTATTGATATATTTACGAAAGTTCATGTTTAAAGATGCAGTATGAACGAAAATGAAAATAAAAAGTTATATAATTATATCTTTATCTATATATATATATATATACCAATTGACTTTCTGTTTACGTCTTAACATTCTACCACCTTTCTGTTTACGTCGTGACATTCTACCACGGCTTGAAATGTATCGTCACGTTAGGGATGTGTCTAACCTATTGCAAAATAGTTGGAGCCCAAGCATGTAATTATCATTTATTGTCACAAAAATCAAGATTAAAATGAATATTAGGCTCCAATTATTTCAATTTTCAGGACGGAAGAGGCATCTGTCAACAAAATATTGATTCTCATTTATTTTTTAAGATTCAGATCGCATCCAAAATTGCTCATCCATACACAAAAAAACCTCTTCATTCTTCATTCAACTTTCCAATTCTAAATTTTTCTTATTTTTTGATCCAAACTGACAGATTTAAGGTTTTAATTTTACAAAAATATAAAATGTCATTTTGAACGAAACTATAGATCGTTGATTCCAAGGAAAGTATCGATTCATCCAATAAAAATAGATGAAATTCAGACATATCAACGGAAATTTAGAACTAACAAAATCCTACAATGGAAAGGTTCAAGTTTCGAACAGATGGTGAACAAAAAGTAAGGCAGACATAAAAACAATACACCCTCCCTCAGTTCTTGAGTTCCATGGATGTGTTTCAGATTGACCAAACAATTTCAAATCTTCAGAAGCCATTATTGTTATAAAAGGAAAAGATGAAATTCAGAGACTAAAGGCATGAGGTGAGAGGTAGAAGGCATGCATCTCAAGTTGAAACGGAGAAAGCACATCAAACATGTGTAATAAGAGTCTTATAAATATGTTAGCTTTCTATTACAACTAATATCTTGTCATTTTCTGTTGGCTTACATTGTAAATTAAGACGGAGTTTTTTCCTTATTGGAATACATAACTCCTTTATTCAACAAATGATATTAGTATCAAAGCAATAATTATTCTTCATTTTGTTGATTTCTTGGTTGATTAAAGTTTTTTCTTCAACTGTGTTCCTTCCCTTCCGCTTGTTTTTCACATCTCTCGTCGTGTCCATTAGATCAATTTCTCTTCTCTATCGACCTTCGTCATGATTCAGAGACTTGAAAATTATAAAGCACAAACTTAAACATATACCTTCATTTCCAATCTCAACCTATAAAGTCAAACAAACAAACAAAAAGATAACACAACTACTTGAACCGCCACTCATCAAACAAACGAGACAAACAATGAAAGTGTGCCCATCCCAATCACACACCATATCATTCATCAACCAAACAGGCAATGCTCAAATCTTACACAACTAAGTAAACACGATACATAATCATATATATATATACAAGATGCAAAATTAGACAAAAACAATCGGAGTTGAGATAGAGAAATACTTGAAAAGAGAAAGAGTTAATACTGGGAGCAATGGGAAGGGGCCGCGCGAACGCAGGCCCCCACTACCACAAATTATGACGTAGGCTCTGCCACTTTGGGCAGACCTTAGGCGGGCACCCCTCCGGTATGTGCAATGGAGGTCACCAACCTAGGCCATGGATCTTCCTGATTGCCCATTGACCCCGTCCAGGTAAGTATGTTTCAAGGTTAGCCATTGTCATTTATTTATAGTACAATCTGAGGTTCCCTGCTGCTTACTTAGCCGATGTGGTTTCTTCTCAAATCCAGGTTTATGCATTTGATTTTTTTAAAAAAAAAGTATTTGAGTTTTTCACTCCTTATTAGATTTGTAAATTATTGGATTATTTTCTTACTTTGATTTAGAAGTAAATTTAACAAATGCTTTGGAATAATAATAAAGTTATCTAATGTTAGTTTTGTTTAATTTAACTTGATGTGGATGATATAATATGATGGTTTGTTTTTAAATATAGCATTATGAGCTAATTTATTTATAAGTATAGCATAATTTTACTATACTTTTCAATGATAGATTCATATGGATAATAAATACTTTGGTTCCAATTATATGAATATTTTTCTTATTTGGTCTCTAATCATTTTTAAAAATAATAAAACAAACTAAAATATTTACAACATATAGCAAAATTTTAGATTTTATCAATGATATACACCAATAGACTTTTATCATTGTCTATTAATATAACTGAAAAAAACATATCAGTGTCTATCATTGATAAAATATGAAAATTTGATATATTTTATAAATATTTTGTCAAATTTTTTATTTTTGACAATTTCCCTTTTGAAAAAAGTAATTCATTCCCCTATTACAATCAAAAGGAGTGGAAATTAATCATAATAATGATGTATGGCTCGAAAGTCATTGCGATCACTAGGGGCGAATAGAAGAGCAATCATTCTAGATTCATTGATTTGAAAAGAAGAAGAAAAGGCGAAAGGAATATGTATATATATTTGTGGATAAATGATTGTTTACTAATGGTAAAGAGATTGAATAGAAAATTCATGGACTAAAATACCCTCACATGAAATCATAAAAATTGTAGAAAATGAAAAAATAAAATAAAATAAATATTTTAATAACTACTTGACCCAACATCTAATTTTACAATTATAAAAATAATTAAGGCAAAATTTTGTCTCCTTAGATTTGAAAAATGAATAATAGACGATATACTACATGCAAATCATGATTTGAATAAGATTTACACAAAGTTTTGAAATGGTTGATTGTTGAACTTTATTTTGTTTGCGTGAGATAAATGAAATGAGTTTTTACATATTAAATCTTTCGATATTTTAGACTTCACTTGTCATATTTATTTATAGATCAGTTTTGACGTCAGTTGTTGTATCTTTTACCTAACATGTGTCATGTAGTATTGTTAAAGAATTGAGTTAGTGAGTCTTCACATGTGTCAAATTCGAATCTTTGTAGTCAATTTAGAATCGAATTGAGTTAGTGAGTTTTCAAAACTTTGTAGTCAATAATTGAGAATTTATTGAGATTTTAGCTTAGATGATAAAAGTATTGGAACATCAAGCAATAAACTTAATTACTAAAAGTGGTATAACCAAATTAATGGACTAAAAAATGGAATCTTGAAAAGAAGAAATATGAATTTGGACTAAATAGTCATAGTTTGTATGATAAGCGAAGCTTTCGATGACAAAAGTTCTTGAGGTTGGTAGATTAGTTATAATCTTCTAAGTTGTTGACTACGATTAAGTCCATTTCTTCGAAATTTACATTGGGATATAAATTTTGATCATCCACTCAATTTTATATTAACGTTTGTCCAATTTAATAATGTTCTCAAGTAGGAAGAAAAAGTACTCCAACAAGAAATACAAAGACAATATTTATAAAAGAATCAATTAAAAAAGCCTCAAGGGCTCAACCATGAACCAACTTGGTCAAAAACCACATAACATACTCAATGCAACTAAGACATTAATTAGATCAACCATCAACACCATACATGTGATGAATTTTGCTCCTACTTAATGAAATAAAAAGTTTATAGTGAAAAGTAATTTTAATTCTCACATCACTTCCATCACGTTAATATAAATTTATGATCTTAGTAAGCCACATAAACCTTCTGAACAATATATCTAATAGGTTGCACCTGAGTCGTCTATGTTCCTTCACATTTTTTGATTTAATTGTGTGATTGAATATGTAATGATGAAGTTATTGGATGATGTTTGCATATTATGGCTATGACTGAACTAAGTTTCACTATCATGCATAAACATATTAATAAGTTTATGATAATTTTTAATTTGGATAATCGCACCAAAGATGGATGGATGGAGCCCGAAATATATTCCATTTTTGTTTCTTTTCTCCAATCACTTTCTCAATAATTACAACCACAAAGAAAATAGATAATATCTACCCAATTTAATGGCTAAGCAAAATAGTTCACGCAAGCTTTACTTTCCCCAATTTTCTTGTTTTTCTTTCCAATGGTACAATAAATAGAATAATGAAAACAAAAACACAACAAATCAAATCTCTAATTGATAATGTCTACTTGAATTGTGAAGCAAAATAGTTCACTCAAACGTTGGTTTTTTTGCCCTTTTGTCTAACAATAGATAGAATAATGTTTAAAATAACAAGAGAAAGAAAAGTTTAGATGTTAATAGATTCTATGTTTTAATCGATTTGAAGCAAATAATTGCCTAAAATATAGCCTCGTTTGTTAACTAGAAAATTGAAACACGAAACGATTGAAAATATCACAAATATAACGTTTCATTTTCATAGAAATGTTTGCAAGTAGAATTTGAAATTTTGGTGTAAATATATTTTGGTTTTTTTATGTTATATTTGAAAATGTCCATTTGTTTTTTAGGTTTTAATTTTTGAAAATAGGCCAATATTAACGACTCTTGTAATTTTAAATTTTATGCCTTGGTGTTTCAGTTTTACTGATATTTTTTAAAATTAAGTCAATCCAATATTTATATTTAGAAGAAATAAACTTAATTTAAAAAACGTAACCAACGATGAAAAATGAAAACAAAATCAAATGGGCCCAAATATAGTTTAATTGATTAATAATAAGGGATAGTTGCAAATTTAGAAATTAGATTAAAAAAATTTGCAAATATAGAAAAATTTGTCAAATTCTACCAATGATAAAAGTCTATCACCGATAGACCGTGTTGTAAATATTGGTCTATCAATGATAGACCATACGAATCTATCAGCCATAGTTTTGCTATATTTGTAATTTTTTAAAATGTTGTTATATCCTTAATTACTATTTCTAAAATGGTCATCAATTACAATTATCATAATAATAATAATAATAATAATAATAATGAAATAGGATAGTTTTAGATACAAATGGCAAAAATATTGGACCCAAAAACGAAACATACCCTAAATTTTAAAATTAAATATTTTGTTGACCTATTGCTTATGTAATTTAGAACACAATGAATTCAATGCATTTCAATAAATAGAGAATAAAAGTTAAAAAAAGTGACCAAAATAAAAAAATAAAAAAAGAAACAATAAATTTTGGGTAATTATAATTGATGATCATTTTAAGAATAATAATTAAGGATATAGCAACATTTAAAAAAATTGCAAATATAGCAAAACTATCGCTGATAGATTTGTATAATCTATCAATGATAGACCAATATTTACAACATGGTCTATCGCGGATAGAATTTGACAAATTTTGCTATATTTGTAATTTTTTAAAAATGTTGCTATATACTTAATTATTTTGCATCTAATGGCTAAATTTGCAACTATCTCATAAACTTTTATCAAATCGACATCTTGTAGAAGAAGAAAAAGACGAAACATATTTCTTTTACCCTTTTAAAATGTGAGTACGTTCTTGATTTTAAATCATCGATCAATTCAAAAACACAAGTCTTAGATTAATTGGTCATTTAAGTAATATGGTATCAGAGTAGGTCTAGAAAGATCATATATTTAAGTCTATATACAATGTTATTTCTCCCAGCAATGTTATAACATTATTTTAGGTTGAACTAGGATGTTAATAATATTTTACTAAACTTATAAACGTAAATATACAAAAACAAACAATCATTCTATTAAAACAAAGTTATATGGAATCCATCTATATATATAATCAAAACAAAATCGTGCACCATGCTAAGTTTAGGTAACACAATCAATTATAACCAGTGACGGATCCAAAATTTTTATTGACGAAGACTTTATAGATTAGTAAAAGAGTAAAATTTAAATTTGGTCTAGAAAGGTCTCTTCTAAAACTAATATCAATATAAAGAGTACGGGCCGGGGTTGAGAGGGACTATATGCTAAATTCATGGGTGATTATGTTCCAATGGTTTGAGTTTGTTATCAGTTTTGTCCATACTTCTTCCCTTTGTTATAAAGTACAGACCGCTGCCTTCAAAACTCTATCTCTATCTCTTTCTCTGTAAAGATGGACTACATAAATTGGATGATTTGGTTTGTGTTTATGGTGTGTTTATTGAGATGTGGATGGATGTTTTTGAACTGGATTTGGTTAACGCCAAAGAAACTTGAGAAGTGCTTAAGAGAACAAGGATTCGCCGGAAATCCTTACCGTCTTTACTCTGGCGACTTGGAGGACTTAGTCTCCATGTCGGAAGAAGCTAAATCCAAACCCATGAACTTCTCGCATGATATTGCTCCACGTGTCATCCCATCCATACATCATACCATTAAGAAATATGGTAATTTTCAACCTAATTAAATTCTTTTCATTTTTATTTTCATCTCTCCTGGCCGTTTTTTCATTTTATTATTCTTTTTTTGTTAATTGTTTTGATTGTATGTTTTGTTATTTGTAGTATTGGTGATTATTGAATGTTCAAACCAATTTTGACATCAATGAGTAAGGATTGGTTGGTCTGGTCGGGTCAATTTAACACTTAAAAATGCTTTTTATTGATTTGAAACTTTTCGAAATCTTTCCTCGTTTTTTTGACCGATTTCTGGGTTTGGTCGGTCGACTCGATTTTTCAGTCCATCAGCTCATTTATAGATTCAATTTTTATAATTATTATAAACTTGAGAATCTAATTTTAACACTTTTAGAAGTTTAATGATCCAATTGTTATTATTGAAAGTTTAAGAGTATAATTATAATTAAACTGTGCTCAAGAATATATAGTTTTTGGCTAACCGAGTTTTAAGAAAACGATAATTATAGTTGAAAAATTGAGTGAGTAAATACATATATGTACCTAAATATTTTTCTTTTGTGTATGTTCATTATTATTTATATACAAATATGATGTTCTATGTTTTAGTATGATATAGCTTGCACATCTCTAAGATTCTCTTTGTTTTTCTGAAAGAAAAGTAATATAGGGATAGAAGATCGACCTTGTAATTCGAAATTGATAGTAACATTTTGGCTCGAATATTATATATCTTCCCTTTGAAACAATTTTTATCTCAAATTTCTTGATATGGTGGTTTTTGTCTTCCGCTAGGCCTTTTACATTAACCAATTTGACTAAAAAGAAAAGAACTACTGTACCAAATTCAACAAAATTTAAAATGAGCTTGACTCAATGCTATTGACATGACTTGCGATTCAAAAGGTCGAGATTTAATTCTCTATCTTGTATGTTGTATTAAAAAAAAAGAGAAAAACATGAATATTGACAATGTCCACTTGCCTTGCTTTAGGTGAAACCAAAAGATTTTAAATCATGAGAAATAGTTGTCATTTCTTATAAGTACTTATAAACCCGCAATCATCTTGTATATCCAGTCAATGTAGAACTTTTCGATCACATTCCCAACAATCCTCCCTTCAAACAAAGGATTATCGAGTCTCTCTTGAAAATACTCATTGTGCTCGCCACAAGCTCAACCACAAACGAATACCATTGTGATTAAATATCTTCTAAAGGCTCTCTATTTCTTTTGTTCGACACTCGAAAACTCTACCAAACATAGATAATAAGTTAATTATAGGGCCACCTAACGCTCTAATACCCACTTGTTAGCTAGGCTCTCCATTATTTCTCTTGTAATTTTGCTTTTCTTTCAGTTACCTTTCAAACAAGAATACGTTTCAATGCATTTATTAGTGTATTTGCCTTATTTGACTATAATTTCTAATTACATAGTGATAATTAAAGTGTGTTTGGATATATGTAAATGTAGGGAAGAATTCATTCATATGGTTTGGACCAATTCCAAGAGTGTTCATCATGGACCCTGAGCAATTGAAAGCTGCTCTTTCTCTATACAATGACTTTCAAAAGCCAACTATTAACCCTCTTGTTAGGTTACTTTTTGATGGACTTACTAATCATGAAGGAGAAAAATGGGTTAAACATAGAAAAATAGTCAACCATGCCTTTCATTTTGAGAAGTTGAAGGTATATATCGTTCTCTAGCTCATCTCTTTTAATTTGATAGTGCAATCACTATATCAATTAAGTTATCGTCTACTTTTTTCCCATTTGATAAGATCTTATTTTAAGGTTTTTTTTTACAATATACGAAATGAAGGATAGAATTTTTAACGTCAAGAATCATATAGTAGTTGAGTTATTGTGTTCATTTGCAGGCCCTCACACGAGACTCTACCAAATATCTAAACATTCATCACTTTATACCCTAATTATTCATATATGTAATTGATTATTAAATGAAGTTCATGTATTTGAAATTTGTATGTGGATAAATAATGATCATCATCTATCATATATATGCTCTTAATTAAGTTATTATCATGTAGGACATGGTGCCAACAATGTTTGAGAGTTGCAATGAGATGATTAACACATGGGAAAAAATGATATCAAAAGATGGATATTGTGAATTGGATGTGATGCCTTATTTACAAAATTTGGCAGCGGATGTCATTTCTCGAACAGCATTTGGAAGTACTTACGAAGAAGGAAAAATTATATTTAATCATTTTAAAGAATTGATTCGTTTGACCATTCAAGCTAGTAATATTGTTTACATACCTGGATGGAGGTAAATTTATTTTATCATTTATTTTAAAAAATGTCATTTTTTTATAATATGTGGGATGAGAGAATCGAACTTCTAACTTTGAGATTGACGTTATTACAAGTACGACTTTCTAGGACAATTTTAAAAATGTCTTAAAGGCTTTTAGGACGTGGTAAAACATATATTTGGTCACATATGGATAGATTTCATCAATGATTTATACTTTTTTTATTTATGATGATTCATGATTTACTTTTCTTGTAAACATTTATTTGATTAGATTTCAACCTTCTAAAAACACATATGGTCTTGACAGAATTTTCGATGAAAAATCATAAGTTTTCAAAAACCTTTTTGAATTTTCAAAATTTTGCTTGGTTTTTGAAATAAAAATACGTAAAAATTTGAGAAAATTAAAGGTGAGGAAGAATGACGGTAAGTTTAACTATAAAAAAAAAAACATAAATATAACAAAAAGTTCAAAATAACTAATCTAAAGTAAACATTCTCCATTCTTTCATATACAAACACCAATCATAGTTGTTTATTTGTACATATATGTATTTTTTTAAACATTTTCAAACACAGTAAAATGAACTAAAATATTTGTCAAATATAGTAAAATTTTAGATTTGTCACTGATAAACATTATAGAAGTTTATTGGTGCTTATCTATATCTATCATTGATAGAATATGAAATTTTAGTAAATACTTTCAACATTTTTGCCTTTATATATTATAAATTCAATATTTCATCTCATGGTTATCCTTTTGCAGGTTTCTACCAACAAAGTCCAACAATAGAATGAAAAAGATAACTAAAGAAATAAAAACTATGCTCATGAATGTCATCGATAGAAGGCAAAGAACAATGAAGGAAGGTGAAACTATGCATAGTGATGATCTCTTAGGCATTCTCTTAGAATCAAATTTCAATGAAATTAAAGAACATGGAAATGTGAATCTTGGAATGAGCATAAATGATTTGATTGAAGAATGCAAGATTTTTTATTTTGCTGGCCAAGAAACCACAGCAGTCCTATTAGTTTGGACCATGATTTTGTTGGGTTCATATACAAAATGGCAAGATAGAGCAAGAGCTGAAGTCCTCCAAGTCTTTGGCAACAACAAACCAGATTTTGATGGTTTAAATCGACTAAAAATTGTGAGTTGATAGATTATTCTCTCCTTATATTTATTTTCTGTTTTTTTGTTTAGATTCTCTATCGAGTATTGAATATCAAGAAAACATAGGTATGACTCAGTTAGGTACGATCAAAGATTTGAATCTCTGCTTATATGAAAAAATAATGGAGGGCATACATAAATTGTAACTAAGTGCTTACATAGTTTTGATTCTTGCGAGGAAGAAAAGAAATAGAGCTTCTTTTTTCTTTTCTTTTTTTCTTTCCGAGGATTCGATCATAGAAATTCCAAAGTTAAGCATTTTTAACTAGATTAATTTTATGTTTTGGTGACGATTATTTCCTTAAAAAACATGTTGAAAGAACCTATATGTTGGTCTAGGGATCAAGTTATCTTTGCTTGTAAAAAATCTTCAAGATAAGTAAACATAGTGTTGTCAGATTATAAGGGAATGTCAGAGTCATTCAAACTCTAAATCTCGGTGATTTAAACCTTAGGCCTAAGCATTACATTATATTTTCGAATTAATCTTCCCTGATATCATCTTAATAACATGTTTTCCTTTTACAATGTCATAGGTAACTATGATTTTGAACGAGGTTTTGAGATTATACTCACCAGCAAGTGTGCTTAGTCGTAAGCTTGTTAAAAAAGAAACAAAACTTGGAAATTTTACATTTCCAAGTGGAGTGATGTTGAGCTTCCCTGTTATTCTTATCCATCGAGATAAAGAGATTTGGGGTGAAGATGTAGATGAATTTAATCCAGAAAGATTTGCTGAGGGAGTTTCAAAAGCAACCAAAAACCAAACCGGATTCTTTCCCTTCGGTTGGGGTCCTCGAATATGTGTTGGACAAAATTTTGCTATGATTGAAGCCAAAATTGCTTTGTCCATCATTTTACAACACTTCTCATTTGAGCTTTCTCCTTCCTATACTCATGCTCCTACATCCATTTTAACTACTCAACCTCAGCATGGAGCTCATATCATCCTACATAAGCTTTAGTTAGTCAGAATAATTATCAAGATGCAAACTTGTGTTACTTCTCTTCTTGGGAAGGACAAGTTATAGTAAACTTAATGCTTCTCTGTCAAATAAATCATCATCAAGTGTAATCTCGACATTTGTTACTAACCAACAATCATCTCTGTCAATTTATAAATGGATACATTGTTTGTCAAATATTTGCTATTTAAGTTCAAAATTAGTCATTGACATATTTTGTGCCTCATTTTTATCCTATTGTAACATTTTCTAGTAGCTTCACTCACTTCAACAATATTTCTTCTTACACATCCTTTTACGATGGATGATATTTCTTTTAATGTAACTCCAAGTTCAAGAAAGGTACATGAATTAGTCGAAGTCACATCTAAATAAGAATAATCATAATAACATGAAAGTATGGTTAAAAATAAAATAAAAAAATTGACAGTCACTATTAATTTTTAAGTATTTTTAGACAAAGAAATTTACCAACTATACTAAGAAGATGCTCATTTCATTTACATGAACTCCAAAATTTCTACTTGGACAACCTCCTAGAAATTTCAAGAAGAGCATATGAGTGAAAACAAAACATGTTGAAATAATTCGTATTGGTTTGTGAAAACAAAGTTTACTCTTAAAAGCATTTAAGACGTACAAGAATGACGATGTTATGACGGTCATAAAGTACCAAATTTTGGGCCTAGGGCTGGGAAACCCCATGTATGTCGATGCGAAAACTTGCATCGGCAAAAACGTGATTTTTCTAATGAAAACTGTTGCAATCGAAAAGGTCAAAGTGCAAAACAAAAAATTCCATTCAATTCATGTTCATTATTGAAGGGTGAAAGAGAACAAGGCCTCATTTCTTGAGCACAAACCAATAGCAGGCGACTGTACAAAAACAAAATATGGAGCTAACGTCTTTTTGTAGCAACAGCATCACATTTTTATCCATGTTATGTACCTCAACAACCTTTTTTTTTTGTCTTTTTCTTTTCTTCTCTTTTCTATAAATACTTTGTTTTTACATTTCAAAAATATACAATACAGCCCCACTCAAGGGAAACCAAAAAGAAGTTTCCTTATTCACACTTGAGAAAAATGAGCCATATCAATCTAAGGTGTAGAATTTACAGAGATCTCTTGCAGTACTGACGAACTTGGCTGGTCTGAATGTGGTGGGAGGACGAGCCGCTGCAGTGGCTTCAGAATGTTGGCTAATTGTGAGAATGAGGGGCGCAGGTTTGGATCACTGACAATAATAATAGCATGGAAAAGCAGTCAATAGATGAACAAAAGGAACATGAATATTATAACTTGGATGCGTAGTAGAAAAGAGTGGTGAAGAACACAACTTACGTTTGCCAGCATTCCCAGATTATCCTTGCAACCTTGGGATCCACTTCCTTGGGTATTTCGAGTCGTTGATTACGGAAACCTACAGCGCCAACAACTTGCATAGGATTCATCCCACTCCAAGGCAGTCTCAATGTAGCAAGTTCCCATAGAATGATTCCAAAGCTATAAACATCGCACCTGTGCATTTGAAGAACAATCTGTTCATGTCCTGAGATAATTTCAACTCATCTCTGCATTTTAGCCATCGTTCACGGGATTTTGGTTTGGGAGCATTTTTTTCCTCTCCCATTGAATTTTATAGATGGTTCTTAACTTGATAGATTTTTTTTTTTTTTTTAATTTTAAATTAACTACATGATCAAAATCATGTTTTCCCACCGAAACCTCATGAGGTTTACTATTTTAGTACTTTTTAAGGGAAACCCAAAAGAAAAATAGCAACTATGAATTAAAATCCCATATTATAATGAAATAAAGAAGGATCGAGCATAATACACCATAAATCCCATGTTCAAACGGTTACTGAAAATAAACTTAAGAAATACTATCATAACTCCAACTTACTTCTCATTTGAAGGCTCATTCCGAAGAACTTCTGGTGCCATCCACTCAGGCTAACACACAGAAAGCAAACGAGAAACCAGTTATGTACTGCAGTTTACAGTAAATCTGAAGAAAACATTTAAGTAATGATCAACATTCTTAGCTTCTCACCGTTCCTCCAGTTGATTTGGATGATAAAAATGTATTGTGCTTTAGGCGTGACAACCCAAAATCTGACACCTACACGGTGAAGAAATCACACCAGAGAAAATGCAATTACAAATTATAACATTCCTTCTATTTTTAAGTAATAAGTCTATATCATCCATAGATCTCACACAGATCGAACAGCCTACATTCTTGGCTACGTGACCTGGCTATGCTTGTTTTGCTTTTTCTTCTACCTGAAGAAGACAAACTCAAACTTTCTCTGCAAATTCACATGTTCATGCCCCATGGCATAGTTTAAGTTTGGTACTTGATGTGCCTTCATCTTCGGAAAATTTTCTTTTTCTTTTCTTTTCTTTTATTTTTTCTTTTTCTGAGTGTGAATGGAGTAAAGAAGATTTATTTTTTCTTTTTAGAAGGAAAAAGAAAAAAACAAAACTGTATTAAGAATGAAAGAACGAGGGAGTAGAAGAGCCATACAAAAACAAGAATACCAAACCAAAGAAAGCATAAGTAGAAACAGACGCACCCCCAGGATTCCGCAGCTTCAGAAAAAGACATTATTAGAGACAGGCTAACTGCCTGAGATATTTTCAAAGTATATTTCAATGTGATGGTGATTAACTAAGCCGAAAGCCAGCATTGTGGACTGGCACAGATCAGTTAATTGCAACATGTAAAACAACAAAGCCAAGAAGACCATTTAAGACTGGCACATCAGTTAATTTCAACATTAACTGAATTTTTAATAGGTCAAGGGAAGTGAAAGGAAAGGGACATAGAAACAACACTGAAATTGACAGCTTTCTAAGGAGAAGGCTGCAAGAGATGGAAAAGAGAACCTTTCAAGACTTGGGAAGGTTGGGTTTCGTTTTTCTAGTCCGTGGATATCTCACCGTGTCTCTATGATTCATAGTTAACAGTAACAGAGGATATCGTTTTGAATCTACCACTTCAAAACAAATATTATTTACTTTTTGGCTGTTTGATTTTTAGTTATTTTTAGAATACCTATTCCAAATAAATAGACTGTTTGATTTTTTAGTTATTTTTAGAATATCTATTCACAATATATAGACAAAGAATTTGTAACTAATAGAGTCTAGGAGGTAGTTTTGGCCAGATCACTTTATCGCCTCTCTTTAACTTCACCTTTCATTTTTTGTTGGTACTTTTTCCTGATTAACCAAAAGTCGGGTGCCCCTTGAATGTACACTTATTGCTTTTTTTTTTTTTTTTTAATCTCCCTGTTGTCTTCTGCACATTCCATGACCTTAATGACATTCGTTTATTCGTTTTAAAGGACAATTTTCGGCTGACTTCAGAACTTGGTGAATAAGTCACAAAAGTAGTAATTAATATAATCATAATCATAGACAAAAAACATCAGCAGTAGGAGATTTGTCATACCTTCACATTCCAGTTCTTATCAACCAAAAGATTTGGTGACTTCAGATCTCGGTGAACAATTGTTGGATTACTTGTATGCAAGCAATTCATGCCCCTTGCCTGCAATTGTACAACGAACTCAGAAGATGATATTTTTATCAAACGCATTAGTTGAAATAAGATATTCAAAATTAGTCATATACCACATCCAGGGCCATTTTTATTCTGCGCTTTTCATCAATTTGACAATTTGGACGGTGAATGATCCGGTACAAGCTTCCTCTGGAGTTCGATTGCATCAAGAAAATTTCAGTAAGAAAAAACAGACAAAAGCACGTAATAGTCTAAACTTTTTTCTTCTTCCTTTTTAATTCATTATAATTTTCCCTCTTATGGATGAGGGAGGAGTGGTAATTTACCTATTGAGAAATTTGAGCAAAATTGAACTCATACCTTGGAAGAAACTCAGTAACAATGGAAAGGTTGGGAGGACGAGTGACAGCACCCATAAAAAGAACAATGTTCGGATGACGCAGCTGCCGCATTATCAATACCTTACATCACAAGAGATAATGTGAGTCCCACTGTCAAAGATAGTTGATTGAAGACATAAACTCAAACAAGATGCAAGTATAATAAGCACTCCCGGTAACTACTTTTTCATATTAGTTGCATTTCTCAAGTTACAAGAAAACAAATTGACCATATGAAGCAACACCAAACTTCATGAAAATTTTCCTATTTCGACCATTTTGTCTTGTTAAATCACCAATTGATCTAAAAACTTAAGCTGATGAGTCATAAATTTAATATTATATCATCTAACTCTCTCCATCATTTGTGGGCTTGAAATGAAAAAGATCCAGCGAGCGGAAATCAATACTAATTGAGGAGGAAATAACATTACATAAGTTTGAACACAGAATCTCATTGTACTACTTGCTCATGCTCTAATACCATGATAAATACCAATTTAAACAAAAACTTAAGTTGATGAGTGAAGGTAAATTTAATATTATTTCATCTAAAAAGAAATTATTATTTGTATGAAAGTAACTGCTCCACTTACTTCTCTTTTGAACTCAGCTAAAGCAGCACCAGAAAAATCCTGGTCTAAGAATTTCTTCACAGCAACCTCCTGCAAGTCCGTCAATTACCATCAGTACCATCAGGATGTTAGGGGCTAGAAACGCAATAAAGTGTGATATTACTTAAATACTAATGTGTAATTTTTTAAGAAGTCAAGGACCAAAGAGCAAGGAAGGAAGAATTCAATTATTAAGATTTGTTAGATATTGAGGTGTGATGGAGAGCGGGAAGACAAACAATATTTTTTTTTGCTGACCAAGCAAGCAAGACACAGAGAGAACAGAGAGGTTAAAAACGTGGAAAAACCTGTTGTCCATATAGTTAACAGCTTGAAATTAAATTTTCTAAATAACTAGAACACGGTAACAACTGATCAAAGCTAGAGGTTCTATATTCAACTTTAACAATGTCGAGTATTTAGATTTAATGGTAGTTGATAATTTCAACATAATAAGTCAGGCATTTTATCATAACAAGACACTGGGGAGTTACCAGAATCCACTTGGATCAGACAAGTTATTGAACCTAAAGAAATGAAAAAATGAATGTGCTAAGTTTAATATTGGAAAACTGGCTACAAAATGCAATAACATAGAAATAGACTTAATATAACTCACTGTGTCATTCCAATCAGCATGGTAGACTTCTCCATATGAACCTATATATAGAAAACGTGAAATTAAAATAAGCAAATTAAGATTTCCAGGGAAGTAATGGTAAACTATTTCAAAGGTTTAAACAATTCAAAAGAGAGCAATTTGGAAATAAGTTTGACCATGGGGCAACCACTCAAGTAATAAATATTTTGTTTTTTATCAGCCATAGCGTACCTAGTCCAATCCTTTCACCAATAACGAGGTCCTCCCATTGGATTTCACATTGACCTACGTCCACATCATCATAAACTTGCTCAAACCTATTTGAACTTGGATTGACCAACAGGCCAGGATTTCCCGAATCCTTCAATATCAAATTGGTTCCAACAGATCTATCGTATGTGAACTTTCTACGGTTATCAAATCTGATTAAATTGTCTCGTCCATCAACAGCATCTACCTTTTCATCCTCCATGTCTGTATTTCCAGAATGTTCTCCATTGGACTTTCTGCTCTGTTCGTCAATGAAGGGCAAAATATTAGGCTCCATCATTCCAAATGCCGGCTGAGCGTACATATTTGATGAAGAACTTCCAACTTCAGGACTTCTAACCGATGCACTCAAGTCATTAGATGTTCCTGAACCACCAGGTTTAACATTTTCAGAGCCAGTAGAATTGGAAGAAGATAATGCCATATTATGATCATTAGGCCCACGGCTGATTCTTGGAAAACGGCCCTCCATATAATCGTACTCATTTTTATTGGGAACTGCATTAAAAGCAACCCGATTTTTCCATAATGGTACAGGAGGATGCCCAATAGTAGGTTTCTGGAGCTCCTCACTTTTATTATCTGAGAACTTGTTAGGAATGAAACTTTTTCCAGTTCCTCTTATTTGGAAAGGATTAAGATCCGCAAAAAGATTTTTGGAATCCTCGGAACTTTGACCAAATGGAACTACATTGACATTCAGTCGAACATTACCGTCACCAAAATGGGCCCCTTTGTATCGAGAAGTCCCAGTACCTAACAAGGAAAGATTTTCTATTAATCTGGAGTTATTCTAGCAGGTGCTGCAGAAATAATGTAAATTCCATCCTACACACACCTGAGCTTGATGGCACAGACTCTGTCCTTCCATAGCCCAGTTTCCCATCCATCAGTGAGATGGCCTCTGCTCCAAAGTTTTGACTGCTGCCTTCCTCAAGTCCCGATGTTGGTTTCGCAGAAGAAATTCCAACATCATTGGAGTGGTGAAGAGAAGGAATTCTGCTTACTTTAGGGTTGTAAGGCTTAAAGTTAGTAGTGTCCTTTGCATTAAATATGTCTGCTGGTAGAAGTGTTCCAGGAGCTGCCATTAGATCAACCAAAAACTCCCTGAAAGCAGAAATTAAACATTCATATAAATTGATTCTGGTCTAACTGTGTATAACACTAAATGAGCCTTTTAGGCCTGGTATTAGATCATTCTCATTTTTAGTTTCCATGAATAAGAAACAAGGTTTTGTTTAATTGAACCACCAAAATTCCAAGGGGAAAGAAACCCCAATAACTGCAACAGAGTTAAAGAAGCTTCCCAATTGATTATAATAGATTTTCTTGGCAAAGTTTTCTTTCAATGAAAAGTTTGGTTCCTTGTACAAAATAAAATTTCTTAATAACTCCATTAGGAAAAAAATGAAACAATACAAGACATACAAAAAACGAAGCCCACAAAAAACTTTTCATTGGTAACCACTAATCTTTCTCTCTAAGGGGAAGCGATAGAACAGAAAACAGAGAACAGAGAGAAAGTAGGAAACTTGAATAAAAATACAATCTTGTGCCCCGGAAGACTTGTGATTGATCCTTGGAAAGTAGGAAACTGATCTAAATTCTTTGTTTAGAGGTATTGATCCTTGCAATTTCAGATCGATCTGATCACTGAAGGAATTTATCATGGGACACCCTTAAGTTCCTTTCAAACCATAATCCAACAAGCAACGCTTTGATGGCATTAACCCATAACAAAGTAGCTTTGTAAATAATGAAACAGGAAGATCTTTTAGGAAACACAGGAGATGCTTCAGACTAGGTATGTTTACTTGTGACACATTAATTAGAATAAAGAAAATAAAAAACTATTAGACCACCAGTTCACCCAAAAGTTCAAGCTAGTGGTTAAAGGCAAATTTAATTATATGCACTAACACTCCCCCTCACTTGTGGGCTTGAAAATTTTGAAATGCCATGGAAATCAATTTTAATTGGAGAGGAAACAACAATGCAAAGGCTTGAATACATGACCTCCTTAGGTCACCTGCTCTGATACTATATGAAAACACCAATTCACCCAGAAGCTTAAGCTAATGGTTAACGCAAATTTAATTATATGCACTTACAAAAAACAAAACAAACTGTGAAAGTGTCAAGTGGAACAGATTATCTAAGAAAGCTTCAATAACGATGAACACATAACTATCTTACCCAAACAAAATAGTATCTATTACGTATGACTCTTTTACCCAGTTATTTAAATTCAATTTCACCATTAGTAAATGAATAAATGAAACAGAAGACGAATATACCCCTTTTAAGACAAGAAATATTTAATTGAATAAATGAAATAAGGGAAGACCCCAAGCATCTAAAGGTTTACAAAAGAAAACAAGGGTATACCTTTCATCCTCCAACTTTATAATGTTGACAGCATCTTCTTCAACACCAGTATAGTGACTACCTTTAACAAGCCTACAAGGCATCTTGATACTGTCAGCTAACACCTATATCCAGAGAAGAATGTGATATGTTCTTATAAAGTCAGTAAAGCTTTTGTTTAACAATAATAAAGCTTTAGAAAATGTAATACAACAATATACCACTAAAAACAGTGTTGCTGGAATTTGTCACACCCAGACAATTTTATAGTTTTTATTTTCCTGAAACCTTATTGGGGTTCTAGGACCTGTATTTAAAGGGTGCAATGTTAAAAAGAAAACTGAACTTTATCAAGTTATCCATATTGGCAGTGTAACCACATGCTTTATTACCCTGAACAAGCTATTTCACATGGAAAAGCTCTAACATAAGCCATCATGAGTCCTGACCACACATAGTACTACATCTTAATCTTCAATAAAGATGAGGTTGCATGATACTACAGATATTTAAGAGACATTTGCAACTACCAACCTTGAAAAGCAATGCACGATGTCTTGAGAGGCCAATATTAATGGAACCGATAGGCAATACACTGGTGTGAAGAGAAGTCCTTAACTCTGTGCTTCTTTCCATCCACCTTGCTAGCATAAAATGGGCGTCCTTTACAGGTCCCCCCATATGTCCCATAACAAGCTCGGCAAGCCTCTGAACCAAAACCCTGACCTCAGTCCCAGGGCAATCTGCAATACATTGAGCAATTTGCACTAGCTCTTCTAGTGCAGGATCAATAGTCATATTGACCATCACAACTTCAAAGCCAGAACTACCAAAGCTTGCTTCAATATCAGATAGCGATGGAATTTTTCCTTGGACTGCTGAATCCGTAGAAAGGACATCATAAAACCCATTGACCACTTTTTCTTCATAGTCAAGCACATTGTATTCCTTAAAATGCAATAAAAAAAATAATATTAGTTAAAGACCTAATATTCCTACAATTTAGAGTAGCAAGTATAAAGCATATCAATGCAACGTGAAAAAGAAAATGTCTAACAAGGCTGTGGTAATTCCAGATCCACCCATGTTTTTTTATTGAAACAATTGCATTCATTGGGAAAAGAATGAAAGAATACAAGAAACAGCCCTCAAAAAACTCTTAAGAAAAAGGCTCCGACTAAGTAAAACGTTTCTTACCGAATACTAACAAAAGGTCATTGAAATCAAAGGCCAAATAGAAACTCATTGAAATCAAAGGCCAAATAGAAACCTGAAAACCCACCAAGACTCAAATATCACAAGGGTCCCTCTCCACACCCTAAAACCTCTATTATTTCTCTCCCCAAATATCTCATAACAAAGCACACACCCATCAAGCCACAGGAACCGATATTTCTAGTTAGCAAGCAGATCAAGAAACTTCTTGATCATTTTGTTGATACCCCTCTGGTGAGCATGCACAACCCCAAACTACGAAACGAAACGGTTCCACACGAATCTTGCAAACTGATAGCCCAAAGTAGGTGATCCAGCCTTCTTCTGCATTCTGACAAAGAATACAACAAAAATGACCCACTAAAAAGGCAACATCCTCAAGAGTCAATCCATAGTGTTCACACGACCCAATAAAACTTCCCAGGTAAAGAACTTGAGTTTCTTTGGAATTAATCCTCTCCAAGATATCAAGACATACACACTAGTGTAAGAAGGATCCGAAAGGTGACAAAAGAAAGATTTGCAAGAGGAAACCTCTAAGGGATCAATACAACATAAACCAAAGAATCAGAGATCAAACAATCGTTGAGAATGGACAAAAGATATAAACGAGGAAACGTATAGTATAGGGGCATATTTCCACTAATCTTCCCAAAAATAAGTTTCTTTACCATCTCCAACAACTCAGCGTACGCAATAGGAGAAAGGGGGGGCTGAAGAGAGATATCCTTCCATGGATTCAGGTACTGATCTTTAACCCCACTCCCAACCACTCAAAGGGACGAGGACCACACTTACTACCAGTGAACCAATGTATACTTTACAATATATTGATGCAGCAAATGCCTTCTGGATTGACTAGAAAGTGTTGCAAACATAACAAGCAACAAATTCTCTTAAACAAAATTAACTGAAAACAATTAATTCTACACTTCTTGTTTCAAATATGTTTCTTTTAAACTTCTCTTAGATAGTTATTTACAAAAGGGGTCATGATTTTTTCCCATGAACCGAACAACTCTGAGATTATGCAGGTGCCTGATGGTTTGTGTTCATGATAGTTTTTCGATTTCAGTTATTGACGTAGTTAGTCTAAACCAATGGAAATGCTAGTCGTAGTAAATCTATTTCTCACAAATGAACTATCCCAGACACGATGAAATGTAGAGGAAGCAAAAAATGATATCCTGAATTCTCGCCCACTCAGCATGCTTATAATGTAAAGTTAATAAGTAGCACAGTGCCCAAGTACGACTATAAATGACAACTTTCGCGCACTTGGACATGAGTGTAGGTGGCGTAATGCAATGAGATGAGATATGTAACTATTGTCTTATAGCAGCATAGTCCTTGAATCTTGTTCTCATTGGTTTTGTTTACTATGCTGATACTCAAAATTTGGTAAAAATGAACTCCCCAGAAAGGCAGAAAGCAAGAATCTCACCCAATATTGTCTCGAGAGCACCTCGGCAGCATCTCCCTGGTCCCTGGCAGTAGAATCAATCCGATGATTTCCCAAGCTCAAAAGTGTCGCTGCTCGAATTTGATCCTTCTCTGGATCATCCCGGAAGTCCGAATTCGATGCGCTAATAGCTAGGGCAAGCTGAACCTGAAACTCCTCCTCTGAAGAAAAGTAATCAGACCGATTGGGAGGCACCGAAACCTGAGTTACACTTCCACCCCCTGGAGAAGTTATTGCCAGCGACGGCGACGATGAAGGACTAGGGGGAGAGTTACCGGAAGTCTGACCCGGAGCAGTTGCAGGACGATTATCAGAAACACATGGTGAAGACGACGCTGCTGCAACAGGCGACGGATTCTCGTTGGACCGATTCGGCTCGTGATTGCTTCCTATATGAAACTTCTTGAAAATGTGTTTCATCCCTCTTCTTCAATCTCTCTTTCCTTCACTTCCCTTCACTTCCTCAGCCACTTTCAATCACTCCACAGCTCCACCAACTTCAAACTCCTCTCTCTAAAACCACCGATTCTTCCTCTTTGATCCTCAAAACTCAATTCTAAACTCTCTCTGTCTTGTCTCCTGCTTGATTGTTCGTTCTCTCTCTCTCTCTCTCTCTCTGCTGTTTGCTTTTCTTGGTCACGACGGTCAAGAGAGAATGGTTTGGAACTTGGGAGGGAAAATGAATTACCGCGTGAAGAAAAAATTGCGCACCTACGTTGTGTCTTTTTGCGCACACTCGTCTTTATATCCGTCAATATGGGGCGTACTGAGTTTCTTAATACGTGTTGGTTTGTGTGTTTACAATTGAAGTGGCCGAAATTCAGTAAATGGTAACAATTTTTTACATTCCACTAATCAACGGATCTACGCTGACTGTTCCCCGCACTCACCCAATCACAACCCACCAACTCAGCACTAAATTCAATATACTCTGCCTGTTTGAGCAAAACCATCCATCCATCTTCCTTTTACAAGAGAAAACACTCTAAGATATAATTCTTTTTTAAAATTGTCAAAAATAGCAAATTTGACAAAATATTTACAATATATAGCAAAATTTTTAAATTTCATCATTTATATAATCGAAAATTTTGTTATAATTGGTAAATATTATAATTTATTTACTATTTTAAAAATGTCCATTTTAAAATGAAAATTGTATGTACTTTCCTTTAAACTTATACGTGAATGATGGATGATGTATAATTAAATTTGTTTTTTATTTGTTAGTTAGAGTTTTTCGATCAATATATGGTAATTTAAGGTGGTATATGTGTATGGGTTTTGTGAGTTTTGATAGTATAAGATTATATCTCAAAATCAATTGACAATGAAGTGAGTGGTTCGTATATATTATTAGAATTGTGAGTTTTTTTTTCACTTGATCTCAACAAATATTAATGTTCTATCTTAGATTGATTATATATTGATAATATATCGGGAAACAAAAGACATGTTGGATTAAGTAGATTGTTGGTTTGTTAGTAGCACAAGTGACACTACTATCGTAGTGTGTTTGGGTAACGTATTGAGTTGTGAGCTTTTGGACCACGATGTAAGGAGTTGATAAGGTATAAAAATTGTTGTGTTTTTAGATATAGAACTCGCAAACTTTTTGAGTCAAACAATTAGTAGAGTCCATAGCTCCGCATGTGTTAACTCTTCCTTTTTGACTCATTGAATCAAACAGTTTGTATGTGTCGAGCTAAAGTTGGTCAATGATGTCTTTTTGGTTTGCTAGTTAGAATATAGGTGACATGTGTATTCTTTAAGTATCACTCTTCGTGTGATTTATTGATTGTGAACATGTTTAATTTGACCACAGTTTATAACTTATGTGGGGATTATGCATGTGTATGTCACACAAAATTATGATATTCATGTGTATACCCTTCTCTTCTTCTTGTCGTTTCATTTGCATGACGTAAGTTTATAGTTGTGAGTTACATGAAATATGCTTAGATTTTGTTTATGTTCATGTAATTTACACATGTTCATGCATGAAATTAATGCATGCTTGACAAATTTAGCATATATGAAATTGTTGTACGTTTCAAATAATACGAATTAGTAGAATTTATACATGTTCATGCACGAAATTGATGCATGCTTGACTAGTTTAACATATATGAAATTGACTCACGTTTGAAAGAGTACGTATTAAGAATCCAAGACAAATTTAGGTTCCATTAACATGAAGTCTTCAATTCACGAGATGTGTACACATGATTGTAAGGCTTGAATGAAATTTAAATGCGTATTTCCTTCTACACAATTTTAGTTAAAAGCAACAATGTCTTGTCCATGCATTGTGCAGCCAATTAGAACTGCTTTTGGTTCATATTTCAATTTATCAAAGACGGCATAGAAGTAGCAATTTTGTTACTATTATAATATATATCGTATATCCAAAATAAAAAAGATAAATTAGTTTGGATAGACTATATTTGCCGATGTTTTTAATACTTAATTGTGATACTTCTTTAACTATTTAAACTATCATTCTCAATGGATTTTTCACGTTTGAATCACCGTGCATGTTGTAGAGATTTTAGAAAGTCAGATATTTACAACACTTGAATGTTTACATATCAAATGATAGCCTATCTTGTATTGAATGATGTATTAACAATATTGAAATATGTTGCTTGGAAAAATTAGAAAACAAAAACAAAAACAAGGTAGTACGTAAACTAAAGAAATTTTATAATCATAGAATAGTAGGAATCAAGAGTTGAACGTAGTCAAGAGTAAATGTCTAACATGAGTACAAAAGTAAAAGTAAAATAAAAGATGACAAGTCAGGGAAACAATTAGAAGAAGTTAGGTGTAAAATGGAAACGAGGGAACAAGTGATTAAATCACAAGGAAGTATATCGTTTTTTTTTTCAACACCTAATTAACCAAATTTATAGTACGTTAATGAGATTTAGATAATTACATGTCATTAACAAACTACAACATTGTATACAAAATTGAATTTAATCAAATTGCAATAGTCGTCATTTTTTAAGAAAGGTTGAAGCAAGAATAGCACCTTAATCTTACACAATGTTAGATTATAACATTTTCCATCAAATTAAGTCATGTGACACAGGGAGTGAATGTGAACTTGATGATTTTCCCTATGTGTCGCCATTCGAACAAGCGTGTATGATGAGGTGAGGTGTTTGTAAATCAATCTATATAAAAAATGATTTTTTCATTGTTCACACGAGATAGATGAAAAACATACTTCTCTTATTTCTATCTCCATGTTTTTTTTTCACGACCATGATTTGTTATGTTTTTTAGTACAACCAGAAGGGTGCGAGTATTCCAATCGACTTTCAGTGCATATACGATTAAGACATAGGAGATGTTTGCCTGTTTTATCATAGAGACGTCATGAAGAGTCGCAAAACATCATAAATCCGCAACCCAACCCTCTTTTTACAAGCTTATGTTTCGTAGGTTTTATTTGAAGCCGTTGTTTTATAATTGTTGTTATTGCGAACGTGTAGTTGTTCAATTTTGTCGCTGTGTTTTGTGCTTAATATCCACTCAATTGTAGTCGTTCAACACTACTTAATTTAAAAACAAGGACATTCTAATAATTGTAAGTAAAGAGGGATTAAAAGCGAAAACAAACTATTTTTATGAAATGATAAAAAAGAAAGTAAAAATATAAATATTGGAACCAGTAAAAAAAACGAATCAAAACCCATAATGAAATTATTAAAAGTATGATATTTTAGAATTTTAGAACTAAATTGAAACTTTAGTAAACACTTAAATACTAAAACCACCGACATTTTAAAATTTAGAAAATAAATAGAAGTGAGTAACAATATTAACTAAAATATGTACAGAACGTAGCAAAAACTTAGAAACTATCAATAATAGACACTAATATACTTTTATTCGTATTTATCAATATCACTAATAGATACATTTATACGGTTCTATCAATCACAATCACGGTCATAAATAAAATACCAATTTTTTTTCTATATTTATAAATATTTTTTAGTTGGAGATTTACGTTGAATTTTCAAATAGAAATTATGAAAAGGGATAGTTTTCCAAATTATTTATTACATTTCTCATTAGCGGTATTTTAGGTACAGTTTTCCAAAAAAAGAAAGTCATACGTATGGGCTTTGGGCCCGCCCCTTGCATTGACACGCATGAAGCCCAAATGCAAAAGTTCTCTGTCCCCAACAGTGTTTCTTCGTCTTCCACGGTTCACTCGCTTCCATTTCTTGACAGAGATCTAACATTCTATCTATCTCTCGCGCGCGAATTATTTCATCTGATCTCAAACAACCTTTGATCTCCCACCATTTTGCTTTGAAATGCTACAGCCTGCATTTGTTATTTGAAAAATTCAAATTCCATTGCGTTTGACATGGCTTTCATGGCTGTACTGGAATCTGATCTTCGTGCGCTGTCTGTTGAAGCTCGCCGCCGTCATCCGGCCGTCAAAGATGGAGCTGAACACGCTATTTTAAAGGTCCAACTTTATGCTTCATCATCTTATACCAAGTGTGGACTGTGTGCGTTTATTAATTGGCTTCACAATAGTTGCGTTTGTATTTGTATATTTTGATTATTCAATTTTAACAGCTGATTGGAAGCCGTTGGAGTTTGATTTCTGGTTTGAATATGGGTAGTAAATAAAGTAACCGAAACAAGCAAAGAGTGTTGAATTTCTTGTTCCAATAACATTTTGTTCTGTGTGTGTGGCGTGGGTGCGGGGCTATTTTCAAGAGAAATGGACCTGTTCTTCAATCTATCTACAAGTAAAGAAGTAAAGAGTTGAATTTTCTGGATGGATGGTTATTGTTGCAACCTGGTAGCGTCAGTCAAGGAAGCATGGATGCTATACAACATAATTTATAATCAATGCTTTGATATATTAGGTTGTCATGAATTTTATCGCATAGAGTATTAGGAATGACATGCATTTTGATATTTATCTTCATTTTTCGGTTTGCAGCTTCGAACAATGTCATGTCCAAGTGACATAGCAGAAAATGAAGACATATTGCGAATTTTTCTGCTGGCCTGTGAAGCCAAAACTATTAAGTTGAGTGTAATTGGGCTTTCATCTCTACAAAAGCTCATATCACATGATGCAGTTAGTCCTTCTGCCTTGAAAGAAATACTTCTTACGCTGAAAGATGTAAGTTTTTAATAGTAGTCATGGTTTGCTGCTTTTTTTATATTGTTAAGGGAAATTATAAACTTAAGGGAATTATTTTCATCGACTACTTTTATTACATTAAGGACTATATACTGCTTATTGTGATTTTCATTACTGAAACTTTAATATGAGTCGATCAACTATTTTTGTTATGTTAAGCTAATTACAAGTTAGCTTATGATGCTTGATAATAAAATATAAATCTATAGTTAACTAATGTCAATTACAACATAAGTTTGTTATTACCCTTCTACCACCCAAAGAGTTGTCCTTTTCGCTCTAGCAAGTTTTAGTTGTGGGAAGTGGGATGCTCTTTGGTTGGAGAGACTCTCTTTGCACTGGTGGGTTCCAGTTCTCATTCAATTGAAACATGAGTAGCCAGAGATCCGATCTTCACTTGATGAGTTCAATTTTAGGCTTGGGAGAAGGATGTCGATGTTCATGTTTGGAATTCTGATCCCAATGAGGGTTTTTCTTGTAAGTTCTTTTAAAGCTGTTGTTGGATCTATCTTCTGTTAGTGAATCGGTTGTTATTGTGGTTTGGAGGATTAAGGTCCCTAAGAAAGTTAAGTTCTTTACCTAGCAAGTCTTATTCGTCTCGTGAACACTTTGGATAGACTTATGAGAAAAATACCTACGTCAACGAAACCTTTTTGTTGTACGTCAACATAACATCTTTTAGCCTTTAGATGGCAATCATGGTGGCGTTCTAGTGAGTTATCAGTAGGGGATAGAGGACACATGGAGAATGGAGGAAGGGGGTTGTTTTTTTTTTTTGAAAAGGAAACGAGTCTCACTATCATTAATATTGAAAAATAGAGAGATAAAAGCTTAATGTACAAGAGGGTTATACATAGAGCAATTTGGGAGGGAAGGATCCGCAGGCGCACCCAGGCATCTCAACTATAGGTTGACACCCCTTAGCACCCTCTTCATATCCCTGAAACGAAAATAAAAATCCTTATACTAGGCCCTATTTTCAATACAAGAACAACAAAAAAGCCACAAATACTAGGCCAAAATTAATAATCTGTCCATACAAGACATAAAACAAACAGGAAGCAAGTCGAGAACAAATGAATTTAATCCTCGAATAAGCAGAGAACTGGTCGAAGCATAGGGCTAATCCAAAAGACAAAATGTCCGAGGACTTCAAAGTCGAGAGGCTATATGATATGGAACCCCTAGGCATTGGATCTAAGAACCATGTTAAACAACAAGACTCAAAGAACACAACCCCAACAGCCGCAAAACCAATTTGATTTCAACCCCTAAGATAGGCTAGATTCAAGTTACTTAGATGATCTAAGAAACCAAGGATCAGACGAAGTTAGAAACTCCCATCAACCCTCGATAGCACTCCACAAGTAAGACAAATCAATTCTCACTTGAATGCTCCAAATATTCGTGCATTCTATCACAAGAACACACAAGAACAAAATTCTACATTCTAGAATTTTCAGATTTCATTCATCCAAATTCTTCTTTTTAAATGTGGCTATTACAAACCTATTTATACTAATTAAAAGATTAAATGAAAGGTCACAACATTTAATTTTATGCTCTTTCAACTACCCTAATAAATGAAAACACATAAATACATAATTCCTTAAACATTTAATATTATGACTTTTGGGTTGCCAAAATAACTCCTCAATTTCCAAGCATTGCATCTTTTCAACTTTTTCTTTTGATTCAATTCTGATTTCTTGATCCATATCACTATAAAGGCTGGCCAGTTTAACAAAATTTCCTACAAAGAGTATTCTTGAAAAAATTTGGATAATGAACACCATGAAGTTGCATTCAAACAAGCAGAATCATAACGTTCCATCCAACGATGGCTTATCATGGAAAACCCTTTGATTTCTTTCAAACCAAACTTCAACTAAGAGTGCTTTCACTGTGTTTACCCACAACAAATCTGCTGTCTTCTTCTTCAAGGTTGGATCGACAAGGATTTGAGTCACATTCTTCTTAAAATCTTGATAAAACACCCAACAAATATTAAAGGTTTGGAGAAGGCGGAACCAACATTTAGACGCAAAGATGCAGTCAAATAAAAGGTGCTGGATATTTTCCAGATTATCAACACAATGGGGGCGGCATATATGAGGTCAAAGATTACTTTATGCAAATCAGTTCTGTCCAGCCTCCTCACATATTATGTCTGTTTTCCTCATGCCAGAATCTGCCCTAAGCTCATTGGAAAGAATCATGAGGAAGTTGTTTTGGGAAGGAAACAAGGGAGGAAAGCCAAGTCACTTAGTAAAATGGGATGCTGCATTAAATCTTATAAAGACGGAGGACTCAGTATGGGCAAGTTGAAGCATAAGAATCTGGCCTTATTGCCTAAGTGGGGATGACGTTTCTCAGAGGAACAAAATTCTCTATGGTGTCAAGTGATTAGAAGCAATCATGACAGCAGTATTTTCAATTGGCATTTAAATGGAAAAGGATTTGTGAGCCTAAGAAGTCCTTGGATTAGCATATCAAGGCAATAGCGTAAACTTGATTCATTGGCTCTCTTCAAATTAGGTGATGCCAACATAATACTATTTTGGAAGCACCCTTGGATGGGCAATATTACCTTGGAGTGTAAATTCCCAAGATTGGTTAGGATTGCACTCAATCCAAATGGGTCAATTTCAGATCATTGGGACTCTTCTACACGCTCTTGGTCCATTTATTTCAGAAGATTGCTCAATGATGAGGAAATATTAGACTTTCATGCCTTGTTAACTCAGATTTCTTCTTCACAGCCAGTCACCTTTCCAGATCGAAGGATTTGGTCCCTTGAAACATCAGGCTCCTACTCGGTAAAATCTTTGGTTAAACATCTTTCTACATCTTCTCCATTGGATGTTTCTATGTACAAAAGGCTTTGGCAATCTAATAGTCCAAGAAGGGTAAATATCTCTATATGGATTATGTTGTTTGAAAAATTAAACTGTGCTTCAGTACTCCAAAGAAAGCTTCTTTCCCATGCCCTCTCACCTCATGCCTGCCCCATTTGTGTTGATAATCTGGAAAATATCCGACACCTTTTAATTGACTGTCTTTGCTTCTAAATGTTGGTTTTGCCTTCTCCAAGCATTCAATATTTGTTGGGTTTTTTTTATCAAGATTTTAAGAAGAATGCGTCTCAAATTCTTGCCGGTCCAACCTTGAAGAAGAAAACAGTTGAATTGTTGTGGGTAAACGCAGTAAAAGCTCTCTTTGTTGAAATTTGGTTTGAAAGAAACCAAAGAGTTTTCTTTTGTGTTTGTTTTGCGTTTGGGCATTACTCCTTTGTTATGTGTTTTAGCTTGGTTGGATTTGATGGGGGTGCTATGGGGGTGTCAACCTTGTTGAGATGCCCAGGTGCACTCCCTGATCCTTGGTTACATGCTCATTGTATAATTCTCTTGTACTATGAGCTTTTGTCTCATTATTATTATATTAATATTAATATTAATAAAGAGGCTGTCTCCTTTTCAAAAGAAAAAGAAACCAAAGAGTTTTCCATGATAAACCTTCGACTTCGATGGAACGTTATGATTATGCTCGGTTGAACGCATCTTCATTGTGTTCATTATCCAAATATTTTTAGGATTACTCTTCACAGGAAATTTTGTTAAATTGGCCAACCTTTGTAGCCTCCCCATTTTAAAGTCCTTGATCATTATATCTTTCGGATCAGGCTTCTTCTTCAACCAGTTTTCTGCTCTATCAAGGATTCTTCTTCTTTGTTCTCGGCTGTTGCCTTTGTTTTGGACAGATTATGTATCATTAGTTTTGGCCTTGTATTTGTGGTGTTTTGTTTTGATCTTGTATTGGGTATAGAAACCTAGTATAAGGGTTTTATTTTTGCTTCTTAGATGTGATGAGGGCACTAAGGGGGTGTCAACCTAGTTGAGATGGTTGACACCCCCGAGTGCGCTGTTGATCCTCTCCCTTTGCTTTTTGTATAACCCTCATGTACATTGAGCTTTGTCTCTCTATTTTTCAATATTAATAATAGTGAGACTTGTATCCTTTTAAAAAAAAGCTTCATTGATGATAGTAGTTTATTTGATCCTCCTTTAGTTAGGGGTAAGTTTACTTGGGCTAACTGTAGGGCAGCAATGAGGATTGACAAGTTTCTCTTATCGGAGGCCTGGACTGAGAGGTTTGGAATCCCTTGATAGTCAAGAGGGTCTAGAATTGCTTCAGATCATTGGCCTATCTTTTTTATCTTCTCCTCCGGATTGGGGTATGTATCCTTTCCGGTTTGAGAATATGTGGTTGGATCATCCTTCATTCAAAGCTAATATTTTTTCTTGGTGGATTGTACCAGTTCAAGGAAGATGGGAGGGCTATCGGTTATGGAGAAGTCAAGAGCTCTAAAAGGTTAGCTTAAAGGGTGGTATAGAGAGGTTTTTGGAGATATCCATATTAAAAAGGAGGTTGTTGCTAGGATTGATGAGATTGATGCCCAAGAGTTGGAAGGACCCTTGGATAACGCTCTCAAGGAGAGAGGTTCAGTTTAAGAGGGGACCTTGCTCAGGAAAACGTTAGCTTGAACCAAAAGTCTAAAATTAAGTGGGCTAAGGAAAGGGATTGTAATACTTATTTTTTCCATAGAATTGCGAGTGGTAGAAGGAACAAGAATCATACAGGCTTTCTGTTTTTAGACAATGGGGAGAATACAAGAGATGGTAAGGTGATTGAGGAGGAAATCATTAAGTTCTTCTCAAGTTTTTATAGTCTTGAAGTTAGAGCCAAGTTGTTAGTGGAGGGTATAGATTGGAACCCTATCTCGACTAGGGAGGATGAGGATTTGGTGGTTTGTTTTACTATGCTTGAGATTAAAAAGGTTTTCAGTTGCAATAGGAATAAATCTCCAAGCACTTATGGCCTTTATATGGCTTTCTTTCAGTACAAGTGGAATCTTGTCAAAGGAGATTTGGAGGGAGTGTTTAAGGAATTTTATGAAAGGGGTATTTTAAATAGTTCATTGGTGGAAAACCTTCGTTTGCTTGATTTCTAAAAGGGATAATGCTAATAGGGTTAAGGAATTTCGGCCTATTAGTCTTATTACTAGTGTTTATAAGATTTTGGCTAAGGTTCTTGCTAATCGATTAAGGAAAGTTATGCCGTCTACCATTTATGAGGCTTAGGGTGCCTTTGTGGCGGGAAGGCTGATTTTGGATCAAGCTCTTATAGCTAATGAAGCCATTGAGGAGTATAGATCGAGGAAAAAAGAAGGTGTGTTGCTTAAGCTTGCTTTGTATTTAGCTTTCTACGACTGTTGTTCTGTTTGGCTTGATTATTTTAATTTGGAATTCGTTTTTTAGATTGCCATCTCCTTTGTTGCCTAAGTTTAGCTTTTGTTGTAGTCGTTGACTGAATTCTTCTTTATTTCTCTTGCTCTTAGTATTATACTCTTGTACTTTGAGCTTAAGTCTCTTTTATTAATAATAAATAAACAAACCCGTCTTTGTTTGAAAAAAAAAGATAAAAAGAAAAGGTGTATGACCATGTGGATTGAGATTCTTTTGGATAGAGTTTTGATGAAAAAAGGTTTTGGTTATAAATGGAGGATGTGGATGTGGGGGTGCATGAGGAATGTGAAGTATTCTATCCTCATTAATGGCCAGAGGGTCAATTCAAGCCATAAAAGGTTTAAGACAAAAGGATCCTCTGTCTCCTTTCTTGTTCTTATCTGTGGTGGGTGTTTTAAGTCGGATCATTTATAAAGGGTGGAAGGAAACATTATGGATCCTTTTAGGGTTGGAAGGAATGAAGTCGCACTATCGCATCTTCAATTCATGGATGATACAAGGTTATTTTGTTATGAAAAAGAGGAGTCCTTCCTCATTCTCAACCATATGGTGGCTTTCTTTGAAGATATGCTTGGGTTAATACTATTTTTGGAATTAACATTGATCATGTTAAGTTGCAGAGGTGGGTGGAGGTGTATGATTGAGAGGTTGGCTCTTTCCCTTCATTGTATCTCGGGCTTCCCTCAGGTGGAAATTCAAGAGCTTTGACCTTTTGGGATCTTGTCCGTTTGAAAATTCGTAAGAGATTGGCGGTGTGGAAGAAAGGGTTCTTTTCAAAAGCTGGCAGATTAACCTTGATTAGGTCGGTGCTAAGTGGGGTTCTGATCTATTTTTTTCCTCTCTTTAGGGCCCCTAGCTCGGTGTGCAAGAGCTTAGAAATACATGAGAGATTTTCTGTGGGAAGGGGTGGAGGAAGGTCATGGACTCCATTTGGTCAACTGGGAAGCGGGGGGCGCTCTGTGAGTTAGAGGGTTTAGAGATTGGTAATCTAAGATTCCGCAACAGAGCCTTGTTGGCCAAGTGGTTTGGTCAAGTGGTTTGGTGCTTTCCTCTTGAGTCTGATTTTTTATGGCATAGGATTATTGTGAATAAGCATGGAACCCATCCTTTTGAATGGACAACAAAAGGGGCTAAAGGCACACCTTGTAATCCTTGGAAAGATATCTCTTTTGAGCATCCAAATTTTTTCCGGTTTACTTGTTGCTTTGTGGGGGAGAGTAAGGATACATATTTTTGGGAGTTTGTTTTGATGTGGTTTGGAGGACCAGGGTTCCTAAGAAAGTCAGGTTCTTCATCTAGCAAGTTTTGCTTGGTTGACACTGTTGATAGGCTTGTTAGGAGGAGGACTTCACTTGTTGGGCCTTTTTGTTGTATGCTTTGTTGGAAGGCGGAGGAAAACCTTGATCTTCTTTTTTGGGATTGTTATTATGTGTGGGCTATGTGGAATTTTTTTCCTACATGAGTTAGGTGTTGGCCATTCTGCCCATCGGGGCATTTGTTTGACGATTGAGGAGTTCCTCCTCCATCCGTCCTTCAGAGAGGGGGGGTGGGGGGTTATGGCTTGCTTGGGTGTGTGTTATCTTGTGGAACATTGGGGATAGTGAAACGAACGGGTGTTTCGTGGTAGGGAAATGGATCATAGTGTGGTTTGATCTTTGTTTAGATTTCATGTTTGTCTTTGGGCTTCAATTTCACAGATCTTTTGTAATTATTTCATTGGCAACATTTTACTCAACTGGTCCCCCTTTCTTTAGTTGGAGCGTTTTTGTGGTTGTTTTGTATACCCTTGTTTTCTTTCATTTTTTTTGTCAATGAAAGTTGTTATTTCTATAAAAAAAAAAGTTCTTGTTCTCTCAAAAATTGGATAATCTTCACACTTGTTAAGACTTCTTTAAATGCATTGACGAACGTAAAAAAAGAACCATTTCATCTCATCAGTGAAAATATGAAGTCATAGTATGTTTCTTATGGAAAAAAGGAATTGCTTTGAGTAATATGAGTTTGATCCTGATTACTGCCTTTGACATTCGGGTCAAACACGTAAGTGGATTTTCACATTGTTCTGATGTAAATTTCTTTTATACTGCAGCATGCTGAAGTATCGGATGAGACTGTTCAGTTAAAGACACTTCAAACTATACTAATAATTTTTCAATCTCGTTTACATCCTGAAAGTGAGGTAATGAGCACTTAGAAAACTTTATCTCCATAAGATACCATCGTGCAAGAAATAGTACATCATTCATACATGAAAACAGACATGCTGAACAACACTTCTCTTGTTCACTTTTTGTTGATGAGATATTGTTTTATGGCAAGAAGCTGAACTTGGGGAGGATCAGTGTGTTTGTTTCTTATGCTTGTTCTTACTTTATATGGTGACTTTGTTGGAATTCTGGAAAACTTTGTGAATCTTTTATCATTCATCAATCCATAGGTTATCAGGGAATTTGATATACCCCTATTTTCTTGAAAATGGAATCCGTTGGATTTTTCTATTTGCAGGATAAATTGAAACCCAACACTTTATATTGTTATCCAAAAGTTTTTAATTTTACAATTGCAGGAAAATATGGCTCAAGCTCTTGGTATCTGTATTCGGCTTTTAGAAAACAACAGATCGTCTGACAGTGTGCGGAAGTATGTCCTCATTTACTCTATTGATTTTACACTTGTCAAATCTTTTTCTAGTTTTATTATTTTGAAGAATAATCAGTTTATACCTCTAAAATTTGATGTTGTATCGCTTAAAATCCTAAACTAATAATTGTATCAATTAAATACTTAACTTTTATAGCGAACCAATTTAGACCCTCTGTTTTGATTTCATTTTAAGACCATTAGTGCAAAAACTTCTCACTCGTATAGTAATTCTTTAAATGCATGGAAGGACATAATATTAGAGAGAAGTGTTAGAATAAGATAGTAACAATTCTACATTAATATAAATGATTTTTCTTCTCCTTGTCTTCCTCTACTTTTCTCTACTCATCTAGGTAGAATTACACGATAATTTTCTTACCACTTTGCTAGGATTTTGGGAGAAGAACAATTTTATTTAGGTGATTTTAAGTGGAATTAAGTGAAAATAGTTACAAATCATTAATAGAGAGTTGTATCCTAGAGCTTCGTGGTCCTCGGTTTAATTCCCAGCTAAAATCACTATTGGAGAGTTCTAAATTGATTCAACTATGGGAGTTTAAGGTTTAAATCGACACAATTATTAGTTTGGGAGTATAAATTGATTTCTTCTCCATTATTGTTCACCAGCTACTTGCTAATCTTCCACTTTATCTAAAAAAACCTATTTCATTTGAGTGCTATGCAGTACTGCAGCAGCTACCTTTAGGCAAGCAGTAGCTCTGATATTTGATCATGTAATTTTGGGCGAGTCGCTTCCGGCTGGAAAGTTTGGAACTGGAAGTCAAAACTCTCGAACCAGTATGGTTATTTCTGATGTTGACCGTAACATCAATAGCTCAGAGTATGCTTGTGGCTTATCATTTGATTGACATTAATAGTGATTACTTTACTCTTACTCTCAGTTCACATCTTTCTATGGATAGTTAATATTCTGTTGTGCTATTTGAATGCTATTTAGTGTGTGCTTATCAAAGTCCGCTTTTTTCTGCAACCCATGTTTATCTAACATTTTTATTGAAAACAAACATAACGTTTTTGTTGGGAGGATATCTGGTTGCAACCCATGTTTTAACTTTTCTCTGGCTGTAACCCCTGTTTATCTAACATTGAAATAGAAGGAAAACTATTGTCTTCCTCTAGTCTCATATTTGGTGGGGAGGATATCTTATTGTCCAATTTCTTTATTTTGGATGAAATATCGTGCTTTCAAGAAAAATAAATGAATAAAAATGGGGCTTACAAAAACCACAGCCAGATAAAACAACCATCTTTTTGATGTTCTGTATTCCTATTTGTTCTGTATTTTCCGTCGATTACTAGATTTGTTTTCCATTAAAAAAGCAGAAAACTGTTAGTACGTATCATAAGCATAGTTTTATGACTTGAACTACTTTATTCCATTAATCCTGGCATGAACAGGACACTGAAAAATGGGTCTCTTTCTGGGGGGCCATTGTTGAAGCGAGAGAACTTGACTAGAGCTGGGAGGCTTGGCCTACAATTGCTTGAAGATCTAACAGCTCTTGCCGCAGGTGGATCTGTATGTACTTACTTTAAGCTATTAGTTTTTTTTCTCCCTCCAATATATTATTAGGATGATTGTATTAAATGACAAAACTGCTGAAAATATTTACAAATATAACATAAAGCCATGTGTACTAGTGATAGATGATAGTCGTATACCAGATATTTTGTTATATATGTAATTATTTTGGTTCATTTTAGAAACAACCCTTATTATTATTATTACAAGTAAATCCTTCACACCGATGCTGAATAGTGGAAGACTTTTTCGAGCTTCATCTGGATTCTGGATTAATTTGGCTAGGGAGTTTTGAGGAGCTGGTTGCATCTTCTTGCACGTTTTTAGTTTCAAATTAGTTCTTTATGAGAGGATTTTGCATTATGCTTTGTATTTAGATTTCTTCGGACATAGTTTTGTTTAGCTTGATCTCTTCTATTTGAAATTTGTTTTTTAGCTTTTGTTGTAGCTGTAGATTGAATTCTCTTTTCTCTTGCTCTTAGTATAATACTCTTGTATTTTGAGCTTAAGGCTCTTTTATTAATAATAATTTTAAGAGGTTTATCTTCATTTAAAAAAAAAATTATTATATACATTCTTAAACCTAAAATAAAAGATACAATTTCTTTTTATTGATGTAATGAAAATAGACTAATGCCTTAATGGACACGAACTCCACAAGGGAGTTTTTTTTTTTGAAATAAAAATAAAAAGCTTTATTTAAGAAATGAAAGAGGCTAATGCTCGAAGTATAGTGAAGCGAAATAAAAGGGAGTGATTAGCTATTGGGGCCAAACGCTCCTTAAAAGAGTTAAGGTATTATATTGTGAATTAAGGGGTCTTTGGGGCTCTAAGTTTAGTTATGAAGTTTGGATTGGAGATTTGTGTTAGGACAATGGAATAAGTTAGACATTTGTGTTATGACAATGCAATAAGTTAGACATTTGTGTTTGTGGCATAGAGTTGTTTGCTAAAGTTTCTTGATAAATATGCTAAACATAGAAAGAGGGACAAATGGAGTTCCTCGATAAATGAAACTTAAAAAGTAAACACTTTAATTTCAATAGAGAAAGTTGGTGGGCCAAACACCTCAAGATAATTCTTGCACACCTTTGGGATTTTTGCGTTATGCTAAAACTACTTCTGATATTAGTCTACATCCCTAAAATTTTCTTTCTAGTATTTTATATTTTTTCTACTGTCTGCAAATGGGAGATTTTGATTAAATAGTTTTGATTTTTTGGTTATGTTTTGTTTTGTTTTTTCCAATGTCTTGGTAAATGACTCTGATTTTCTTCTACAGGCCACTTGGTTACGCTCGATTTCTTCCCAGCGAACCTTTGCTCTTGATATACTAGAGTAAGCTCTATTCTTAGAAGATTTTATATACTTTAACCACGGTTTCAAAATTAAGATACGTTTCCACAATATCATGAAAGTTAAATAAACATGCCGGTGGAAGATAATCAAACTAAAACACTCTAGATTTCATGAATTTTGACGATTAAGCATGTTCGGGAAAAATTGAAAAAAAGTTAAGATTTTGAACACTCACCTTTGAAGCTCAAAATTCTCCCTCAATGCCTCCACTCACGTGTCTCTACATAAGCATCTTGTGATCACTCCGCTTGTACTAACTACAAAGTGGGCTGCATCCAAATGTCCTAGAATACGGGATCCAACCTTATTTCTATACTATAAACCATTTAGACTATACTTGGACTTAACTTGATCCACGTTTATGTCTCTACATAAAGTTCAAGTACTCGTACTGTAGTCAAGAAGCTTTGTTTATTGGATTATGAGTTTTTCATAAGCAAAAGTCTTTATTCAATAATAATTTTATTGAATAATACTTCAACAACAACTTTACTTCATAATAGAAAAATTTACCATTCAAATTATAAGTTTTAGGACATAAAATCCCACATATCATATTAATGCTTAATTTTTTTTTTTCAACGAAAACAGCAAATTTCATTGAGAAAAGATGAAAAATTACAGGGGCCAACAAAACATCCTCTGTAGACCTCCCACTAAAGGAAGGAATTCCGACTAAGAGAGATGTTCCCTAGTGAATAATGGCAGAAAAGGTTCAAAATTGAAGCCCAAAGTGGGACATGAAATCTTAACAAGGACCACACCTCACAAGGATCCCTTTCCTTCTAAAAACCCTATGATTCCTCTCCCCTGAAATATCCGATATAATTGCACACACCCCAGCAAGCCACAGAAAAACGAACTTTCTCTCTAAAAGGGGATGGAGAAGGAACTCCTTGATTGTGGCCCGAATGTCTCTCTAACCAGTGATGCTAAAACTGAACTCATGCGAGAAAGAACCCCACACTGTCCTCGTATACTGACAGTCCCAGAAAAGATGATTCACGTCTTCTTCCGCCTTCTGGCACAGAATGCAACAGAAAGGTCCCACAAATGTAGTTCTTCTCTAAATCAACCTATCACAAGTGTCACATGACCGGGCAATACTTGCAAAGAACTTAACTTTCTCAGGATCTTAATCTTCCAAACAATATCAAATACAAACAACTCAAGAGAGGAAGGAACTATAACCGTCTGAAGAAGGATTTACAAGAAAACCTCTAGTAGTTTGGATAGAACCTCTTGGGGTTCCATTGACAATGATAGAATACTGAACATTCCAAACAAAACCCCACATCCACATCCTCCATTGCCAGTCAAAGCCTTTCTTCGTCATCACCTTATCCAAACAATCTCAGTCAACGTGGTCATAGGCCTTTTCAAAATCAAGTGTGAGCATAACTCCCTCCTTATTCTTCAAACAGTATAGGCCAAGGGGCTCCAGGCAACAAAATTTCTGGATCTGCCACTGATTTATTATGAACTAACCCAGTCAAAAGCATCCCTTTCGAGTTACCGATGGAACAAAATCAATGTATATTTTTCAGGGTTCTTCTCGTTCACATTTTATGGTTTGATATAGATTATTTAGTGACCTCATCATGCTGGTCTCTTTCAGAAGCTTCACTGGTTTAGTGGAGTTGGGAAGATTTATTGTTTCTTTTCTTGTTTTTTTTTTGAAACAGAAACATAACTTCTCATTGGAATGAGTTTTTTTTCAATTAAAATAATGAAATGAGACTAATGCTCAACCTCTGAAATCCTCTCTGGTTACCATTGTAGTTTCTTCTTTACTTTTGTAAGTAGTTTTCTTTTCTTTGTATTTTGGAGCGTTAGTCTCTTTCGTTTTCTTATTGAAAAGTGTGGGATCCTTTCCAAAAAGGGAAAAAAATTGTCTACTGGCTGCATCATCAGTTGCTCAAGTTGGGTTTAATGATGATTCAAGGAAATGGATTGATGGAAGCCAAGCAAAGTATGTAATTCTACTATTATTATTGATAATAGAATAGGAACGAATTTCTTGTTACAATATCGGAAACCCTCTTCTGCTATCCTCTCTCTCAAGGAAGAACAGAAAATCTCTTTCTACTCCAAAACTCTAACTAACTTTCCTGCCCATGATTACTTTTTATTTATACTAACAATAAGGCCACTAACCCTTCCCCTTTACCAACTCTCACGTGCCATTCATATACACATGATATCTCTTTTTTATTATTTCTTTTTCTCCCTCCTGCTGTACTCGTGTAATATAGGGGGTCTATCATGGATCTTGGAGGGTTCAGGCAAATTCACAGTGAATACGTTATGTAGCAAGAGTTGTTTCCTCCACTTTAAGAAAAGATTTGTTGTTGGGCCTCAAGGGGCACCCAAGTTTTGGAAGGGGAGAGGAGAGGAGAGGAGATAGGCAAAAGTGGATTTGCCGACATCTCCACACGGCCGTCTAGTTGGCCTTGGCGAGGATAAAATTTATTTTGAATTATTCAAAGAAAAGATTTGTTCCTTGCCTTATGGAAATCAAACTTTAATTCTTTTCCTTTATCACTCTCATTGTATAAATCTCTTGTACTCTAAGTTTAATTATTAACAAAAAAGTTTCTCTGTTTCAAAAAAAAAAAAAAAATCAAAGTTTAATTCTTTTCTTTTATTCCATTTCATTTTTATAGGTCTTCATGTAAGGAGTCTGGCAATATACTCCTACATGGAATCGCATTGCTACTTTTCATTAATTTAATGAACTTCATTTCTTCATGTTCTTTTTCTTAATTTTTATTTATTCCTTGTAGGTTCATTTTGTCAAATTATGTTGCTGTTTTCAGGATATTAGTTCCATATGAACAGGTGATTACTATAGCTTATCTTAGAAAACTTCCTTTTTGCACTTATCTGTGTTTTTCTAATTAAAGGTCTAAATCTGAAAGGATTACTTAAAAATCATACAGGTTTTGCGCCATCAGATATGTTCCCTTCTCATGACATCACTTCGTACAAATGCTGAGGTGATTAATTTGGAAAATTTGTTAAATAAAGCTTTAATTTTGGTAGCCATTCTTGTTGAGATCTTGGTAACAATTGGCTTCCTTTTGTCCACTTCCATGTCATGTTAGCTTGAAGGGGAGGCAGGGGAGCCTTACTTTCGACGCCTAGTCTTGCGGTCAGTTGCTCATATTATCAGACTATATAGTACATCCCTCATCACTGAATGTGAGGTCTGTTTTATGAGAATAAACTTTTTAATTGTGACATAAAATTTTGGATCATGAACTTTATTAATTGTGGTCTTGGTATTTAATTAGTTATCAATTTCAATAACAAGACTTGAATGCTTCATATGTGTGATTTTCCGATTAACTACTTATTTTTTTTTAGTTGGAAACAAACTTCTTCATTGAAATAATGAAATGAGACGTTCAACGTAAAATAAAAACAGTGAAACAAAAGGAGCCTAAGGATTATGAGCTGCACTCTCGAATCTCAATTTGGTTGGCACCCTCTTAGCACCCTAACATCCACAACAAACTAACTAAACAAATCATAGAGAAAAATACAATTGTAAAAACTACTTTAAGCTGGAAAAATAAAAGCATTCTAATTCAAACATATATTTTGAGTGGAGAAGTTTTCAAAAGATTTAGAAAGAGTGCAAAGAAGTCATTCAATTGAGCTACTTTGAGCCATTCCAACCAAGTTGTTTATCTTGAAAAACCCTTTGATTTCTTTCAAACTAGAGTTCCACATGCAACACCTCGACCACATTAGCCCAAAGCCAACCGGGGGCCCACTTTTAAGGCTGGTTAAATAAGAATCTGCCAATCATTGTGTCGGAAGTTATTACCAAACAAACATGCTACTTTGAAGCAGAAGAACAACTGCCACTTGCAGGCAGTAGCTTTCAGCATAAACATAATCAAAGAAATCCCCTTCCGCCTCACAAAAAGGGCAAATGGAAGGAGTCAAACAATGTGGTGGAAGCCTCCTTTGCTGTGTCACCGAAGAACAATTCAAGTGGCCAAAGATCATAATGCAAACAAAGGTACTGATGCGCCTTGGGCTTTGTTTTCCATAAAGCCTTGAAAAAACAATCTATCTAAAGGGAAAGAAGGGGACAAATGGTTTGCAAATGATTTGACTGAGAAAACCCTTGAAACTTCTGATGACCACAAATGTGGATCAAGGTTCTCTGACACCCTTATGCTCAAAACCTGATCAATCAAAATTTGAAAATCAATGCTCTCTTCATCTTTTGATAAACGACAGACAACAATAGACCTGAGGAGGATGTCTGGTCCTAGTGGTCCGACACCATCCCTGATGGAAGGAGAGCAAGCCCAAACAACCAGGTAACAACAAAGACTCAAAAGGAACCAGGCCAACCCAAAGATCATACCAAAATGCATTTCTAATACTAGGCCAAGCTTGAATGTCACTAACCAGGTTTTAGTTATACTGATCCAAGGGCTTCGCAAACTACTACAAGTCTTGCCAACCGTATGCCAACTATAATTTTCATATTTATCTATCTTTTTATTTATTATTTTTTTGTGGTGCCTATAGTTTTGTCACTTCCTTTTTTGAAAAGAATATTTGTCACTTCTGTTTTAGATGAGCAACATACTGCTTCTCCATTATTCTACATTAAACTTGTACTTGAACAGAATCTAAATCTACCATATAACTATAGTTTTCCTTTTTACCATATGCAGGTTTTCCTCAGTATGCTATTGAAGGTTACTTTTCTTGATTTACCATTGTGGCATAGGATTCTTGTTCTTGAAAATTTGAGGGTAACTATGATTTAGTAGACTATATGTGAATTTGTAGTTTGAATTCTGTCTTCTATATATTTTGGGTAGAAGTTTCTAATAATTCGAACTGGTCAATCTTAATAGGGTTTTTGCATGGAGGCTAGAACTTTGCAGGTTCTTTTCCAGAACTTTGATATGTAAGCTTACTAACTCTGGCTTAACTTATATTGTGTACTTTAAATTAAATACAATATAGTAAATGCATGTTCATGAAATTTAAAATCTGTATTTTGAACATTAACCTCTTTTCATTATTTCAATGAAAAACTTTGTTTAATTTTTAAAAAAATTAAAACTTGAAAATGCTACACAGTAATATAATTACAAAGTTTTATATGGTTCTCATGGAAAATATTGTAAAACATCGTTAGAGTACTAGTTATGGATATATAGGTCAGCCTAGTAAGAGGCATTATTGTTAAATAACTAGTGGTGTCTTGGCAGTTGGCTATAACTAAAGTGAGCTATAACTAAAGGGAGCTATGGTCCTTAGAGGGTGTGGATGATTTTGGTGAGAGTTTCCATTGTGGAACTTTGGGAGAGAGACAATCCTCTTGAAAGGCAATTGATATATTGCATCTTCTCTTGAAAGGCTAGTGAAAGGAAAATGTTAGATCCAATTCTTTGCAAATGAAGAGGATCCTTCAATGAAGAAAGAGTTTACAGCTGGAAAGTCACTTCAACCGACAGTAGCCCTTCTTTTGACGATCCTCTCTCCTCCAATCCTTTGAATAAGAAGTTAAACTCTTAGATTAATTCGGCCGGTATTCTTTTAAAGAAAGATAATTTACTTCTCATGTCAGCGGCATATCCTCAGCAAAGTCATCTCAACCCTTCATCTTCAGTTTCCCTCTCCTCTTCTTCTCTTTATTCCTCAGCAAAGTCAGGTTTTAGAGCAAATTCAGAAAGAAATTCAAAAAGGAAGAAATGTCCTAAGTTCTTCCCTCACTTTCTGAAGTATATTTCATCTGGAGGAAAAAACCAAAGAAGATTTTGGCAAAATGATCCTTAAAAGCCCAGATAATTGAAGATCAAGTACTTGATTTGCTAGAGGAAAAACGTACCCATTCTCAATCATCAGTCCATTTCAACAGCTACAAGCTGTCTTTAGAGGCTAATCCAGATTTATTGGAAGTAAGTTGCTCCCAAATTCAAGCCCCAGCCTGTTCATCTAAGTCAGTTTCTCATCACCCTCACCCTACCTAGTTTAAGGACTTTGAACTCTCTATGCCTAATTCGAAGGTAAAATTTTGTAGGGGCTCACCGAGTAAACCCTTTCACTCACTCCAGCAAGGGGAGTCTTCTTTCGACTCTCCTTTCAACGTTAGTAGTGAGGAAGTGGAGCAATTGGATAGGTCAACAGAAGCTTGAGAGAGAATTTTTTTGACCCTCTAGAAACAGATCTCAATGCTCTGTTTCAATGTGAGGAAGAGCCAAAATATGCTAATTTTCCTTCTCCCCATTCTTGTGGAATACCAAATCATTTGAAGTCAATAATATCTACTTGTGGACTTATTCTATTATGATTCTTCAACCGTAAATGTATTCTTCCAGATTTTGTTCCATTTTCGGTCTTTCCGGGTTTTCTCTTCATGTGGGTGGCAAGTAAAGCCTCTATGCTGATGCTGGACTTTTTTTGGCCTCCTTTGGTTTTTGAACTGCTATGGCATGATAGCTACGAGGCTGTCAGATGCATCTTTTTGCAAGTCTTTAGATTCGAATGGGTTCCTTATGAGCGAGATATTTCGTTATGCTTTGTATTTTGATTTCTTCAGTTTGGCCTTATTTAGCTTAAATTTTTCCGTTGGAATTGTCTTATTAGCTTGTCATCTCCTTTGTTTGCCTAATTTTAGCCTTTGTTGTAGTCGTTGACTAAATTCTTCTCTATTCTCTTGCTCTTAATATAAAACTCTTGTACTTTGAGCCTAAGTCTAATTTATTAATAATAAATAAAGAGGCTTGTCCCTGATTAAAAAAAATGAATTTGTTGAAGAAGGGTGCATAACAAAGTTCTGTTAGCCAAGGGGTTGTGTTGTTTTTTCCTTGTGTCTAATCCTCTATGGTGTAGGATCACTTCTAGCATGCACGACCCCCATTTATTGAGTGGTTGTCTTTTGGGATTGAAGACACTTATCGGAATTTATGGAAAGACATTTCGAAAGAGTTGTCTTCTTTTGTTCATTTGGTCCGATGTGTGGTTAGTGGTGGCAAGTGGGGGATGGGAGAGACGTATTTTGGGAAGATCTTGGGTGGGGGAGAGACCTTTTTGTGCTTTGTTTCCTTGTTCGTATCATTTATCTTCCCTAAAGAATCATTTTGCCGCTGATTTGCTTGTGTGGTATGAGAGCTCTTGTTCTTTTTCTTTTCAGTTTCTATTGTTCTCTTTTTGGCTGGGAAGCGTTAGAAGTGGCTACTCTTCTTTTGCTACTTGAGAGTCACTCTTCTAGAAGAGGGAGGAAGGATGTCTGATTTTGGAGTCCTAATCCTTTGAATGGGTTCTTGTGTAAGTCTTTTGTTCATTGTCTGGTTGATCCTTCTCTCGTGCGGGTGTTGGTTTTCTTGGGTCTTTAGAGGATTAAGATACGCAGGAAGGTTAGATTCTTTACTTGGAAGGTTCTTCACGGTCGTGTGAACACACTAGATAGGCTTGTGAGGAAGTTGCCTTCATTGGATGGTCCATTTTGTTGTTTTTTGTGTCAGAAGCCGGAGGAAGCTATGAACCATATTTTCTAGCGTTATGATTATGCACACCATGTTTGGGCTTCTTTTATGTAGACTTTTGGGATAATGTATTTTTTCATAGAGGCGTTAGAGATATGATTGAGGAGTTTCTACTCAATCTGCCTTTTGAATAAAAAGGCCATTTTCTATGGTGTGTGGGGGTGTGCTCGATTTTGTAGGTTTTGTGGAGTGAGCGAAATAGTAGTTTTTCGATGAGTGGATAGGAATCCCTCAAATGTTTGTTCCCTTGTTTGTTTTTATGTTTCTTTGTGGGTCTCAAACTTGAAGATTTTTTTGTAATTATACCTTAGGCATGATTTCGTATAGTTTGAGTCCCGTAAAGGGTACTCCCCTTTTTTGTGGGCTTGTTTTGTTGTATGCTGTGTATTTTTTCATTTTTTTCTCAATGAAAGTTGATCTTTATGTGAAAAAAATCATACCGAGAAAGTGACAAGTAAAGAAAGTAAGGAATCAAAGATGATATAAAGTGCTCCATATCTAAGAAGATTCGTGAATTTTTTTCTATCCAAATGCTGAAAGAAAAGCTTAAATAAGCTTTATCCAATGGGTTTCCTTGTTTTTCTCAAATGACTGCTCGACGAGAACAATATAGAGGATACTCTGAATGTCATGAGGGAGAGCCATGGGCCATTCAAAAGATGAAAAAATGAAATCCAATTTTTTGTGAAAAGTACTGACAGTATGGGATGACCGATAACAAAGGGTCTCTCATATGAGTCAATCTAGGGAACACAATTTCATAGCACATGAAAAAGCGAAGCTCAAGATAAAAGATCTTTCTAACTAAAGACATTTGATTCAAAATTCTTATATGTCGAGACAGTATAAGACAGCAATCTGATCAAATGAATTCAATGATCTGGAGACGTCAACCTACTGAGCACTAAGGGGCCGTTTGGGGGAAGGAAAGGAAAGGAAAGGAAAGGACTATCCTTGTTTGGCCCATGGATTAAGGGGAGGGAAAGGAATACCCTTAATCCCCCTTATTCCTTCTCTTTCCTCATTTATTACCCCACTTTCCCCACTTAATTCTTTCATTTTCCAATATAATCCTTCCATTTCCCAATATAATCCTTCTCTTTCTTCTCCTTCTTTTCTTTCCTCATTTATTTCTTCTTCTCTTTCCTCATTTATTTATTCTTCTCTCCAAATTAATCCTCTTATTTCTTCTCTTTCCCAAACAAATTAATCCACCTCTCTTCTTCTTCATTCTCTTTGTACCAAACGAATTAGTCATCTTCTCATATGTTGCTTATCGTTCTCATGAAGAAAAAAAATTAATAAAAGAAAGAAAAAATAAAAACAACAGAATACAATTTTTTATTGTATAGGATTGATGATTCAAACTTAAAATACAAATTTCTTTTTGTATTCTATTTACAGTACAATTTGAAGAAACATATTTTACATAAATGAAAAAAAAATAATACAATTTGTTTGTATTATATATTGTGTGTACGGTCCAATTTTTTTTATACAAAATAAATTTAAAAATTAATACATATTTGCTGTGTGTTGGGGTTACAATAGAAATGGAGTATAAACATTATTTTAATACAATTTTTCGTCGTTTTGGAAAATAGTACAAACAAAATAAATAAGTTTAGACAAATGCAAAAAAAAAAAAAATTAATACAATTTTTGTTTGTATTTGGTTTATAGAAAACATTCCATAACCATTTCTTACACATTGGAAAAAAATGTAATTCAATCTCTTTCTCATATGGGGTTGCGGTAGAAAAAACAAATATTTGCCATAAATTAAAAAAAAGAGCATATTTTTTGAATGTATTGGATTTACGGATCAAATTGAACTACAAATTGAAGACAAATGAAAAATTAAATAATACAATTTTTGTGTGAATTGAATTTACGGTATAAATTTCATAAACATATTTTACACAACCAAAAAAAAAAATTAATACACTTTATTTTGTGTACTTGATTTAATGTTAAAAAAGAAAGAAAAAACTACTGTACAAATGGGAAAAAATACTCTACTTTTGAAAATATATTAGGTGTACGTTACAAGTAAAAAAAAATATTTATACGAAATCAACAAAAAAAAATCAATACAAATATTTTGTGAACGCTTGGATTACGGTACAACCTAACTAAAAAAATGAATTTGAATACAATTTTTGGTTGCAGAGGTTTTATGGTATGAACAATTTACACAAATGCAAAAAATATTAGCACATTTTTTCATTTTGTATTGGGTTTGCGAAAAAAAAAACAATAATTTCATTTCCAGGAAAAAAATAATTATGTATTTTTTTTCATATTGGGGTTAACGTACAAATAAAAAAAATTATACAAATGAAAAAAAATACAAATTTTTTGTCATAATCCTTCCTACATAATCCTTCCCCCAAATAATCCTTCTCCCAAACAAGGATTATAATAATCCCCCATAATCCATTCACTTAATCCTTCCCTCAAACAAGGATTATAAATAATCCTCCATATTCCTTTCACTTAATCCTTCCCCCAAACAAGGATTATAATAATCCTTTCCTCCACTCAATCCCCCATTTTTCTTATTCCTTTCCCCCCTTATTCCTTTCCTTCCCCCAAATGGCCCCTAAAGCTAAAGCAGCTTGGTGAATGACGAGATGGCTCCTTTTTCTTTTCAAGTGCTATAATTAGTTGTATTTGGTTGATATTTTTGTAATTGGTATATTTTTTTATTTGGTTTTATTGTAATTTGAGTGTTAGTCTCTTTTCATTTTATCAATGAAATGTCTCTGGTTTAAATTGCGAAGCTTTTATTTTCCCACCTGAGTTTTTCCGCTTTGTATTGACTTTTAGTTGTATTTTGGCTGTTAGTCATTTATACAGGGTGTGTTTTAGCTCGGGATTATTATTTTGAGTTTTGATTGTTTCAAATGACGAGGGCGCTAAGGGGGTGCTGACTTGGTTGAGATGTTTGAGTGTGCCTCTTGATTCTTAGGCCTTTTCGCTATATGTTCTTTATATAACTCTATTGTACTTTAAACATTAGTCTCTTATAATTTTAATAATGAAGAGACTTGTTTCCACTTTTTATTTTAAAAGAATCAATGAAAAGTCTCTTTTTCTTTTCAAAAAAAAAAAAAAAACTCAGGATGCACTCCTACCTAAAAGAAAAGAAAATATGAGTATGGGACCATGAAGATTCTCTTGCGTAAAATAAAGCAACTAGGGGATAATGATCCACGAATACCTCTTTAAATTGTCTGTGACTCTTGACTGTGGTGAAAGAGCTTCGTGTTCCATAGTTTTGCAATGAAGGTATCCTTTTTAAGCAAAAAAGGAAATAAGGACGGAAATTCATCCTTAAGAATCAAATTGTCCAACACGAATCCGTTCTAATCTGAGTTATTTTGTCCCTACTGACATTGTGAGTGATATTGTTATAAACGTGGACTTTTACTTCGTGAATATATTACCAAGGCCCTTTAGCCAACTTTTTCTAATTTTTTAAATGTGAAAGGAATTGCGATGATTTGGTTGTTACATACTTGGCACTTTTTATTTATAGAGCATATTTACTGATTTTCATTGGTCTTGCAGGCATCCAAAAAACACAAATGTTGTTGAAGGCATCGTTAAATCCCTTGCTAGAGTTGTGTCCAATGTACAGGTATTTATTAAAATTGCCTGACCATTATCACCTTCTTAGGTAGCTTTGTGTCTGTGCATTAGTGCTGGTATGATCACACCCAGTAGCTTTGTGCCCGTGGTAAATTAGTAAAAGGGAAAAAGGTAAAAGTAGAGGGATGAAATAAAAAATTGAGATTGGTTGAGAGGAGAAAAGGAATGAACACAAGGACGCTGGCTCCACCATTTGGCGTCCTTGTATTTTTTGTTTTGATCATTTTCTTTCTTGCATCTGTTTTTTTGGATAGTTTTTCCTATTCCTAAGGTTTTAGCTTTTAGTCCCATTGGTTCTCTTTTTAGTTTCTTCAAACCCATTAGGAAGATTGAATTCCCGAACATTTTCTTTATGAAGAACTTCTTCACCTCTCTCTTTTGTCTGGCTGTTGCTAATCTGTGGTACATATATTTGGATGTTTTTTTTGAAACAGAAACAAACTTCTTTATTAATAGTTAAACTCAGAGTACAAAAGAATTATACAATGAGAGTAATAAAGAAGCCTAAAAGAGGGAACATGGGGGGATCGAGAGGCGCACTCGGACATCTCAACTAGATTGACAACTCTATAATGCCAATACATATATTTGGATGTTTTTGTGGAACATAAAAAGATTTTGTGTGCCCATAGTTCGAAGGGGGAAAATAAGAGATTTTTGTTAATGGGTACTTCATGATTCTTTGAGAAGCTTGGATCAAAAGAAATGAATGAATTTTCATTGGTAAAGAGAGGAAGTTTGATCAACTTCTGGTTGCAATTGTTTTTCATGCCTCTTGTTGGTGCCTTTAACCATTTTAATCCTTTATGCAAACTAATGGAAGATCGTTTTTTTTTAAAAGGAGACGCATCTCAAATTTTATTAATAAAACGAGACTAATACTCAAAATACGTGAGTGACATACAAAGAGCACACAAATGAAGAGATTGAGGATCAGTAGGCGCACTTGGACATCTCAACTAGGTTGACACCCCATAGTGCCCTCATTGTATCCACCAAACAGAGACTAGCATTAAAGATCAATCATCAAAAAGGCCAAATCCACCCCGACCCATTTCCAAGCTTGAATGTGGCCAATGAACCCACTTTCCTCCCGCTTCTAGAAATGGAAATCCAAGGACTTCTCAAATTATTCCCCGATGTTTCCATCATGTGCCAATCAAAAGTCTTTTGCTTGTGAATGCTTCTAACAATTTGTCTCCATAACTAACCCTCTTCCTTTGAGAAATGCCAACCCCATTTTGCAAGAAGGGCCAGATTTCTTTTCTTAAGGCTGCCCACTCCAAGACCTCCATCTTTCTGAAAGCAGGTACTTTGTCCCATTTCACCAAATGATTGAGCTTACTCCCCCCATGTCTTTTCTCTCATGTGTCCTTTCCAAAGGAAATTTGACGTAAGAAGACTAAGTGTTAATTGGCTAATTAGGTAATATTTATCTTTTTACATCAGAATTCCTTATGATTCTCTCGATAGAAGATACCACTTTGTCAGGCATTGCGAAAACTGACATGTAATAAGTGGAAAGATTAGCAAGCACAACATTACAAAGAGTAGTTCTCCCTCCTCTGGATAGGTTAAACCTTTTCCATTTGTCAAGCTTCTTGTGAACTTTGTCAATCACTGGTTGCCAGAAAGACACTTGCCTTGGGTAACCTCCTAACAGTAAGCCTAGGTAAATAAACGGAAAGAAAGGCGGCTTTACAACTTAATTTTTCTGCCATAGACTGCAAGTTCTCCTCACCCTCATTGACACCATGAAGTGCTAATTTTTCCCAATTTACTTGCTGACCTGAGCACCATTCAAATAAAGCAATAGTGTCCTTTAATTTCAGTAGCATTCCTTCATCATGCTTACAAAACAGCAGTGTGTCATCTGCAAATTGAAGGCAGTGCAGGATCGTTTTTTTAAGTCATTAGTTTATCCTTCTTTAAATTTCATTATGGAGTAAATCTAGCATCTAAAGATGGAGCTCCCACAATACTCAAACCAGTCTTAATTCTTATTTTTTTAAGAAAAAGGTTCGGAACTTTTCATTAAGGGAATGAAAAGAAAGCAGTGCTCTGAGATACAAAAGGACTTACGAGTTTGGATTCTTATTAAAAAGCTCAAACGTAACAAGAAAAAGAAAGTCATAACCCCTAAACAGTATATCAGATTGACACCAAAGAAATATTTCTCAATATGAAAAAAGGCTTTCATCTTCTCAACTTTTTAAAGCTGCATCTTCCAGATTGGGTTTCTCAGCCTTGTTTTGCAATTACGATGTACTACAGTCAGGGCCTTTATTTTATTTGAACCTTGTTTAAGACTTTGTACTTGTTTATGCTCTTGTAATTTGTAATAGCTCTAGAGATCCGGGCATTAAAGTTTCACACGCTGTATGTTGGACATGGTGAAGGTGCTAACGAGGTGTCGATCTAGTTGAGATGTCTGGATGCACCTACTGATCTATCTTATACTTTCTACTTTGAGACTTTGTCTCTTTTCTTATTTCAATGAAAAGTGTGTTTCCTCTTTTTAAAAAAAAGACCTTAAAGAAATTGGTCAAGCAAACTAAGTTCTACAAACTATCACTTTGAATGATTACTTCATCTGCAAACTTGTCGTACTTGATAGTAATAATATCGCTTCCCACCGCAGCACAAACAATATTACACATTGATAAAAAGAAAAAAGTGTCAGACTAAATACTAATCTAAAGATATAAATATTGTAGGTCCATGAGACGAGTGAAGAAAGCTTGGCAGCTGTCGCAGGAATGTTTAGTAGCAAGGCCAAAGGTAGCTATGTTCTTTATTTAACTTGTCTTATTAAATTAAACTATCCTCTTTCTATGGGAACTCTGTGTTTTGGAGATTACACTTTCTTAGTGGTAAAAAAATGATACATGACCTAGTGGTAAAAAAGGAGACATAGTCTATATAGCTAACTAAGAGGTTATGAGTTAAATTCATGGTGACCATCTACCTAGGAATTAATTTTCTACGAGTTTTCTTGACACTCAAATGTTGTAGGGTTAGATAGGTTGTCCCGTTAGATTAGTCGAGGTGCACGTATGCTGGCTTGGAGACTCACGGACATATAAAAAAGAGATTACACTTTCTTACTCTATCTATTATTTTGTTAAGGATGTAAATTTTTTTTATATATATGGATTTGTTCGGTCATAATAGGTCAGAATGATTCAAATTGTAGTCTACTGCTATACCTTAATTTGCCATCCATGCTTGTTATTCAGCGTTTTCAATCAGAAAAAGAATTCTGAATGGCATTTACATATTACCCGTGGAATTTGTTTAGAGATTGAATTGGAAGGTCAGGATAGTTACTTTACTTTTACAAATATGGGGCAAGCATTGAAAACTCAGTTAAAACATAGAATCTAAACTACAGCGGCTTCAGTCTGATTCCAACAAACATCCTGTAGCATTTTTAGGGCCTTCAGGTCTATCATTTATGTATGATTTCTATTATCCTTTGGTCTGCTTTCTCTTTTTCTTTTGAATCACAGGAAATGATTGGTCTTCTATTCGATTGAAGTGAGACATAGAATAGAATAGTTAATCAAGTAATTTCTCACTTTAAGCGTCTAAAAGTAAGGAGATATGTCTGATTGTGATTATAATTGAGAATATGTGGGCCTCTGCTAGGCAGTCAGAGTACCACTATTATTCTATTATTCCACCAACGCCTCCACCTAACAAACTAAGAAAGTTGACGTATGTCAAATTGTTTATTGACATAGACAATGTCAAGGAAAACCTTAGATGTTCTTCTTACCCAACTCGGGGACAGACAGGAGGGAATCATAACATGGGAAATGCCCGTGTCTTGTTGCAAGGTTGTGGGCGAGGATGGATTAGAACCCCCGACACTGTGGTCCATAGCCATGTGCTCTGATCTTGTTCATCAAAGAAAGTGAAGGGAGTGGATGACAAGTTGGAGGATGTTGCAGAACCACGTGATCGATCCATCTTGGAGGGGAAAAGTATTCACTTTTACAGAAAAGACTTCACTATCAGCACTTTTAAGAACTTCTAGGATAGACTTTGGATTTATATGGATTTTCTATTGCATGGTTGGGAATGAGCCTTAAGCGCTTAAAGTGGCTTCTGAATAGAGGGAAGGTAATTGGAAAAATTAAAGATGAGTTCGTTAGTCTTAGTGCTATGTTGGTAAAGTTGGTCGTAGAATTAAGCGATCATTTCTTACGTGGCAGTGCTTTTAATGTTACTTTTCCGATGACAAATATATTATTGCAGATTTTAATTTTGTTGTCGTTGGAAGATCTTTAAGCTGATTCTTCATTTAAAAGAATTAATTTCCTTGGTTTTTGATGAATTTCTGTTGGAGGATGCTCTTAGCTTTAAGGCTTTTTGGCTGTGGCTTGTCTTGTTTTGCTTGTTCTTCTCCGGTTTACTTTTTTGGGCTTTGGTGTTCCAGTCAGCTGTGGGGATTTTTTCTGCTCATCTGTTTTATTTTGGCTTGTTGTTCTTTTGTGGGTCCTTCAATCCTGTATTTTCTTTTCTTCCTTAAGTTTGATTGCTCGTAGGAAGCTTGCTTTAGTCCTTATATTTTTTCCTGGTGGTTGATTGGTTGGCTGACTTATATACCTTTGGATTTAGGTTTTGGATTTTGGCGTTTATCTTTTTTATTTTTCTCCCCCTTAGACGGGGTGTATCCTTAAACCTTTTCTTCCTTTTCATGTATCAACAAAAAGTTATCTTATTAAAAAAAATGTCTGTCAAAACTCTACCAGTTTAATATTATAGAGGATACTAACCTTGTCTGTTACAAGGTTAAATTAAAATAGGTCAGTCATCGAGAATGAAGTTGTCAAAACAACTGGTTTTTATTTATTATTTTTAAAAATTAATTAGCTTGTTTCTTTCAATACTTAAACTCAAGGAATAAAGACATTTCCTACAGGAGTTGAGTGGAGTCTTGATGGTGATGCTTCAAATGCCACTGTTTTAGTTGCTAGTGAAGCACATGCAATTACACTGGCTGTTGAGGGCCTATTGGGTGTTGTTTTTACTGTGGCTACTTTAACCGATGAAGCAGTTGACCTTGGGGAGGTATCTTGGTTTTCATTTTACCGCTCTGATATACTTTACACAACCATGCATTTTGTTGAGATGCAATATGAGATTGGCTAATTGTATGTTGTGTTCTTTTGATATACAGCTTGAATCCCCAAGGTTTGATTATGAACCACCAGGAAAGTGTAATGGAAGAATAGCAAGTGTCTGCATTTCTATGGTTGATTCTTTGTGGCTGACAATTCTTGATGCATTGTCCCTTATTCTTACTAGGTACGTTAATTCTTTTTCTCTCCTTCTGTATAGCATGTTCATAACTGGTGCGGAACTTGAATTAAGCTTCTGATGAAAGATCACAGGGAGAGGCTATTATCTTGGAGATATTGAAAGGATATCAAGCTTTCACTCAGGTGATTCCTGTTATCTTATCGTGATGGTGTTTTCCCTGAGGATTTTGTTGTGAGAAAACCATTGGTTAGCTTTCTTTTAAAGTGTCAACTGTAAAAACTATTATTGACATTTCATTTTATGAAGAAACTTAAATGATTAATGATTTGTGTTAAATTGAGTAGAGACTCACGTAATATAAAATTACTTAGCTACCATACCTCCATTTAGTCATAACTTTTCTTCCTGATACTGTGATACACAGTAAAGTGGAAGGTACCTAAAATTGAGTGCAGCTGAACTCAATAGGATGCCTAGAAAATGATACTTGTTCTTTATTTTATGGTTTTATGCGAGAACTTTTATTGATAATGTTTCTTTAACAAGTAGAAACTTTTCATCAAAGATGAAAATAAAGAAAAAGTTCAAGGAAGAAACTCCTGTAAGGAGTGAAAAGAACTAGCAACCAAACCAAAAAGTAAGGAATTCCCAAAGATACATTAAATGAAATAAAACAATGAAAATCCAAGCACCTTAAAGAGAGCAGGCACAATAAACCTAGAAATAAATCTCTAATGCCCAATTGCAGTTGAAGCTAGACAAAGAATATAAAATCAGCAAGTAAAGCATTGCTTATAGAGAGTAATTCAGCTCCCTAATGAACAGAAGAGTTGAATGCTTAGAGGTTTGGGGAGGGACCCTTCGGATGGTTGGTCCCTCGTTAGATTTCGGATGGTTTCTATTTTTTCTTTGACTTCGAAGAGCTTTTCTAATTATTATGTAGGTTCTATTTTGCTCAATTGGAACCCGTTATTTTAGTAGGGTTTCCTTTTTTTTTTTGGAAAAGCAAACACACTTTTGATTGGATTAATGAAAAGAGACAAAATCTCAAGAAACGAAGTACAAATTTAGCAGATCAAGAGGTACACGCGGGCATCTCAACTAGGTTGACACCCCATAGCACTCTCATCAGATCCAATGTTGAGAATACAAGCGAAATAATACATCCAAAATAGTCAATATCCGAAGTTCTACGAAGATGTCTTTTTGGATGCCCTTGTATTCTTAATTTTTTTCCTCATTGTAAGTTGTTTTGGAAAAAAAAATTCAGCTCCCTAACCAATGAGAAACTTTTAATGATGAATATGTTTTATGCACTGTACTTATGTCTTGTGGATCACAGGCATGCGGAGTTCTCCATGCTGTTGAACCATTAAATTCATTTCTTGCCTCCCTTTGCAAGTTTACAATTAATTTTCCGAGTGAAGTGGAAAAAAAAAGGTATTTAGTTCTATATAAATCAATGTTGCAATTTCAATTTTCTTTCAGTTCTCCCATACTCCATATGATGACTGGCATATATTTGATATTTTGAAATTGAAAGCACCTCTGTTCTTAATAACAATAGTAACATGGTTGAGATCATGATTGATGTTTAAAGGAGGATGTTTCCCTATTAATTTGTTCTAATAGGATATATTTGATATGTTCCTTTTGTTAGCCTGCTGCGTGTGGGTTTTCACTAACCACGGCCAATTGGTTGTATTTTCTAATATGCTCCTTTGTTCTTATATAAAAAAAAAAGGAAGAACGAAATCAAGGTTATGGATGAGATCAAGGTCGAATTTAAGGTTGGTATTATAATAGAGAGGGATGCATGATTATAATCTTAAGAAATTCATATATTGATTAGACTTGTTGAATGCATAATAATAATAATAACTAAAGAAGAGAGAACGAAAAAATTACCACTGAACTATAGTGGCTAGTTATTCGACTCATGGCTCGATTTTTCAACTTGAGCATACCATTAAATTGATTACATTGCTGCAATTAAACCGTACCAATATGATGAGCATGTACATTATGTATCATCTTGGCTTTCCCAAAAGAAGATGTAAGCACCTAATGTAGCCATAGTGGCTATTAAATACAGGTATTTTTGCATAATTGGAAACTTCAAGGTTTTTCAGTTTGACCTGATCGAACATTATTTTACAATTATTTTGTACTTTGAAACTAAGGTGGCTCTTTACTATATGTATCTTCCTGCATATGAGTACGTACAGATGGACTGATGCACATGCACACCCTCACGAATCCTTGACCTTTGATTTCAATGACCGAACTATTCTCATTTAGTGTTACCTGCTAAAACCATTTTTTTTGCAGCATCCTACAGTCTCCTAATTCAAAACGATTGGAGCCCTTCACTGATCAAAGGGATACTGTTGTCCTTACACCCAAGAATGTGCAGGTTTATTTCGACTTTCTACATTCATTTGTTCTCATAAAATACCTTTTTTCATTTTTTTTTCAGTTGTAATTAAATTATGCCTCCCATACTGAATCTCTTAGTGCAATCAGATAGTGATAATTTAGTTGATTCTCATAGTTTTGCAATTCAGGCCTTGAGGACTCTCTTTAATATTTCTCATCGATTGCACAATGTGTTGGGCCCATCTTGGGTGTTGGTACGTCAACTCTTTTCACTTCTTGTAATTAGATAAACATTATGATAATAAGTGTTAATTTTAGGTCTTGGATACTCTTGCTGCTCTAGATCGAGCAATTCATTCGCCACATGCCATGACTCAGGTATTTTTCATTTTAAATGTATGATTGAGACCGAGTATCTTGTTTTTTCCCCATGAAATGAGTTGAGGCTTGATTTTATTGGAACATGATCAGTTTATAGGTTGCCCAACAATTTTTTTTTAACAGAAAACAACACTTTTCATTAAGAGAATGAAAATAGACTAGGACTCAAAGATAAAAGATTCCAAAAGGAGGACGAAGGAAAAAGTCAAAACACAGAGAAAATGAAAAACATAAAATGATAAAAACATAGCTGTAGACTGAGAAACACAAACTACTAAGATTATAAAGGCTCAATAGAAGCAATCCAGCTGCAATAAATATCTCAATTGAAATTCTTGCAATTTTTTTTTTTTGTATGGGGAGGACTTTAATTGAGCCAAATCAAATCTAGCATAAGGTCCAAGAGTAGAAATCTAAAAAAAGTGTCAACTTCTTTCCACCCTTAGCTTGGAAAGGATGGCTTTGTGTAAGTTTTCTCCCTTACTATGTATGGATATGAAGTAATTGCTTTGTAAGGATGGCTTTTGTAATTATAGCCTTCTTATGATTGTTAGTAATTGGAGAGCTCTTGTTTAGTTTTGTGGGAGGGAGTTCCCTCTACCCTTGCTCTTAGGCTGTTCTTTTTGCTCTTCTGATGAATATATTACCTTTGTTTCTTATAGAAAGAAAAGATATGGAATAATTGCTTTGTGTTAGAAGGCTACCTTTTTGCTTTGTGTACCCCTCAACGGCCAAATCTTTTTTCAACATTCCCATTCTCTTTATTTTATGGAGAGATTTTTAACGATTGAATACTTAATGTATCACTCCTGAAAATCTAGTTATCATATCTAGTTGGGGACTATGGTTGCTTCAATGCGAACTAATTAAGGCATTATACTTGTCTGATGAAATAAAATTGGTTAGAAGTGCAAGCTAATTTAGTTAAAATCTCTTCCATCTGAGTTTTGGTTCTGGAGAGGCTCTTTCACAATAAGTGTCTTCCTTGGGCTGATCATTTTGGTTTAGCTGCCTCAAAGTTTCATTTTGGTATTCTCATTCCAAGCATTTTGCAATTTGTTCTATTTGGGATCTATGTAATATCTAATTGCTTTATATTGCCCACATAATTTCTATTGTATTCTTAAATTTTTTGCTTTGTATTTTTTCCTTTTCTGGAGTCATTTTATTTTTTAGTATTAGACTCTTTTACAATAATGATTTACTTATTTATTATTATTTTACAATTCCAACTAATTTTAGATTGGTAAGATAATTTGTATTTCCCATGTGCGTAATCAAGAGCAATTTTGTGGCTTATGTGTCTGGTATCATTAGGCAATTCTAACAGTACACCTTTGCCATCATCATCATTAGACAGTTATGATAACTAATTTGATTAACTAATCATTTGCACCAAAACATATGCGAAGCCACATATTAAACCAATAATTCAAGTGAGACCCATTCGAATTTTATTGAAATGTCATTGCTAATGCGTAGAAAGTAAAAAGAATGTTGTAAGTGTACTGCTCTTTAAAAGCAGCTGTAGTTTTGTTTGTCTTTACATCATTTTTTTAGTCTTCTTTCCTAGTGTCGGCCTATGTTATTTTGCTGAACTTTCATAGATTTATACTTTCTATTTTTATTTTCTTTGCTTTGTTCATGCTTAGATATGGAATATGATGTTTTGGTGCTAAGGGGGTGTCAACCTAGTTGAGATGTTGGGTGCACCTTCTGATCCCCTTAGGGCTTTTTGTTTTATGCTTTATGCTTTATCCTTATTATTTTCAATGTATATACCTCTTGTACTTTGAGATTTTATCATTAATAAAGAAGCATGTTTTTGAATGAAACTAGGTGGCTCTGTCTTCATATGTTGACTCTGTTTTTCTTGACCTGCTGTTCATTCATCCAGCGGAAATACTAGTTCAGTAGTCTGTATTGATCCATTTACTACTTATAGCCTATTTGTTGCCTTTTATGTGTATAGGAGGTATCAACTACTGTCCCAAAGCTTACAAGGGAATCATCTGGCCAATACAGTGACTTTCACATTCTCTCTTCTTTAAATTCTCAGGTAAGTTCTTAGTAAACATAAAGTAATGCTGCTTTTCATAAGTTTCGTGGAACAAGAAGAAACAATGAAATCAAAGCATTTCTTGAAAAGAAAGTAACTTTGAGAGAATTGTTTCCAAACCAGCTAATACAGGTTTATTGTATGCTTCTCCTAATTGACATCTGTTCTTTTATTTGAAGCTATTTGAGAGCTCAGCACTGATGCACATATCTGCAGTGAATTCCCTTCTTTCAGCATTATGTCAGCTTTCTCATCAATATCTCACCAGTGGTTCAAGTGGTTTTGGATTAGCTTCAAGCCAGAAAATTGGCAGCATCAATTTTTCTGTGGAAAGGATGATATGTATCCTTGTCAATAATCTTCACAGTACGTCAGATCATTGGGTTTTCTGTTTATTGATTAATTGTTTTTTAACATATATGTCCACAATCAATTTTATGTTCATTTAGTGCAAATTTGTCGACTGCCTCAAATATGTTAGTTTGCGTACTAAACTCATGTTAAAACATGTTTAAAATAGGAGCTGTGCCTTTATAATGCCATTGTGAATCTTCATACCACATCCTTGAAAATATTGGTTCCGTTCTTTCTTTAAATTTCAGTTGTACAATCTACCAATGATTACAATAGTTTCCTCCAATTTACATGAATGCATGCTGTATGTTTACGTGATCATTGAAGTTGTAGTAAATTATTTATTTTTGTATCTGGTTAATTGGTCATGTCTTCACTTCTTATGTGAGAGTTATTGTATGCATTTCTATATTCTATGTTGATAACCCATTCTAACGTTTTAGAGTATTCGGTAGAAGTTAGAACTGACTATTTATTAATTTATATAAAATTATGTCTCAATTTTCTCTATGGTGTAATAAAAAAATTCCATTATTATCTAATCTATATATTGTTCTTTTTGCATCACTTTCTCTCTTATATCATCTTTATATATTTTTTTGTATTTAAACTAGAACAAACTTTTAGTTGATTCAACTTTATTTTAGTAACAATTTATGGTGAACAAATTTTATTTTTTATTTTAGTTAATTTTTTTTCAGAGTGTGGGATGAGGGTGTTAAACCTTCTTCTTCGAGGTTGAACATTATGCCAATTGAGATATGCTTATTTTGGCAAACAAATAATTTGTAATTTAAAATCGTATAAAATTTTAAATAATTATCTTATGGAAAATTTAAATAATGAGTAACAATATAAAAATATCTGAAATAATATCAGAAATAATATCATTACTTTGGTAATTATAACTAAATCACATAAATTTAGTGATTTACCAAAGACTGTAATGGCTTTTTCAAGTTTATTGGAAGGTATCGAACAATAATTTATTTCACATTACAATTAATTTTGCTAAAAGCACAATTGTTGGCAATATTTTAACCAATACAATCATCCCAAACTAAACCTTTATTCTTTTAATCCCAAATTAAGCCTTTAGCCTTAAAAGAAGGCTGAAAAGTGTATGATGAACTTTTCTAATTTTTTTATAGTGTTTGGCTACTTAGTCTAAAGTGATTGAGAACACTTAAACGTGGATTAAAGATCTTTTGGAAGGGGCAGATAAATAGTGTCGTTTCCAATTGTTTATTTTTTTTATATAAAAGATGATTCACTGATAAATACTTCTCCTGAAATTCATTGCAAACTCTTATAATTTTCTGATTTTGACATAGTGAATCTTCTTATAATAGGGGTTGAACCACTATGGGATCAAGTTGTTGACCATTTTGTTGAGGTAACAACATTACGCTTTCTTTGATTCCCATTTTTGCATTAGTTCCATTTTTAACAGTATTCTAGAATGGTTAGCAGCTTGCCAATAACTCCAATCAGCATGTACGCAATATAGCACTCGATGCTTTGGACCAATCAATCTGCTCAGTTTTAGGTTCAGAGCCGTTTCTAGATTTCACCTCTCCTAATCAACATACCTCTCTGAAGGTGGTCATAATTCTCATCCTGGTTCTTTTCTGTATCATATTGAAAGTGAGAGAGATAACTGATTTTGATTTGAGTCCATTTGGGCGTCTGTTTTAGATTGAAGACAAAGTTGAAAAGCTGAGGTCACTGGAGTGTTCTGTTATATCTCCTCTGCAGTCTTTATATTCTTCTTCTCAAAGCATTGATGTTTGCTCAGGATCGTTAAAGATCCTTCTGCATGTTTTAGAGGTAACTTATGCTACTAAAGTTTTATAAACTCTCTCTTGTGTATTAATGTCTTCCTAGATGATAATATTTTATTTGAAAAACTCAGAGACATGGAGAAAAGTTACGCTACAGCTGGCCAAATATTCTCGAGCTGTTAAGGTTAGATTATCACCGATTATTTTAATTACCTAAGTGTCGTGCTATCATGTTTGGCTGACCTTCTCTAACTACTTGTTTTTAAAGGTCTGTTGCAGATGCTTCTGAGAAAGACCTTGTTGCTCTTGGTTTTCAGGTTAGGAAATGATTCAATGATAACTATTGAGAACCGATCCTCAATATTTTACAGATAAATCTGTCGCTTCCCAATTCTACTATCCAGTTCATGATAGAAATCTTTTGTATAATTTTAATGTAATTCCTTTGGCTTTTCTTTTGTAATTTTTTCACATAAATGAAATTACTTATCAATAAAAATGGATCAAAATGGCTTTTCTGTTCAGTTGTGGATATCTTGCATGTGTACAATACAAGTATTTGATGATACCTAAAGTTCAAGTTGATCTTGGAGAACGTTGTTGTTTCATGCAAATCATCCACAATTTCTTCCATACCAGCATTGGATATTTATCTGGACTTGATTCTTAGTACAACGCTCAATGATCCACAAAAACGTTACGGTTCATTGTTTTTCGTAATAGCTATACAGGAATGGAGAAGAAGATACTAGTGCTTGGTTGTACTGCTTCTACTAGCAATATTTTCTCTTGCGAATATTAAATCTCAATTTTTATGAAAGTTATGGTATGGATGGTATGGATAGTGTTAGATATTATATTAAATTTATCTTCACCTACTGTCTTAAACTTTTGAGTTGAGTTGGTGATTTAAGATAAAAGGGTATTAGAATAGGTGGTTCAGGGAGGTCCTGTGTTCAAGCTCTGATACCATTTTAACTTACCAACTGACCCAAAAGTTTAATCTAGTAGGTGAAAGGAAATTTAATGTAATATCTAACAGTTAGAAACGTGGCCTAAATTTTACTGAAGGAGCGCACTTGACCTGAGCTCAATGGTATCATACTTTCTTGAGCTCAATGGTATCATACTTTCTCCAAGAGTTGGGCCAACATTAAAATTGCCTAGGAAATAAATTACAATTCTTTGTTTGAGTTTAATCTTTGAGCACTATGATCTTTTTATTTTATCAATGAAAAGTTTTGTATCTTTTCTTTTTTTTTTCCCTTTTCTTTTTAATGAAAACTTAAAAAGGGTAGGAAATACGCTTGAACAAAAGAGATAACTGCCAAGGAAATTCTTAAAGACTCAAAAAGTGCTCACTCAGAAGATTACTCGTTCCTTTTTTTCTTTGTTTGAAAAGGGAACGAGTCTCTTTTATTAATGATAATAATCAGACAAAAGCTCAAAGTCCAATAGGATTATACAATGAGCAAAAAAACCTAGGGATCAGTAGATGCATCCAGACATCTCAACTAGGTTGACACCCCTACCTCCTCCACACAGTTGCAAACTAGTAAGAACATATAGGCTTAGGGCAGATAAATGGCCTCTTGCATAATAAGCAATTATAAATGAAAACCATATAAAAAATCCAAGATCTAGTAGACCAATAACCAGACTGTCCAAGAGCACCCGGTAAGTGAGGTATGAAACCAAAAAACTCTGATCCTTGATCAGATTGCTGAAATGAAATTTTCGTTGTTGAGAATTTGATGATGATTTGTTTTTCCTGGATTCTTTAGTTTCACTTTAGGCAATTATATTTGCGTTTGATGCATTACTATCATTCCCATCATTTGCTACTGTTGCTTCTATACCAAATCCATGTCTGATGTAATAAGAATAAGGCTATAGTTAGTTAAAATAGAAGACAGCTCTAGTTAATAAAACAGTTAAGCTGTAATTAGTTGAAACAGTTAAAAAACTTAACTGTTTCATAAACAGTTACTTCAACTACTTGTAACTGCTACAAATTCTTACAAATTCTCAATAAATACTCCATCTCTCAACCATTATGGGCAGAGAATTCATTTGAGAAATTAGTTCTATTTTGATTTACATCAATTGGTATCAGAGCAGCCCTGATCCTCAGATGGATGGCTGGCCGGAGAAGAATCCCCACTGCTGGGGACAACCGCGAGCAAGAAGAGGTGGAGGAGATCGCCGCCCTCTCTCCAAGGACATCCACGGTTCACTTGCTGGCCGTTGAAGACTCCTTGGGAGATTTACACGAGAAGCTGAATAGAGTGATGGACACCTTATATTCGCTAACCCAGAGAATGGACGGACTACCGGCACCAGCAAGGATCGAGGATTATGACCGAAACGCAGGAAACAGAGGAGGCCGACGAGCTCGAAGAAACCTTAGAAACCTGTCCAGCCAAAGAAATGATCGAAGGAGGAGACCAATGGACATTCCACTACGGTATGCCGATGATGACAGTGAAGAAGGAAGATTTGAAGCTCAAAAAAGAAGGAGATCAGCCCAAGATTATCAAGAACCTCTTCCAAAAAACCAAAATTACTATCAAGAACTTCAAGATTGGAGTTCCAATGATGATGAATGGCAAGAAAGTACAGTAAATAATCATAACATAAGGTTTTGGTCACATGCTGATGGTAGGAGAAAAAAAACCAGCAGTTGGTATAAACAAGAAAATCAATTGTACTTCCATAAACAATGCTGGGATTTTGATTCAAGTGATTCGGAAGAAGAATTTCAACATTCAAATTTTGGCCATGCTCGATTTTCTCAAAGAACCTATCATTATCCAAATTGGAAAAATGATTTTAGTGACTCCAATGATGTTTCTAAAACTGTTTGGGACAGAATAAGAAGGCGACAATATCAAAAAATGACCCAACGATCCAATCAAACCCATTTTCCAAGAAATCAACGTTCATTGGGGAAAATGACTCAGCATGTAGATCAAACTCCAATTTATTTGCAAGAGTCCAAGAACAGATTGGTTTCATATACAGAAGAGAAGACAAAGAAATCACGATTGGAAAATTTTCAAATAGAAAATCATGAAGATAAAATTGAAGAACAAGAATTTGAAAATGTTGACTTGGAAGTGGTCACAAGTGAAGAAAAATCCAACAAAGAAGATGAAAAAGAAGTGTCAAACACCGAGCAAAAGATCAACAACACATTGGTTGCGGTGGAAATGAATCCTCAAACCGTCAAAGAACTTGAAGCAAATAATAAAGAAAATGTGATTCTGGAAGGATTTTCTTCAAAATTAATTCTTTTGAAATTGATTCTTTGAAGACGGCTTTAAATGAGATTGAAGGGAACGTCTTTTTCGGGTTTATGGCCGATGGAGAGATTCATCTTTTAGTGGCCATATTTGACTTTTTGTCTCGATTTTATCCCTTTGATCACAATATTTTTGTCCAAAATGTAGGAGGTTGGTTTGGTCATACTCCACTGCACCGGATGGATTTCAACTTTCATGACAAACTCGGGACGAGTTTGATGCTAGGGGGGTGGAATGATGTAATAAGAATAAGGCTATAGTTAGTTAAAATAGAAGACAGCTCTAGTTAATAAAACAGTTAAGCTGTAATTAGTTGAAACAGTTAAAAAACTTAACTGTTTCATAAACAGTTACTTCAACTACTTGTAACTGCTTACAAATTCTCAATAAATACTCCATCTCTCAGCCATTATTGGCAGAGAATTCATTTGAAAAATTAGTTCTACTTTGATTTACATCAATGTCTATGTCCATCTGGTTCATTGGAAGGTGTAGTCCATGCCCATCTGCTATTACAGACTGTATTTATCTTCCAATTTCTTATTTTTATTTCTGGCAAGTTGGTTATTTGAGGTTTTTTCATAACAGCTGGATATTAGTAGTTTTGTGTGATTCATAAAAATAATAGAATTTTTGTGTTTTCTTTTAGAGTTTACGTGTGATCTTGAACGATGGACTTTCCAGCATACCACAAGAATGCCTCCACGTGTAAGATGGATTCTACTCGGAGTTCTTATTCATTTAAACAGTTTCCTATTTCACTCTGTTCTCTTCTAAGGATTATATTATGTGTGCTACACTCTTCACATGTGCTCATGCAATTATAGTTTTCGCAATTATGACTTTTCTTCAAAGAATTGTGTATTTGTGGTCTGTTTCATGATGATTCTCTGCTTTGGCATACTGTAATTATTTCTTGCATCAAGATGCTTTATTAAGCTTTTCCTTTCTATTCTTCCCGAGTGTAGAATTAAGAATATTTAGCATCCTTGTTCCTTCAGAAGTAAAACAAATCTGAAATCCGCGGGCTTAATTGGAATAATCGCTGGTGTTAGTCCACAAGGACCAATCTAACGCAGGAGCTATCTCCTCTAGTTGATCACATAAAAACAAAAATCAAAACTTCAGCTACTAGCATCATGATTATGCATTTCGTTTCGATGTAGTCTCGGATAATCTTACTTCGATATCAATTTGGATATTGCAGATGTGTTGATGTGACGGGAGCATACAGTGCTCAAAAAACAGAGTTAAATATAAGCTTAACAGCGATAGGGCTTTTGTGGACTATAACTGATTTTATTGTGAAGAGGCTTCTACATGATCATGTGGGCGAGAAGGATGCGAGTAGCTTCCCTGGTAAATTCATAAACGGTTTCTAGCTTCTGTCATTAGCTGTTTGAAGTGCTAACCTTTTCTGTTACTAAAATGATCTGAAAAACAGAGGTGGCTTTTGCCCCAAAACAAGTTAATGTTGAAAGGTTTGAAGAACAGATGGTTGAGGTGTCCAATCACGCTGATACCTCTCCACTCACAAAGAGGGTTGATAGCAACAAGTTGCTGTTTTCCGTTTTCTCATTGCTTCACAAGCTTGGAGCTGATGATAGACCTGAGGTAAAATAAGGAATATATGCCCCACGGTCTTCATTTTGTCAATCTTGATGTGTTATATGTAGAATTAACTACGATTCCTATGAATTTTAAGTTCAATATCAGCACATTTATATGCCTCCAGGTTCGAAATTCAGCTATCAGGACACTCTTCCAGAGTCTTGGAAGTCACGGTCAAAAGCTTTCAGAAAACATTTGGGGGACATGTCTTTGGGATTACGTTTTTCCCATCTTAGACCATGCTTCTCACATGGTAACTTTGATGTGATAACATAACTACTCTTTGTTTGCTGATTTTTCTGCTGATGGCCTTTGAACTTCTTGTTTTGAAGGCTGCAACCTCATCCAAAGATGAATGGCAAGGGAAAGAACTGGGAACTCATGGTGGAAAGGCGGTTCATATGCTTATACATCACTCGTCCGTACTAATCTTGATTCTTGCCAAAATATAGTCACTTGTTTTCTAGTTTGTTACCTCTCTGATTCTAAATTAGATGAAACTATTGCATGTTATTTTCTCACACTACATGTGTTTGCAGTCGTAATACTGCTCAAAAACAGTGGGACGAAACGCTGGTTCTGGTGCTTTCTGGAATAGCACGTATTTTGCGGTCTTTTTTCCCATTCCTTAGAAGCTTAACAAACTTTTGGTCTGGTAGGTCAATGGTGAATGTTTTTGCTTGATTGCATAAATTTTCTTATTTTCTTGTTTGTGCATCTGTCATATTGTTTAATACATCTTTAGTTGCTTTTCGTTGGTTGTTTATAACAAGGTTTCCTGCTTCTCATACTGCAGGATGGGAATCTTTGATTCTATTTGTGAAGAATAGTATTCTAAATGGCAGTAAAGAGGTAGCACTTGCAGCAATAAATTGTCTACAGACAACAGTTGTTTCCCATTCTCCCAAGGTAATCACCATTGATCAGAGAAATTTCTTTCATATGCATGTTTCCGTTAGAATATACTAATAACTAAATTCATACTCTCCAAATAAATGATTACGTGTGGCCTGAATCATCTTTAATTTTTAACTTGTGGAACAGGGAAACTTGCCAATGACTTACCTTGTTTCAGTACTTAATGTGTATGAGCTTGTTCTTCAAAAGTCACCACACTACAGTGGTAATGCTGCTAGCAAAGTGAAGCAGGAAATTTTGCACGGTCTTGGTAATGATTTACTTGTGATGTATATCTAAAACTATATTTTACATATATTTATATCTCCTATTGACGTAAAGTGTTTGAAATAATTCCTAAACTTGTGTAAGGAACTTCCTTACAATATCGGTATTATTGAATAGAAAACTTTCCTTAAAGCAATACGCTCCTTTCTCTCTATGATAAAATTCTACCAAGGAAAAAAATGGAAAATAACAAACTCCCTACCCACTGATATCTTCGACTTCCCCTTCAACATTCCCTCTGCCACCTCATGGTCCCCACTTCCCAATTACAAATTTCCTTTCATATTCCTCACTCCTATGCACTAACTACCATCCATGATTACTTTCTTACCTCTCCTACTATATTGATGGGTTATTGGTGGTCTAGCAAATTGTTAATCAAATATGGAAAGCCGAGATTATCATGTCGCTTGTAAGATTCAGAATAAGAACAGGGAGATTATATAGTTTTGTCTATTTATCGTTAACATGTCTATCTCTGTTAAACTGCTTGCAGGAGAACTATATGTGCAAGCACAAATGATGTTTGACAACCAGATGTACACACAATTGCTCTCAGTTGTTGATTTGGCCATTAAGCAAGCAATAATCACTAACGAGAACTTTGAAACTGAATTTGTAAGTTTATCTTGCCCTATTTTTTTCTTGTTCAGTTTAAAGAAAAGCACTTTGTTTAAGTTATTTTTTGTTTTTACTATTCGTTCATATGCTCTACCACTCTCAATTTTGAGGGATTGGGATAGTGTATATTATCCTGAACTTGATTGCTGAAGTGAAGAATTTAGTGATATTGCTTGGAAACATCATGATCCAGTTTGAGACAGGAGGATTAAGATTATGTCAGATGAGATTCTATGTTTTGGAGCTAGAGGTTAGCATATGGACGAATAGGAATATTGAAGTTAATCATTCTAGAAATAAAAGGAAGGAAATTACATTATCATTATCCAACCAAAGTGCCGATTCTGAACTTTAGCTCCAAAACAAAATCTCTTTCAACAGGCAGTCATAACATTATCATTTTCACCAAACTAGGTCCTTGAATAATCTCACAGGACTACTCGCTTAATCATACAACATAAGAAAACTTGTGTTAGCCACCTACGTAGCATTTAATATCTGATAAGTTTCCTTGAAATCCAAATGTTGTATGGTCAAATAGGTTGTTCCGTGAGAATATACATATAATCTGATCTGGACACTTAAAGTATGGATATTTTGAAAATAGAAAAAAATAAAAAAGAAAACAAAAATGCGAACCGGCACTTCTACATTTGGGATTGATATTCGGCCCAATTATATGGGGTGGAGTTTGATTTAGCATCATGAATGAAACTGCGACGTATTGTTTGATTCAAGTTTTCACTTCCTTGTTATCATTTAGGAAGAAGTCTTGGTTTTGAGGAATGGAATGATCCAGTTAAAGAAGCAAAATTAGATGATTATGATGACGACTGTCACATTCACTGTTCGAGCATCCAAATAATGAATTACCAAGCCTTGAAGGGGCTAGAATATGCAGATGAATGGGGGTCTAAATTAAAGTCCGATTAGCATTATAAATTGCATGTTGATTTTAATGCAAATTTTGTACTCTCCCTTGACATGAAAGTGACTCTCGTAGTTGTAGCCATCTGGGTTAATTTTCTGTTGTACTCGTGAAACGTTTCTACAGGATGTAAAGAACATGATAGCAATTTGTTGATTTCCTTAAAAATGCTGATACATTCTCTTTTTCTCTAGGGGCATGTCCCCCCTGAGCTACGAACAATCCTGGAGATATTACCACTTTTACGTCCAACTGGTGCTATCTCTTCCATGTGGCTGATTCTGCTGCGGGAATTCTTGCAATATCTTCCAAGATCAGGATCTCCATCAATACATGAAAACGATGCGGATCAAACAAGCACTAGTTATCTTGTTCAAGGTATATTTAAATTTGTTTGGTGCAATTCCTAGGTTTTTCCATGACCTCTTATAAGTTGTGTACTTGTATTAATTTCAGCAAATCAGGTAAGGCTAAGGAACGAAAGGCATCCTAGAGCTGCTTCTGCGACCTCAAACCATGAAGCTTCTCAGTCTGTGACTCCAGGATCAGCAGTTGCACCAGTTGGCATTCAAAATGTTCTGTTTGCAGAAAAGCTTGTTCCTGCTTTGGTTGAGCTTTTCCTTCAGGCACCAATGGTTGAAAAATGTATTATATGCCCCGAAATTATCCAGAGTCTTGGAAGGTACAGATTTTTACTTTCTTTCACTCAACTTCTTGAAAATGTGGCCTTGTAGAATGTAGGTAAGAGAGTTTGCTGGAAGATAGGTGTGAGTCCATTCTGTGAATGTGTTAAGTAACCCATGTAGAGAATGAAGAAACATGGACATGGGACTAAAATCGATGGCTTGTCACCAAACCTGTATTAATCATGTAATGCTGTCCAACTCCAAATATTTGAAAAAACGTCTGAAGCAACTTAACTTTCTTGGGAATGATTTTCCTTTCTATAGAAAGAAAATTAAAGTAAGTAATGCTTAAATGTTTCAAACCAAGTTTGATGTTTACTTTCTTACTATAGGAAAAAAAAATCAATTTATACCTCTAAACTTTGGAGGTTGTATCCATTAAAACCACAAACCAATAATTGTATCAATCTAAAGCTAACCTTTTATAACTAAATCAATTCAGACCCTCTGATAGTGATTTGTAATTGCTTACTATTAGATTTCATTTAAAACCAGCTCAAAATCCTCGTGCTATAACTATTCTTCTTCCAAAAAATTTTGAGTAACAATAAATCTTATCACATAATTCTTCCTAGATAAGTAAAGCAAATAGAGGAAGATAAGAAGATGAAACGTTAATCACATTAATGAAAAACCTCTACCATCCATTTGATTCTAACCATTTCTCTAATATTAGGACAATCTTACTTGAACAAGATCTATCCATACTTTCATAGGTTGTACAACTGTCATTGAGTTCTAAGGAGACAAGAACCAAAGTCTGGTGGATGAATTACTGCCTTGTGGCTACTGCGTGATTAACGCTAATGGGTCTTGGTCCGGCAGCTGTAGAGGATCGTTCTTGACAGGCTCTAACCTGCTGGGATGGCCACAAGGCAGTCTGACAGACTTCAAAAGAAAAAACTCTAATGTTGGGTTAATTCTTGCATTTAAAAAGTCTTATTACTCATAAAAGCCATTTATGAATAACTTCAAAATGGAATTGAAACAGGGGTCTAAATTGATTCACTTAAAAAGGAATTAAAAGAATTATAATTAATTAAAATCACCATTAAAATTAATTTTACAATTTCACATCATAATTAGTTTAAAATAATTAATGTCTATTAATTGATCTAAAATAATACATTTCTCTACAATGATATTTCACCCAAAACCTTGGGAGCGAAAATGTATTTTTCCCTTTCTATTTTAGTTCGTGATACATGTCTTTACAATGATGAGCAACAGAAAACTTTTTCTTTTAGGTGTATGACAACAAGAAGAGAGCATCCCGATGGTGCACTTTGGAGATTGGCTGTCGAAGGTTTTAATCAAATACTTTCTGATGACGTGAAAAACTTAACTACGAATGTTCTACCAGAGACGTGTACTAGCAAACCAGCAAGAACTCGAATATGGAAGGAAGTTGCGGATGTTTATGAAATTTTCCTTGTGGGATATTGTGGACGAGCTATATCCAGTTCACTCCCATCTGGGTCAATGGAAGCTAATGAGAGTCTCGAGATGACTCTCTTGAACATTCTGGGTGACAAGATTCTTAAATCACCACTTGATGCACCTCATGATGTAATTTTCTCGAGCTGCCTTGGTTCTAGCATAGTGCAATCTTATCAGTTTACTTTTTAAACGCATTGACAAGATTCTAGCCGTAGTTGATTGATATTGGATATTTTGCCCGACCACAACAGAAAAGGCAATAAAATAATTTGGAGCTTTTTCTTTTGCTATTTAACGTGAATTTTACTGCAATGCCTGCACACACACACTATTTTGGATTAAATGCTTGCCCATGACGATTTCCTTGTTAACATTTATGCAATCAACCTCGTAGCCAACATCTATCATTTCTAGTTTTAGGCTTTTTTTTCATCAGCATATTGGTTCCTGCACATTTTTCTTAATATTTCATTTTGATTCACTGGTTGATAGGCCATCTTTTTGTTCTACCAGATTTTATTTGTTCATTTAATCTTTTTTGTCAGAGTTTAACTATGCATCGTTCATAGTTAATAAAGAGTTTCTCATCAGATATGAGAACTTTCACGTCATTTGTTAGTCACTGAATTTATTTACAGTATCATCTTGTAAAGCAACCTTGCCAGTTGATCATTTCTTTATAATTTTCTAATTTTTTATTACCTTCCAACATCATAATTCGTAGGTTATCCAAAGATTAGTTTCCACATTGGACCGATGTGCATCACGAACTTGCTCATTGCCTGTTGAGACGGTAGAGCTGATGCCCATCCACTGTAGCAGATTTTCCTTGACCTGTTTGCAGAAGTTGTTTTCTTTGAGCAGGTATTCTATGAAAATCATCGCCTTATGTCTGATTTTGATTTGTTAACATTTATGTGAAGATGGTCTTTATGTGTGGAAAGTCTTGCGATCTAATTATCTTGTCTGTGAAACTGCCATGGGCAAAATAACATGCTGGGATCTGCATGATTGATGTCTGATTAGAAAAGGACATGGTTTCAAAATCAAGTTCAGCATATTTCTAAATGTGGTCTGCACCATTCAGCAACCATTTTCTTTATTTTTTTTATAATGCTAAATCATTGCAGAAGCATAAAGATGCATTCATGTGTTTCAGGAGGAGAATAATGCATTCTAGTCCTTTAATCTCCTGTTTCTTCAGTTACAAACTAATACTTTTCATCTTTATCAGCTACGACAATGAAGATGATAAATGGAGTTCGACAAGATGTGAAGTCAGCAAAATCTCAATCTTGTTACTCGTGACGAGGTGCCAATCCATCTTGAACAGGTTTCTGATTGATGAGAATTACCTAGGTGCGTAATTTTGTTTACCTCTGTCATCAGGAATAAATTAAAATGAATATCTTTTTATTCTCTTGGTGAGTATTGAGCTACTCTTCACTATTTCTTCTGAATTTCACTATTACAAGCAGGTGAACGTCCATTGCCTGCAGCAAGGCTTGATGAAATTATTTATATCCTTCAAGAACTAGCCCGTCTCAAAATCCATTACGATACTGCCTCAGTTCTTCCTTTGCCTTCGCATTTAAATATTGTCTCAAACAAGGAGAATCATGATCGACGTCCTCACCTACTCATTTTATTTTCTTCCTTCTGTGAGCTTGTCATCTCAAGGTAAACAAAAATAGACATGTCTTGAAAGAAGCAATAATCACCATCCAGTTTTAATATTGTTTAAGATTAAAAGTCCATAGTCAAGGAGAGAAGTCGTTTGGCAATTTCAATGAGTGTAAACTTGAAACCTTACATCTTGATTTTGGACTTGGTTAACTATATTACAATTCGTGTCCAGTAGATGGTCGATATTAGAAATGACTAGAACGGAGTCTTTAACAATCTAATGCCATGGCATAAGAAAAGAGCTCAACCCTTTGACAGTACACGTTCCAGTTGGGATATATGTATATAAAATTAGTGGTGGACAGTGTTGTAGTAAATGAACAAGGATCGTAGGACGCAGAAGAAAATCTGTTTAAATTGATTCCCGGAATTACAGATTTTTATGAAATATTGAAATTTGAGTATTTATTTGCATTTCAATGTCAAGTTTCTTTGGATTAAATTTTGAGTCACTATGTTCTGTTTGATTTTTTCTCCATGAAATGGGAAATGCTACAGTGAATATGCATGAATGATGTTAATAACATAATTTATTTTTTATTCTTAAAATATTATTTATTTATTTATTTATTGGTGTACAGAGAAACAAGGGTGAGGGAATTGGTCCAAGTACTTCTTAAACTCATCACCACCGAATTGACTCTGGATAAGGTTAGCTTAGCCAATTGAGTTGTCAAACAATTATTTTTGTTCTTCTTCTTCATACTATTCTTAGTTCTTAGAGTAGCTTTTGCTATGATGAGTGTTTATGTAAAAAGTTATTGCGATTCCGCTTATACACATCTTGTTCAAGCATATATTTCTCTTTTTCTTAACTAAAGCTTTTATTGATGTTATTTATGTTATTTTTTGTTTTTAGGCTTAAAAGTGTAACATTTATTTTATTTTTCTCGTACCTCCCAAGTTGATTTGGTCCTTCACTTCGTATAAACATACTTTTTTTTTTTTGTTTTTGTTCATAAATACCGTACTGTTATTATCACAAATTTGACATCCACCATATATGTGCATACTTCCAAAACACTTGTATATAAGACTCTGAAATAAGCAGTGAACAGTTTTCTTCTTGTTGATATTCATGATAGGGTTCGATTGAATAAGTGTATTGGAGATTGGCTAGATTCGACTTGTTCCAAACATCTTTTAGCATCCCCTTGCTCTTTAACATCCTTCAAATCCTACAAAATATCATTATATTATTCCTCTCAACACTGTTTTATTCTCGTTCGTAGACTCATTTTCATAATCACTTTTTCAAAAAAGCTTTAAATTCTTCTTGTTTTTGTTAACAAAATTATTCTAAGTTCTTTAGTTGGAATCATCAATAAGGAGTAGTAGTTACTGTTACCAATAATGATCTTGCTCTCGAAGAAACAAGGACGTGGAAATTTCGATGTATACCATACATTTCATTGCTTTACTTTAAAGAGCCTTCACATTTAATATTCGAGCAATTCATCATTTTAAAAGTTTTGAAATATTTTAATAACATCAAATTTTTTTTGTTTTTAACTTTATTAATGCTATTTATTATTTTTAGTTGATATTCATTACTTTTAATGTTTTCTCAGTTAAGAAATTCATTTAGAAATTCTCTGTCAGATTTCGTTTTTCTTTCTTTATTGATCCTAACTTAAAATTGATAACTATCAGTGTATCATTGATATTATAGAAATTCGAACTTCTTCCCACAAAACTCGTTTGTGTATATGATATAGTTATATTATATATATCATGAGTACGTAGATTACTATATGCTAATATTAGATACATATTTAGTATACAACATTGGTAATATAACTCTTATACATTAATAATATAACTATTTAGTGTTAAGAGAAAAGCTAGTACTAATATTTCAAGTATCAACATTATATTTAAACTGTACAATATTATATACATATAAGAACATTACAAGTATAATATACCTCAAAAAAACGTACACATTTTATTTTCGTACATGTTCAAGGACTTGATAAACATTTTGGACATTTTTCAACTTTGAAATTTGCAATTTTGTGAAATTTAGACATTTTGCACAATTTTAAATTTTACAATTCTGGCTTAAATTATCCTAACCTAATGTATTCTATACGGTAATTTCCGCAACGAAACCCAAGAGAAGCAAAAAGAAAATTATTATATTTGAAGGTTAGAAGACAAATTAATAACCTTTCCTCCCTTACCCACAATTAAATTGGAGAAGAATATTACAACATAAGTTTAGAGCGTAGAATTAAAATTAAACAAACATCCAAACACCAATAGAATAGTAAATAAAATAAAATAGTGATTAATTAAGAGGACAAACATCCAACTCACTGTTTTGGAAGGGAAAAGAAAGGATCAAAAACAGATTCATATATACACGTAAAACAAAACGAATTGACCCTACTTATTGCTGTGGTTGCTTTGGTTGAGCCTCGCGGCGGCGGCAATGGACGCGGCAACACCGGTGGGATGTGTAGTGAGATAAGGGTCATTTCGCATCTCAGCTCCGGCCACCCCCTCTGCGTCTCGTCGAGTTGCTGGTTTATCCGCCGACAACTTTGTTCGAGCATCCTATTGTCAATAAACAAATCAAAACATTGAAGTGATCAATTCAAACTATATACTTGAATCCTTCAAACCTTACTCTAAATCCTAAAGATCAAGCATGTAATTTTAACATTCTTTTTGTTAAAAAGAACTTTGTACAATGGGAGGTTTATATGTTCATTGTAAACAGCAAAGAAGTAAAATTGGAATTGTATGTACCTTGAGAACGTCAGCAAGTTTGGTCTTGTCCTCATCTTGTGTTACTCGAGCATTCATAGTTGCGGCCGACTGCGCAGTGGCAGCAATACCTCCCGGAGCTATATTCATTCGCCCAGTTGCCCGCACCTCTGCCGCCTGGATTGCAGCGGCATCACTCCATTCCACTGTCTTCTCCCCCACTGTTAAAGCGGTTGCTTCCAATGCTTCGCCGATCGTTATTCCTCCTCCTCCCTCTTCGTGAGGATTCAATGTCGACAATGGTCCAATAGGAACCCTCTCGCTATGTTCCGTCACAACCTCCTATTCATTCATTCGAAAAGACCCAATTTGCATAAATCATAATATTACAATACTTTTAAGCAAGGAGAATATATAGCTCAATGAAAATTGGAACGTACCTCAAATCAAATATCCTTATCGATTGTACCCAAAAATAATCTATACTATATTAGAAGGCTAAGAAATTCTGACTATCCTCTTTGTTCTAAACCTTTTATTTGCCTTCAATCTTCTTATCCTTAAGAGGGCCAGAAAAATAAAATTTACCACAGTGATCGATAAGTCGAATCGACGAACAAAACAATGTTATTGTTTACGAACATTAAAAAGCTGATTAGAACATATGGGAAATATTTAGCAAGATGACATTTTCAAACATCCAACAAAAGTTGATGTCTTGGAGATATATATTATACACACACACAACACACACACACACATATATAATTATAGTTGAATAATATTTAATCACGTCAACCAAACAAACGTATGCTTATCTTACGTCATTTATGTAATTCCCAACAACAATAATAACATAATACCTGTGCACCAACTAAATTTGTGTTCATGATTACGTCTTCAGCAACGATTTGATCACCAACATCGTTGCCGCGACCAACAAGGCCAGCCCTCTCATTTTTTGCAGCAGCAGATTGTATTGTGGCAGCAGCACCGCCATGCAGCGTCTTCCCGAGTAGGACAGTCTCGGCGGCCTGAAGAGCCGCAGCATCCTCCGGCGTCACTGGTTTGTTAGCAAGGTCGCCCTCAACATGAGGGAAAACGTCACCGTACTTGATCGGCTCCTCCAGCTGATCACAGCAGGCGGGTTTCCGGGGCTGTTGTTGGCTCATGTCGATGATGTTCCCAAAATAGTAATAATATATAACGTACGTAAACTATTTTTTCTTCTTGTGGATAGTTATTTGTTTGTAGAAAATAGAAAGGCTTCTGATGGGGTGTGGCTTTTTATAAATAGGTGGATATATTAGGGACATGCAATGAATGACAAGTGGAATAGAGAAATGGTACGTGGCAGATTAGTGAATGGTTACTATTTTGAAAGTGCTTTTGTGGCTAAAAATGGTGAGGTCTGTCTCGGACCAACCATGCATGTGTTCGTCGTTGTTATCTTTTTGTACAAATTTTTTAAAATACATTTTAGAAGTGCTCATGAATGAATGATCTACTCTGTTTAAAATAAGTAATTGTAAATGGGATATAATTTTAGTGTAAATCTTGAAGCCATTACACTAAATTAACACAAAACTCAAATTTTTATGAATCTTTTTACTTGTGAGTTCTTTGAGGCATTGAGTGAAGTTTTAAATTAAAGTATGAAAAGTTAGTATGTGTTGACGTGTAGAATTGTTTAGCCTCAACTTAGTAAAATATGTGGTTTGGGATGAAGAGTTGATTTATCTTTCCAAATTTCCAATTTAAAACACACATAAAATTATATTATACTTTCACCTGTGGAATGATGTGTACGTGTCGAAAAAAAAATGATAAGTGACTATTTGTGTAGAGTTATATTGTTTTATGTATAAATATGTCTTTTTTTAAATAACTAACTTGAAGAAGAGTCATGACCATTCATTCATGGATAGTTTATAAATGTATTTCTTTTTCAAATGGTACTTTGGAACAATTTTTCATAAGCACATTTATTATTTCATAAAACTTTTTCTATTTCGAAAATTTTTTCATGTTTACTTTCTTTCCACAAATGTAGTTTGTTAGATCGTGTGAATGAGGTGCTACCTTCATAAAAAAATCTATCACTCAGAAAACTTAGACACTAGAACGAATACAAAAATTATTTTTAAAAAATAATATGAAAGTTCCAAGTAACCCAGAACCGATTCAGAATGAATTCAGACTAAAAATAGAACTTTTTAAGACTTCTCTCAAGTAACTTGAGAACACAAGTTGAAAAAGTAGGTCTTTGGACTTAGACCTCTTAATATCCTCGAATAATATTCTGTTCTTCCAGAATCATGCAAGAACTTGCTGTATTAAATGTACATAACATGTTTTGATTACATATATGTCATTTACATTTTCCACATTTTCCACAAGTGGCTCGTCTCTAAACAGGAAGCTTAGATTCTCAACTTATTACTCTCAAATCTAGACAGCAAATTAATAAACAGTTTCCTTGTCTCTTCAACTGTAGGCCATGTTTAATGCCTCTTGCCTGGCTGAGTCGAAGAGTGAAGTCGATAGATACCGCTCACCGAAGCTCGGAAAGACCACCTGGAAGTGAAAACATTGATAGGACACTTCAAGATTGATTTGTGTGGAGAGAGTTGTAGATGTTTTACCAGAGTTACAAGTAGTAATAATATTATTACAGTGTCAGGATGAGTAAGTGCCCATTTGATATGTCAAAGTGAAGAGATTTCTATGAAAATTGGACCTTGAACTAAGAACCGTTCTTAATATGGGATAGTAACATAAACTTACAGCAATGAGTTTTCCTTCATTCTCGGGTCGTTTTGCGACTTTGATAGCAGCTGCTGCTGCAGCACCGGATGAAATTCCCACCTACATAGGTAGCTCAAGTCACTTTTGGCAAAGCATTTGATTTTTGTATAGGTAGTCAAAATAGTTCCAGGTTGATCCGAAAAGAAATGTTAGGATACCAGAAGGCCTTCTTTTAGAGCAAGTAGCTTTGCAGTTTCAATCGCTTCCTCACTTGATATCTTACACAACACAGTAAATTAAGGTTAGAAGTTGTAGCAAAAAATTTAAGTGCCCCGTGAGAGAAGTTACAGGTAATGTATTCAAACTTATTAGTAAGTAGGCCAGGTGATAAATTTTAAAATGTATTCGAAGTTTGAATAATTAATGGCAATAGCTAAAACGAATGTTGCTAAGAGTATTTAAAAGATAAAGTGAAATAAACGTAAGAAAGTTGAATAAATTAAATGGAACATTTAAAATTTTTAAAACCAAAATAAAATAAATATACATATGCCTTTTTCAGGAAATAATTGTTGTCATTGAATCAGTAAAGAGAGTATTTATACAATTCAGGAAAATGCCAAGAACTTCAAGAAATGTCCTAACAAGATCATATGTACTTCCTTCGATGTACTATAATGATCGTTTTTCTAGTATAATTTGAAGCTTTGGAAGTTTTATATATATATATATGTTTTGTTTTGGGATTGAAATACAAGTTTTATAAAGATGTTCAGATTGTAACCTATGGTTAAACATATCAGAATGGGGTACTGCAGTATGTACGGATCAGTAGATAAGCCTAAGCTAGAAACTCAAAATGATGAAAATGAGTGGCTGCTAAGAATAAAATTTAACTCCTCATCTAGATTAATTCTAGCCACTGCTAGTCAGTTCTGTGACTTACTTGAATAACCTCATCGAGTAACTCAACATCTAGAATTGAAGGGATGATACCAGCACCAATCCCTTGTATGAGATGGCGGCCTTCAATGTAATGGAAGAACATGTCAATGGTCAGCACTTGATGAGGACAATAAAGTATAGAAACAGCAAAAAAGTCTTCCTCGAAACATCTTAAAATGGAATGCATTTGTTTCAATCGACACTATACTCAAAACCTTTGAGGGGGAGCCTAAAATTTTCATTATCATCATCCATACCATCGATATTCACATGAGACCCAGCGAGCAGACACCAGACAATGAATACATAATAAAATAAAATCAGCAACAACAATAATAATAGCACAACAAGAGTTTGAACATGATTTCTCCTATAGTAACATAACATGTTTAATCACTACCCCCAACCCAAAAACTAATTTATTTTGAACAAGAAAGAACTTGCATCTAGGAAAAAAACTAGTGTATTTCTTTTACATATGGAATCAAATACAAGATCCTATATGGACGGAAGACAATCAATCAATACGGAAAAATATATAAAAAATCCAACAGTTAATAAGAAGTTTCTTGCAACATATATATACCCAAAACTCTTTTGGTTCAAAGATGGTGTCTCTTTCATTATCCTTTATGCTTGTTAATCTTTCTACAAAGTTGTATCATTTTCCATTAGTGTCTCTGGAATTAGTTTTTGTTTATGCCCTTTGTTCTGAAGTAATGTTTTATAAGAAGCACGGACACAAGACATGACACGATACACAACACGTCTATTCTTCAAATGTAGGACACATGTGTAGGGGACACATTTCTTTAACCTAGAAACAAAATATATTCACTAGAAATGTGCAAAGTTAAGTGAATTAATGATATCTGACATCTTGAAAGATATAAAAAGGTCCCCTATTACTAAAGGATGAAGTTGTCATACTAAGACTTTAGGATCAATCAATGTATAAGGATTCAATCTATAATTGAATTGAATTTTTTTTTCAAAATAAAAATTTAAATATTTTCCTTAGTTATGGACAAGTATGTCTGAAATTAGAAAAAGATATATTTATTTTTAGTGTTAGATGATATATAATTAAATTCATTTCACTCAGCCGCTTAAACCTAAGATGGTATCAGAGCAATTTGTTTCAGGAGATCCTGTATTCAAACTTCTACATTGTTGTTTTCTCTCCAATTAATATTCATTTCAACTTGAGCTCATATTTTGAGCTCCCAAGTGAGGAGAAATGTTAGATGATATATAATTAAGTTTGCCTTCACCCTTAGCTTAAGCTTTTGGGTCAATCGGTGATTTAAAATTTAGTATGTAGGAAGAAGAAAAGGTATGATGGTTTTTGGTGGATTGTTTTAGCTGAGTGTCTTCATAGGAGAGGTTCCTAACTCTCTCGTTTCGTCCTTTTTTGTTTTTGGCAATGGTCGTCCTTTGGTTTATTGACAACTATTGATAGAATATCAACAATGACGTTCTCGCTCTGGTTGTGTTTATGGTTCTATTCATGTGTTTTTGAAGGTGAGTTCTTAAGAGGGGAACCCTAAAAATATCTGAGTCACATTTTCATCCACTGCACCCTTACAATGCTTACAATTTGCTGCCCCTTTTGGTTGGTCAGTGTTTCTCTACGACAATGTTACTGCTTGGCTGTCTTTAATCCTCATGGCCATTCAAGAAGGTAAAGAAGACTTTGTGGCTCCACTTCAACAGAGCCTTCATCTAGGTTCTATGGAACGGAAAAAAAAGGGAAAATATTTCAAGACAGAAACTTCTTTTAAAGCTTCGTTTGATCTCACTTTTGTAAGATTGTTGGCTTTATATTGATGTACAAATTTATCCACCTAGAAATTATAGCTTAAATTCTCTCGTATACAGTTGGAGATGGTTCTTGTAATTTCATTGAATGATTTACTACGAAAAAAAAGGCCACTTACAAATACAACCAAGTTTATAGTGAATGTGGAGGTGTTTTATAACCGAATCATCTTTGCAGAAATTCATTGATCTATCCATAGAATTTGTAAACTAATTAACCCAAAATTTAAAGGAGTGAAGAAAAAGAATATGGAGAGCCTGTAGCAACGAACTCACCGGGTTCTCCTCCACTTAACACTGCACTTTCAACTGGTTCTACTCCATATACCTACATTTGTAACACCTTTGACTTTTAGGATAAGTCTTGGAGGAGTAAATAATTTTTTTTTTTTGTTAATTAAATAACCTTCAAAATTTTCATGGTTACTTAGCCAAGAGTGATTTTGAAAATTCTAAGGGCACTATAGTGAGTTTGCACCGTTTTGAAAAGAAATATATGATTAATGGAAGCACCTTTTCTATGTGCACTTAAAAACAAATCACTTAGTGCTTCTGAAGCACTTCAAATGTTATTATATATATATATATATATATATATATAATCTTGAAAACACAAACCATTTCATTGATGTGGTAAAATGTATAGAATTTTCAAAATCACTTTTAATTTTAACCAAACATTATTGAATTTAGAAAACTGCTTTTGATGGAGTAAAAGATGAACTAAAAGTCCTTTTTGTTCTTCAAAAATTATCTCAAACTCATTCTTGAAAGTATTTATGAAAAAACGTTTTCCACTTAAAAACTTTACTATCTAAAAAGGCATCCCAAACTCACTGTAATCACAAACTATAAAGAGCAACCTTGATTTTTGGGTTCTGCTCCTTAAGGAACTTTCCTGCACCAGTTATTGTCCCCCCAGTCCCAATCCCAGCTACCAGAGCGTCAACTTTACCATTTGAATCTTTCCATATCTCCACCCCAGTTGTTTCATAGTGAATCTAATGAAATTAGAAATAAATAACTAAACTATTATATTTTCAACTGATCAAAGACTATACAGGAGCAACCATGAAATCTGATGGAAGGATATATCAAATTACCTTTGTATTGGCAGGGTTGTCAAATTGTCTCATAAAGTATCCATTGGGTGTGGATTTTTCAAGTTCCTCAGCCATCTTTAGAATTTCCTCACCACTCATTTCCGGGTCGGGGATACGTAACTCAGCTCCAAAAGCAAGTGCTAGAATTCTTCTCTCCACGCTGAAAAAAGCTGGCATTATGAGAATAAGTTTGTAGCCCTTGATTGCTGCAACCCATGCCAGTCCAATGCCGGTGTTTCCTGCTGTGACCTCAATGAGAATACTCTTTTGACCCCACACACAAACAAAGATTCAGTTTCCATAATCTCAAGCTTTTGAAAACAGAACTGCAAATCTTGTAGATTCCTAGTATTGACCAACATAACTAATCCAACTGATTTGCAATTTTCACTCAAATTTATAATGTCATCGACACAGGGTGCAAGTACAGCTTTCAAACGCAGACCTGGCTAATTCAAGAAACTTTGCTAATCTCCAACCAAAACTGTAACCAGCTTAAGATAATGGTGAGTGACACAACTCCTTAAGGACCCATAGTTTTAAGAGATCCATCTAATTCAATATTAGAGCCTTGCAGGCGAGCTTAGAGATATAAAAAGACTTGTAAATATATTAGATAAATTACATTTATGAATCCTCACATATATTTATTACCAACAGCAAATATAATAAAGTTACATGAAAAATTGATAAAATACTAAAAAATAGTTCTTAAACAAAATACTCTAAAGCCAAATATACATATATTGAAAAATGATAAAATAATAAAAAAAAATATATATAAAAAAATTGATATACACAGTTTATAATTCAGAACAATGAAAAAGATTTCATATAAATTTTGCCTAAAGGTCTCAAATTGCCTTATGTAGCCCCTGACCAAAGCCATCCATAAAAACATTCTAACTTACACCCATGACTTTGTTTCTATATATACAACGTGTATTGCATTTTGATGCCTACTGTGTAGTTTCAAGTTCTTAAGTCTCTATTACTTGCAGACTAAAAGATTAAAAATTGAATGATCTACATTTGCATGCGGTACACTGTTAATTACCTTGCCTGGTGTTATCAAACCCTTTTCCTCTGCGTCTTCTATCATACTGAGACCAATCCTGCAATCCAGAGATATAAAAAGAAAACAGAATATGATTTCACTTTATTTATTACTAATTTTTCTTTAATGAATTTCCTTTATTAATGGATAATCTATTTACCGGTCTTTCACACTCGAACAAGGCTCCATTGACTCTAGTTTGGCAGCAATCTTTGCATAGCAATTGTCTACAATTTTGTTGAGATAGACCATAGGGGTATTGCCTATTAGCTGCAGGCCAATAACCATCCATCATGAGAAGGGAAAGAAGAAAGATAGTCTAAAGGGAGTGAATCAAGAAAAAAGAAGAGCCCAAGAGGAAGGCTAAAGCATAAGCAGCCAAGGAAGTAGATATTACTTCAGTGGCATCAGCCTTGATTGCACACTTGTCCTCCATGAGTATAATTAAGTTCCTTTCTGCATAAAGTACAAGCGAAACAAGTGAAAAGCTAGGTAGAAAATCAGAACAAAAAAAACACAGTAAAAACTCACACAAAATAACATAGAAGTAAGACTCACTACCTACAATTTTCTTATATGGGTAACTTAACCAAAAGCTAAATAAATAAATTTGGTTGGCCTGGTGATGAATAAGGAACAATGTCAATAGCAAGGAACTTAGAAGAAATGAGTTCAAGTGCCGCGGTCATCCACCTAGAACTCAAACATTACGTGAAAATAACAAGACTCCAAACTCAACCATAGCGGTCATCCACCAACGAGATGCCTTCCACACTCATAAATCAAAAATACATATAACTGTGAGGATAACAAGCTCCAAAGAACCTCCAAGATGGTAGGGACTCGGAAAATCTGGAGTTGACTTTGAGCGAGGCAAAGCCTTCCAACAATTTGGAGGGAGGTAGGCTTTGACGTAAGATGAAGAATTTTCAAAGATATGAGGGGAAAGCCATGAGCAATGGAAAAATGAACAAAAACATAGAAAATTCCCATGAAATAATAAAGAACAAAGTGGCATATAAACGATATGAGCAGCAACAAAAGGGGAGCAAACATTTTTTGAGTTGATGAAGTCAACACAATACATTCTCGACCACAAAATAGCTAAAAAAAATAAATTAAAACCACCATCTGAAACCATCATCATTGATAATCCATACAAAGAAACAGAGAAATCAAAAACCCAGATGACAAATTGTCCAAACCATAGAAAAACAAAACTTGACAAACTCATATCAACAGAAATCCAAAAACATCAAAATTTAACCAAAACAAAACAAAAACAAAGCAGCATACCCAAAATGGAACAAAAGAAAGAAGAGTAACGGCCCAAGCTAACTCAACTACCTTCAGAGTTATCAGTCAATGAAATTGATCTCAATCAACAAAGCCACTGCAAGAAGAAAAAAAAAACGGTAAAGCTTGTGGAAGTGTATATATAATAATAATACAACATAGAAAATGGGGGAGGAGCTTAGTCAACGAATTGGGTTAGGTAAAAGCTCACCAATGGAAGTTGAAGTCATAGCAGGAGAATAATTGTTGGATTTCAATGGTTGCGGCGTCATTTCTTGAGCCATTGTACTAATCAAGAGAGAAAAAAGAAATAATTTGGGGGTAAGGGGAAGGGATTTATGTGGCGAGCTTGTTCACTAATCTTATCACATTCAAACCACAGAATGATTATTGAGAATCTGCATAGCTAAATTCATTTGGGTCCGTTTGAGTTTATCGAAAAAGGCCAAAAAGAGGACAAGAAACGCGCCAAAGCTAAAAAAATATGTGTTTAAATAATAAAGATGTAACGTCATATCAAGAACACACAAGATCATAAATTTAAACATTATTTTATCATAATCCAAAATTCATGTGTTGATTAAATTGCACTTTATTTTCATCATTTTCACATTTTACCGTTCTATTTTTGTTTCGTTCCAATTAAACACGCTTTTCAGCAAGTCTTTGTTTTCTGTAACTGTGATTAAATATTTCACTTATAGATTGTGACATTTTATTACATTTGTAAATATTTTGATTTATTTTTCTTATATTTAAAAACTAATCTTCAATTTTTTAATTTAAATTTAAATTTTTTTTTTAAAATAGTAGATTTTACAAAATATTTACAACATATAGCAAATTCTATTACCGATAGTCATTAATATGCTATAGTGATGAAGACTACCAATAATAGAATTCAAAATTTTTCTATTGGTTGAAAATATATTAATTTATTTTGTTATTTTTGAAAATGTATCATTAATCTGGATGATTTGGAAAAATATGGTGATTTTATATTTAAATTGGGAAAAATGGTGGTTTTAAAACAATTTAGGTAAAAGGAGTTGTTTTTTTTGTCATTTAGAGGATTCCTTTTTTATTTAATTTTTTTAAACATCACTTCATCACTTCTTATTCTCTCCTTCTTTCTTTATCATTATAATTTTTTAATTTTACTAATTTATTAACCAATTATATACTTAATGATTTTTTAATATTTTTTCACAAATTCATATTTACTATTATATACTTAATTATTTTT